>HG993125.1:22433020-23033020 GCA_905231855.2 Eristalis tenax | reverse complement strand
CGAACCATTCAACCCCATTGAAAGGGACGATGAAGATCAACAATTCCGTCCACCCGACCCAGATGAAGTGAGGATTGCCATATCCAAACTAAAATCCAACAAGGCTGCGGGAGCTGACGGCCTACCCGCCGAGCTTTTTAAGGCCGCATAAGTATTGCATATAAAATCTTATCTGCCGTACTGTGTGAACGCCTAAAGCCATTCGTCAACAACCTGGTCGGTCCATACCAGTGTGGCTTTAGGCCAGGAAAATCCACCATCGACCAAATATTCACACTGCGGCAGATTTTGGAGAAAACCCAGGAGCAACAAATCGATACCCACCACCTTTTTATCGATTTTAAGGTCGCGTATGATAGCATTTATAGAGACGAGCTATACAGAGCAATGTCTAGTTTTGGCATCCCTACCAAACTCGTCCGTTTGTGTAGGATGACGATGGAGAATGCACGCTGCTCCATCAAGGTCGGTAAAGACCTAACCGAGACCTTTGATGTCAAAAAAGGATTCAGACAAGGTGACGCGCTGTCATGCGACTTTTTCAACATCGTTCTTGAAAGAATTGTTCAAAACTCGAACGCCAACACCAGAGGAACAATCTTTCAGAAGTCCGTCCAACTACTCGCATATGCCGACGATATTGACATTATCGGAAGAACGCAGCGTGATGTCAATGGCGCTTTTGTGGGTATTGCAACGGAGGCCGCGAAGATGGGTTTAGCGGTAAACGAGGGTAAGACCAAGTATATGCTGTCAACGAGAAAGGACACCCAACACCGACGTCTCGGTCAGAACGTCACAGCAGACAGATATAACTTTGAGGTAGTCAAAAACTTTGTATACCTAGGCACCGCTATCAATTCAGACAACGACACCAGCGCTGAAATCAAACGAAGAATAACTCTTGCCAATCGCTGCTTCTTTGGGCTAAGAAAGCAATTGGTAAACAAAGCCCTCTCTCGAACAACCAAGCTAACGCTTTACAAGACCTTAATCGTCCCAGTCCTGCTATATGGCGCGGAGGCATGGACTTTATCAAAAGCGGATGAAGCTGCTCTTGGTTGCTTCGAGAGGAAAATTCTTCGTGTGATTTTCGGTCCCGTCTGCATAGATGGTGAGTGGAGGAGGAGATTTAATGACGAACTATACGGGCTGTTTAGCGACATCGACTTAGCCAGAAGAGTGAAGATCCAACGATTGAGGTGGCTAGGTCATGTAGAGCGGATGGAAACCAATGCTCCGGCCCGAAAAGTCTTCGAATCCACCCCCGAGGGACGGCGCAGTAGAGGAAGACCGCGACTCAGGTGGCGCACGCAAGTGGAAAGGGACCTCAACCAACTATGCGTGCGAAACTGGAGACAGCTAGCTAAAGATCGAGCTGGCTGGAGACGCTTGTTGGTTGAGGCCCAGGTCCACCCCGGACTGTAGCGCCACCTTAAGTAAGTAAGTAAGTAAGTTGTTAGTTTAGGCCGAAAGACATAGCAAGTTGAAGTGACCGGTTGTGTTCTAATCTTGCTCTAAGCGTTTTATATTAAAAAGTGCGTTAGAAGCCTTTTAAATAAAATAAAGTGTATAAAATATATCAAAAGACAGTGACTTTTTGCTTTTCATCATTGAATTCCGTTCAATACAAGTGAAAACACAAACAATATTGATTTTTTTTCGATTCCCCTCAAATCAACCATGTATGTGTGCAGTGAATGCTTCGTCGATCTCCCCTCCGAAGGGGACTTTGTGACCTGTCATCGGTGTGATCGGAAAATGCATTTCGGTTGCACCACAATATCCGAAAAATCCTATCGGAAAATGTCCGTGAACATAAAATAGGAATGGAGATGTGCTACTTGCAGACGAGAACTCCAAATCACTGTGGTGGAGGGTACATCAAAGATCGCTCCAGCGTCAACAACCCCCATATGTAAATATGGACAAATTAACCAGCGTATGGCACTAAATAATGACATACTACAAAAGCTGTTAAACGAAATAAAAGAACTAAGAGAAAACAACAAAAAAAGACATTAGAGACAAAAGTTAATACGTTAGAGCAACAAATACTAAAAAACAATATAGAAATAAAGAACATTCCACCCACGACCGATGAAAATCTAACCGACGTTTTCATAGTAGTTGCAAAAACAACAAATTGCAAGATTAACGCATATGATATAGCTGACATTTACAGATCAAATAAACAAAACCCAAAAAAATCAACGATAATTGTGTCACGCAAGTCACGCATGCAAAAAAAAACCGTAATGAATGCCAAGCTTGCTCGCAAAATTTAACTAAAAAAAATCAGAGAAAACACACACAACTATCAAAACAGAGAGACAGTGAGCGATGTAGTTGTCTACGTCAACAATCAGCTGACACAAACTAATAAACACCTACTCTAGTTGACCAAAAACAAAGCAAGAGACTGCAAAAGAGACGTTGTGTTGGGAGTCGACCGGTAAAATCTTCGCAAGAAAATCAGAAAACGGTGAATAATTACGTATAGGAAAAGGTTAACATGATGGAAAACCAATATAGTGATGCTGACATCGATTTTAGGGTAATGCATGGCTTTACTTGTAGCGATCCAGACTTTTTTAAAACCTGAATTTTTGTTGTGTGTGTTTGAACATCAGATCAATTCGAAAAAAATGGAATGTTTTTTTTTAGCGGAAATTTAAAGTTTTCTAGTTTATGTAGATGTATTAGTTTTAAATGAAATCAATATCAAAGAGGAAGACAATAATTCTTATATTATAAAAGGATTCAATTCTAAATTTTTTAATAGAAAATAATGCAAAGGCGGAGGAATCGCAGTCTACATCAAAATATAATAAATAATAACTTACGATACGAAAGAATTTTTGACAATACTGAAAGATATGAAAACGTCCAGTTACAAATAGATGGTAAAAATTAAAACTAAAAGCACATTCATGCGATCTATGGGCAACCAAAGCTAAGTATTGCTGAGTTTTTAAAAGAATTAGACAATCACCTAAAAGCTGAAAAGGAATTAATCTTCCTAGGTGATAAAAATTTAAATTTGAAAAAATCTAGTGATCGTGAGGTCAACCACAAATACCTTAAACCTGCTGAAGCAATAATGCAAGAAGAATTTAATAGAGTCTCAAGATGGTGTCACGATGAAGGCTTGGTGATAAATGCTGCAAAAACGAAGATGATGCATATACGCATGCCACGGCAACTCGAAAATTCAACTCACCAAAATGCAGACTGTCCAACAACAACCAGCAGTGATTCTATTGAAGTGGTCAAAACAATAAGGTATTTAGGAATAATAATTGATGATCACTTCTTATGGCATGAACACATATATAATAATAAATTACGGATGCAACTAAGGAGTGCACTTTTTGCGATGATGTACATCAAATCATACACTAATGCTGAGTTGCAGAAACAGGTGTACCTCTCACTTGCTGAGTCCCGCCTATGATATTTGATATTAGCATGGGGAACCCACGTCGATAAATTATTAAATCTACAGCATAGACTGCTTAAACTTATTAAAACTAATAGTTTAAATTTGAAGATCTTAGATGTACACAGCATTTTCAAGACGACAGTATTGCAACAATATTAAGATGATCAACGCTACCAACAAAGTATACGCCACAATCAGAATACTAGGAGACGAGCTCTGGGGCTTTTTGAACTTCCAGAAACCTTCAACATCTACGGAAGAAGACATCCAAGCTACGTCGTACCCACAATATTGAATTCACTTCCGACAGATCTGAAAAATATTGTTAATTTTAAAAAACGTAAGAAATATCTAAAGACGTATTTCCTAAACATTCATTTTGTAACGTAAAAGGCAGTACAAATATAACATTTCAACTTTCTCTCAGGAATCATTTGAGAACTTTGTCTTTTTCTTGTTTTTGGAACTTTATTTTGTTGAATGAACTCTTTTGCAATGAACCGAAATGAAAATATGTAGATAGAATTGTTAATTTAGCTAATGTTCACAAAATCTTTGTGATTTGAAAAATGTAATATTGTATAACAAATCACCTGCAGACAAGCAAAAGCTTCGCAGGTAACTCAAAACTTTTGTATTCTAGTTGTTAAGAAGAATAATAATAAAAAAATAATAATAATTTTAAGTTTAGCTTAGAGCGCCCGCCAAGGGCCTGTAAGTCACATCTAGCATTGTTCGTTTAACTAATTTTAAGCATTTTTGTGTAGTATTTAAGTAGTAGTATTTCATGAAGTAAAGAATAAAAGTGGATTAAAAAAAAACTTCCATGTACGGAGTTCGTGCATACAGGAGAGAACACAAAAGAAAAGTAAGATATCGTGATAAGGGAGTCTGGAGGCGTGTCATTTCCGAGATCGTGCCGCCGTACGTGTAGAATGTACGACGTGTGGGGAACCTGTGAGAAGCAGCCTGTTGCGAACTTAGGGAGAGAAGTTCTGTTAAGTTGCAAGGGATTTGCCTATGAATGTATGAGAGATCATTCTTTATTCCTGGGTCTCCGTAAAGGAAGAAAACAATTGATAAAAGAGCAGGAATTTGGTGGCAGAACAAGAGGAGAACATATAGAAGAAGAAAATAAAACGAAGGAAAATAAGAGGAAATCAGAAGTAATGGAAGACGAGAACAACGGGTCGACAAACATACAACGGCGGAAGCACAACAAAAATAAAAAAACGGATAAGCACTAGGTTGAAGGATTTGCTTTATATATATAAATATATATATATATATATATATTTATATATATATATATGTATATATGTATATATATATATACATATATATTGTATTTATCAGTTGTTTTCTGAGTATATACATATAGTAGAATTGGATCGGGTCACCGAAGAATGTTTATATATAGTTACGTTTAGCCGAAATTTAATTAAATTGTCCAATAATACGGGTTCGATCAATGGATTGTGACGACTGAAACACAGAAGCTCACTATTCACGGTATGTACGAAATTATTTTGCAAACACTGATTTACTTGTTATACTTTATTACACTTTAAAAAACACTATTACTACAAAACTGTTTGCTGCATTTCAGTCTGAACTGATTAACACTTTGAACACTATAAAATCTCAATCTGAACTTTACTAATTCTTCAACTGAACTGCACTGCAATAATTATGTAACTGAACTGTAATAATTCTCCAACTGAACTGATTCAACGAGCATCGACCGTCGTCCCGATATTTATACATCCCGAAAGTTCTTCTTTCAGTATGTACAACAATTTCGGGAATACTCTTCGGAGTTGATCGTTCTTTCAATTAAGGGTAGATGGCAGTGTATCAGACGCTGGGCTGCATTTCAGGACATCGAAATTTGCACGTACTTTTGCATACCTGGCATCGTCGATGTGAGGCCTTTAGGCAGTTCAACCTCTGACTGCCATAATGGCCCTAATAGACCAAATGGCCCTATACAACTTTGGTGATGTTTTTGTGTGTGTATTCTGATACGCTGGGCTGCATTTCAGGACATCGTACTCGGTCTTTGCCCAGAAGTCGTACTCTGAATTCGGCGAAATCCTCGAATCCCTTTCCTCAACGACCTCGTTGATTCTCGAAGACTTGTTCTCCCCAACATTCAAAGGTATCTCAGAAATCTTGTACCTTAGAATTATCCGCTCAAAGTCCAAAGTAATGCCGGTCCTAATCATGAAGTCCGCTCCCAGAATCAACTCGTCAACTATATCCGGAAGTGTTTAACAAGGCTTCGAATAATGCACATTACAACCCTGTACAACCCAAATCGAAGAGAGGAAATTCAATTAGTCTCCTTTCTAACATCACAAGGTATTCGAGAAGGTGATAAATACAGCTTTGATCAACAGGACTAAGGGCAAAAATATAATTCCGGATAACCAATTCGGTTTCAAAGTGGGGCATGACACCATTCATGCCGCGTCGAAACTGGTGTCTGATATCCAATGGAACAAGAGCCAGAAACAATGTACGGGTGCATGCTTGACTGACCTGGAGAAGGCCTTTAACACCGTATGGTTAGGAGGTCTTTTTTACAAGCTCAATCGGCTGGGCATTAGCAAACCACTGCTGTACCTACTGTGTAAAATGCTTACCGGTAGACGGTTCGTCGTCAAGAATGGCAACGTGTCCTCCACAGGTATTTTTGATGTAAAAGATGGTCTCCAACAGCGTGCCGTTAATTCGCCGATCGTGTTCAACATTTCCTTGAGTGATCTGATAAGTTCTCTTCCTCACGTAATTGCGTACGCCGGCGACTTGATCGTGTACAGATCAGGCAAAAAGATCGGACATCACTACTCTCGTGCAGTGTGACTTCGATTCATTCATGAGAGATTGCGATGACTGGAAGTTGAAAATTAACTTTCAGAAATGGGAAACCATACTGTTCAGGTCGCCGTTGTGTAAGACCTCTGCGGATTCAAAAAAGAATTGGCGAAAGTTCTCAATTGTTGGACGACATGGTCAACCACTGGCGCAAAGGACTGTAGTCAGATACCTGGGGATCTGGCTAGACCAGTATATATATTTTAACAAACATGTAGATGCTGCTCTGGCCAGTGCCCGAGGCGCTTTCGCCCTTACAGAGAGACCGTTTTACAATAACCAACTCGATGCGAGAGTGAAGGTTATCTGCTACATGGCCCTCATCCGGCCAATGCTCACCTATGGCTGTCCCGTGCGGTTCAACCTGACTGCAAGCTTGATGGAAAAGATTCGGTTGCTCGAGAGGGCTTGTCTTAGGGCTTGCCTTCTGTACTCCAGAGTCCCAGTACAGAAAAGTCTATTCCAAAGAAGTCTTATTCCACAGGATAAGAGTGGACAATTTTCTACTGAAGTTGATTCGAGGTCATACTGCCAGATGAACTCGGTTAATGCCTTCATCTCAGGGGCTTACTACCCCAATTCACAATACCACGAAAGGGTGCGCCACTAAGGCTTCGTCCCCCCAGAATCTTTTCTGCACCTAGACAAAAACTGATACAAGATATAAATGCGGTGCTGTTCATCTATCACACCGCCAGATCAACTGTGGATGGACGACTCAACTACGACCGTTCCGTCGCACAACGAGCTGAGGAGGGTATCCTCCAGTTCAGCAGGTCGGTTTCGAGACGGGATGTTCGGGATGTTGCTATGCAACATCGAAAGTTTTGGTGGCTAGGGAGAGAGGGAACTCCCTCGTCAAACCCTTTAGACCCGGAGTATTTACGAGGTTGGTACGTATCCCCAAATGAGGGAGTAGTCGGTCTCTGTCTTGCGGTGGATTAGATGAATGTTGTCTCTATGTATGCCTATCCGCAGCATCGTATGGCAGACTTACACACATTAGGGTAGTTGTAGTGTTAAGGTAGTTGTAAGACGTGAATAGAGAAAAAAAAAACCTGTTTGTACCTATGTGTAAACACATGTATATATACATGTGTTGGGTACAAATATATATATGTGTGTGTATATAATCATACAAACATATATATATGTATGTAAGCTTAGCATACGGTAGCCTAAGTTAGTAAGTTATCATATAAGTTTTGAGAAAACAGTTCTGTCAGTTTCCAGTCCAAAACAACAAATTGCGAGATTAACGCATATGATATAGCTGACATTTACAGAACAAATAAACAAAACCCAAAAAAATCAACGATAATTGTGTCTTTGACAAGTCACGCATGCAAAAAAAAAAACCGTAATGAATGCCAAGCTTGCTCGCAAAATTTAACTAAAAAAAATCAGAGAAAACACACACAACTATCAAAACAGAGAGACAGTGAGCGATGTAGTTTTTACGTCAACAATCAGCTGACAAAAACTAATAAACACCTACTCTGGTTGACCAAAAACAAAGCAAGAGACTGCAAAAGAGACGTTGTGTTGGGAGTCGACCGGTAAAATCTTCGCAAGAAAATCAGAAAACGGTGAATCAATACATATAGGAAAAGTTTTACATGATGGAAAACCAATATAGTGATGCTGACATCGACCTTAGGGTAATGCATGGCTTTACTTGTAGCGATCCAGACTTTTTTAAAACCTGAATTGTTGTTGTATGTGTTTGAACATCAGATCAATTCGAAAAAATTGGAATGTTTTTTTTTTAGCGGAAATTTAAAGTTTTCTAGTTTATGTAGATGTATTAGTTTTAAATGAAATCAATATCAAAGAGGAAGACAATAATTTTTATATTATAAAAGGATTCAATTCTAAATTTTTTAATAGAAAAGAAAGCATAGGCGCAGGAATCGCAGTCTACATCAAAATATAATATATAATAACTTACGATACGAAAGAATTTTTGACAATACTGAAAGATATGAAAACGTCCAGTTACAAATAGATGGTAAAAATCAAAACTAAAAGCACATTCATGCGATCTATGGGCAACCAAAGCTAAGTATTGCTGAGTTTTTAAAAGAATTAGACAATCACCTAAAAGCTGAAAAGGAATTAATCTTCCTAGGTGATAAAAATTTAAATTTGAAAAAATCTAGTGATCGTGAGGTCAACCACAAATACCTTAAACCTGCTGAAGCAATAATGCAAGAAGAATTTAATAGAGTCTCAAGATGGTGTCACGATGAAGGCTTGGTGATAAATGCTGCAAAAACGAAGATGATGCATATACACAACAACCAGCAGTGATTCTATTGAAGTGGTCAAAACAATAAGGTATTTAGGAGTAATAATTGATGATCACTTCTTATGACATGAGCACATTAATAAATTACGGATGCAACTAAGGAGTGCACTTTTTGCGATGATGTACATCAAATCATACACTAATGCTGAGTTGCAGAAACAGGTGTACCTCTCACTTGCTGAGTCCCGCCTATGATATGGGATATTAGCATGGAGAAATGCAGCAAGAACCCACGTCGATAAATTATTAAATCTACAGCATAGACTGCTTAAACTTATTAAAACTAATAGTTTAAATTTGAAGATCTTAGATGTACACAGCATTTTCAAGACGACAGTATTGCAACAATATTAAGATGATCAACGCTACCAACAAAGTATACGCCACAATCAGAATACGAGGAGACGAGCTCTGGGGCTTTTTGAACTTCCAGAAACCTTCAACATCTACGGAAGAAGACATCCAAGCTACGTCGTACCCACAATATTGAATTCACTTCCGACAGATCTGAAAAATATTGTTAATTTTAAAAAACGTAGCAAAACAAAAGCTTCGCAGGTAACTCAAAACTTTTGTATTCTAGTTGTTAAGAAGAATAATAATAAAAAAATAATTTAATTTTATGTTTAGCTTAGAGCGCCCAGCGAGGACCAGTAAGTTACATCTAGCATTGTTCGTTTAACTAGTTTTAAGCATTTTTGTGTAGTATTTAAGTAGTAGTATTTCATGAAGTAAAGAATAAAAATGGATTAAAAAAAGACTTCTATGTAAGGAGTTCGTGCATACAGGAGAGAACACAAAAGAAAAGTAAGAGATCGTGATCAGGGAGTCTGGAGGCGTGTCGTTTCCGAGATCGTGCCGCCGTGCGTGTAGAATGTACGACGTGTGGGGAACCTGTGAGAAGCAGCCTGTTGCGAACTAAGGGAGAGAAGTTCTGTTAAGTTGCAAGGGATTTGCCTATGAATGTATGAGAGATCATTCTTTATTCCTGATTTTTATTTCGTTGAAAGAGGAGTCTCCGTAAAGGAAGAAAACAATTGATAAAAGAGCAGGAATTTGGTGGCAGAACAAGAGGAGAACATATAGATGAACAAAATAAAACGAAGGAAAATAAGAGGAAATCAGAAGTAATGGAAGACGAGAACAACGGGTCGACAAACATACAACGGCGGAAGCACAACAAAAATAAAAAAACGGATACGCACTATGTTGAGGGATTTGCTTTATATATATAAATATATATATATATATATTGTATTTATCAGTTGTTTTCTGAGTATATACATATAGTAGAATTGGATCGGGTCACCGAAGAATGTTTATATATAGTTACGTTTAGCCGAAATTTAATTAAATTGTCCAATAATACGGGTTCGATCAATGGATTGTGACGACTGAAACACAGAAGCTCACTATTCACGGTAAGTACGAAATTATTTTGCAAACACTGATTTACTTGTTATACTTTATTACACTTTAAAAAACACTATTACTACAAAACTGTTTGCTGCATTTCAGTCTGAACTGATTAACACTTTGAACACTATAAAATCCCAATCTGAACTTTACTAATTCTTCAACTGAACTGCACTGCAATAATTATGTAACTGAACTGTAATAATTCTCCAACTGAACTGATTCAACGAGCATCGACCGTCGTCCCAATATTTATACATCCCAAAAGTTCTTCTTTCAGTATGTACAACAATTTCGGGAATACTCTTCGGAGTTGATCGTTCTTTCAATTAAGGGTAGATGGCAGTGTATCAGACGCTGGGCTGCATTTCGGGACATCGAAATTTGCACGTACTTTTGCATACCTGGCATCGTCGATGTGAGGCCTTTAGGCAGTTCAGCCTCTGACTGCCATAATGGCCCTAATAGACCAAATGGCCCTATACAACTTTGGAGATGTTTTTGTGTGTGTATTCTGATACGCTGGGCTGCATTTCAGGACATCGTACTCGGTCTTTGCCCAGAAGTCGTACTCTGAATTCGGCGAAATCCTCGAATCCCTTTCCTCAACGACCTCGTTGATTCTCGAAGACTTGTTCTCCCCAACATTCAAAGGTATCTCAGAAATCTTGTACCTTAGAATTATCCGCTCAAGGTCCAAAGTAATGCCGGTCCTAATCATGAAGTCCGCTCCCAGAATCAACTCGTCAACTATATCCGGAAGTGTTTAACAAGGCTTCGAATAATGCACATTACAACCCTGTACAACCCAAATCGAGGAGAGGAAATTCAATTAGTCTCCTTTCTAACATCAGCAAGGTATTCGAGAAGGTGATAAATAGAGCTTTGATCAACAGGACTAAGGGCAAAAATATAATTCCGGATAACCAATTCGGTTTCAAAGTGGGGCATGACACCATTCATGCCGCGTCGAAACTGGTGTCTGATATCCAATGGAACAAGAGCCAGAAACAATGTACGGGTGCCTGCTTGATTGACCTGGAGAGGGCCTTTGACACCGTATGGTTAGAAGGTCATTTTTACAAGCTCAATCGGCTGGGCATTAGCAAACCACTGCTGTACCTACTGTGTAAAATGCTTACCGGTAGACGGTTCGTCGTCAAGAATGGCAACGTGTCCCCCACAGGTATTTTTGATGTAAAAGATGGTCTCCAACAGCTTGCCGTTAATTCGCCGATCGTGTTCCACATTTCCTTGAGTGATCTGATAAGTTCTCTTCCTCACGTAATTGCGTACGCCGGCGACTTGATCGTGTACAGATCAGGCAAAAAGATCGGACATCACTACTCTCGTGCAGTGTGACTTCGATTCATTCATGAGAGATTGCGATGACTGGAAGTTGAAAATCAACTTTCAGAAATGGGAAACCATACTGTTCAGGTCGCCGTTGTGTAAGACCTCGGCGCATTCAAAAAAGAATTGGCGAAAGTTCTCAATTGTTGGACGACATGGGCAACCACTGGCGTAAAGGACTGTAGTCAGATACCTGGGGATCTGGCTAGACCAGTATATATATTTTAACAAACATGTAGATGCTGCTCTGGCCAGTGCCCGAGGCGCTTTCGCCGAAAATTCTATTCCAATGAAGTCTTATTCCACAGGATAAGAGTGGACAATATTCTGCTGAAGTTGATTCGAGGTCATACTGCCAGATGAACTCGGTTAATACCTTCATCTCAGGGGCTTACTACCCCAATTCACAATACCCCGAAAGGGTACGCCACAAAGGCTTCGTCCCCCCAGAATCTTTTCTGCACCTAGACAAAAACGGGCTGATACAAGATATAAATGCGGTGCTGCTCATCTATCACATCGCCAGATCAACTGTGGATGGACGACTCAACTACGACCGTTCCGTCGCACAACGAGCTGAGGAGGGTATCCTCCAGTTCAGCAGGTCGGTTTCGAGACGGGATGTTCGGGATGTTGCTATGCAACATCGAAAGTTTTGGTGGCTAGGGAGAGAGGGAACTCCCTCGTCAAACCCTTTAGACCCGGGGTATATACGAGGTTGGTACGTATCCCCAAATGAGGGAGTAGTCGGTCTCTGTCTTGCGGTGGATTAAATGAATGTTGTCTCTATGTATGCCTATCCGCAGCATCCTATGGCAGACTTACACACATTAGGGTAGTTGTAGTGTTAAGGTAGTTGTAAGACGTGAATAGAGAAAAAAAAACCTGTTTGTACCTATGTGTAAACACATGTATATATACATGTGTTGGGTACAAATATATATATGTGTGTGTATATAATCATACAAACATATATATATGTATGTAAGCTTAGCATACGGTAGCCTAAGTTAGTAAGTTATCATATAAGTTTTGAGAAAACAGTTCTGTCATTAAGTTTACAGTCCAAAACAACAAATTGCGAGATTAACGCATATGATATAGCTGACATTTACAGAACAAATAAACAAAACCCAAAAAAATCAACGATAATTGTGTCTTTGACAAGTCACGCATGCAAAAAAAAAAACCGTAATGAATGCCAAGCTTGCTCGCAAAATTTAACTAAAAAAAATCAGAGAAAACACACACAACTATCAAAACAGAGAGACAGTGAGCGATGTAGTTTTTACGTCAACAATCAGCTGACAAACTAATAAACACCTACTCTGGTTGACCAAAAACAAAGCAAGAGACTGCAAAAGAGACGTTGTGTTGGGAGTCGACCGGTAAAATCTTCGCAAGAAAATCAGAAAACGGTGAATCAATACATATAGGAAAAGGTTAACATGATGGAAAACCAATATAGTGATGCTGACATCGATCTTAGGGTAATGCATGGCTTTACTTGTAGCGATCCAGACTTTTTTAAAACCCGAATTTTTCTTGTGTGTGTTTGAACATCAGATCAATTCGAAAAAACTGGAATGTTTTTTTTTAGCGGAAATTTAAAGTTTTCTAGTTTATGTAGATGTATTAGTTTTAAATGAAATCAATATCAAAGAGGAAGAAAATAATTTTTATATTATAAAAGGATTCAATTCTAAATTTTTTAATAGAAAAGAATGCATAGGCGCAGGAATCGCAGTCTACATCAAAATATAATAAATACTAACTTACGATACGAAAGAATTTTTGACAATACTGAAAGATATGAAAACGTCCAGTTACAAATAGATGGTAAAAATCAAAACTAAAAGCACATTCATGCGATCTATGGGCAACCAAAGCTAAGTATTGCTGAGTTTTTAAAAGAATTAGACAATCACCTAAAAGCTGAAAAGGAATTAATCTTCCTAGGTGATAAAAATTTAAATTTGAAAAAATCTAGTGATCGTGAGGTCAACCACAAATACCTTAAACCTGCTGAAGCAATAATGCAAGAAGAATTTAATAGAGTCTCAAGATGGTGTCACGATGAAGGCTTGGTGATAAATGCTGCAAAAACGAAGATGATGCATATACGCATGCCACGGCAACTCGAAAATTCAGTCAAGATATACTACCAAAATGCAGACTGTCCAACAACAACCAGCAGTGATTCTATTGAAGTGGTCAAAACAATAAGGTATTTAGGAGTAATAATTGATGATCACTTCTTATGGCATGAACACATTAATAAATTACGGATGCAACTAAGGAGTGCACTTTTTGCGATGATGTACATCAAATCATACACTAATGCTGAGTTGCAGAAACAGGTGTACCTCTCACTTGCTGAGTCCCGCCTATGATATGGGATATTAGCATGGAGAAATGCAGCAAGAACCCACGTCGATAAATTATTAAATCTACAGCATAGACTGGTTAAACTTATTAAAACTAATAGTTTAAATTTGAAGATCTTAGATGTACACAGCATTTTCAAGACGACAGTATTGCAACAATATTAAGATGATCAACGCTACCAACAAAGGGGCTGGGGCTTTTTGAACTTCCAGAAACCTTCAACATCTACGGAAGAAGACATCCAAGCTACGTCGTACCCACAATATTGAATTCACTTCCGACAGATCTGAAAAATATTGTTAATTTTAAAAAACGTAGCAAAACAAAAGCTTCGCAGGTAACTCAAAACTTTTGTATTCTAGTTGTTAAGAAGAATAATAATAAAAAAATAATAATAATTTTATGTTTAGCTTAGAGCGCCCAGCGACGACCAGTAAGTTACATCTAGCATTGTTCGTTTAACTAGTTCTAAGCATTTTTGTGTAGTATTGAAGTAGTAGTATTGTTACCGTCGAAATCCCCGAGACCGATTGGGGTTGGGCGGAAGAACGCCAGCCGCTCAATGGAGAATGGCCGTGAGTTAAGATGGTAAGTTTGGGCGCCACGCAGTTGCCCTTCCGCTCAACACGCTTCTTACCTCTAGAACTGCGACTAGGGGGAGGAATCCAATCTCCACCAAAAAAAATCCACACCCGGTCCAAAACAAAACAGCGAAAGAAAAAAAAAAAAGGAAAGAGGGACCACAAACACTTGACTTCACAAATTACAATTTATTCCAAAAGCAAACAAAAACTTAAACCTAGCTTAAGTACTAACAATAATTCTTGGAATGATTTTTACTTAACAAAAAAAAAATATATATAAGGAAAACGTAATTTAACAATCTAAGTTATATCTAAAAAAAAAAGAAAATTGATTTATGGGCAAGCCCAGCGACAGAACACTACACAGGGGGACCAAAAAAAAAAAAAACACCCGAAATTCAACGCGTCACCGCCAGGTTTCGAACCCACGTAGCCGCTGTCCGAAAGAACCCTCGCGCCTTGTCCTTAACGATTCGGCCAACGAACCTATCGGAAAACGGCGCGACAAAAAGGGACCTAAGTACACTTCACTACACGACAAATCAAATTATGTGATTATAAAAATAAATATGTGAAATAAGAAAAATATAAAAAAAAATAAAATAAACAGGGTGTACTTCTTTCCCAAAAAAAAATAAAATAAAAATAAGAATAAATGAATCGATACAATTCAAATAAAAAGAAATTAATGCAATAGAAAGTAATAACTATATCAATCCAACCAAGTAATTAAAAGAAATAAGATAAAAAAAAAATAAAGAAACAAAAAAAAAAAAAAGAATGAGTCTCCTTCCCCCCTGTGGGAGAAGTCACCTGTCCTCTTCCTGGCCTCGTCGTTCAGCTCCGCTTCTCCGTCTGTGTACGTCACCTCCTGTACTTTTCTTACTCTTATGTTCTTTTATTTTTTTCCACTTTTTTTTTTGTTATTATTCTTCACTTCTTTTTTTTTCCTTTTCGTTTTTTTTTTTTGTTTCAACTGACTTCGTCCTATCTTTCGTTTTTCTAATCCCACACTAGTGATCTTTTACTTTTTACTCTAGAACACCTGGTCTGGCGAACTACTTTTATTTCCTTAACAGGTCACAAGTTTCACACACTTTATCTATCTATTCAAGACTTTTCGCCACACTATTAGCACCCGCCCGTAAGTGTCTTCGCATGAATTTATCTCGCCCAGGACCACTGGGTATATTCTGTGCGATCACCTTTTATTTTCTCTGGAATAGGAGTCAAAGGAAAACTCAGACTGACCCCTTACGCGACACTTTATTCATCCACTTAGTAGCGCGTTTCGAAATGATTTCCATTCACCCCTGAAGAGGTAACAAAAAAAGGAATACTCTCGGAAGTTAGATCGAATCGCAAAAGAAAAAAAAAAAAACTAGCAAACCCCGACACTTCTACTGTGCGGTTTTTTTTTTTTTTTTTTTTAATTCCGCGGCCAGCCTACCGAGAACTCGCGCGTCCGATCCAATCCGTAGCTTCTCACCAACTGCCCCCAAATCACGCTCAAACCCGCCTACATCCCAATGCCACCCACGCCATCCCGATCGGATGTTCACTCTCTCGTTCTCCTTGCGGGACGAACGTCTGTTGGATCGATCACCCGATCCAGGAGACCGCTATCCTTTCATCACGCGACACTAGGAACACCTCGCTTCCTAGAGAAGGAGAAAACCCAAGGCACACCAACGGGTTCGCACCCGCAGGAAAAAAAAGAAAGCTTAGCAGTCGCACTCGCCCTGCGTCGGTATTGAACATGACAACCCTGCGCTACAACCATGCACCCTTTTTAACTTTAAAATTCATTTTTATTTAAAAAAATCCATGATCCTTAAAAAATAGACAAAAATGATTAAATCTATCTTACTATCTAAACAATTCATGTTCTTAAAACTATCCTACTGACCCTTCACAGGTACTCTAAAATAATCTACACTTACTTATCTATTTGCCTTTCGGCGCCTACACTACTATTTGTTTTTTTTTCAATCCATGTGGATAATCTTTATTGTTTGTTCTTACTGGCCAAGAAAACTTGGAAAAAACTTGGCGCTCTAAACATTTTTTTAAAAATTTTCTTAAAACTAAACTTAAAATAAAATTACATCCTAACCCTAATAAAAACCGAAACTACCTTACTCTATGTCCGTGACATTGCGGAC
The DNA here is from genome assembly GCA_905231855.2 of Eristalis tenax. Lineage (NCBI taxonomy): Eukaryota > Metazoa > Arthropoda > Insecta > Diptera > Syrphidae > Eristalis > Eristalis tenax. Next base: position 23,016,478 of record HG993125.1, on the reverse strand, counting down.
GTGTGTGCAAGGGCGTGTGCGGTGTTTATATTTTAGACATATATAAGTTACACGCCTTTGCTCACCTTTTTTTTTTTTTTTTTTTTTATATATATATATTTTTTTTTGTTCTTTTTTTTTTTTACTTTTTTTTTTTTTTATTATTATTTTTTTTTTTTTTTTTTTGTCTTACTTAACCTAACTTAAACCTACGTAAGTGGGCTGTTGTTCAACAGACCGACTATCATTAATGGTGCTGTCAAAGGCGGAGACTGGTTCTGGTGTAACCACCAAAAGAAGTGCCGCTCCTTTGCACTCTCTCTCCTATCTCGAGCGGGAATCGCTCTACTGAACCGGAGTTGATCTTCGTGTTCACGAGCGATATCCGATTCATAGAGGAGTCGCCTGTCAACTGTTCGGCGTACAGCGTGGAAGATTATAGGACATCCACTCATGTCCTGAATCAGATTTAACGAATCTAAATAGAGAAAAGCCTCAGGTGGAATAAAGCCGGTGTGGCGTACCCTCTCATGATACATAAAGTTCGGGTAATAAGCCCCGAAGATCATACTGTTGGTAGACATCATACACCTTGCAATGTGTCGTCGTGTTAAAGAAATTATAAAATTGTCTATTCTTTTCACGTTAGCCCTGTTGTACAGGACTTCGTTGGGATAGTACTTCTTGTACTCGGACTCAGGTGTCCGATACAACCGGAGACAGGTCCTAAGACATCGTCTCTCGAACACCCTCATCTTTTCCATCTGGGAAGGGCTCACACCGAACCATAGGGGACAACCATACACCATGATCGGCCGTATAAGGGCCATGTAGCAGATCACTTTCACCCTGGTATCAAGTTGGCTGCTGTAAAACAACCCCCTTGCCACAGCGAAGGCTTTTCTAGCATTGGCTAGAGTCCTTTCTATATGTTTGTGAATATACAGAAAATTATCCAACCAAATGCCGAGATATCTGACTACACTTTTCACGATTAATGGCTGGCCCCGATGGCCAACAATGCAAAACTCTTTCCAGTTCTTACGCGTATCACTTGAAGCCCTGTGCACCGGGGCACGGAAAAGAATAGTTTCACACTTCAGGAAGTTGATAAGCAACTTCCAGTCATAACAAAATTCAGTTATTTTATTTGCATCCCGTTGCAACAGGGTGTTTATGACTACTACCTTCGGTGCTGATCTGTAAGCCACTAGGTCATCGGTATACGCGATTAGGTGCGGCATAGACCTTAGAAGATCTGCAGTAAATATGGCAAACAATAATGGGGATCCTACAGCCCCCTGTTGTAGACCGTTTTCTACACTAAATACTCTACTTGAAGTTACGCCGCCACATTTCACGACGAACTTCCTACCTGTTATCATATCATAAATCATGTATAGCAATGGTTTGTTTAGCCTAAGTCTGACCAACTTAAGGAAAAGGCCTTCTAACCAAACGGTATCAAATGCCTTTTCCAAGTCGAACAGACAGGCACCCGTACACTGATTTTTATCCATATTCCATTGTATGTCGGAAACCAACTTTGCAGCAGCATGCACTGTCGAATGCCCTGCCCTAAATCCAAACTGGTTGTCCGGCAGAATATTGTTGCCCTCGACCCATGCCTGCAGAGCTCTAATGACAATCTTTTCAAATGCCTTGCTGATGCAAGGAAAAAGACTTATCGACCGAAGATTAGACGGAATGCTTTTGTCTTTATCCCGTTTAGGGATTGGTTGCACTACAGCTGTCTTCCAATGTGCCGGGTAATGTGCATTACTTAGCGCATTGTTGAACAGTGTAGTGTAATTTTCCACTGCCGCCGGAGGGAGATGCTTGAGCACGATGTTCGGGATACCACCTGTCCCAGCCGATTTCTTGTTGTTAATGGCTTTAAAGACCCCTTGGAGATCTTCCTGAGTGATCACGATGTGATTTACATCGTTGGCGACGGGATTATTTGCCATATTTACGTCATCGAATCTGGTGAAACCAGGATTCTCAGATCGCCATCGACTGATCTCCTCACGGAGATAGAAGTGATTTACCAAGGCTCTGTTCTCTAGATCGTGATTTGTCCGTCTGACTTCGTTGACCTTATACACTTTCTCGAAAACAGCGCCTATGGTATTAACCTTCTCTTGGGGATCTTCGACCACGAAGAATTCGTTATCTAGCACGGACTCACCTGGATCTATATCAACTGATGTCAGTAGTTGTGCGTTGTCGTTTGTTCTCATAAGTCGGACGATTGGAATGTCATTTTTATCTTTCCTCCTGAATAATTTATTTACTTGCGGGAACATACCCGGGTTGTTGGATCGTACAGCCCGGATTTTATTGCCCCAATGCAAGCTTATGGCAAGATTATAATTTATTTTTATTAGTTGTTGGAGGTTTTTGATCTCTGACTTCAGAGATCTGACTTCCGGACTTCTCGGATCTGCAAATCGTCTGTGCAAGAGTTTGAGTCTAGACAGCAGTCTACTTTTGTGCACGTGAAGTGCGTCGATGGTGGCATTCCGATAGACATCGCAGTCCTCGGTCGGCACAATCTTCGGTATTGTTCTGTCCATTGTACGCACTATGGCGTCGTCCATTTGTTTGAGGTACCCATCAACCTCCTCGTTCGATAGGTTTCTGTTCTTTGGCGGATTGATCGCACTCGACCGGAGTTCCATGGTTAAAGCCCTGGAGAAACGTGGCCAGCGAGCCTTATTGTAATTATAAGGATTTCGCTGGACATATTCCGCCAGATCAACCACCTCGTTCGGGAGTTGAATAACCGCTGAGAAAGCAAGATGATCACTATCGTACTCAATCGCGGTTAAACAATTCCGTGTGCTTGTGTCTACACCCTGTATTGTCAGTCGTCTGTCAATCAATAGTAGATCCAGATAATTCCCGCTTCTGGGAAATGAAGGTATTTCGGTTGCAAGCAAATCAGCCCTCAACTCATCATGCCCAATCAACCAGTTGTTCAAGGCGATCCCCCGTGCGCAATTCCTATTGCATCCCCAATCTTGATGTCTGGAGTTGAAATCTCCTGCAATGATATAATAAGTATCTTCCGAGCTCAGTCGGAGACAAGTGAAGAGAGTTTCGAGCTCTGGAATGAAATTATGTTCGAGATTGTTATTATCCGGTGCATAGAGAGTGATCACGTACAATCGCTTACCACCAGAGAGTGGAATGCGTGCGATACACGTCTCTAGCAAACGAAACCTACGCGCTTCATTGCTATACATGATATTATGATCAATAGTTTTTTTAACTAAAAGAGCGACTCCGCCTCCATTATGGGTGCGGTCTCTCCGAATAATATTGTAATTATTATACCTGAGGGTGTGCTTTTGGTTAAGCTTAGTTTCGCTAACCATTATCACATCAGGATTGTGGTCTCTCAACAGTTGGCCGAAGGAAAGTTTCCTGTTGGTCCCTATTAGTGAATTGACATTTATCGCAAGGATCTTAAGGTCGTCAGCTGCGCGTGCAGCCATTATATTGGGGCCGTTGTGGCTTGTTCGCCAGACAGTCTGGAGTAGATGACATCTATTCTGGCTGCCTGTTGAAGGAACTGCTGTTCTAAGCGAGCAGTCCGCTCTGCTTGTTCAGCAATGCATTTTTGCATCTGAGCCATCTGTGCCTGTATAGCCAGCAGGATGGAGCTCAGATCAGTATTTGCCTCCGGCTGGCGGATCACTGGGACCGTGACCGCCTTTGGCACTGTCTGTTGTGCCGGTCTTCTACCTGACGCCATTTGGGCATAGGAGATGGCAGGCGTAACAGCGGTGGCTGGAACGCGAGGCACTGGCTTTGCTGCCACCGTTTTTGGTGTCCCTCTTTCGAACTTGTTTTTGAGTTCTTGCACTTTTGGGCAGCCCCTATAACTAGCGGGGTGCCCGTTAGTCCTACATAAAGCACATTTGAGGGTGCTCCTGTCCTCGACTTTGTCCTTTCCTAGAGGACATTCTCCACTACTGTGGTTCTTGGCGCATTTCACGCAGCGGAACTCCATCTTGCAGTTCGCCGCGGCATGCCCGAACCTCTGGCATCTAGCACACTGCATCGTGTGCTTACTTTTTTTTAATGTCTCCCACTTAATGACAACAGTCCCCAAGTGTTTAATTCGCTTGAGGAGCTCTTTGTTGCTATCGGGAGTTATCTGGACCAGGAACATAGGCAAACGCCTATTCTCCCTTCGTGCCATCGCAGTGACAAACGGCTTAACTCCTACTATGCGGAGATCGTCGCTCTGCGCCTGGCGCAGCACAGCGAGGATTTCCTCCGGATCCGTAGAAGGATCTACGCTCTTGAGGAGCAGAGTCTGGAGTTTTTCTCCTTTCGGGGTGTACGTGTAGTACTCATTCCCCGCCTTCTCCAACGCCTGCCTAATTAATTCGTGCACTGCCATATAGTGGCAGTACACGGTGTGCCTGAGGGGCATTCTATATTTTATCTCGTATGGGAGATCTAATTTGTCTAAGTGTATTACAGCCCACTTACATAGATTTTGGAGATCCTTGGTCTCCGCACCGAAGATGTTTATAGGAGAGCATCTGGTTTTCGTAGGTTGTGTTTGTTGCTGCTGCTTTTTCGCTTGCTGCTGCTGTTGTTGTTTCTGATGTTTCTGCTGCTGCTGTTGTTGTTGCTGATGTTTCTGCTGCTGCTGCTGTTGACCCTGCGTTTTTTTTGGCGACTGCTGGGTGCCTTTTAGCAGCGCCTGTGGTATGTCTGGTGATTGTTGTTGTTGCTTTTGCTGGCATTGGCTGTCCAGCTGTTTTTGCGACTGTACGGCTTGTTGTCGCAGCCGTGCAGCCGCCTGAGCCGCTTTGCGCGCTGCCAACTTCTCCTTCATTACTTGGACGACGGCTGCCAGTTCCGCCTCCTGCTGCTCTATTTTGCGTTTCTTCACGCTGAGTTGGAGCTGGCGGCTCTCGATTCGTGAGAGACTTTGCTCAGCCTCCAGCTCTTCATACTCTTCGTTGGCGGAGAAGGCCTGGTACCTGTTCCCCAGGCCCAGGTATCTCCCTTCTCCTTCTGCCGACTCGTATATAATCGAGTCGGCTAGTGTAGCCGCCGTTGCTGAAGGCGGCGCTGCTGGTGCTGATGTTGTTGGTAAGCTAGCCGCCGTCTTCTCTGCTGTTGTTATTGTTGCAGCTGCCGTTGTGGCCGATGCTAGTGCTGCTAGCGCAGCTTTGGACGTTGTTGCCGCTACTGTGCTTGGTGCAGCTGTTGTCGCTGTTGTTGTTGCTGCCGTGTATATTGCAGCTATTTCGTCACCCGTTGATTTAGCTGGTGACGTCACGGTCGATGGCGTGGTCTTCTTCGCCTTCGATCTCTGGACCAGGTTAGGTGCGGGGTGAAGGGGCCTCCTCCTCTTCCCCCTCTCGCTTTCGCCATTTCTAGAGTGGCGTGATGAGCTGGCATCGGTCGAGAAGCCAGCATCATCTTCTGGTAGGCCAGCGCTGTGGCCTGATGTGCCACGCGTCGATCCACCTCTGCCCCCAGGCCACCCTCTCGGCCTCATTCTCCCTTCTCACTACACTGTTTGCCTTTATTGTTATTTTTTAAAAAAAGAATTACGTGTCTCTGTCACTATCCCACCCTCGGTATTTGAACCGGGGCCTCCCACACCTGGGGTATGCACAACTTTACTTTAACTTTAAAATTCATTTTTATTTAAAAAATCCATGATCCTTAAAAAATAGACAAAAATGATTAAATCTATCTTACTATCTAAACAATTCATGTTCTTAAAACTATCCTACTGACCCTTCACAGGTACTCTAAAATAATCTACACTTACTTATCTATTTGCCTTTCGGCGCCTACACTACTATTTGTTTTTTTTCCAATCCATGTGGATAATCTTTATTGTTTGTTCTTACTGGCCAAGAAAACTTGTAAAAAACTTGGCGCTCTAAACATTTTTTTTTAAATTTTCTTAAAACTAAACTTAAAATAAAATTACAAACTAACCCTAATAAAAACCTAAACTACCTTACTCTATGTCCGTGACATTGCGGACGCGTGTGCAAGGGCGTGTGCGGTGTTTATATGCTAGACATATATAAGCTACACGCCTTTGCTCACCTTTTTTTTTTTTTATTATTTAATTTTTTTTTTTTTTTTTTATATATATATATATATATTTTTTATTTTTTTTTTTTTTTTTTTTTTTTTTTTTTTTTTTTTTTTTTTCTTACTTAACCTAACTTAAACCTACGTAAGTGGGCTGTTGTTCAACAGACCGACTATCACATTAATGGTGCTGTCAAAGGCGGAGACTGGTTCTGGTGTAACCACCAAAAGAAGTGCCGCTCCTTTGCACTCTCTCTCCTATCTCGAGCGGGGATCGCTCTACTGAACCGGAGTTGATCTTCGTGTTCACGAGCGATATCCGATTCATAGAGGAGTCGCCTGTCAACTGTTCGGCGTACAGCGTGGAAGATTATAGGACATCCACTCATGTCCTGAATCAGATTTAACGAATCTAAATAGAGAAAAGCCTCAGGTGGAATAAAGCCGGTGTGGCGTACCCTCTCATGATACATAAAGTTCGGGTAATAAGCCCCGAAGATCATACTGTTGGTAGACATCATACACCTTGCAATGTGTCGTCGTGTTAAAGAAATTATAAAATTGTCTATTCTTTTCACGTTAGCCCTGTTGTACAGGACTTCGTTGGGATAGTACTTCTTGTACTCGGACTCAGGTGTCCGATACAACCGGAGACAGGTCCTAAGACATCGTCTCTCGAACACCCTCATCTTTTCCATCTGGGAAGGGCTCACACCGAACCATAGGGGACAACCATACACCATGATCGGCCGTATAAGGGCCATGTAGCAGATCACTTTCACCCTGGTATCAAGTTGGCTGCTGTAAAACAACCCCCTTGCCACAGCGAAGGCTTTTCTAGCATTGGCTAGAGTCCTTTCTATATGTTTGTGAATATACAGAAAATTATCCAACCAAATGCCGAGATATCTGACTACACTTTTCACGATTAATGGCTGGCCCCGATGGCCAACAATGCAAAACTCTTTCCAGTTCTTACGCGTATCACTTGAAGCCCTGTGCACCGGGGCACGGAAAAGAATAGTTTCACACTTCAGGAAGTTGATAAGCAACTTCCAGTCATAACAAAATTCAGTTATTTTATTTGCATCCCGTTGCAACAGGGTGTTTATGACTACTACCTTCGGTGCTGATCTGTAAGCCACTAGGTCATCGGTATACGCGATTAGGTGCGGCATAGACCTTAGAAGATCTGCAGTAAATATGGCAAACAATAATGGGGATCCTACAGCCCCCTGTTGTAGACCGTTTTCTACACTAAATACTCTACTTGAAGTTACGCCGCCACATTTCACGACGAACTTCCTACCTGTTATCATATCATAAATCATGTATAGCAATGGTTTGTTTAGCCTAAGTCTGACCAACTTAAGGAAAAGGCCTTCTAACCAAACGGTATCAAATGCCTTTTCCAAGTCGAACAGACAGGCACCCGTACACTGATTTTTATCCATATTCCATTGTATGTCGGAAACCAACTTTGCAGCAGCATGCACTGTCGAATGCCCTGCCCTAAATCCAAACTGGTTGTCCGGCAGAATATTGTTGCCCTCGACCCATGCCTGCAGAGCTCTAATGACAATCTTTTCAAATGCCTTGCTGATGCAAGGAAAAAGACTTATCGACCGAAGATTAGACGGAATGCTTTTGTCTTTATCCCGTTTAGGGATTGGTTGCACTACAGCTGTCTTCCAATGTGCCGGGTAATGTGCATTACTTAGCGCATTGTTGAACAGTGTAGTGTAATTTTCCACTGCCGCCGGAGGGAGATGCTTGAGCACGATGTTCGGGATACCACCTGTCCCAGCCGATTTCTTGTTGTTAATGGCTTTAAAGACCCCTTGGAGATCTTCCTGAGTGATCACGATGTGATTTACATCGTTGGCGACGGGATTATTTGCCATATTTACGTCATCGAATCTGGTGAAACCAGGATTCTCAGATCGCCATCGACTGATCTCCTCACGGAGATAGAAGTGATTTACCAAGGCTCTGTTCTCTAGATCGTGATTTGTCCGTCTGACTTCGTTGACCTTATACACTTTCTCGAAAACAGCGCCTATGGTATTAACCTTCTCTTGGGGATCTTCGACCACGAAGAATTCGTTATCTAGCACGGACTCACCTGGATCTATATCAACTGATGTCAGTAGTTGTGCGTTGTCGTTTGTTCTCATAAGTCGGACGATTGGAATGTCATTTTTATCTTTCCTCCTGAATAATTTATTTACTTGCGGGAACATACCCGGGTTGTTGGATCGTACAGCCCGGATTTTATTGCCCCAATGCAAGCTTATGGCAAGATTATAATTTATTTTTATTAGTTGTTGGAGGTTTTTGATCTCTGACTTCAGAGATCTGACTTCCGGACTTCTCGGATCTGCAAATCGTCTGTGCAAGAGTTTGAGTCTAGACAGCAGTCTACTTTTGTGCACGTGAAGTGCGTCGATGGTGGCATTCCGATAGACATCGCAGTCCTCGGTCGGCACAATCTTCGGTATTGTTCTGTCCATTGTACGCACTATGGCGTCGTCCATTTGTTTGAGGTACCCATCAACCTCCTCGTTCGATAGGTTTCTGTTCTTTGGCGGATTGATCGCACTCGACCGGAGTTCCATGGTTAAAGCCCTGGAGAAACGTGGCCAGCGAGCCTTATTGTAATTATAAGGATTTCGCTGGACATATTCCGCCAGATCAACCACCTCGTTCGGGAGTTGAATAACCGCTGAGAAAGCAAGATGATCACTATCGTACTCAATCGCGGTTAAACAATTCCGTGTGCTTGTGTCTACACCCTGTATTGTCAGTCGTCTGTCAATCAATAGTAGATCCAGATAATTCCCGCTTCTGGGAAATGAAGGTATTTCGGTTGCAAGCAAATCAGCCCTCAACTCATCATGCCCAATCAACCAGTTGTTCAAGGCGATCCCCCGTGCGCAATTCCTATTGCATCCCCAATCTTGATGTCTGGAGTTGAAATCTCCTGCAATGATATAATAAGTATCTTCCGAGCTCAGTCGGAGACAAGTGAAGAGAGTTTCGAGCTCTGGAATGAAATTATGTTCGAGATTGTTATTATCCGGTGCATAGAGAGTGATCACGTACAATCGCTTACCACCAGAGAGTGGAATGCGTGCGATACACGTCTCTAGCAAACGAAACCTACGCGCTTCATTGCTATACATGATATTATGATCAATAGTTTTTTTAACTAAAAGAGCGACTCCGCCTCCATTATGGGTGCGGTCTCTCCGAATAATATTGTAATTATTATACCTGAGGGTGTGCTTTTGGTTAAGCTTAGTTTCGCTAACCATTATCACATCAGGATTGTGGTCTCTCAACAGTTGGCCGAAGGAAAGTTTCCTGTTGGTCCCTATTAGTGAATTGACATTTATCGCAAGGATCTTAAGGTCGTCAGCTGCGCGTGCAGCCATTATATTGGGGCCGTTGTGGCTTGTTCGCCAGACAGTCTGGAGTAGATGACATCTATTCTGGCTGCCTGTTGAAGGAACTGCTGTTCTAAGCGAGCAGTCCGCTCTGCTTGTTCAGCAATGCATTTTTGCATCTGAGCCATCTGTGCCTGTATAGCCAGCAGGATGGAGCTCAGATCAGTATTTGCCTCCGGCTGGCGGATCACTGGGACCGTGACCGCCTTTGGCACTGTCTGTTGTGCCGGTCTTCTACCTGACGCCATTTGGGCATAGGAGATGGCAGGCGTAACAGCGGTGGCTGGAACGCGAGGCACTGGCTTTGCTGCCACCGTTTTTGGTGTCCCTCTTTCGAACTTGTTTTTGAGTTCTTGCACTTTTGGGCAGCCCCTATAACTAGCGGGGTGCCCGTTAGTCCTACATAAAGCACATTTGAGGGTGCTCCTGTCCTCGACTTTGTCCTTTCCTAGAGGACATTCTCCACTACTGTGGTTCTTGGCGCATTTCACGCAGCGGAACTCCATCTTGCAGTTCGCCGCGGCATGCCCGAACCTCTGGCATCTAGCACACTGCATCGTGTGCTTACTTTTTTTTAATGTCTCCCACTTAATGACAACAGTCCCCAAGTGTTTAATTCGCTTGAGGAGCTCTTTGTTGCTATCGGGAGTTATCTGGACCAGGAACATAGGCAAACGCCTATTCTCCCTTCGTGCCACCGCAGTGACAAACGGCTTAACTCCTACTATGCGGAGATCGTCGCTCTGCGCCTGGCGCAGCACAGCGAGGATTTCCTCCGGATCCGTAGAAGGATCTACGCTCTTGAGGAGCAGAGTCTGGAGTTTTTCTCCTTTCGGGGTGTACGTGTAGTACTCATTCCCCGCCTTCTCCAACGCCTGCCTAATTAATTCGTGCACTGCCATATAGTGGCAGTACACGGTGTGCCTGAGGGGCATTCTATATTTTATCTCGTATGGGAGATCTAGTTTGTCTAAGTGTATTACAGCCCACTTACATAGATTTTGGAGATCCTTGGTCTCCGCACCGAAGATGTTTATAGGAGGGCATCTGGTTTTCGTAGGTTGTGTTTGTTGCTGCTGCTTTTTCGCTTGCTGCTGCTGTTGTTGTTTCTGATGTTTCTGCTGCTGCTGTTGTTGTTGCTGATGTTTCTGCAGCTGCTGCTGTTGACCCTGCGTTTTTTTTGGCGACTGCTGGGTGCCTTTTAGCAGCGCCTGTGGTATTTCTGGTGATTGTTGTTGTTGCTTTTGCTGGCATTGGCTGTCCAGCTGTTTTTGCGACTGTACGGCTTGTTGTCGCAGCCGTGCAGCCGCCTGAGCAGCTTTGCGCGCTGCCAACTTCTCCTTCATTACTTGGACGACGGCTGCCAGTTCCGCCTCCTGCTGCTCTATTTTGCGTTTCTTCACGCTGAGTTGGAGCTGGCGGCTCTCGATTCGTGAGAGACTTTGCTCAGCCTCCAGCTCTTCATCCTCTTCGTTGGCGGAGAAGGCCTGGTACCTGTTCCCCAGGCCCAGGTATCTCCCTTCTCCTTCTGCCGACTCGTATATAATCGAGTCGGCTAGTGTAGCCGCCGTTGCTGAAGGCGGCGCTGCTGGTGCTGATGTTGTTGGTAAGCTAGCCGCCGTCTTCTCTGCTGTTGTTATTGTTGCAGCTGCCGTTGTGGTGCTTGCTAGTGGTGATGCTAGTGCTGCTAGCGCAGCTTTGGACGTTGTTGCCGCTACTGTGCTTGGTGCAGCTGTTGTCGCTGTTGTTGTTGCTGCCGTGTATATTGCAGCTATTTCGTCACCCGTTGATTTAGCTGGTGACGTCACGGTCGATGGCGTGGTCTTCTTCGCCTTCGATCTCTGGACCAGGTTAGGTGCGGGGTGAAGGGGCCTCCTCCTCTTCCCCCTCTCGCTTTCGCCATCTCTAGAGTGGCGTGATGAGCTGGCATCGGTCGAGAAGCCAGCATCATCTTCTGGTTGGCCAGCGCTGTGGCCTGATGTGCCACGCGTCGATCCACCTCTGCCCCCAGGCCACCCTCTCGGCCTCATTCTCCCTTCTCACTACACTGTTTGCCTTTATTGTTATTTTTTAAAAAAAGAATTACGTGTCTCTGTCACTATCCCACCCTCGGTATTTGAACCGGGGCCTCCCACACCTGGGGTATGCACACTATGTACTAGGCCACAGGCTTCTTGCTGAACCTTGCTTCGGAATTGCACTTCACTCACTGATGTGATTTTTATTGCTGAGACTGATTTTGTTTTGTTTCACTTATACGTCCACTCGCTTTGAATGCCGGAGAGCGACTGGGGTATGCACACTATGTACTAGGCCACAGGCTTCTTGCGGATCCTTGCTTCGGAATTGCACTTCACGCACTGATGTGATTTTTATTGCTGAGAATGATTTTGTTTTGTTTCACTTACACGTCCACTCGCTTTGAATGCCGGAGAGCGACTGATGGGGTATGCACACTATGTACTAGGCCACAGGCTTCTTGCTGAACCTTGCTTCGGAATTGCACTTCACGCACTGATGTGATTTTTATTGCTGAGAATGATTTTGTTTTGTTTCACTTACACGTCCACTCGCTTTGAATGCCGGAGAGCGACTGACAACCATGCACCCTACACTCAGCGCTACTGGGATGATGTAACAATTACAGGATTCTAGCAACGTCACGATCAATGCCCCATACGCCCACCTCCCGTGACGAATCTGTAGCGTATTTCTAGGTGAAAACCTTTCAACAGTAGGAACCCATAATAGTATTTCATGAAGTAAAGAATAAAAATGGATTAAAAAAAGACTTCTATGTACGGAGTTCGTGCATACAGGAGAGAACACAAAAGAAAAGTAAGAGATCGTGATCAGGGAGTCTGGAGGCGCGTCGTTTCCGAGATCGTGCCGCCGTGCGTGTAGAATGTACGACGTGTGGGGAACCTGTGAGAAGCAGCCTGTTGCGAACTAAGGGAGAGAAGTTCTGTTAAGTTGCAAGGGATTTGCCTATGAATGTATGAGAGATCATTCTTTATTCCTGGTTTTTATTTCGTTGAAAGAGGAGTCTCCGTAAAGGAAGAAAACAATTGATAAAAGAGCAGGAATTTGGTGGCAGAACAAGAGGAGAACATATAGAAGAAGAAACTAAAACGAAGGAAAATAAGAGGAAATCAGAAGTAATGGAAGACGAGAACAACGGGTCGACAAACATACAACGGCGGAAGCACAACAAAAATAAAAAAACGGATAAGCACTAGGTTGAGGGATTTGCTTTATATATATAAATATATATATATATATATATATACATATATATTGTATTTATCAGTTGTTTTCTGAGTATATACATATAGTAGAATTGGATCGGGTCACCGAAGAATGTTTATATATAGTTACGTTTAGCCGAAATTTAATTAAATTGTCCAATAATACGGGTTCGATCAATGGATTGTGACGACTGAAACACAGAAGCTCACTATTCACGGTATGTACGAAATTATTTTGCAAACACTGATTTACTTGTTATACTTTATTACACTTTAAAAAACACTATTACTACAAAACTGTTTGCTGCATTTCAGTCTGAACTGATTAACACTTTGAACACTATAAAATCCCAATCTGAACTTTACTAATTCTTCAACTGAACTGCACTGCAATAATTATGTAACTGAACTGTAATAATTCTCCAACTGAACTGATTCAACGAGCATCGACCGTCGTCCCGATATTTATACATCCCAAAAGTTCTTCTTTCAGTATGTACAACAATTTCGGGAATACTCTTCGGAGTTGATCGTTCTTTCAATTAAGGGTATATGGCAGTGTATCAGACGCTGGGCTGCATTTCGGGACATCGAAATTTGCACGTACTTTTGCATACCTGGCATCGTCGATGTGAGGCCTTTAGGCAGTTCAACCTCTGACTGCCATAATGGCCCTAATAGACCAAATGGCCCTATACAACTTTGGAGATGTTTTTGTGTGTGTATTCTGATACGCTGGGCTGCATTTCAGGACATCGTACTCGGTCTTTGCCCAGAAGTCGTACTCTGAATTCGGCGAAATCCTCGAATCCCTTTCCTCAACGACCTCGTTGATTCTCGAAGACTTGTTCTCCCCAACATTCAAAGGTATCTCAGAAATCTTGTACCTTAGAATTATCCGCTCAAGGTCCAAAGTAATGCTGGTCCTAATCATGAAGTCCACTCCCAGAATCAACTCGTCAACTATATCCGGAAGTTGTTTAACAAGGCTTCGAATAAAACACATTACAACCCTGTACAACCCAAATCGAAGAGAGGAAATTCAATTAGTCTCCTTTCTAACATCAGCAAGGTATTCGAGAAGGTGATAAATAGAGCTTTGATCAACAGGACTAAGGGCAAAAACATAATTCCGGATAACCAATTCGGTTTCAAAGTGGGGCATGACACCATTCATGCCGCGTCGAAACTGGTGTCTGATATCCAATGGAACAAGAGCCAGAAACAATGTACGGGTGCCTGCTTGATTGACCTGGAGAGGGCCTTTGACACCGTATGGTTAGAAGGTCATTTTTACAAGCTCAATCGGCTGGGCATTAGCCCAGGCTACTGTGTAAAATGCTTACCGGCAGACGGTTCGTCGTCAAGAATGGCAACGTGTCCCCCACAGGTATTTTTGATGTAAAAGATGGTCTCCAACAGCTTGCCGTTAATTCGCCGATCGTGTTCCACATTTCCTTGAGTGATCTGATAAGTTCTCTTCCTCACGTAATTGCGTACGCCGGCGACTTGATCGTGTACAGATCAGGCAAAAAGATCGGACATCACTACTCTCGTGCAGTGTGACTTCGATTCATTCATGAGAGATTGCGATGACTGGAAGTTGAAAATCAACTTTCAGAAATGGGAAACCATACTGTTCAGGTCGCCGTTGTGTAAGACCTCGGCGGATTCAAAAAAGAATTAGCGAAAGTTCTCAATTGTTGGACGACATGGGCAACCACTGGCGCAAAGGACTGTAGTCAGATACCTGGGGATCTGGCTAGACCAGTATATATATTTTAACAAACATGTAGATGCTGCTCTGGCCAGTGCCCGAGGCGCTTTCGCCGAAAATTATATTCCAATGAAGTCTTATTCCACAGGATAAGAGTGGACATTATTCTGCTGAAGTTGATTCGAGGTCATACTGCCAGATGAACTGGGTTAATACCTTCATCTCAGGGGCTTACTACCCCAATTCACAATACCCCGAAAGGGTACGCCACAAAGGCTTCGTCCCCCCAGAATCTTTTCCGCACCTAGACAAAAACGGGCTGATACAAGATATAAATGCGGTGCTGCTCATCTATCACACCGCCAGATCAACTGTGGATGGACGACTCAACTACGACCGTTCCGTCGCACAACGAGCTGAGGAGGGTATCCTCCAGTTCAGCAGGTCGGTTTCGAGACGGGATGTTCGGGTTCATCGAAAGTTTTGGTGGCTAGGAAGAGAGGGAACTCCCTCGTCAAACCCTTTAGACCCGGGGTAAATACGATTTTGGTACGTATCCCCGAATGAGGGAGTAGTCGGTCTCTGTCATGCGGTGGATTAGATGAATGTTGTCTATATGTATGCCTATCCGCAGCATCCTATGGCAGACTTACACACATTAGGGTAGTTGTAGTGTTAAGGTAGTTGTAAGACGTGAATAGAGAAAAAAAAACACCTGTTTGTACCTATGTGTAAACACATGTATATATACATATGTTGGGTACAAATATATATATGTGTGTATATAATCATACAAACATATATATATGTATGTAAGCTTAGCATACGGTAGCCTAAGTTAGTAAGTTATCATATAAGTTTTGAGAAAACAGTTCTGTCATTAAGTTTCCAGTCCAGTTTTCTTAATTTAAAATTTTTCATTCAATATCCACGTTTCGTTTAAATATATGCGTTGTTAGTTTAGGCCGAAAGACATAGCAAGTTGAAGTGACCGGTTGTGTTCTAATCTTGCTCTAAGCGTTTTATATTAAAAAGTGCGTTAGAAGCCTTTTAAATAAAATAAAGTGTATAAAATATATCAAAAGACAGTGACTTTTTGCTTTTCATCATTGAATTCCGTTCAATACAAGTGAAAACACAAACAATATTGATTTTTTTCGATTCTTTATAACGAGATGTGTCTTTGCCTATTTAGTACATATAATTACATTTAATTCCGTAAACTCTTTCTTCCCCTCAAATCAACCATGTATGTGTGCAGTGAATGCTTCGTCGATCTCCCCTCCGAAGGGGACTTTGTGACCTGTCATCGGTGTGATCGGTAAATGCATTTCGGTTGCACCACAATATCCGAAAAATCCTATCGGAAAATGTCCGTGAACATAAAAGAGGAATGGAGATGTGCTACTTGCAGACGAGAACTGAAAATCACTGTGGTGGAGGGTACATCAAAGATCGCTCCAGCGTCAACAACCCCCATCCAGCCACATCCGAAGAGAACGAGAAGTACTAGTTCCCCTGATGCAAGTGAAAATATTCACATAAACACATCAAACAACAACGCTATAACTCTAATTGCGGAAATGAAAATAATGAGGAATGAAATCAGTGAAATTTGTTGCGAGTAAATATGAACAAATTAACCAGCGTATGGCACTAAATAATGACATACTACAAAAGCTGTCAAACGAAATAAAAGAACTAAGAGAAAACAACAAAAAAAGACATTAGAGACAAAAGTTAATTCGTTAGAGCAACAAATACTAAAAAACAATATAGAAATAAAGAACATTCCACCCACGACCGATGAAAATCTAACCGACGTTTTCATAGTAGTTGCAAAAACAACAAATTGCATGATTAACGCATATGATATAGCTGACATTTACAGAACAAATAAACAAAACCCAAAAAAATCAACGATAATTGTGTCTTTGACAAGTCACGCATGCAAAAAAAAAAACCGTAATGAATGCCAAGCTTGCTCGCAAAATTTAACTAAAAAAAATCAGAGAAAACACACACAACTATCAAAACAGAGAGACATTGAGCGATGTAGTTGTCTACGTCAACAATCAGCTGACACAAACTAATAAACACCTACTCTAGTTGACCAAAAACAAAGCAAGAGACTGCAAAAGAGACGTTGTGTTGGGAGTCGACCGGTAAAATCTTCGCAAGAAAATCAGAAAACGGTGAATCAATACATATAGGAAAAGGTTAACATGATGGAAAACCAATATAGTGATGCTGACATAGATTTTAGGGTAATGCATGGTTTTACTTGTAGCGATCCAGACTTTTTTAAAACCTGAATTTTTGTTGTGTGTGTTTGAACATCAGATCAATTCGAAAAAATTGGAATGTTTTTTTTTAGCGGAAATTTAAAGTTTTCTAGTTTATGTAGATGTATTAGTTTTAAATGAAATCAATATCAAAGAGGAAGAAAATAATTTTTATAATATAAAATGATGAATGAATAAAATATAAATGATTTTTGACAATACTGAAAGATATGAAAACGTCCAGTTACAAATAGATGGTAAAAATCAAAATTAAAAGCACATTCATGCGATCTATGGGCAACCAAAGCTAAGTATTGCTGAGTTTTTAAAAGCATTAGACAATCACCTAAAAGCTGAAAAGGAATTAATCTTCCTAGGTGATAAAAATTTAAATTTGAAAAAATCTAGTGATCGTGAGGTCAACCACAAATACCTTAAACCTGCTGAAGCAATAATGCAAGAACAATTTAATAGAGTCTCAAGATGGTGTCACGATGAAGGCTTGGTGATAAATGCTGCAAAAACGAAGATGATGCATATACGCATGCCACGGCAACTCGAAAATTCAGTCAAGATATACTACCAAAATGCAGACTGTCCAACAACAACCAGCAGTGATTCTATTGAAGTGGTCAACACAATAAGGTATTTAGGAGTAATAATTGATGATCACTTCTTATGGCATGAACACATTAATAAATTACGGATGCAACTAAGGAGTGCACTTTTTGCGATGATGTACATCAAATCATACACTAATGCTGAGTTGCAGAAACAGGTGTACCTCTCACTTGCTGAGTCCCGCCTATGATATGGGATATTAGCATGGGGAAATGCAGCAAAAACCCACGTCGATAAATTATTAAATCTACAGCATAGACTGCTTAAACTTATTAAAACTAATAGTTTAAGTTTGAAGATCTTAGATGTACACAGCATTTTCAGTATTGCAATAATATTAAGAAGATCAACGCTACCAACAAAGTATACGCCACAATCAGAATACTAGGAGACGAGCTCTGGGGCTTTTTGAACTTCCAGAAACCTTCAACATCTACGGAAGAAGACATCCAAGCTACGTCGTACCCACAATATTGAATTCACTTCCGACAGATCTGAAAAATATTTGTAATTTTAAAAAACGTAAGAAATATATAAAAACGTATTTCCTAAACATTCATTTTGTAACGTAAAATGCAGTACAAATATAACATTTCAACTTTCTCTCAGGAATCATTTGAGAACTTTGTCTTTTTCTTGTTTTTGGAACTTTATTTTGTTGAATGAACTCTTTTGCAATGAACCGAAATGATGTAGATAGAATTGTTAATTTAGCTAATGTTCACAAAATCTTTGTGATTTGAAAAACGTAATATTGTATAACAAATCACCTGCAAACAAGCAAAATCTTCGCAGGTAACTCAAAACTTTTGTATTCTAGTTGTTAAGAAGAATAATAATAAAAAAATAATAATAATTTTAAGTTTAGCTTAGAGCGCCCGCCGAGGGCCAGTAAGGTACACCTAGCATTGTTCGTTTAACTAGTTTTAAGCATTTTTGTGTAGTATTTAAGTATTTCATGAAGTAAAGAATAAAATGTACGGAGTTCGTGCATGCAGGAGAGAACACAAAAGAAAAGTAAGAGATCGAGATCAGGGAGTCTGGAAACGTGTCGTTTCCGAGATCGTGCCGCTGTGCGTGTAGAATGTATGGCGTGTGGGGAACCTGTGCGAAGCAGCCTGTTGCAAACTAAGGGAGAGAAGTCCTGTTAAGTTGCAAGGGATTTGCCTATGAATGTATGAGAGATCATTCTTTATTCCTGGTTTTTATTCGTTGAAAGAGGAGTCTCCGTAAAGGAAGAAAACAATTGATAAAAGAGCAGGAATTTGGAGGCAGAACAAGAGGAGAACATATAGAAGAAGAAATTAAACCAAGGAAAATAAGAGGAAATCAGAAGTAACGGAAGACGAGAACAACGGGTCGACAAACATACAACGGCGGAAGCACAACAAGAATGAAAAAACGGATAAGCACTAGGTTGAGGGATTTGCTCAATTATATATATATATATTGTATTTATCAGTTGTTTCCTGAGTATATACATGTAGTAGAATTGGATCGGGTCACCGAAGAATGTTTATATATAGTTACGTTTAGCCGAAATTTAATTAAATTGTCCAATAATACGGGTTCGATCAATGGATTGTGACGACTGAAACACAGAAGCTCACTATTCTCGGTATGTACGAAATTATTTTGCAAACACTGATTTACTTGTTATACTTTATTACACTTTAAAAAACACTATTACTACAAAACTGTTTGCTGCATTTCAGTCTGAACTGATTAACACTTTGAACACTATAAAATCCCAATCTGAACTTTACTAATTCTCCAACTGAACTGCACTGCAATAATTATGTAACTGAACAGTAATAATTCTCCAACTCAACTGATTCAACGAGCATCGACCGTCGTCCCGATATTTATACATCCCAAAAGTTCTTCTTTCAGTATGTACAACAATTTCGGGAATACTCTTCGGAGTTGATCGTTCTTTCAATTAAGGGTATATGGCAGTGTATCAGACGCTGGGCTGCATTTCGGGACATCGAAATTTGCACGTACTTTTGCATACCTGGCATCGTCGATGTGAGGCCTTTAGGCAGTTCAACCTCTGACTGCCATAATGGCCCTAATAGACCAAATGGCCCTATACAACTTTGGAGATGTTTTTGTGTGTGTATTCTGATACGCTGGGCTGCATTTCAGGACATCGTACTCGGTCTTTGCCCAGAAGTCGTACTCTGAATTCGGCGAAATCCTCGAATCCCTTTCCTCAACGACCTCGTTGATTTTCGAAGACTTGTTCTCCCCAACATTCAAAGGTATCTCAGAAATCTTGTACCTTAGGATTATCCGCTCAAGGTCCAAAGTAATGCCGGTCCTAATCATGAAGTCCGCTCCCAGAATCAACTCGTCAACTATATCCGGAAGTGTTTAACAAGGCTTCGAATAATGCACATTACAACCCTGTACAACCCAAATCGAAGAGAGGAAATTCAATTAGTCTCCTTTCTAACATCAGCAAGGTATTCGAGAAGGTGATAAATAGAGCTTTGATCAACAGGACTAAGGGCAAAAATATAATTCCGGATAACCAATTCGGTTTCAAAGTGGGGCATGACACCATTCATGCCGCGTCGAAACTGGTGTCTGATATCCAATGGAACAAGAGCCAGAAACAATGTACGGGTGCCTGCTTGATTGACCTGGAGAGGGCCTTTGACACCGTATGGTTAGAAGGTCTTTTTTACACGCTCAATCGGCTGGGCATTAGCAAACCACTGCTGTACCTACTGTGTAAAATGCTTACCGGTAGACGGTTCGTCGTCAAGAATGGCAACGTGTCCTCCACAGGTATTTTTGATGTAAAAGATGGTCTCCAACAGCGTGCCGTTAATTCGCCGATCGTGTTCAACATTTCCTTGAGTGATCTGATAAGTTCTCTTCCTCACGTAATTGCGTACGCCGGCGACTTGATCGTGTACAGATCAGGCAAAAAGATCGGACATCACTACTCTCGTGCAGTGTGACTTCGATTCATTCATGAGAGATTGCGATGACTGGAAGTTGAAAATCAACTTTCAGAAATGGGAAACCATACTGTTCAGGTCGCCGTTGTGTAAGACCTCGGCGGATTCAAAAAAGAATTGGCGAAAGTTCTCAATTGTTGGACGACATGGGCAACCACTGGCGCAAAGGACTGTAGTCAGATACCTGGGGATCTGGCTAGACCAGTATATATATTTTAACAAACATGTAGATGCTGCTCTGGCCAGTGCCCGAGGCGCTTTCGCCGAAAATTCTATTCCAATGAAGTCTTATTCCACAGGATAAGAGTGGACATTATTCTGCTGAAGTTGATTCGAGGTCATACTGCCAGATGAACTGGGTTAATACCTTCATCTCAGGGGCTTACTACCCCAATTCACAATACCCCGAAAGGGTACGCCACAAAGGCTTCGTCCCCCCAGAATCTTTTCCGCACCTAGACAAAAACGGGCTGATACAAGATATAAATGCGGTGCTGCTCATCTATCACACCGCCAGATCAACTGTGGATGGACGACTCAACTACGACCGTTCCGTCGCACAACGAGCTGAGGAGGGTATCCTCCAGTTCAGCAGGTCGGTTTCGAGACGGGATGTTCGGGTTCATCGAAAGTTTTGGTGGCTAGGAAGAGAGGGAACTCCCTCGTCAAACCCTTTAGACCCGGGGTAAATACGATTTTGGTACGTATCCCCGAATGAGGGCGTAGTCGGTCTCTGTCATGCGGTGGATTAGATGAATGTTGTCTATATGTATGCCTATCCGCAGCATCCTATGGCAGACTTACACACATTAGGGTAGTTGTAGTGTTAAGGTAGTTGTAAGACGTGAATAGAGAAAAAAAAACACCTGTTTGTACCTATGTGTAAACACATGTATATATACATGTGTTGGGTACAAATATATATATGTGTGTGTATATAATCATACAAACATATATATATGTATGTAAGCTTAGCATACGGTAGCCTAAGTTAGTAAGTTATCATATAAGTTTTGAGAAAACAGTTCTGTCATTAAGTTTCTAGTCCAAAACAACAAATTGCGAGATTAACGCATATGATATAGCTGACATTTACAGAACAAATAAACAAAACCCAAAAAAATCAACTATAATTGTGTCTTTGACAAGTCACGCATGCAAAAAAAAAACCGTAATGAATGCCAAGCTTGCTCGCAAAATTTAACTAAAAAAAATCAGAGAAAACACACACAACTACCAAAACAGAGAGACAGTGAGCGATGTAGTTGTCTACGTCAACAATCAGCTGACACAAACTAATAGACACCTAATCTGGTTGACCAAAAACAAAGCAAGAGACTGCAAAAGAGACGTTGTGTTGGGAGTCGACCGGTAAAATCTTCGCAAGAAAATCAGAAAACGGTGAATCAATACATATAGGAAAAGGTTACATGATGGAAAACCAATATAGTGATGCTGACATCGATCTTAGGGTAATGCATGGCTTTACTTGTAGCGATCCAGACTTTTTTAAAACCTGAATTGTTGTTGTATGTGTTTGAACATCAGATCAATTCGAAAAAATTGGAATGGTTTTTTTTAGCGGAAATTTAAAGTTTTCTAGTTTATGTAGATGTATTAGTTTTAAATGAAATCAATATCAAAGAGGAAGAAAAAAATTTTTATATTATAAAAGGATTCAATTCTAAATTTTTTAATAAAAACTAAAAGCACATTCATGCGGTCTATGGGCAACCAAAGCTAAGTATTGCTGAGTTTTTAAAAGAATTAGACAATCACCTAAAAGCTGAAAAGGAATTAATCTTCCTAGGTGATAAAAATTTAAATTTGAAAAAATCTAGTGATCGTGAGGTCAACCACAAATACCTTAAACCTGCTGAAGCAATAATGCAAGAAGAATTTAATAGAGTCTCAAGATGGTGTCACGATGAAGGCTTGGTGATAAATGCTGCAAAAACGAAGATGATGCATATACGCATGCCACGGCAACTCGAAAATTCAGTCAAGATATACTACCCAAATGCAGACTGTCCAACAACAACCAGCAGTGATTCTATTGAAGTGGTCAAAACAATAAGGTATTATTATGGGTTCCTACTGTTGAAAGGTTTTCACCTAGAAATATGCTACAGATTCGTCACGGGAGGTGGGCGTATGGGGCATTGATCGTGACGTTGCTAGAATCCTGTAATTGTTACATCATCCCAGTAGCTCTGAGTGTAGGGTGCATGGTTGTCAACGGGATGCAAATAAAATAACTGAATTTTGTTATGACTGGAAGTTGCTTATCAACTTCCTGAAATGTGAAACTATTCTTTTCCGTGCCCCGGTGCACAGGGCTTCAAGTGATACGCGGAAGAACTGGAAAGAGTTTTGCATTGTTGGCCATCGGGGCCAGCCATTAATCGTGAAAAGTGTAGTCAGATATCTCGGCATTTGGTTGGATAATTTTCTGTATTTTCACAAACATATAGAAAGGAGTCTAGCCAATGCTAGAAAAACCTTCGCTGTGGCAAGGGGGTTGTTTTACAGCAGCCAACTTGATACCAGGGTGGAAGTGATCTGCTACATGGCCCTTATACGGCCGATCATGGTGTATGGTTGTCCCCTATGGTTCGGTGTGAGCCCTTCCCAGATGGAAAAGATGAGGGTGTTCGAGAGACGATGTCTTAGGACCTGTCTCCGGTTGTATCGGACACCTGAGTCCGAGTACAAGAAGTACTATCCCAACGAAGTCCTGTACAACAGGGCTAACGTGAAAAGAATAGACAATTTTATAATTTCTTTAACACGACGACACATTGCAAGGTGTATGATGTCTACCAACAGTCTGATCTTCGGGGCTTATTACCCGAACTTTATGTATCATGAGAGGGTACGCCACACCGGCTTTATTCCACCTGAGGCTTTTCTCTATTTAGATTCGTTAAATCTGATTCAGGACATGAGTGGATGTCCTATAATCTTCCACGCTGTACGCCGAACAGTTGACAGGCGACTCCTCTATGAATCGGATATCGCTCGTGAACACGAAGATCAACTCCGGTTCAGTAGAGCGATTCCCGCTCGAGATAGGAGAGAGAGTGCAAAGGAGCGGCACTTCTTTTGGTGGTTACACCAGAACCAGTCTCCGCCTTTGACAGCACACCATTAATGTGATAGTCGGTCTGTTGGGCAACAGCCCACTTACGTAGGTTTAAGTTAGGTTAAGTAAGACAAAAAAAAAAAAAAAAAAAATAATTAAATAATAGAAAAAAAAAAAAAGGTGAGCAAAGGCGTGTAACTTATATATGTCTAACATATAAACACCGCACACGCCCTTGCACACACGTCCGCAATGTCACGGACATAGAGTAAGGTAGTTTAGGTTTTTATTAGGGTTAGGATGTAATTTTATTTTAAGTTTAGTTTTAAGAAAATTTTTAAAAAAATGTTTAGAGCGCCAAGTTTTTTCCAAGTTTTCTTGGCCAGTAAGAACAAACAATAAAGATTATCCACATGGATTGAAAAAAAAACAAATAGTAGTGTAGGCGCCGAAAGGCAAATAGATAAGTAAGTGTAGATTATTTTAGAGTACCTGTGAAGGGTCAGTAGGATAGTTTTAAGAACATGAATTGTTTAGATAGCAAGATAGATTTAATCATTTTTGTCTATTTTTTAAGGATCATGGATTTTTTTTAAGTAAAAATGAATTTTAAAGTTAAAGTTAAAAAGGGTGCATGGTTGTAGCGCAGGGTTGGCATGTTCAATACCGACGCAGGGCGAGTGCGACTTCTAAGCTTTCTTTTTTTTCCTGCGGGTGCGAACCCGTTGGTGTGCCTTGGGTTTTCTCCTTCTTTAGGAAGCGAGGTGTTCCTAGTGTCGCGTGATGAAAGGATAGCGGTCTCCTGGATCGGGTGATCGATCCAACAGACGTTCGTCCCGCAAGGAGAACGAGAGAGTGAACATCCGATCGGGATGGCGTGGGTGGCATTGGGATGTAGGCGGGTTTGAGCGTGATTTGGGGGCAGTTGGTGAGAAGCTACGGATTGGATCGGACGCGCGAGTTCTCGGTAGGCTGGCCGCGGAATTAAAAAAAAAAAACCGCACAGTAGAAGAGTCGGGGTTTGCTAGTTTTTTTTGTGATTCGATCTAACTTCCAAGAGTATTCCTTTTTTTTGTTACCTCTTCAGGGGTGAATGGAAATCATTTCGAAACGCGCTATTAAGTGGATGAATAAAGTGTCGTGTAAGGGGTCAGTCTGAGTTTTCCTTTGACTCCTATTCCAGAGAAAATAAAAGGTGATCGCACAGAATATACCCAGTGGTCCTAGGCGAGATAAATTCATGCGAAGACACATACAGGCGGGTGCTAATAGCGTGGCGAAAAGTCTTTAATAGATAGATAGAGTGTGTGAAATTTGTGACCTATTAAGGAAATAAAAGTAGTTCGTTGGCCGAATCGTTACGGACAAGGCGCGAGGGTTCTTTCGGACAGCGGCTACGTGGGTTCGAAACCTGGCGGTGACGCGTTGAATTTCGGGTGTTTTTTTTTTTATTTTTTTTTTTTGGTCCCCCTGTGTAGTGTTCTGTCTCTGGGCTTGCCCATAAATCAATTTTCTTTTTTCTTTTTTTTTTATATAACTTAGATTGTTAATTTACGTTTTCCTTATATATTTTTTTGTTAAGTAAAAATCAATCCAAGAACTATTGTTAGTACTTAAGCTAGGTTTAAGTTTTTTTCTTTTGCGTTTGAATAAATTGTAATTTGTGAAGTCAAGTGTTTGTGGTCCCTCTTTTTTTTTCCTTTCGCTGTTTTGTTTTGGACCGGGTGTTGATTTTTTGGTGGAGATTGGATTCCTCCCCCTAGTCGCAGTTCTAGAGGTAAGAAGCGAGTTGAGCGGAAGGGCAACTGCGTGGCGCCCAAACTTACCATCTTAACTCACGGCTATTCTCCATTGAGCGGCTGGCGTTCTATTGTGGAGAGTTTCGCGCCTCCCCCGACTCGGAGAATGGCACTTCTCGAGCCAGATCTGGCTTACGTTGGGGTTCCAGCTCATGAGGAGGCACCGGCTATTGCCGCAACATCGTTCAGGGCTCCGACACCTTTATCTTGCTTCAGATGCAAGGAGCCATTCCATATGTGTCCGCCACTCTCGACAAGTTAAGTAACGCAAAATTCCTCTCCTCCTTGGATATCAAGTCCGCTTACTGGCAGATACCCATGGCCGAGTCGGGGAAGGGGTTGTATCAATTCCGCCGCATGCCATTTGGCCTTCATAACGCTCCAGCGACTTGGCAACGTTTTATTGATACAATCATCGGAGCCGACCTTGAACCCAACGTGTTTGTGTACCTCGACGATGTCATTATCATATATAAATCACGGAGATTTTTGAGCAGCATTTGGAAGTGCTAAGAGAAGTGTTGACGCCTATCCAGGAGGCGGGGCTGGTATTAAGTCGGGAAAAATGCGAGTTCTGCAAGTCAGAGTTGAGGTACTTGGGCTATCTCGTGAATGAGAAGGGTCTTCTTGTCGATCCGGAGAAAGTACGGTGTATGGTCGAGTATCCGAGGCCAACCGCGGTATCCGGGGTGCGGAGGTTAATCGGGATGGTCTCCTGGTATCGTCGTTTCGTCCACAACTTCTCCGATCTCATTGCTCCGATCGCCGAGCTGTTAAAAAAGAAAAAGGAAGTTCGAGTGGACAGACAAGTGTGAGGTGGCTTTCCGGACATTGAAGGATAGATTAGTACGGGCACCGATTCTTACTTGTCCGAACTTCGACCTGCCCTTCACTGTGCACACAGATGCCTCTGGCGTAGGTATAGGGGCTGTACTTACTCAGGAGGTACCTGACGAGGGAGAGAAAGTGGTGAGCTATCTTAGCCGCATGCTTACCAGAACTGAGCGAAACTTCTCTACGACCGAGCGAGAGTGTCTTGCCGTGATTTGGGCAATAGAGAAGCTTCGCCCATATCTGGAAGGCAGTAAGTTCACGGTGGTGACCGATCATCACTCTTTAGTCTGGCTGAACAATTTGAAAGATCCACAGGGTAGGTTGGCTCGGTGGGCCGTCAGATTGCAGCAGTTCGACTTCACCATCGTCCATCGGAAAGGGAGGGAACATCTGGTAGCCGATGCCTTATCTAGGGCAAATGAGGAAGTAGCAACGGTCACCGTCGCTACCCAGGATCCCTGGTACCTTAAGATATGTCAGATGGTGAATGAGAGTGGTGAGAGGTATCCGGATTGGCGAATTGATAGCGGAGCCCTTCTTAAGCATGTGCCAGCCAAGTTTCCGAAGCTAGTTTCAGAGGAAGAACAGTGGAAACGTGTCATTCCAAGGGAAGGGAGAGCCAAGATCCTTCAACAGTGCCACGACGACGTCTTAAGCGGACATGGTGGGGTACAGAAGACCATGGACAAGGTGTCCCGGCAATACTATTGGCCTAGGATGAGGCAGAGTATTGCGCGTTATGTGCGAGGATGTCCAGTTTGCCAAGCAATTAAACCCGACCTGCAGAAACCCGCAGGACTCTTGGCGTCCCGGTGCCATGTTTCCAAGCCATGGGAGATGCTATGCGTTGACTTTGTGGGACCGCTGCCAAGATCTACGAGGGGCTTTCAGTATATCCTCACCGTGGTTGATCATTTCTCTAAGTTTCCGCTGTTCTTTCCTGTTAGGTCAGCTACTGCTAGATCGGTCAGGATTATTCTGGAGGAGCAGGTATTCTTGGTGTTTGGTGTCCCTAGGTGGATCGTTTGTGACAATGGCGTACAGTTCAAGAGCAGGGAAATGTCTGAGATGGCGACTACGTAGGGCGTTTCGTTAGACTTCACGGCCTTTTACCACCCACAGGCCAATCCGGCTGAGCGATATAATCAGACCGTTAAGACCATGCTCCGAGCATACGTGTCTGACAATCACCGCACTTGGGATATACTTCTCCCGAAGGTAGCATGTGCGATCCGGAACTCGACGCACGTCGTTCTGAAGACGACTCCGTTCTTCGTATTGTTCGGTCGGGAAATGTCGGTTAGTGGTGAAAAATTTTCCGATTTCCGCCGATGGTTATAGGGCGGATAGAGCCGAGGGCATGGAAGCACGTACGGCAGCTCTAAAGGAGCTTTTCGCTGATGTACGTTGTCGTTTGCAGGACGCAGCCAAAAAGTGTAAGACGTTCTATAACCTGAGGCGGAGGGACGTCAAATTCTACCCGAAGGACATGGTGCTAAGGAAGAACTTCGTGTTGTCGGATGCGGCAAAGTATTTCACTGCCAAACTTGCACCGAAGTACGTAGGACCGTTTGAGGTGATGCGGAGAGTGTCTCCTTGGACATACGAATTGTCAGACACTAAGGGGAAGTTAGCGGGGGTATGGCACGTCAAGGATTTGAAACTATATCACCGCCAAACCGATGCTCGTTAGGATATTTCTCGGTGAAAACCTTTCGAAAGGAAGGGAGGAATATTATGGGTTCCTACTGTTGAAAGGTTTTCACCTAGAAATACGCTACAGATTCGTCACGGGAGGTGGGCGTATGGGGCATTGATCGTGAGGTTGCTAGAATCCTGTAATTGTTGCATCATCCCAGTAGCGCTGAGTGTAGGGTGCATGGTTGTCAGTCGCTCTCCGGCATTCAAAGCGAGTGGACGTGTAAGTGAAACAAAACAAAATCATTTTCAGCAATAAGAATCACATCAGTGCGTGAAGTGCAATTCCGAAGCAAGGTTCCGCAAAAAGCCTGTGGCCTAGTACATAGTGTGCATACCCCAAGTGTGGGAGGCCCCGGTTCAAATACCGAGGGTGGGATAGTGATAGAGACACGTGATCCTTTTTTTAAAATTAATGTAGTTAATATAAATATAAAAGCAAAAAGTGAAGTGAGAAGGGAGAATGAGGCCGAGAGGGTGGCCTGGGGGCAGAGGTGGATCGACGCGTGGCACATCAGGCCACAGCGCTGGCCAACCAGAAGATGATGCTGGCTTCTCGACCGATGCCAGCTCATCACGCCACTCTACAGATGGCGAAAGCGAGAGGGGGAAGAGGAGGAGGCCCCTTCACCCCGCACCTAACCTGGTCCAGAGATCGAAGGCGAAGAAGACCACGCCATCGACCGTGACGTCACCAGCTAAATCAACGGGTGACGAAATAGCTGCAATATACACGGCAGCAACAACAACAGCGACAACAGCTGCACCAACCACAGTAGCGGCAACAACGTCCAAAGCTGCGCTAGCAGCACTAGCATCGGCCACAACGGCAGCTGCAACAATAACAACAGCAGAGACGACGGCGGCTAGCTTACCAACAACATCAGCACCAGCAGCGCCGCCTTCAGCAACGGCGGCTACACTAGCCGACTCGATTATATACGAGTCGGCGGAAGGAGAAGGGAAATACCTGGGCCTGGGGAACAGGTACCAGGCCTTCTCCGCCAACGAAGAGGATGAAGAGCTGGAGGCTGAGCAAAGTCTCTCACGAATCGAGAGCCGCCAGCTCCAACTCAGCGTGAAGAAACGCAAAATAGAGCAGCAGGAGGCGGAACTGGCAGCCGTCGTCCAAGTAATGAAGGAGAAGTTGGCAGCGCGCAAAGCTGCTCAGGCGGCTGCACGGCTGCGACAACAAGCCGTACAGTCGCAAAAACAGCTGGACAGCCAATGCCAGCAAAAGCAACAACAACAATCACCTGAAATACCAGAGGCGCTGCTAAAAGGCACCCAGCAGTCGCCAAAAAAAACGCAGGGTCAACAGCAGCAGCAGAAACATCAGCAACAACAACAGCAGCAGCAGAAACATCAGAAACAACAACAGCAGCAGCAAGCGAAAAAGCAGCAGCAACAAACACAACCTAAGAAAACCAGATGCCCTCCTATAAACATCTTCGGTGCGGAGACCAAGGATCTCCAAAATCTATGTAAGTGGGCTGTAATACACTTAGACAAATTAGATCTCCCATACGAGATGAAGTATAGAATGCCCCTCAGGCACACCGTGTACTGCCACTATATGGCAGTGCACGAATTAATTAGGCAGGCGTTGGAGAAGGCGGGGAATGAGTACTACACGTACACCCCGAAAGGAGAAAAACTCCAGACTCTGCTCCTCAAGAGCGTAGATCCTTCTACGGATCCGGAGGAAATCCTCGCTGTGCTGCGCCAGGCGCAGAGCGACGATCTCCGCATAGTAGGAGTTAAGCCGTTTGTCACTGCGGTGGCACGAAGGGAGAATAGGCGTTTGCCTATGTTCCTGGTCCAGATAACTCCCGATAGCAACAAAGAGCTCCTCAAGCGAATTAAACACTTGGGGACTGTTGTCATTAAGTGGGAGACATTAAAAAAAAGTAAGCACACGATGCAGTGTGCTAGATGCCAGAGGTTCGGGCATGCCGCGGCGAACTGCAAGATGGAGTTCCGCTGCGTGAAATGCGCCAAGAACCACAGTAGTGGAGAATGTCCTCTAGGAAAGGACCAAGTCGAGGACAGGAGCACCCTCAAATGTGCTTTATGTAGGACTAACGGGCACCCCGCTAGTTATGGGGGCTGCCCAAAAGTGCAAGAACTCAAAAACAAGTTCGAAAGAGGGACACCAAAAACGGTGGCAGCAAAGCCAGTGCCTCGCGTTCCAGCCACCGCTGTTACGCCTGCCATCTCCTATGCCCAAATGGCGTCAGGTAGAAGACCGGCACAACAGACAATGCCAAAGGCGGTCACGGTCCCAGTGATCCGGCAGCCGGAGGCAAATACTGATCTGAGCTCCATCCTGCTGGCTATAGAGGCACAGATGGCTCAGATGCAAAAATGCATTGCTGAACAAGCAGAGCGGACTGCTCGCTTAGAACAGCAGTTCCTTCAACAGGCAGCCAGAATAGATGTCATCTACTCCAGACTGTCTGGCGAACAAGCCACAACGGCCCCAATATAATGGCTGCACGCGCAGCTGACGACCTTAAGATCCTTGCGATAAATGTCAATTCACTAATAGGGACCAACAGGAAACTTTCCTTCGGCCAACTGTTGAGAGACCACAATCCTGATGTGATAATGGTTAGCGAAACTAAGCTTAACCAAAAGCACACCCTCAGGTATAATAATTACAATATTATTCGGAGAGACCGCACCCATAATGGAGGCGGATTCGCTCTTTTAGTTAAGAAAACTATCGATCATAATATCATGTATAGCAATGAAGCGCGTAGGTTTCGTTTGCTAGAGACGTGTATCGCACGCATTCCACTCTCTGGTGGTAAGCGATTGTACGTGATCACTCTCTATGCACCGGATAATAACAATCTCGAACATAATTTCATTCCAGAGCTCGAAACTCTCTTCACTTGTCTCCGACTGAGCTCGGAAGATACTTATTATATCATTGCAGGAGATCCAGACATCAAGATTGGGGATGCAATAGGAATTGCGCACGGGGGATCGCCTTGAACAACTATTTGATTGGGCATGATGAGTTGACGGCTGATTTGCTTGCAACCGAAATACCTTCATTTCCCAGAAGCGGGAATTATCTGGATCTACTATTGATTGACAGACGACTGACAATACAGGGTGTAGACACAAGCACACGGAATTGTTTAACCGCGATTGAGTACGATAGTGATCATCTTGCTTTCTCAGCGATTATTCAACTCCCGAACGAGGTGGTTGATCTGGCGGAATATGTCCAGCGAAATCCTTATAATTACAATAAGGCTCGCTGGCCACGTTTCTCCAGGGCTTTAACCATGGAACTCCGGTCGAGTGCGATCAATCCGCCAAAGAACAGAAACCTATCGAACGAGGAGGTTGATGGGTACCTCAAACAAATGGACGACGCCATAGTGCGTACAATGGACAGAACAATACCGAAGATTGTGCCGACCGAGGACTGCGATGTCTATCGGAATGCCACCATCGACGCACTTCACGTGCACAAAAGTAGACTGCTGTCTAGACTCAAACTCTTGCACAGACGATTTACAGATCCGAGAAGTCCGGAAGTCAGAGATTAAAAACCTCCAACAACTAATAAAAATAAATTATAATCTTGCCATAAGCTTGCATTGGGGCAATAAAATCCGGGCTGTACGATCCAACAACCCGGGTATGTTCCCGCAAGTAAATAAATTATTCAGGAGGAAAGATAAAAATGACATTCCAATCGTCCGACTTCCGAGAACAAACGACAACGCACAACTACTGACATCAGTTGATATAGATCCAGGTGAGTCCGTGCTAGATAACGAATTCTTCGTGGTCGAAGATCCCCAAGAGAAGGTTAATACCATTGGCGCTGTTTTCGAGAAAGTGTATAAGGCCAACGAAGTCAGACGGACAAATCACGATCTAGAGAACAGAGCCTTGGTAAATCACTTCTATCTCCGTGAGGAGATCAGTCGATGGCGATCTGAGAATCCTGGTTTCACCAGATTCGATGACGTAAATATGGCAAATAATCCCGTCGCCAACGATGTAAATCACATCGTGATCACTCAGGAAGATCTCCAAGGGGTCTTTAAAGCCATTAAGAACAAGAAATCGGCTGGGACAGATGGTATCCCGAACATCGTGCTCAAGCATCTCCCTCCGGCGGCAGTGGAAAATTACACTACACTGTTCAACAATGCGCTAAGTAATGCACATTACCCGGCACATTGGAAGACAGCTGTAGTGCAACCAATCCCTAAACGGGATAAAGACAAAAGCATTCCGTCTAATCTTCGGTCGATAAGTCTTCTTCCTTGCATCAGCAAGGCATTTGAAAAGATTGTCATTAGAGCTCTGCAGGCATGGGTCGAGGACAACAATATTCTGCCGGACAACCAGTTTGGATTTAGGGCAGGGCATTCGACAAAGCATGCTGCTGCAAAGTTGGTTTCCGACATACAATGGAATATGGAAAAAAATCAGTGTACGGGTGCCTGTCTGTTCGACTTGATAGTAGGAGTTAAGCCGTTTGTCACTGCGGTGGCACGAAGGGAGAATAGGCGTTTGCCTATGTTCCTGGTCCAGATAACTCCCGATAGCAACAAAGAGCTCCTCAAGCGAATTAAACACTTGGGGACTGTTGTCATTAAGTGGGAGACATTAAAAAAAAGTAAGCACACGATGCAGTGTGCTAGATGCCAGAGGTTCGGGCATGCCGCGGTGAACTGCAAGATGGAGTTCCGCTGCGTGAAATGCGCCAAGAACCACAGTAGTGGAGAATGTCCTCTAGGAAAGGACCAAGTCGAGGACAGGAGCACCCTCAAATATGCTTTATGTAGGACTAACGGGCACCCCGCTAGTTATAGGGGCTGCCCAAAAGTGCCAGAACTCAAAAACAAGTTCGAAAGAGGGACACCAAAAACGGTGGCAGCAAAGCCAGTGCCTCGCGTTCCAGCCACCGCTGTTACGCCTGCCATCTCCTATGCCCAAATGGCGTCAGGTAGAAGACCGGCACAACAGACAGTGCCAAAGGCGGTCACGGTCCCAGTGATCCGGCAGCCGGAGGCAAATACTGATCTGAGCTCCATCCTGCTGGCTATAGAGGCACAGATGGCTCAGATGCAAAAATGCATTGCTGAACAAGCAGAGCGGACTGCTCGCTTAGAACAGCAGTTCCTTCAACAGGCAGCCAGAATAGATGTCATCTACTCCAGACTGTCTGGCGAACAAGCCACAACGGCCCCAATATAATGGCTGCACGCGCAGCTGACGACCTTAAGATCCTTGCGATAAATGTCAATTCACTAATAGGGACCAACAGGAAACTTTCCTTCGGCCAACTGTTGAGAGACCACAATCCTGATGTGATAATGGTTAGCGAAACTAAGCTTAACCAAAAGCACACCCTCAGGTATAATAATTACAATATTATTCGGAGAGACCGCACCCATAATGGAGGCGGATTCGCTCTTTTAGTTAAGAAAACTATTGATCATAATATCATGTATAGCAATGAAGCGCGTAGGTTTCGTTTGCTAGAGACGTGTATCGCACGCATTCCACTCTCTGGTGGTAAGCGATTGTACGTGATCACTCTCTATGCACCGGATAATAACAATCTCGAACATAATTTCATTCCAGAGCTCGAAACTATCTTCACTTGTCTCCGACTGAGCTCTTAAGATACTTATTATATCATTGCAGGAGATTTCAACTCCAGACATCAAGATTGGGGATGCAATAGGAATTGCGCACGGGGGATCGCCTTGAACAACTATTTGATTGGGCATGATGAGTTGAGGGCTGATTTGCTTGCAACCGAAATACCTTCATTTCCCAGAAGCGGGAATTATCTGGATCTACTATTGATTGACAGACGACTGACAATACAGGGTGTAGACACAAGCACACGGAATTGTTTAACCGCGATTGAGTACGATAGTGATCATCTTGCTTTCTCAGCGGTTATTCAACTCCCGAACGAGGTGGTTGATCTGGCGGAATATGTCCAGCGAAATCCTTATAATTACAATAAGGCTCGCTGGCCACGTTTCTCCAGGGCTTTAACCATGGAACTCCGGTCGAGTGCGATCAATCCGCCAAAGAACAGAAACCTATCGAACGAGGAGGTTGATGGGTACCTCAAACAAATGGACGACGCCATAGTGCGTACAATGGACAGAACAATACCGAAGATTGTGCCGACCGAGGACTGCGATGTCTATCGGAATGCCACCATCGACGCACTTCACGTGCACAAAAGTAGACTGCTGTCTAGACTCAAACTCTTGCACAGACGATTTACAGATCCGAGAAGTCCGGAAGTCAGAGATTAAAAACCTCCAACAACTAATAAAAATAAATTATAATCTTGCCATAAGCTTGCATTGGGGCAATAAAATCCGGGCTGTACGATCCAACAACCCGGGTATGTTCCCGCAAGTAAATAAATTATTCAGGAGGAAAGATAAAAATGACATTCCAATCGTCCGACTTCCGAGAACAAACGACAACGCACAACTACTGACATCAGTTGATATAGATCCAGGTGAGTCCGTGCTAGATAACGAATTCTTCGTGGTCGAAGATCCCCAAGAGAAGGTTAATACCATAGGCGCTGTTTTCGAGAAAGTGTATAAGGTCAACGAAGTCAGACGGACAAATCACGATCTAGAGAACAGAGCCTTGGTAAATCACTTCTATCTCCGTGAGGAGATCAGTCGATGGCGATCTGAGAATCCTGGTTTCACCAGATTCGATGACGTAAATATGGCAAATAATCCCGTCGCCAACGATGTAAATCACATCGTGATCACTCAGGAAGATCTCCAAGGGGTCTTTAAGTCTTCTTCCTTGCATCAGCAAGGCATTTGAAAAGATTGTCATTAGAGCTCTGCAGGCATGGGTCGAGGACAACAATATTCTGCCGGACAACCAGTTTTTTAGGGCAGGGCATTCGACAGTGCATGCTGCTGCAAAGTTGGTTTCCGACATACAATGGAATATGGAAAAAAATCAGTGTACGGGTGCCTGTCTGTTCGACTTGGAAAAGGCATTTGATACCGTTTGGTTAGAAGGCCTTTTCCTTAAGTTGGTCAGACTTAGGCTAAACAAACCATTGCTATACATGATTTATGATATGATAACAGGTAGGAAGTTCGTCGTGAAATGTGGCGGCGTAACTTCAAGTAGAGTATTTAGTGTAGAAAACGGTCTACAACAGGGGGCTGTAGGATCCCCATTATTGTTTGCTATATTTACTGCAGATCTTCTAAGGTCTATGCCGCACCTAATCGCGTATGCCGATGACCTAGTGGCTTACAGATCAGCACCGAAGGTAGTAGTCATAAACACCCTGTTGCAACGGGATGCAAATAAAATAACTGAATTTTGTTATGACTGGAAGTTGCTTATCAACTTCCTGAAATGTGAAACTATTCTTTTCCGTGCCCCGGTGCACAGGGGTTCAAGTGATACGCGTAAGAACTGGAAAGAGTTGTGCATTGTGGGCCATCGGGGCCAGCCATTAATCGTGAAAAGTGTAGTCAGATATCTCGGCATTTGGTTGGATCATTTTCTGTATTTTCACAAACATATAGAAAGGACTCTAGCCAATGCTAGAAAAGCCTTCGCTGTGGCAAGGGGGTTGTTTCACAGCAGCCAACTTGATACCAGGGTGAAAGTGATCTGCTACATGGCCCTTATACTGCCGATCATGGTGTATGGTTGTCCCCTATGGTTCGGTGTGAGCCCTTCCCAGATGGAAAAGATGAGGGTGTTCGAGAGACTATGTCTTAGGACCTGTCTCCGGTTGTATCGGACACCTGAGTCCGAGTACAAGAAGTACTATCCCAACGAAGTCCTGTCCAACAGGGCTAACGTGAAAAGAATAGACAATTTTATAATTTCTTTAACACGACTACACATTGCAAGGTGTATGATGTCTACCAACAGTCTGATCTTCGGGGCTTATTACCCGAACTTTATGTATCATGAGAGGGTACGCCACACCGGCTTTATTCCACCTGAGGCTTTTCTCTATTTAGATTCGTTAAATCTGATTCAGGACATGAGTGGATGTCCTATAATCTTCCACGCTGTACGCCGAACAGTTGACAGGCGACTCCTCTATGAATCGGATATCGCTCGTGAACACGAAGATCAACTCCGGTTCAGTAGAGCGATCCCCGCTCGAGAGAGGAGAGAGAGTGCAAAGGAGCGGCACTTCTTTTGGTGGTTACACCAGAACCAGTCTCCGCCTTTGACAGCACACCATTAATGTGATAGTCGGTCTGTTGAACAACAGCCCACTTACGTAGGTTTAAGTTAGGTTAAGTAAGACAAAAAAAAAATATTATATTATATATATATATATATTATATATATATATAAAAAAAAAAAATTAAAATAATAAAAAAAAAAAAAAAAGGTGAGCAAAGGCGTGTAACTGATATATGTCTAACATATAAACACCGCACACGCCCTTGCACACACGTCCGCAATGTCACGGACATAGAGTAAGGTAGTTTAGGTTTTTATAAGGGTTAGGGTGTAATTTTATTTTAAGTTTAGTTTTAAGAAAATTTAAAAAAAAAAATGTTTAGAGCGCCAAGTTTTTTCCAAGTTTTCTTGGCCAGTAAGAACAAACAATAAAGATTATCCACATGGATTGAAAAAAAAAACAAATAGCAGTGTAGGCGCCGAAAGGCAAATAGATAAGTAAGTGTAGATTATTTTAGAGTACCTGTGAAGGGTCAGTAGGATAGTTTTAAGAACATGAATTGTTTAGATAGTAAGATAGATTTAATCATTTTTGTCTATTTTTTAAGGATCATGGATTTTTTTAAATAAAAATGAATTTTAAAGTTAAAAAAATGGAAATCATTTCGAAACGCGCTATTAAGTGGATGAATAAAGTGTCGTGTAAGGGGTCAGTCTGAGTTTTCCTTTGACTCCTATTCAGAGAAAATAAAAGGTGATCGCACAGAATATACCCAGTGGTCCTAGGCGAGATAAATTCATGCGAAGACACATACAGGCGGGTGCTAATAGTGTGGCGAAAAGTCTTTAATAGATAGATAGAGTGTGTGAAATTTGTGACCTATTAAGGAAATAAAAGTAGTTCGCCAGACCAAGTGTTCAAGAGCAAAAAGTAAAAGATCACTAGTGTCGGATTAGAAAAACGAAAGGGTAGGCCGAAGTCAGTTAAAAAAAAAAAAAAAAAACGAAAAGAAAAAAAGAAGTGAAGAATAATAACAAAAAAAAAAGTGGGAAAAAAAAAAGAACATAAGAGTAAGAAAGGGACAGGAGGTGACGTACACAGACGGAGAAGCGGAGCTGAACGACGAGGCCAGGAAGAGGACAGGTGACTTCTCCCACATGGGGGAAGGAGACTCATTATATTATTTTGTTTCTTTATTTTTTTTAATCTTATTTCTTTTGATTACTTTTGTTGGATTGATATAGTTATTATTTCATTGATTTTGTTTTTATTTGAATTGTATTGATTCATTTATTTTTTGTTTTGGGAAAGAAGTACACCCTGTTTATTTTTTTTTATATTTTTTTTTATTTCACATATTTATTTTTATAATCACATAATTTGATTTGTCGTGGAGTGAAGTGTAATTAGGTCCCTTCTATATGTTCTCCTCTTGTTCTGCTACCAAATTCCTTCTCTTTTACCAATTGTTTTCTTCCTTTATGTAGACTCCTCTTTCAACGAAATAAAAATCAGGAATAAAGAATGATCTCTCATACATTAATAGGCAAATCCCTTGCAACTTAACAGGACTTCTCTCCCTTAGTTTCCAACAGGCTGCTTCGCACAGGTATATATATATATATTTATATATATAAAGCAAATGTGTAGAAATGTATATATATATATATATATATATATATATATATATATATATATATATATATATATATATATATATATATATATATATATATATATATATATATATATATATATATATATATATTGTATTTATCAGTTGTTTTCTGAGTATATACATATAGTAGAATTGGATCGGGTCACCGAAGAATGTTTATATATAGTTACGTTTAGCCGAAATTTAATTAAATTGTCCAATAATACGGGTTCGATCAATGGATTGTGACGACTGAAACACAGAAGCTCACTATTCACGGTATGTACGAAATTATTTTGCAAACACTGATTTACTTGTTATACTTTATTACACTTTAAAAAACACTATTACTAAAAAACTGTTTGCTGCATTTCAGTCTGAACTGATTAACACTGTGAACACTATAAAATCCCAAACTGAACTTTACTAATTCTTCAACTGAACTGCACTGCAATAATTATCTAACTGAACTGCACTGTAATAATTTTCCAACTGAACTGTAATAATTCTCCAACTGAACTGATTCAACGAGCATCGACCGTCGTCCCGATATTTATACATCCCAAAAGTTCTTCTTTCAGTATGTACAACAATCAGGAATACTCTTCGGAGTTGATCGTTCTTTCAATTAAGGGTAGATGGCAGTGTATCAGACGCTGGGCTGCATTTCAGGACATCGTACTCGGTCTTTGCCCAGAAGTCGTACTCTGAATTCGGCGAAATCCTCGAATCCCTTTCCTCAACGACCTCGTTGATTTTCGAAGACTTGTTCTCCCCAACATTCAAAGGTATCTCAGAAATCTTGTACCTTAGGATTATCCGCTCAAGGTCCAAAGTAATGCCGGTCCTAATCATGAAGTCCGCTCCCAGAATCAACTCGTCAACTATATCCGGAAGTGTTTAACAAGGCTTCGAATAATGCACATTACAACCCTGTACAACCCAAATCGAAGAGAGGAAATTCAATTAGTCTCCTTTCTAACATCAGCAAGGTATTCGAGAAAGTGATAAATAGAGCTTTGATCAACAGGACTAAGGGCAAAAATATAATTCCGGATAACCAATTCGGTTTCAAAGTGGGGCATGACACCATTCATGCAGCGTCGAAACTGGTGTCTGATATCCAATGGAACAAGAGCCAGAAACAATGTACGGGTGCCTGCTTGATTGACCTGGAGAGGGCCTTTGACACCGTATGGTTAGAAGGTCTTTTTTACACGCTCAATCGGCTGGGCATTAGCAAACCACTGCTGTACCTACTGTGTAAAATGCTTACCGGTAGACGGTTCGTCGTCAAGAATGGCAACGTGTCCTCCACAGGTATTTTTGATGTAAAAGATGGTCTCCAACAGCGTGCCGTTAATTCGCCGATCGTGTTCAACATTTCCTTGAGTGATCTGATAAGTTCTCTTCCTCACGTAATTGCGTACGCCGGCGACTTGATCGTGTACAGATCAGGCAAAAAGATCGGACATCACTACTCTCGTGCAGTGTGACTTCGATTCATTCATGAGAGATTGCGATGACTGGAAGTTGAAAATCAACTTTCAGAAATGGGTAACCATACTGTTCAGGTCGCCGTTGTATAAGACCTCGGCGGATTCAAAAAAGAATTGTCGAAAGTTCTCAATTGTTGGATGACATGGGCAACCACTGGCGCAAAGGACTGTAGTCAGATACCTGGGGATCTGGCTAGACCAGTATATATATTTTAACAAACATGTAGATGCTGCTCTGGCCAGTGCCCGAGGCGCTTTCGCCGAAAATTCTATTCCAATGAAGTCTTATTCCACAGGATAAGAGTGGACAATATTCTGCTGAAGTTGATTCGAGGTCATACTGCCAGATGAACTGGGTTAATACCTTCATCTCAGGGGCTTACTACCCCAATTCACAATACCCCGAAAGGGTACGCCACAAAGGCTTCGTCCCCCCAGAATCTTTTCTGCACCTAGACAAAAACGGGCTGATACAAGATATAAATGCGGTGCTGCTCATCTATCACATCGCCAGATCAACTGTGGATGGACGACTCAACTACGACCGTTCCGTCGCACAACGAGCTGAGGAGGGTATCCTCCAGTTCAGCAGGTCGGTGTCGAGACGGGATGTTCGGGATGTTGCTATGCAACATCGAAAGTTTTGGTGGCTAGGGAGAGAGGGAACTCCCTCGTCAAACCCTTTAGACCCGGGGTATATACGAGGTTTGTACGTATCCCCGAATGAGGGAGTTGTCTCTATGTATGCCTATCCGCAGCATCCTATGGCAGACTTACACACATTAGGGTAGTTATAGTGTTAAGGTAGTTGTAAGACGTGAATAGAGAAAAAAAAACACCTGTTTGTACCTATGTGTAAACACATGTATGTGTTGTTGGGTACAAATATATATATGTGTGTGTATATAATCATACAAACATATACATATGTATGTAAGCTTAGCATACGGTAGCCTAAGTTAGTAAGTTATCATATAAGTTTTGAGAAAACAGTTCTGTCATTAAGTTTCTAGTCCAAAACAACAAATTGCGAGATTAACGCATATGATATAGCTGACATTTACAGAACAAATAAACAAAACCCAAAAAAATCAACTATAATTGTGTCTGTGACAAGTCACGCATGCAAAAAAAAAAACCGTAATGAATGCCAAGCTTGCTCGCAAAATTTAACTAAAAAAAATCAGAGAAAACACACACAACTATCAAAACAGAGAGACAGTGAGCGATGTAGTTGGCTACGTCAACAATCAGCTGACACAAACTAATAGACACCTAATCTGGTTGACCAAAAACAAAGCAAGAGACTGCAAAAGAGACGTTGTGTTGGGAGTCGACCGGTAAAATCTTCGCAAGAAAATCAGAAAACGGTGAATCAATACATATAGGAAAAGGTTAACATAATGGAAAAGCAATATAGTGATGCTGACATCGATTTTAGGGTAATGCATGGCTTTACTTGTAGCGATCCAGACTTTTTTAAAACCTGAATTTTTGTTGTGTGTGTTTGAACATCAGATCAATTCGAAAAAATTGGAATGTTTTTTTTAGCGTAAATTTAAAGTTTTCTAGTTTATGTAGATGTATTAGTTTTAAATGAAATCAATATCAAAGAGGAAGAAAATAATTTTTATAATATAAAATGATGAATGAATAAAATATAAATGATTTTTGACAATACTGAAAGATATGAAAACGTCCAGTTACAAATAGATGGTAAAAATCAAAACTAAAAGCACATTCATGCGATCTATGGGCAACCAAAGCTAAGTATTGCTGAGTTTTTAAAAGAATTAGACAATCACCTAAAAGCTGAAAAGGAATTAATCTTCCTAGGTGATAAAAATTTAAATTTGAAAAAATCTAGTGATCGTGAGGTCAACCACAAATACCTTAAACCTGCTGAAGCAATAATGCAAGAAGAATTTAATAGAGTCTCAAGATGGTGTCACGATGAAGGCTGCAAAAACGAAGATGATGCATATACGCATGCCACGGCATCTCGAAAATTCAGTCAAGATATACTACCAAAATGCAGACTGTCCAACAACAACCAGCAGTGATTCTATTGAAGTGGTCAAAACAATAAGGTATTTAGGAGTAATAATTGATGATTACTTCTTATCGCATGAACACATTAATAAATTACGGATGCAACTAAGGAGTGCACTTTTTGCGATGATGTACATCAAATCATACACTAATGCTGAGTTGCAGAAACAGGTGTACCTCTCACTTGCTGAGTCCCGCCTATGATATGGGATATTAGCATGGGGAAATGCAGCAAAAACCCACGTCGATAAATTATTAAATCTACAGCATGGACTGCTTAAACTTATTAAAACTAATAGTTTAAATTTGAAGATCTAAGATGTACACAGCATTTTCAAGACGACAGTATTGCAACAATATTAAGATGATCAACGCTACCAACAAAGTATACGCCACAATCAGAATACGAGGAGGCGAGCTCTGGGGCTTTTTGAACTTCCAGAAACCTTCAACATCTACGGAAGAAGACATCCAAGCTACGTCGTACCCACAATATTGAATTCATTTCCGACAGATCTGAAAAATATTGTTAATTTTAAAAAACGTAAGAAATATCTAAAAACGTATTTCCTAAACAGTCATTTTGTAACGTAAAATGCAGTACAAATATAACACTTCAACTTTCTCTCAGGAATCATTTGAGAACTTTGTCTTTTTCTTGTTTTTGGAACTTTATTTTGCAATGAACCGAAATGAAAATATGTAGATAGAATTGTTAGTTCAGCTAATGTTCACAAAATCTTTGTGATTTGAAAAATGTAATATTGTATAACAAATCACCTGCAGACAAGCAAAAGCTTCGCAGGTAACTCAAAACTTTTGTATTCTAGTTGTTAAGAAGAATAATAATAAGAAAAATAATAATAATTTTAAGTTTAGCTTAGAGCGCCCGCCGAGGGCCAGTAAGTTACATCTAGCATTGTTCGTTTAACTAGTTTTAAGCATTTTTGTGTAGTATTTAAGTGGTAGTATTTCGTGAAGTAAAGAATAAAAGTGGATTAAAAAAAAGACTTCTATGTACGGTGTTCGTGCATACAGGAGAGAACACAAAAGAAATGTAAGAGATCGAGTCTGGAGGCGTGTCGTGAGAAGCAGCCTGTTGCAAACTAAGGGAGAGAATTTCTGTTAAGTTGCAAGGGATTTGCCTATGAATGTATGAGAGATCATTCTTTGTTCCGGATTTTTATTTCGTTGAAAGAGGAGTCTCCGTAAACGAAGAAAACAATTGATAAAAGAGAAGGAATTTGGTGGCAGAACAAGTGGAGAACACATAGAAGAGGGAAATAATAGGAAATCAGAAGTAACGGAAGACGAGGACAACGGGTCGAAAAACATACAACGGCGGAAGCAGAAAAAAAAACAAGAAAACGGATAAGGGATTTGCTTTTTATATATATATATATATATTGTATTTATCAGGTGTTTCCTGTGTATATACATATAGTAGAATTGGATCGGGTCAGCGAAGCATGTTTATATATTGTGACGAAATGAGTCTACGTACTATTAATTAAATTTCCAAAAATACGGGTTCGATGGATTGTGACGACTGAAACACAGAAGCTCACTATTCACGATATGTACGAATTTATTTTGCAAACACTGATTTACTTCTTATACTGTATTACACTTTTAGAAACACTATTACTACAAAACTATTTGCTGCATTTCAGTCTGAACAGATTAACACTTTGAACACTATAAAATCTCAATCTGAACTTTACTAATTCTTCAACTGAACTGCACTGCAATAATTATGTAACTGAACTGTAATAATTCTCCAACTGAACTGATTCAACGAGCATCGACCGTCGTCCCGATATTTATACCTCCCAACAGTTCTTCTTTCAGTATGTACAACAGTTTCGGGAATACTCTTCAGAGGTGATCGTTCTTTCAATTAAAGATAGATGGCTCCAGAACTCTCTTTAACGTCTCTCTGTGCTTTTATGTCCCTAGTTCGAAGCTGTGCACGCTCTTTTACCTTTCGCTGAAAATTGGTCAAACCTTCTTCCAGAAAATATGACTTCTTCTTAGTTTTCTGTGCATCTATTGCACCCCTTTCAACTGGTGCTCCAACGGTGAACTGCGTCATCTTCTCATTGCGGTCCCTGTATGCAGATATTACTTGCCTGGATCCCTTCTCTCACTGACTGCTGGCATCCAACTCCATAAAACCCCTGTTCAGCTATCTCAACTCTTCTTTTGATGTCCAGATGTCCTCCACTTGATCCCTTGTGATTTCCCTCTGCAATCTCATATTCACTCTTCCCTGGAACCCCAATCAAGTTTTCTGTTGCCTCACTTTCTTCGCTTTCCCTGAAGAGATGCAGCCCACGAAACGGACTCAGCTTCATAGCCCAGTATGACTTGCTGGTGTTTGATCTTCGGCTTCCACTCCCCACAGGGTGATGATCCCATAATCGTACTCGGTCTTTGCCCAGAAGTCGTACTCTGAATTCGGCGAAATCCTCGAATCCCTTTGCTCAACGACCTGGTTGATTCTCGAAGACTTGTTCTCCCCAATATTCAAAGGTATCTCAGAAATCTTGTACCTTAAAATTATCCGCTCAAGGTCCAAAGTAATGCCGGTCCTAATCATTAAGTCCGCTTCTAGAAGCAACTCGTCAACTATATCCGCCATTAAGAACGCATTTCCCAGGTACTTCCGCATCATCACCCGTAGGGGAATCCCGTACCACGGTTCCACCTCTTCCACCAGATCCTTACTTAGATGCCATCTACTTTGAGACTGTTCGTGTTCCTTCCTAACCGGGACACAAGGATTGTGGAGCAGTTCGCTGTGTGAGCAA
This sequence comes from Eristalis tenax, assembly GCA_905231855.2. Lineage (NCBI taxonomy): Eukaryota > Metazoa > Arthropoda > Insecta > Diptera > Syrphidae > Eristalis > Eristalis tenax. The sequence continues at coordinate 22,972,474 of HG993125.1, read as the reverse complement.
GTTTCTGCCGCTAAACTGAATCTTTTTAGTTTAACGATGGCTCACTGCAGCTATTCTCTCCTATCGGGTCCGGCGGTAGTCGCTTGATGTTTCGTGCTGGGAAATGGGACTTGGAACATTTCCGACGCTCCCTACAATCGCGTGCCAATTCTATTGCGGTTAAAGCAACTGCCCTTGAATGTGTCTCGAGCAGATTCCAGCTCCACATCTACTCTGCGTGTTCCAAAATAAGACACACTGCATCGTAGGACAGAGCAGAAGCAACCGTTTCCTGGAAGGTGCTCTTTGGTGACGACAGTGTTGTACGCTTCGACTCGAGATCCCTTATACCGTACACAAACGCATCCGTTGTTGCGTTTTCAATGAGCTCCATCGTTGAGCCGGCGTACGCCAAATGTGACAATCGCTCAATCTCTGCAGCAAATTCTTTGAGCGACTCACCATTGCGTTGTTTCTGAAGACTTGCATGTGGTATTCACTTCCATTCTCGCGCTGTAGCGAGCCCATGATTGCGTTGTAGTCCATCTGGAAATCTTCTGGAATCGTTTAGAGCATGTCTGCTGCACCACCCTTCAAAGACACAACCAAAGCTGCCGTCTTGTCTTCTTCGCCTAGATGTGCCCTGGTGACAGATGTTTCGAACTGCAGCCTGAAGATGCTGAAGGCTGTTGTTCCGTCGTACATCGGTGGTTTGAACTTCGTTCCGACGCTGCCAATCAGTGGATACCTCACCTTCAGTTCGCAGATGTCCTTCTCCATCCGTTGAACCTTCTTATCCATTGAAGTCTCTAAGCTCACAACTTTGCTATCGATTTGGTGAACTTTCTTGTCCATCGAAGTTTCTGGGCTCAGATTCTTACTGCCAAGGTGGTGAACTTTCTCGTCCAGTACTTTCACTTCCCTATTCACCCCCTATTCATTCCATATTTTTATTCCTAACGGTTTTGTTGTTCTGCCAGAGAATTCTTGATCTGGTACTCCAACGATTGCTGCACACTTCCGATCGATTGTTGCATCTGTTGTTTCTGTTCCTGCAACGGTTTTTGCATTTTTTGTTTCTGCTTCTCTAACGATTGCTCCATTTGTTCGCGGGACTTTTGCATTTCTTGATTTTGTTCTTACGTTTAGCCGAATTGAGTCTACGTAAAATTAATTAAATTGTCCACAAATACGGATTCGATCACTGGATTGTGACGAATGAAATACAGAAACTTCATATTCACGAATTTATTTTGCAAGCACTAATTTAATTCTTGCACTTTATTACACTTTAAAAAAGACTATTACTTTACTACAAGCCTCTTTGCTGCCTTTCAGGCTGAACTGATTAACACCTTGAACACTATAAAATCCCAAACTGCACTGCAATAAATAGTTGACTGAACTAACTCGTATCGACCATCGCGCCGATATTTAGTATTGGTACCAGATCCTACTGTCGCCACGAGTCTATTGAATTTCCCCGCTGGGGCTTATGTACATGATTCGTGTATTTCAGTGCCATCAGGCATTAGGACACATATAACGTTTTCCATAAAACGAAATAAAACCTACTTCTGGGACGACCTTTTACATGCCACATCACGCGATTGTAAAAAACAAATTGCGGGTAGTCTTTAATGAATCACGTAAGGATCGAAATGGTATCAGCTTGAATGTAATGCTACATATAGCACCACCACATCAGCGCAATTTAAACAATGTTAGCATACGTTTTCATATGAAGTCATAATTATGTCTGTTGTGCTGATATCGTTAAGATGTGTCGCCAAATTTGGGTGAATGAGAGGCATCGCGACCATCAACGCACACCAGCTGCATCCCGTAACCTACGCTCCACCTATGCTTCACCTGCTCCATTTCTATCAATGCTTTTTTTTTATAATTTGAGCGCGAACAAGGAATTGTTAATACCCTTAAGTGTCCGGGTTCAAGACATAGCACGGGCCGAAGGTGTAGAGGGAGAAAGGGAAAGATGGTACATATGCGCATTGGTTTTAAATATCTGCGGATTGTATTCTGGGGGAAATATTGGGCTGGGAAGACCATTCCACATTCGTGTCGTATGGCTGATGAACGAGTCACTAAGTTTAAATGTGCGTCCGAAAGTAGGCTTAAGGGTAAACTGATGAGCATTCCTGGCGGTACCGGTATTGCGGGTGAATTCCTGGAGAGTAGGAATGCAGTTGGCAAGCTTATTTGAGCTCCGTTTGTTGAAATAGCGATAAATTACGGATAGAGGGGAGACGGTACGTCGATGTTCGAGCGAGTCAAGTGACTCTGGAATATTGTTGCCTCCTATAAGTTTTAGCGCTCGCTTTTGTATTCTATCTAATAGGTGCAGGGTGGTTTTGGGGGCACAAAACCAGATATTAGCGTTGTACTCAAGTCTGGGGCCTATATACGCCTTATAAATAAAAACCAAATCAGAAGGGGTGAAGTATTTCTTGCATCGATGGCGGAAACCTAAACATTTCGGAGCATTTTTGGCGACCTCAAATATGTGATCGTTCCAACTAAGTGTTGTGCTGATACACAGTATGGAAAGCTTTCCGGTTTCATCGACACAGGTGCCATTCATGGATAATGGCTGATTAAAAAGGGTTCGCTTGAGTGACAGCAGAAGGCATTGAGTTTTTGAAGCATTGCATTCCGCTCGATTGTTTTTTCCCCAGTTAATTATGCTGTCAAGATCGGAATTCAATGTGCTTAACATAAGCTGCCGTTCCAATTTTACGGCCGAAAGGCGGGGTCGTGAGTCTTGGAGCGAATACGACAAGCTGAGGGTGCTGCCATCAGCCAAGGAATGGATTGTATTAGAAGTAGCAGAGAAGAGATCATTTATAAAAATGAGAAAGAGTGTCGGAGACAGAGCAGAGCCTTGGGGAACACCAGCATTTATTTGGTGGATATCAGACTTGAACCCATTCAAAACAACTTGAATTGAACGGTTCGAAAAGTAAGTTCTTATCCATAGAAAAAGAGATTAATCTATAACAATGGCAAGCATTTTCGACAAGAGAGCTTGATGCCAAACTCTGTCAAATGCGTTAGAAATATCAAGCGCAACGATATTGCATTCGCCTGCATTGTGAAAAGATTGGTTCCAGTTTTCGGGGAGATAAGCTATCAGATCACCAGTGGACCTTTTGCTGCGGAAACCATACTGCCGGTCATTAAGAAGCTTCCGCGATTCAAGATATTTCATAAGCTGACGATTTATCAGCATTTCCATGACCTTAGAAAGAAGGGACGTAAGTGCTATGGGTCGGTACGAGGTGGGTGACGAAGATTCGCCCTTTTTAGGGACGGGCTGGACAATTGCTGTTTTCCATCTGCTCGGAAAGAGACCTAAAGAGTAGGATAGATGAAACAGCTTACGCAGTGGTTTTGGCAACGCGGAAGAACACCTCTTCAGAAGAAGAGGGGGAATACCATCTGAGCCAGCGTGCGGAAGTAGATTTATCCCGTGTTGAAATCAACGCTCTCAAGTACAGGTGGCGACATATTGCAATCTGGCAGTGTTGAGCTGGCTGCAAAATGCGCCCCAAGCAGATTCGCTCTGTCTAAAGAGCTGACAGCTGGGATGTCATTTTAAATGAGAGTGGGAATTGAAGACGAGGCAGAATTCTTTACGTTTTTTACAAATCACCAAAAGTTTTTGCTACCCTTTAGCCTTTTTTGCCGCAACTTTTGCTCATACGCGAATTCCACACGTCTTATAGCTGCATACAGTCATTTCCTTAGTAGGGTTTGCTTTCTATGTCCGGAAATTCAACTCCCTCAACTTGATAGCCTCTTGACAGCTCGAGTCATATCATGCGATTGCTTTGGGCTTGATACTCTTCACTCTGTGAGGAATGAAAGATCTCATACCCAGCAGAAGTATCTTTGTGATCATATCAGCAGCGGCATCCACGTCACTATCGAGGAAGCATAGTGACCAGTTAAAATTCCTACACAAATTGTTTAGACCGCTCCAACCGGCTTTCTCGTACAACCATACTGTTGTTTTAGGAATTTGTTCTCTAACTGCTTGTGGCGAGAACGAGGAATTAGCTGATACGACACAATGGTCAGACGAGTCTGGAGGTGACAGAATGTCACCTTCCTTCGGATGTTGTCTGGCCCGAATATCGAAGCAAACTAGAATTGTGTACATTGAAATCGCCCGCAATGGCAATTTCAGTGCGAGGATACAGGGATACAATCCTTGAGATGGAGTCGGATAGCGCATCAAATTCGTTAAAAGTGGAATTGCTATCCAGGTTTGGACTTCTATAAATAAAGCAGTAGTGGATTAAATGCTTACGGACATGGAGTTTTACCCACAGAAAATTGAATTCCGGATTGGAGCAGAGGCCGTATTGATGTTGAAATTAGTAAGCTACATCACTACGCACGAAAAGGCCGAGACCGATCGATTGTAGTTGGTCCACCAATAAATTACACCTCTAAAATCCGCTACGTCAGATGCTACGCACTCGAAATTTGAACAAATTGGTGGTCAGAGATCGCTTTCCGTTACCCCTGGTGGACGACCAGATCAGTTCGGCGAAGATTTTCTCAACTATGGACCTGGAGAATGGTTTTTTTCAGTGTCAGCGAGAGTAGTCGCAAGTTTAAGTCGTTCGTCACACCGCTGGAACAATATGAGTTTAACAATGTTTAACAAAAGGAGCTCATGGAGAAGAAGATTATGTTGCTGTATATGGACGACATCGTCATCTTAAGCAAAGATTACGAAGATGCCTTAATGAGGATTGATGCAGTGAGAAAATTTCATCAGCCCATAGACCGGTTGCAGATCCAGAGGTTCTTAGGCTAGAAGCCTTGGCTGTATACTGGGACAACGCTTCACGATAGTAGCTGATTGTGCCGCCTTCAAGGGAACCATCGAGAAGAAAGAGTTTTCCTCGCGAATAATCCGCTGGATACTCATCCTACAAGAATTCGAATACACCGTCGTTGTGCGGTAAATGTGGTAACAAGTAAGTTCCTATGCAGAAAAAGTAAAAAAAAGCATCCGTTGTTGCGTTTTCAATGAGCTCCATCGTTGAGTCGGCGTACGCCAAATGTGACAATCGCTCAATCTCTGCAGCAAATTCTTTGAGCGACTCACCATTGCGTTGTTTCTGAAGACTTGCATGTGGTATTCACTTCCATTCTCGCGCTGTAGCGAGCCCATGATTGCGTTGTAGTCCATCTGGAAATCTTCTGGAATCGTTTAGAGCATGTCTGCTGCACCACCCTTCAAAGACACAACCAAAGCTGCCGTCTTGTCTTCTTCGCCTAGATGTGCCCTGGTGACAGATGTTTCGAACTGCAGCCTGAAGATGCTGAAGGCTGTTGTTCCGTCGTACATCGGTGGTTTGAACTTCGTTCCGACGCTGCCAATCAGTGGATACCTCACCTTCAGTTCGCAGATGTCCTTCTCCATCCGTTGAACCTTCTTATCCATTGAAGTCTCTAAGCTCACAACTTTGCTATCGATTTGGTGAACTTTCTTGTCCATCGAAGTTTCTGGGCTCAGATTCTTACTGCCAAGGTGGTGAACTTTCTCGTCCAGTACTTTCACTTCCCTATTCACCCCCTATTCATTCCATATTTTTATTCCTAACGGTTTTGTTGTTCTGCCAGAGAATTCTTGATCTGGTACTCCAACGATTGCTGCACACTTCCGATCGATTGTTGCATCTGTTGTTTCTGTTCCTGCAACGGTTTTTGCATTTTTTGTTTCTGCTTCTCTAACGATTGCTCCATTTGTTCGCGGGACTTTTGCATTTCTTGATTTTGTTCTTACGTTTAGCCGAATTGAGTCTACGTAAAATTAATTAAATTGTCCACAAATACGGATTCGATCACTGGATTGTGACGAATGAAATACAGAAACTTCATATTCACGAATTTATTTTGCAAGCACTAATTTAATTCTTGCACTTTATTACACTTTAAAAAAGACTATTACTTTACTACAAGCCTCTTTGCTGCCTTTCAGGCTGAACTGATTAACACCTTGAACACTATAAAATCCCAAACTGCACTGCAATAAATAGTTGACTGAACTAACTCGTATCGACCATCGCGCCGATATTTAGTATTGGTACCAGATCCTACTGTCGCCACGAGTCTATTGAATTTCCCCGCTGGGGCTTATGTACATGATTCGTGTATTTCAGTGCCATCAGGCATTAGGACACATATAACGTTTTCCATAAAACGAAATAAAACCTACTTCTGGGACGACCTTTTACATGCCACATCACGCGATTGTAAAAAACAAATTGCGGGTAGTCTTTAATGAATCACGTAAGGATCGAAATGGTATCAGCTTGAATGTAATGCTACATATAGCACCACCACATCAGCGCAATTTAAACAATGTTAGCATACGTTTTCATATGAAGTCATAATTATGTCTGTTGTGCTGATATCGTTAAGATGTGTCGCCAAATTTGGGTGAATGAGAGGCATCGCGACCATCAACGCACACCAGCTGCATCCCGTAACCTACGCTCCACCTATGCTTCACCTGCTCCATTTCTATCAATGCTTTTTTTTTATAATTTGAGCGCGAACAAGGAATTGTTAATACCCTTAAGTGTCCGGGTTCAAGACATAGCACGGGCCGAAGGTGTAGAGGGAGAAAGGGAAAGATGGTACATATGCGCATTGGTTTTAAATATCTGCGGATTGTATTCTGGGGGAAATATTGGGCTGGGAAGACCATTCCACATTCGTGTCGTATGGCTGATGAACGAGTCACTAAGTTTAAATGTGCGTCCGAAAGTAGGCTTAAGGGTAAACTGATGAGCATTCCTGGCGGTACCGGTATTGCGGGTGAATTCCTGGAGAGTAGGAATGCAGTTGGCAAGCTTATTTGAGCTCCGTTTGTTGAAATAGCGATAAATTACGGATAGAGGGGAGACGGTACGTCGATGTTCGAGCGAGTCAAGTGACTCTGGAATATTGTTGCCTCCTATAAGTTTTAGCGCTCGCTTTTGTATTCTATCTAATAGGTGCAGGGTGGTTTTGGGGGCACAAAACCAGATATTAGCGTTGTCTGGGGCCTATATACGCCTTATAAATAAAAACCAAATCAGAAGGGGTGAAGTATTTCTTGCATCGATGGCGGAAACCTAAACATTTCGGAGCATTTTTGGCGACCTCAAATATGTGATCGTTCCAACTAAGTGTTGTGCTGATACACAGTATGGAAAGCTTTCCGGTTTCATCGACACAGGTGCCATTCATGGATAATGGCTGATTAAAAAGGGTTCGCTTGAGTGACAGCAGAAGGCATTGAGTTTTTGAAGCATTGCATTCCGCTCGATTGTTTTTTCCCCAGTTAATTATGCTGTCAAGATCGGAATTCAATGTGCTTAACATAAGCTGCCGTTCCAATTTTACGGCCGAAAGGCGGGGTCGTGAGTCTTGGAGCGAATACGACAAGCTGAGGGTGCTGCCATCAGCCAAGGAATGGATTGTATTAGAAGTAGCAGAGAAGAGATCATTTATAAAAATGAGAAAGAGTGTCGGAGACAGAGCAGAGCCTTGGGGAACACCAGCATTTATTTGGTGGATATCAGACTTGAACCCATTCAAAACAACTTGAATTGAACGGTTCGAAAAGTAAGTTCTTATCCATAGAAAAAGAGATTAATCTATAACAATGGCAAGCATTTTCGACAAGAGAGCTTGATGCCAAACTCTGTCAAATGCGTTAGAAATATCAAGCGCAACGATATTGCATTCGCCTGCATTGTGAAAAGATTGGTTCCAGTTTTCGGGGAGATAAGCTATCAGATCACCAGTGGACCTTTTGCTGCGGAAACCATACTGCCGGTCATTAAGAAGCTTCCGCGATTCAAGATATTTCATAAGCTGACGATTTATCAGCATTTCCATGACCTTAGAAAGAAGGGACGTAAGTGCTATGGGTCGGTACGAGGTGGGTGACGAAGATTCGCCCTTTTTAGGGACGGGCTGGACAATTGCTGTTTTCCATCTGCTCGGAAAGAGACCTAAAGAGTAGGATAGATGAAACAGCTTACGCAGTGGTTTTGGCAACGCGGAAGAACACCTCTTCAGAAGAAGAGGGGGAATACCATCTGAGCCAGCGTGCGGAAGTAGATTTATCCCGTGTTGAAATCAACGCTCTCAAGTACAGGTGGCGACATATTGCAATCTGGCAGTGTTGAGCTGGCTGCAAAATGCGCCCCAAGCAGATTCGCTCTGTCTAAAGAGCTGACAGCTGGGATGTCATTTTAAATGGGAGTGGGAATTGAAGACGAGGCAGAATTCTTTACGTTTTTTACAAATCACCAAAAGTTTTTGCTACCCTTTAGCCTTTTTTGCCGCAACTTTTGCTCATACGCGAATTCCACACGTCTTATAGCTGCATACAGTCATTTCCTTAGTAGGGTTTGCTTTCTATGTCCGGAAATTCAACTCCCTCAACTTGATAGCCTCTTGACAGCTCGAGACATATCATGCGATTGCTTTGGGCTTGATACTCTTCACTCTGTGAGGAATGAAAGATCTCATACCCAGCAGAAGTATCTTTGTGATCATATCAGCAGCGGCATCCACGTCACTATCGAGGAAGCATAGTGACCAGTTAAAATTCCTACACAAATTGTTTAGACCGCTCCAACCGGCTTTCTCGTACAACCATACTGTTGTTTTAGGAATTTGTTCTCTAACTGCTTGTGGCGAGAACGAGGAATTAGCTGATACGACACAATGGTCAGACGAGTCTGGAGGTGACAGAATGTCACCTTCCTTCGGATGTTGTCTGGCCCGAATATCGAAGCAAACTAGAATTGTGTACATTGAAATCGCCCGCAATGGCAATTTCAGTGCGAGGATACAGGGATACAATCCTTGAGATGGAGTCGGATAGCGCATCAAATTCGTTAAAAGTGGAATTGCTATCCAGGCTTGGACTTCTATAAATAAAGCAGTAGTGGATTAAATGCTTACGGACATGGAGTTTTACCCACAGAAAATTGAATTCCGGATTGGAGCAGAGGCCGTATTGATGTTGAAATTAGTAAGCTACATCACTACGCACGAAAAGGCCGAGACCGATCGATTGTAGTTGGTCCACCAATAAATTACACCTCTAAGATCCGCTACGTCAGATGCTACACACTCGAAATTTGAACAAATTGGTGGTCAGAGATCGCTTTCCGTTACCCCTGGTGGACGACCAGATCAGTTCGGCGAAGATTTTCTCAACTATGGACCTGGAAAATGGTTTTTTTCAGTGTCAGCGAGAGTAGCCGCAAGTTTAAGTCGTTCGTCACACCGCTGGAACAATATGAGTTTAACAATGTGCCATTTGGACTTTGTACCTCGTCTGCGGTGTTCTAAAGGCATTCTTACCAGGTTTTCCAGGAGCTCATGGAGAAGAAGATTATGTTGCTGTATATGGACGACATCGTCATCTTAAGCAAAGATTACGAAGATGCCTTAATGAGGATTGATGCAGTGCGAAAATTTCATCAGCCCATAGACCGGTTGCAGATCCAGAGGTTCTTAGGCTAGAAGCCTTGGCTGTATACTGGGACAACGCTTCACGATAGTAGCTGATTGTGCCGCCTTCAAGGGAACCATCGAGAAGAAAGAGTTTTCCTCTCGAATAATCCGCTGGATACTCATCCTACAAGAATTCGAATACACCGTCGTTGTGCGGTAAATGTGGTAACAAGTAAGTTCCTATGCAGAAAAAGTAAAAAAAAGCATCCGTTGTTGCGTTTTCAATGAGCTCCATCGTTGAGCCGGCGTACGCCAAATGTGACAATCGCTCAATCTCTGCAGCAAATTCTTTGAGCGACTCACCATTGCGTTGTTTCTGAAGACTTGCATGTGGTATTCACTTCCATTCTCGTAGTCCATCTGGAAATCTTCTGGAATCGTTTAGAGCATGTCTGCTGCACCACCCTTCAAAGACACAACCAAAGCTGCCGTCTTGTCTTCTTCGCCTAGATGTGCCCTGGTGACAAATGTTTCGAACTGCAGCCTGAAGATGCTGAAGGCTGTTGTTCCGTCGTACATCGGTGGTTTGAACTTCGTTCCGACGCTGCCAATCAGTGGATACCTCACCTTCAGTTCGCAGATGTCCTTCTCCATCCGTTGAACCTTCTTATCCATTGAAGTCTCTAAGCTCACAACTTTGCTATCGATTTGGTGAACTTTCTTGTCCATCGAAGTTTCTGGGCTCAGATTCTTACTGCCAAGGTGATGAACTTTCTCGTCCAGTACTTTCACTTCCCTATTCACCCCCTATTCATTCCATATTTTTATTCCTAACGGTTTTGTTGTTCTGCCAGAGAATTCTTGATCTGGTACTCCAACGATTGCTGCACACTTCCGATCGATTGTTGCATCTGTTGTTTCTGTTCCTGCAACGGTTTTTGCATTTTTTGTTTCTGCTTCTCTAACGATTGCTCCATTTGTTCGCGGGACTTTTGCATTTCTTGATTTTGTTCTTACGTTTAGCCGAATTGAGTCTACGTAAAATTAATTAAATTGTCCACAAATACGGATTCGATCACTGGATTGTGACGAATGAAATACAGAAACTTCATATTCACGAATTTATTTTGCAAGCACTAATTTAATTCTTGCACTTTATTACACTTTAAAAAAGACTATTACTTTACTACAAGCCTCTTTGCTGCCTTTCAGGCTGAACTGATTAACACCTTGAACACTATAAAATCCCAAACTGCACTGCAATAAATAGTTGACTGAACTAACTCGTATCGACCATCGCGCCGATATTTAGTATTGGTACCAGATCCTACTGTCGCCACGAGTCTATTGAATTTCCCCGCTGGGGCTTATGTACATGATTCGTGTATTTCAGTGCCATCAGGCATTAGGACACATATAACGTTTTCCATAAAACGAAATAAAACCTACTTCTGGGACGACCTTTTACATGCCACATCACGCGATTGTAAAAAACAAATTGCGGGTAGTCTTTAATGAATCACGTAAGGATCGAAATGGTATCAGCTTGAATGTAATGCTACATATAGCACCACCACATCAGCGCAATTTAAACAATGTTAGCATACGTTTTCATATGAAGTCATAATTATGTCTGTTGTGCTGATATCGTTAAGATGTGTCGCCAAATTTGGGTGAATGAGAGGCATCGCGACCATCAACGCACACCAGCTGCATCCCGTAACCTACGCTCCACCTATGCTTCACCTGCTCCATTTCTATCAATGCTTTTTTTTTATAATTTGAGCGCGCACAAGGAATTGTTAATACTCTTAAGTGTCCGGGTTCAAGACATAGCACGGGCCGAAGGTGTAGAGGGAGAAAGGGAAAGATGGTACATATGCACATTGGTTTTAAATATCTGCGGATTGTATTCTGGGGGAAATATTGGGCTGGGAAGACCATTCCACATTCGTGTCGTATGGCTGATGAACGAGTCACTAAGTTTAAATGTGCGTCCGAAAGTAGGCTTAAGGGTAAACTGATGAGCATTCCTGGCGGTACCGGTATTGCGGGTGAATTCCTGGAGAGTAGGAATGCAGTTGGCAAGCTTATTTGAGCTCCGTTTGTTGAAATAGCGATAAATTACGGATAGAGGGGAGACGGTACGTCGATGTTCGAGCGAGTCAAGTGACTCTGCAATATTGTTGCCTCCTATAAGTTTTAGCGCTCGCTTTTGTATTCTATCTAATAGGTGCAGGGTGGTTTTGGGGGCACAAAACCAGATATTAGCGTTGTACTCAAGTCTGGGGCCTATATACGCCTTATAAATAAAAACCAAATCAGAAGGGGTGAAGTATTTCTTGCATCGATTGCGGAAACCTAAACATTTCGCAGCATTTTTGGCGACCTCAAATATGTGATCGTTCCAACTAAGTGTTGTGCTGATACACAGTATGGAAAGCTTTCCGGTTTCATCGACACAGGTGCCATTCATGGATAATGGCTGATTAAAAAGGGTTCGCTTGAGTGACAGCAGAAGGCATTGAGTTTTTGAAGCATTGCATTCCGCTCGATTGTTTTTTCCCCAGTTAATTATGCTGTCAAGATCGGAATTCAATGTGCTTAACATAAGCTGCCGTTCCAATTTTACGGCCGAAAGGCGGGGTCGTGAGTCTTGGAGCGAATACGAAAAGCTGAGGGTGCTGTCATCAGCCAAGGAATGGATTGTATTAGAAGTAGCAGAGAAGAGATCATTTATAAAAATGAGAAAGAGTGTCGGAGACAGAGCAGAGCCTTGGGGAACACCAGCATTTATTTGGTGGATATCAGACTTGAACCCATTCAAAACAACTTGAATTGAACGGTTCGAAAAGTAATTTCTTATCCATAGAAAAAGAGATTAATCTATTCCAATGGCAAGCATTTTCGACAAGAGAGCTTGATGCCAAACTCTGTCAAATGCCTTAGAAATATCAAGCGCAACGATATTGCATTCGCCTGCATTGTGAAAAGATTGGTTCCAGTTTTCGGGGAGATAAGCTATCAGATCACCAGTGGACCTTTTGCTGCGGAAACCATACTGCCGGTCATTAAGAAGCTTCCGCGATTCAAGATATTTCATAAGCTGACGATTTATCAGCATTTCCATGACCTTAGAAAGAAGGGACGTAAGTGCTATGGGTCGGTACGAGGTGGGTGACGAAGATTCGCCCTTTTTAGGGACGGGCTGGACAATTGCTGTTTTCCATCTGCTCGGAAAGAGACCTAAAGAGTAGGATAGATGAAAAAGCTTACGCAGTGGTTTTGGCAACGCGGAAGAACACCTCTTCAGAAGAAGAGGGGGAATACCATCTGAGCCAGCGTATTTGCGCAGTCGAGTACTCTTGAGTGCGGAAGTAGATTTATCCCGTGTTGAAATCAACGCTCTCAAGTACAGGTGGCGACATATTGCAATCTGGCAGTGTTGAGCTGGCTGCAAAATGCGCCCCAAGCAGATTCGCTCTGTCTAAAGAGCTGACAGCTGGGATGTCATTTTAAATGAGAGTGGGAATTGAAGACGAGGCAGAATTCTTTACGTTTTTTACAAATCACCAAAAGTTTTTGCTACCCTTTAGCCTTTTTTGCCGCAACTTTTGCTCATACGCGAATTCCACACGTCTTATAGCTGCATACAGTCATTTCCTTAGTAGGGTTTGCTTTCTATGTCCGGAAATTCAACTCCCTCAACTTGATAGCCTCTTGACAGCTCGAGACATATCATGCGATTGCTTTGGGCTTGATACTCTTCACTCTGTGAGGAATGAAAGATCTCATACCCAGCAGAAGTATCTTTGTGATCATATCAGCAGCGGCATCCACGTCACTATCGAGGAAGCATAGTGACCAGTTAAAATTCCTACACAAATTGTTTAGACCGCTCCAACCGGCTTTCTCGTACAACCATACTGTTGTTTTAGGAATTTGTTCTCTAACTGCTTGTGGCGAGAACGAGGAATTAGCTGATACGACACAATGGTCAGACGAGTCTGGAGGTGACAGAATGTCACCTTCCTTCGGATGTTGTCTGGCCCGAATATCGAAGCAAACTAGAATTGTGTACATTGAAATCGCCCGCAATGGCAATTTCAGTGCGAGGATACAGGGATACAATCCTTGAGATGGAGTCGGATAGCGCATCAAATTCGTTAAAAGTGGAATTGCTATCCAGGTTTGGACTTCTATAAATAAAGCAGTAGTGGATTAAATGCTTACGGACATGGAGTTTTACCCACAGAAAATTGAATTCCGGATTGGAGCAGAGGCCGTATTGATGTTGAAATTAGTAAGCTACATCACTACGCACGAAAAGGCCGAGACCGATCGATTGTAGTTGGTCCACCAATAAATTACACCTCTAAAATCCGCTACGTCAGATGCTACGCACTCGAAATTTGAACAAATTGGTGGTCAGAGATCGCTTTCCGTTACCCCTGGTGGACGACCAGATCAGTTCGGCGAAGATTTTCTCAACTATGGACCTGGAGAATGGTTTTTTTCAGTGTCAGCGAGAGTAGCCGCAAGTTTAAGTCGTTCGTCACACCGCTGGAACAATATGAGTTTAACAATGTGCCATTTGGACTTTGTACCTCGTCTGCGGTGTTCTAAAGACATTCTTACCAGGTTTTCCAGGAGCTCATGGAGAAGAAGATTATGTTGCTGTATATGGACGACATCGTCATCTTAAGCAAAGATTACGAAGATGCCTTAATGAGGATTGATGCAGTGCGAAAATTTCATCAGCCCATAGACCGGTTGCAGATCCAGAGGTTCTTAGGCTAGAAGCCTTGGCTGTATACTGGGACAACGCTTCACGATAGTAGCTGATTGTGCCGCCTTCAAGGGAACCATCGAGAAGAAAGAGTTTTCCTCTCGAATAATCCGCTGGATACTCATCCTACAAGAATTCGAATACACCGTCGTTGTGCGGTAAATGTGGTAACAAGTAAGTTCCTATGCAGAAAAAGTAAAGCTCAAGAAGACGACGGGCAGGTGAAACACATCCGAGCACTTCTACAGCACGGCGAATACGAAAACTTCTTCTGCGAAAAGGATGTCATATTCAAAAACGACGAGGAAGGACAATGCGAAATATACACAAGGAGGGGCATTTCGCATTGAAAAAGACGACGCAGTTAGTCTAGAGATATTGCTACATCCCGCAGTGGAAGCTGGGAGAGGTCCCAAAAAACTGTGTTCCGGGAATATTGGCAGAGAGAACAGCCGGCAAGCAGGAGGGGTTCTTATGCCCTATAGACAAAGAAAGTGCGCCGCTTTGGACGTATCACGTGGACCATCTGGGCCCTCACCAAACTTTCAGTGGAGAATCCGAGCAAATTGTACATGCATCTAAGTAAAGTCCAATAATTCATTAATTCTACGTGGCAGCGAAGTGTCAAGGACACGCCATTTGAGCTTATGTATGGCACACAGATGCGGAGAAATGCTGATCCTGAATTGGTACTATTGTTTAACGAAGAGATCAAGGAACTGTTCATTGCAGAGCGAGATGAAACAAGATACCAGTTAGAGATAGAAAGCAAGCTACAATGTACAAGTTTGGGGACTTGGTGCCGATCAAGCGTACACAATTCAGACCAAATCTAAAGCTAGCAAGGAAGTATTTTGGACCGCATAAAATGCCAAGCCGATTTCAACATCAGTTAGTCCGAAGAAGAGTCCGCCTAGCAGAGTTCCAGATGGGGTCAGCTGATCACAGGATTGTCGGCATTTTGCAGGAAGGAAGGCTTTGAACTTACCGAAACTAAATATATTGAGGCAAAAAGTGCGTTCATTAAATCTATTCGTAAATATCGGCCTTTATTTTTGCCTCCACCACTACTCGCAGCTTTGTTAGAAGACCCTCCGATCCGCACTAAGTCAAAGGTATCCATAGAAATGGAACCACAACATTTTAAAATAGCTCCGTTCGGTGGAGATTATCGAGAGTGGCCAGAATTTAGAGACATTCTTCTAGAGAGCATTGACTGCAAGCAAACACTATCTAGTGCTCAGAAAATGCCATATTTTAAATCTTTTTTGCGTAGTGATGCCGCAAAATTATTAAACGGTATGGAAATTGCTGACTCTAACTATGAACGAGCGTATATGAATTCGGTAGGCAGAGATCCGTGGTATGATCGAGAAGACAGACATAGAAACGCGTTAGGCTTGGGCCCATTTTAGGAATAACTCCGAAAAAGCAACCGTTCAGAAACTACCCGATTTTTTGAAGGAAGGGTACATTAAATGATATGAAAACTCTGGTCGTCTCAAATATAACCATATACTTACTCAAGCACCCAATTTCTGGTGTTGCCCATTATGTCCCATCGTAATTTGGCCAGCAATCGCAGGGTGTGTTACATTTGCTTGGGATCAACCACTGGTCCTCTAGATGTCGTTTGAGAACTCGTTGTCCTCGTTATCGTATTCGTCATTATGCGCCTCTCGAGTCTCGAATCTTCGTCGTTTTTTGAGAGTCTACCAGGCGTTAGGACCACTTGCCTTGCCATACATGGATCAATGTCCTATTGGATCTCATTCTGTTATGCATGATTTTTATGTCGACAACATTAAAATTCAAAGGAGAGTTTGTTGAACTTTTATCTGCGTGGAAAGTTTGACTAAAGTCCTTGGATTAGTTTGTAATCCTCAACGTTACATCAAAATTTCGATTTTTCAAAATTTTTTTAACCTTTGGGCATTCTGGCTCCTACCACCATTTTTTTTTTTAATATTGTTTCAGGAGTTATGGGTGCATAAAATGAAAGCGGATGCGATAATATACTGCCAACTGAAATAGCTGACAAATGGATATCGTACCGAAAGGATTTGCTCTACTTAGAAAACCTTCAAATTTTGAGATGTGCGTTGAACTTGAAGCATTTATAATTAGTAGGGTTTTCAGATGCATCTGAAAAGGTATATTCGGCGGTCGTCTACGCAGCTTATCGGAAAGTGGAGAAATTGCGATAGAAATTGTTGCTGCGAAAACACGGGTCGCTCCTGCCAAACATCGTACAATTCTCCGATTGGAGATTTGTGGTGTTCTTTTATTAAGTCTCGTTATTAAACCTATTCGCTCTTCTTTGGGCTTAAGGCCGGTTAGAACGTTTGTTTTTTTTGTCAAATACCTTCATTGCGAACAATTCATCAGAAATTGTGGACATTCTTCCCCGATCTGATTGGCATTATGTTCACTCTGAAGAAAATCAAGCTGACTGTTTATCAAGAGGGATCGAGCAAAGGAAACTATTGGAGATGGAAACCTGGTGGAAAGGTCCAAACTGGATTTCAAAAGACGCTCGTTACTGGCCGATCGCCGCTGCAAATAGGGAAGAAGAGGACATGCCGGAAAGAAGAAAAACCACAGAGACGTGTATTTTGTGGGCTACAAAGGAGTTTGAGGAAGAGATACAAAATTTGAAAGTTCATAAATGTGTATCAAATCGATCTTTGATACACATTTATCCACGTTTCTTGATGATGCTGGAATTCTTCCAGTTGGGGGAAGAATTTCGTTTGTTATTTTCAGTGTGGAACACCCTATAATCCTGTCAAAAGTTCACCCGATTACTCAAATGAGATTTCATAATGCGCATTTGCAATATTTTCAGGCAGGCATATCTGAACTTTTCCCATTAGTAGGCTAGGTTTGGATGGAGTTTTGGATTCTTAGGGCAGAAACCTTATAAGGAAAATTGTACATGATTGCACGAGTTGTTTTCGGCGTCGTCAAACCACGCCGCCACAACTTATGGTAAATATACCATCGTCTGCCTTTGCTCACATTGGCTATGATTTCACTGAACCGGTAACACTTCGCTTATCTAAAAGCAGGAAACCAATGATGGTAAAACCGTGTTTTGCGTTGTTTGTTTTTATGGTAACAAAGGCTTTGCACCTTGAAGTTGTTAGTGACCACAGATTCCTTTATAGCGGCTTTGAAACGAGACAAATGTAGTGTGATTTAGTCGGGTAGCGGTAAAAATTTTCGAGGAGCAGCAGGTATGCGTTGGTCAACATTTGCAGCTAATAGCATCAAATGGGACTTTATTGCACCACACACCAAACTCCTGCCGTCGAGTTCTAATTGAAAAGTAAAATTTTTTAAGGTATACCAAAAAGAAAAAGAGAAAAAACAATATTACTATAGAAAAAGATGTTTTAATAGTACTGTAGATGGGCCAACATTTTCCCCCTGTTTTAAAAAGTCCATTCAAAAACTTTCGGCACGCAATGAACAAAGCTTATTAATAGGCCGCTTGATTTCTCCCTTTGCCGTTTTTATCGACGCAACCCGCACGAGCCGATCTTGACCAGGATACGTTTTTGATATTCTACCGATCAGCCACTGACATGGAGGTTGATTTTCATCTTGAAGGATGACGATGTCATCCGGTTGAACATATTATTCAGCCATTTAGTACGCTTCCGAAGTTGACTTAGATAGTCTTGAGACCATTTGCTCCAGACCTCGTGAACAAGGCGTTGCATGTACTGCAATCGATTAAGTAATGATATTTACTCGTACAGAGTAGTCGCGTCAGGAACGGTCGTAAGCGGTTTCGCAATCAGGAAATGTTCCGATGTCTTACATCTGCATCACCTTCAAAACAAACAATTAGTGCAAGCCTCGATTTGACACAAGTCACGGAAGTTTGACCTAAGACACGTCTCAAATGATATTTCATCGTTTTTACGTTATCCCCCTGTAGTCGACCGAAATGAGGAGAAAAGCGACAATGAATGCCATTTGTTGTGAGTTCGTTGGTTATATCCTCTTGAAACTTCGATGATTTGAGCAAATTATCCCATTCTCGGAGATTCTGGTTCGCGCCGAGAAAGTTTGTGCCATTGTTGCTGTAAATAGTGTGACACTTACCCCGTCGAGTGACAAAACGGCGCAACGCTGCTATAAATGCTGACGATGTTAGGCCAGACACGACTTCGATGGTGCACATGGGCGCAAAGCTTTTGTGGCCATACATACGAACAGAGCATTGAAATAATATATTGTTTAGCGTGTCTTCCTGTCTAAAAGCTAAAAACAGACCAGCATAATCCACTTCTGTGTTTCCAAAAGTTACAACTTGTTGCAAGCGACATTGAGGCAACTAGGATTTTTTTTATCAACTAGGCATCGGATGTAAAATATTAGATACTGGGTCCACACTGAGCATTGTGAATTCCAATTGTAGTGTATATATAAAGTACTTGATGGAGTGATAATGCGCTTACAAACTATTAATAACGTAACAACAGAAATGGTAGATAGAATAGTGACAAAAATAGAATTCAAGTATAGTCCGAATGGTGCAATCAAATGGTACAATAGAAATGGGAGATAAGCCATATGACCTTCTTATCGGCATAGATATTCTCAGTAAAATTGTGAAAGTTTTGGATTTAGATAACAAGCACATTATTCTTAATAACGATGCTAAAATTCCCATGTATACACCTGATAACAGGATGAATGACGATTGCTTTGAATTTAACTCTGACAAAAAAGAAATAGATATGAGTCACATAAACGCTGAAAGACCGAAAGCAATGCAAAGCATGTTGCACAGATTCCAAAATCTTATTTATAAGGAAGGTGACATATTAACTAATACAGATTCAATAACTCAAGAGATTAAAACACAAACAGGAAGAGCACGAGGAAGAAGTTCGAAGACAGATTGAAGAACTAGAAGTGCAGAGAATAAGGAAGTCAAACAGCAGATATTCATCTCGAATTGTCGCAGTTTCAAAAAAAGCCAACAAATCTGTCAGAAATTTAGAATTTGCGTTGATTATCGGATGCTTAATACAGTAACATTGGGTGATAAATATACTGATCATTGAGATATGCTGGTATGAGCCCAGTACTTTTCGTCATTAGACTTGGCTAAGGGATACCATCAAATCAAGATGAATCCACATTATCCACATTATTCTTAATAACGATGCTAAAATTCCCATGTATACACCTGATAACAGGATGAATGTCGATTGCTTCGAATTTAACTCTGACAAAAAAGAAATAGATATGAGTCACCTAAACGCTGAAAGACCGAAAGCAATGCAAAGCATGTTGCACAGATTCCAAAATCTTATTTATAAGGAAGGTGACATATTAACTAATACAGATTCAATAACTCAAGAGATTAAAACACAAACAGGAAGAGCACGAGGAAGAAGTTCGAAGACAGATTGAAGAACAAGAAGTGCAGAGAATAAGGAAGTCAAACAGCAGATATTCATCTCCAATTGTCGCAGTTTCAAAAAAAGCCAACAAATCTGTCAGAAATTTAGAATTTGCGTTGATTATCGGATGCTTAATACAGTAACATTGGGTGATAAATATACTTATCATTGAGATATGCTGGTATGAGCCCAGTACTTTTCGTCATTAGACTTGGCTAAGGGATACCATCAAATCAAGATGAATCCCAAAGATATTCATAAAACAGCCTTCGTCACTCCCAATGGTTTATATGAGTTCATCAGGATACCTTTTGCCTTAAAATCGCACCAGCGACTTTTCAGAGACTGATGAACGATATATTAAGAGACTACACAAAATAAAATTTGTGCCGTCTACTTAGACGATATACTTGTTTTTTGCACAAGTTTGGCTGAGCGTATAAAATCGCTTACATTAATACTTTAACGACTGGCTGAACTCAATCTCAAACTGCAGTTCGATAAATGCTCTTTCATGGAAAAAAGTACAGAATTTCTGGGCTATGTCTTAACAGCGGAGGGTATAAAGCCAAACTCTTAAAAATAAAAAAAAAGTGCATTCAAGAATTTCCCACCCCAACCACCGAAAGGCAGTTAAAAGGTTTCTTGGAGGTAACTGGCTTCTTTAGGAAATCCGTTAAAGATTACGCAAAAATAGCTATGTCCTATGATAACATACTTGAAAAGGGGGAAGAAGATTAATATTAGAGAACCAGAATATAAGCAAAATACAATATAAGCATTTGAGACTCTGAAATTAAATATTATTCAACATCTGGTACTGAAGTTCCCGGACTTTACCAAAACGTTCACGCTATTTACTGATGATAGTAAATGTGCGATAGGAGCGGTATTAACAAGATGGTCAACCAGTCTCCTAAGCCCCAAAATCACTTGTGGTTGGTATGGGAACCCAATAATAACGATGTAATATCGATGGCCCAGGGACTTCTGCAAGTCAGTCAAATTCATTAAGAAATTGCATACACTATTATAAAACTCCAAGAGGTAGCAATAGTAAACGTAATTAATACGATTTTACATATTACATATCCTGTAGAGATAAATAATATGCCCACCCAAATTGGAACTTATATTAACTTTTTAGACATAGAAAGTAAAGATATATTAAACCAAGAAATGAAAAACATTCGTGCAAAAATTTAATCTATTATTCCAAAAGAGAAAAGGCAGAAACGAGGTCTGATTAATATTTTAGGTACAATGAATAGGCAAGAAATATTACAAAAATTAGAAACTAGCACAGAAATACCCTTAGTACTATTAACAATTTAAATAATAAAGAAGATAGGGGAAAAACAGTTCATATACATCAACAAATCAGGCAGGAAAATGATAAAATAAAACAGCATTTAATGTATTTGGATCAGATGATAAGGTTACAGACTTTCGAAAAGAAGATTGAGCAATAGGAAATTTTTTCAAAAAAAAAGCACATAAAATTCAGAAAAATGCATGCAATCTTTATTTGAATCGATAGTACGGTCCATATAATTTAATACTTGAAGATTATTTCATGCAAATGTTGACCTTGACTGCGCCTCAAATGATCCATCCGCTTAGTCCAATTTTGGCATACTCTTTCCAACATTTCGGCCGGTATCTCACGTATAAATTCTTCGTGCTGTGTGGCATGTGGCACCGTCTTGTTGAAACCACATGTCATGCAAGTCAAGCTCTTGCATTTTGGGCAAAAAAAAGTTGGATATCATCTCACGGTAGAGCTCACCATTCACAGTTACGTTATGGTTCGCATCATCTTTGAAGAAGTACGGTCCAATGATGCCACCAGCCCATAAACCGCACCAAACTGTAACTTTTTCTGGATGCATTGGTAGCTCTTGCAATGCTTCCGGCTGATATTCACTCCAAAATCGACAATTCTGCTTATTTACGTATCCATTGAACCAAAAATGAGCTTCGATTAAACTGACCATAAAATGGAAGAAGCGCGCGATGAACTTTCTTAACAGAGCACGCATTTTGATAATAAAATTCAATAATTTGCAAGCGTTGTTCGTTTGTAAGACGATTCATGGTTAAATTATAGACCAAACTGAAGATGTTTGAGAGTATATATGTATATATATATGTATATATATATTTATATATAAATATATATACATATATATATATAAATTATATATAAATTATTTATATTTTGATATATATAAATATATACATATATTTATATATATTTTGAAGTGTAAAGTCGACAATAAAGTGTTCATATAACAAAGTACCAAAGTGTGTTCTTATTGAAATTAGTAAAGGTAGTTAACTCGCGCGAGGACAACCTTGGACCCACTATAAGACCGTAAAAGAGTCCGTGTATGCGTAGGAATCGGTGTCAGGAATTGAGAGAGCATCTTTAACCTTGCCAAGCAGCTCGGTTAGCAATAAAGAGCCACATAATTCTAAGCAAGGAATAGTCAGGGCGGGCTTGATTGGAGCGACTCGTCTTGATTGGAGCAACTGTCGAGATTGTATCCACTACGAAATTTTTAACGAGCACAACGAGGGTAGAACCCTTCAAAATCGAACCATTTATTGGAATGATTTATTGGGATGCACGAGTCCCAGTCTAACCTTGTGATCCAAAGACGCTTCAGGGAAATCTTCATATTGACCACGGTAGGTGATAGTCATCCAAGTGTATCAAATAAACGTGATAATTCTGAAAGCACTTCTCGCTTGGTTACAATTGGTTTTATCTTTCGCCACGTGGTTGAGGTGAACGTGAAGCTGTCGCACTTTACATTCACTAGGCTTAGTGCCTTTATCCCAGTTTCGCCAAAGGGTAACTCGGTTGATAACTCCCGATCGCTATGATCCACATACTCGACAAAATTGGGCGAATTCGATGACCATTTACGAAGGTGCATTCCAGCCCTATTCAATATGCAGCAAATATCATTGTTACATGATATGGAATTTTGAACATTATCGAATGATGCCATATAATCATCGACGTAGAAATCGCTAATAATGCTCTTCGAAGCCCTTGGAAAATAATTGATGTTGTTCATCCCGACCTGTTTGAGAACACGCGTGGCCAAAAAAAACGCGTATGCAGTGACCGATAGTCGCAGGTTCCTCGTGTTCATCCTCCTCCAAACAATACGCTGGAAATGTACATGTTCAGGATTCACCGATCATTTTTGCGATATCAGCTTTAATCGCTACCCTGACCTTGCGAGGTAAATGATTAAATCGGATTGAATTAGTGGCCCGATACATAAGAAATCGTGAAGTGAAAAACCGTTGGTGGGTTTGCACGACGCATCGAACATTACTTGCAATTTCGGTGTCGTGCTCGTGGGCTTTAAGACAGAGTGATGAGGCAAGTAGTACGAAGGCTTATGCAGATCGGAGATCGAAACAAAGGCCATTTGCCACCCAACCGATATATGGAGTTTTGAGCGACCGGTGATCCTGATGGGTGACTGATCCTTCCGCGAGAATTTCGAAGAACACGTCAGTGCCTAATAAAATGTCTATATTGCCCGAGCGATGGCAAGAAGGATCGGCCAAAGGAAGTCCATTGAAATACGCTATACTGGTGGATGGTATTTCAATACTGGGTACGATTTTGTTTAAGGCAGAGAGAACAACAGCTTGCACTGACACAACTACGTTTTGATTTTACACTGATGACACACACAAACCAACCTTTCCTTTGGTACTATGATGACATTGCCCTAGCCTAACGATTAGTATTTTGGCGTGATTTCGCTGTCGCTTGAGACCCGGAGTCCAGGAGAGCACGGCAACATTGAAACTCGTCTCTAACATCTTGAACCATAATCATTGCTGTCGGCAGCATCGTATAACACTCATTACGGAAATGCTGAGCTGTGTTGACCGACATTCCGCGTGGTAGGTTATTCGACGTACTAGGCGGGATTGAGTAAGGAAACGTTTGTTCGGGGTGAAGCAAGGTGTTATGTCGCGCACTACAGATCTTGCATAAGGAAAACTTGCACTCGGACAGATTGTGTTTAACGCAATTCAATCCGACAAATTCAATTTTCCCTAACAAAATCACATCGAGCTGTTACTGCTAAATCATGAAATTGCGTGCATTGATATAGGAATGCCTTTGCTTACATTTTAAGCATTTAAAACACGTTTTCCCGACGGCAACACTTTGTTAGGGAGCGCGCACAGGTAGCGACAGATTTAAGCTTTCAAGCTCATTAATTCTTCCCTAGGAACGCACTGACCCACAGTATTTTAGTTTCCGTATTTTAGTATATCCGTATATTTCCTTGCTAAAATGTACACACATCCCACGAGTCAACAGGTTGTTTTAAAGCGCGCAATACATTTATATTCTCCGACGTGACACTAAACAAACGCTTGATTTTAGCAAGAGATCCACTACGAGGAACTGGCTGTACAAAAATGTTGTCCAAATAAGACACGGTTATAAATTGAGGCTTATCGTAATGTGCCTTTGACACCGTTATAAATTGAGGCTTATCGTAATGTGCCTTTGTGTTTAATAATAGACGAAGCTTCACCTTTCAATCCCTTTTGGAGATACTTTTCATTTTTCAACACCTGTTACCGATTCTTTCGACTGAACCAATGCAGTAAATATATCGCGAAACCGCACCCATTCGCCACATTTTCCCGAGAACTCTGGACGCTTTATTTCTGGCAGTCGAGATGGTTGCTCAGTCTTATTAATAGCGATGTACCTTTGCGCTGATTCCGTAAAACTTTTAACAACATACTTTAGTAAACACTGATTTTCCTCTGACGGTTTTAAGGTTCTACTGATATCGTCTTCGTGATGCGAATCACGTGATTGTTCACTGTTTATAATACAGGTTAGTTTTGCATGCACACTGTAAAAGACTTATTTTCGGAGAATATTTTACAATGGATACGAGTATATGTTTAAGCGTAGCCTTGGAAAGGCTTTTCTGCAGAAGATCGAGTTTCAAGATTGTATAATTAACTTTAGGTAGCAAGCTTAGTTTAACTGAATATCTACATTTTACTATTTGAAAACAATTCATGGAAAATTTAATTAGTATTTAAAAATTAAGATTATTAGATTAAAATAAAAGCTACGTATTCGAATTCTTGTTTAGAAAAAATTGCTTTATGTTTTTTTTCCTAGTTGTTAATTTTGATGTTTTTTAGCTCTTGTGGAAGTGTATTGAGAACTTCTGGTACACTACAATTTAGCTGTCTTCTTCCGTAGTTGTTGCAGAATCGAGGTTCTTGAAGCACACCTTGTGCCCGTGTTGATCCCATGTTGAACTGGTGTGATGAATCTAATGTCGTCATAGTACTCCAGTATTAGGGTCATTAAGCTTTTTTACGTGTGTTGCAGATGCGTCGTATTCCATGCCTCAATTTCGATTCCACTAGGGTATAGTATAGTTGTCTCAATACAGAGAAAATTTCTGTCGATGGTGACTCCAAGATATTTTAATCTCTCCACTATCTCAATCGGGCAGCTTCATTAGCTACTACCGAAATCGTTTCTAAAATTAATTTGTGCGGATTTCGTATGTGCATCATCTTTGTTTTTAATGCGTTGTTCGTTAGACCGTGATCATGACACCATTTCACCGCATTATCAAACTCCTCCTGCATAATTGCTGTTGCTGTGTTCAAAGATATACGCGTATGGAATGGCCTGTTTGAAAACCCTTAGCACCTCGTTGGCATATAAAATAAAGAGGATCGGGGCCAATTTCGATCATTGAGGCACTCCATACTGTACGCGTTCCTTTTGTTTATACGTCTGGTTGATTTTGACACAGAATTGTCTATTGCCAATACATTCCAGTGTTTCTATGAGCTTATCATGGTTCAGTGCTGAAATCCACGAACAGCACTAGTACATGTTTTGGCCTTCATTGATACAGTTGAAGAATTCTCCTAAGGGCTTACCAGTACTTTTATTTTTCTGAAAGCCGTACTGGCTTTTGTGTATGATCGATTTTTTCGTTATAAAGTTTTGAAGCCTATTTGTTACAACCTCTTCAATGCACTTTTCAATTATCGACAATATTGATATCGCCCTGAAGTTGTTGACCTCGCTTTTGGTATATCCTTTATATATGGGCCGAACTATAGCTGTTTTCAAAGTTGAAGGAATTTTTGCTTGACTTATGCTTAGGTTAACAAATTTGCATAATATTGGGGTGAATATGTACCAGTGTCTTTTTATATCCCGGGCTCTTATTCCGTCAAAACCTCACGATTTTTTATCGCTGAGTGAAAGAGTAATTCTTTTCTTTCTAATACTGATCTGGATAATGTTGTGTCGATGTAACAGTGTTGCATTGATGATTTTTGAGCCATTCCTTGTTAAATTTTTTTCAAAAAGCTTTATATTCCAGTTCATAATATTTGTTCAGTCGGTTGTTTTTCCACCTTCTATAAAGTATGTCCCTTTTTTTACATTTGTTGATTATAACAGTAGATATCCATGGGTTAAACTTTCTTCTGTTTTTTATCTTTTTAGTAGATGTAGCTCCATCATAAATATATGCCATTTTATCCTAAAGTTTCTGATAAAATGAGACAGCATCACTTTCATCGATGACTTAAACCCAATTTGTTTCTGCAATTAATTCGTTAACCTTTGCGTTAGATATAAAACAAGCAGACTGTACTTTCTTTAAAACCAGATTTTTGCATTGGTGGGGAGTATATGATTGGGTAATGATCTGAGATACAACTTTCACTTACAGCTGAATTGATTTGGTTTTGCATAGAGTTCGTTAAAATGTGGTCAATCGTTGGTTTTGATCCTGAGTTCGGGTTTACTCTGGTATTGTGCGTTATCACATTAGTCAACCCCAGTGACGCCAGCATCTCAAGATATTCTTTTACGCCATACAATTCCAAATCATTCACATTGATATTCATATCACCCATTAGCATAATTTCGTCCTTTTTCCCAGTTGTTTAACGTTGTTTTCGAATTCTTCAATAAAGGCTTTTCGGCTGTAACCCGGTGGTTTATATATCCCTATTACATACTTGTACTTATTGTCTTCTTTATTCTGAATTTGGATATTTTCATATGACACACTTTCAGATGTTAATCGTACATATTGTAAGTCATCGTATCAACATTAGTCCACCTCCTCTACGTTTATCTCGATTCAGGATCTCCGCTTGGAAACCATCTGTTAAGTCCTTTTTTTCTTCATCTATGTTAGTCTCAACTATAATTATTATTCTTAACATATGAATGAAATTGCTAACGGTAATACAAAATCATTCCAATTCTTTCGTAATGATCTTATATTAAAATTAAGTCAATAACATTTACTTTCATTTAATTCATTTGTTTGTATGCCACTAAAACCACTTATTACCCTACAATTTATATGAAGTTCATTCGGGTCCATTTTGGTATAAAGAGTTTTGTGTTTCTTTTTGCTTACGCAAAATGCAGTTATTGAGCGCGAGAAATTTTGCTCACACCTGGAACCGTACATATCAGAATCGGCTGCGTATCTCATTCTGTCTAGCAAGTATTCTTCCCGCACTCTCCCACATAAATCTCCAGTTTTCTTTTCTCGCTCTCTCCTTTACCATACACATTAAGTGCTTATTGTGATTTGTCAGCTGGTTGTTAACATAAACCATATTATCAGGGAAAACTGCACTATGGCTTGAGTTGTTGCATGACCCATTTTCAATTTTCTTTATGCTGGACGCTAGTGTAGCAATTATCGTCAATTTTTCGTTTTTTTTTTGTTTTCGTTCGGTATATGTCCGTGATGTCAGTGTCGTTGATCTCATAGTTGATGGTTTTTCTTATTCCTTTTACTAGTTCTATCAGGTTTTCTTGAGGAGTAGGGGGAATGTTTTTAATGTCAATACTATTTTTGATCATTTGTGGCATCACTTTCATTGATGACTTCATCCCAATTTGTTTCTGCAATTAATTCGTTAACCTTTGCGTTGGATATAGGACAAGCGAGTCCCGTGCCATCCTCTGACGCGTGCACTTGTCTCCGTCGGTGCATTACGCTATAAAAACATTAACCTCGCGGCCCCGCCACCAAAAACTAAGTCGTGAGTGCCCCACAAGGGAAAAAAAAACAAAGCATAGTGCAGCGCGGTGAAGAGTTTCGGTGTCGAATGCGATCGGTCCGCTCCATCTCGTCCCACTCCTTCATGAGCCATTGCTGCGCATTCTCGGTCGCAACTCCCGTTTGATTTTATCAGGCGGGTTAAGGCATGACTGAGAGTGCGTAGCATCTGACGTAGCGGATTTTAGAGGTGTAATTTGTTGGTGGACCAACTCCAATCGATGTACGGGCATAACACCTACATCGATTGTTGTTGGGAAGCTAATCTGAAAATTACACTTTTTTTTTCTAATATCTCCGTCCGGGTATGTCCACCTATCCCGCTATAAACCAGCTGTCTTGGCGCTGAGTGAAACACAGGTAGGGGAGAATACCGATTTATCGAATTTAAAACTGCCTGGATATAGCCTGGTGATGCTTTTCTTTTTACACCGCGTTCTCGCCCTCTACGTGCGTATTGATGTAGCTTACCAACTTCAACCTGGAGTTGATTTCACCATGGGACAAATCCACTTCCGCACTCGTACAGTTGCAAGAGTACTTAAAGATCTCGACCTGCACAAATACGCTGGTATTCCCCCTATTCTTCTGAAGAGGTGTTCTTCTGCGCTGGCAAAACCACTGCGCAATCTTTTTCATCTATCCTACTCCTCAGGTCTTTTTCCAAACAGATGGAAAACAGCATTTGTCCAGCCCATCCCTGAAAAGAGCGAATCTTCGTCACCCACCTCGTACCGACCCATAGCACTTACGTCCCTTCTTTCTAAGGTCATGGAAACGTTGATAAATCGTAAGCTTATGAAATATCTCGAATCGCGGAAGCTTTTTAATGACCGGCAGTATGGTTTCCGCAGCAAAAGGTCCACTGGTGATCTGATAGCTTATCTCACCGAAAAGTGGAACCAATCTTTGCACAATGCAGGCGAAAACAAGGTCGTTGCGCTTGATATTTCCAAGGCATTTGACAGAGTTTGGCATTAAGCTCTCTTGTCGAAAATGCGTGCCTATGGTGTTGATGAATCTCTTCTTCAATGGATTAGAAATTAGCTTTCGAACCGTTCAATTCAAGTTGTTTTGGATGGGTTTAAGTCTGATATCCACCAAATAAATGCTGGTGTTCCCCAAGGCTCTGTTCTGTCTCCGACACTCTTTCTCATTTTTATAAATGATCTCTTGTCTGCTACTTCTAATCCAATCTATTCCTTCGCTGATGACAGGACGCTGATGACTACCCCGCCCTTAGTGTAGAATTGGGACGGCAGCTGTCATACGCTGCACATTGAGCACATTGAATTCCGATCTTGACAGCATAATCAATTGGGGAAAGAACAACCGTGTGGAGTTCAATGCTTCAAATACTCAATGCCTTCTGCTGTCACTCAAGCGAACCCTTGTTAATCAGCCATTATCCATGAATAGTACCTGTGTCGATGAAACCGCAAAGTTTTCCATCCTTGGTATGTGTATCAACACAACACTTAGTTGGAACGATCACATATTTGAGGTCGCCAAAAATGCTGCGAAATGTTTAGGTTTCCTCAATCGCTGAAAGAAATACTTCACCCCTTCTGATTTGGCTTTAATTTATAAGGCGTATATACGCCCCAAACTTGAGTACAATGCTCATATCTGGTTCCCCCAAAACGACCCTGCACCTATTAGATAGAATACAAAAGCGAGCGATAAGACTTATAGGAGGCAACAATATTGCAGAGTCACTTGACTCGCTCGAACATCGACGTACCGTCTCGTCTCTATCCGTATTTTATCGCTATTTTAACAAACGATGCTCAAATGAGCTTGCCAACTGCATTCCTCCTATCCATGATTTCACCCGCAATACCCGTCTCGCCAGAAATGCTAATCAGTTTACCTTTAAGCCTACTTTCGGACGTACAGTTAAATTTAGAGACTCGTTCATTAGCCGCACGACACGAATATGGAAAGCTCTTCCCAGCCTAATATTTTCCCCAGAATACAATCCGCAGATATTTAAAACCAATGTGCACAGGTACCTCCTCTCCCTTTCTCCCTCTACACCTTCGGCCCGTGCTGTGTCTTGAACCCGGACACTTAAGGCTACTAACAATCCCTTGTGCGCGCAAATTATAAAAAAAGGTGTGTACTGTACTTTTATTAACAGCAGATCTTGCATTGGTGTTTTTGTTGGTTTCTTTCATATCGGTTGGTTCTTTTATGATGTTGTCCGTAAGATCATTGTTTTTTCGTACGTTAGTTCTTCCTATTTAGCGGCTAGGAAATCACAGCTTGCCGCAATTTCTTTGACTTCCCCTCTCAGAAGACAGATTTCCGCTATGACAGCCGAGCTGTTTTCAGTTGAGATGGCTGCTGAGTTCACGCATTCTCTTGGACGGCTGTTCTTTCGTTGTCTGAGGAACATTGCTAGCTGCAGCTGTAGGTTGAACATCTCCACAGTTACTTGGTTATTTGGCAATTCTCGTGCCCATGGTTCTCCACGACTTCTCGGTGACCGTAGTGCAAATCAAAGGGTTTTTCTCTTGCACGACGAACACACAACAAAATCACTTTCAAAAGCGAGGTCTTCACGGCAATAACCGCACACATTAATGGTCCTTTGGTTTTTTTGCTTTTTTCTCTAAAAAAAACACGACCTGTCAGACTAAGCTCACTGTTGATTTGAATTGACCCGAATTCTTCTATGCGCTTCTCAAGTCGTACTTGCCGCACTTTAGCCTCACCGAGAGCATGAGATGTCTCTTCGCAAGACGAGACGAGATCCACGTCACCTGCCCTATCACCGAATCAAAATATGCGAACGACGAGGCTTTTTCACGAAAGATATTATCACGTATATTACTGCGATCTATGTTGATACCGTAGACATTTTTAATATAAAGTCAAACAAAAAATTAAGTTCCTTTGCAGAATAAGTAAAGCTCAAGAAGACGACGGGCAGGTGAAACTCATCCGAGCACTTCTACAGCACGGTGAATACGAAAACTTCTTCCGACGATGCAAAATATACACAAGGAGGGACATTTAGCGTCGAGAAAGATGATGCAGTTAGTCAAGAGAGATTACAACATCCCGCAGTTGAAGCAGAAGGCCAAAATCAGCCAAGTGGTGCGGACCAGCCGGACAATAATTTCAATTCTGGCCGAACTTTCAGTAAAGAATCCGAGCAAATTGTACATGCACCTAAGTAAAGTCGAATCATGCATCAATTCTACATGACAGCGGAATGCCAAGCACACGCCATTTGAGCTTATGTTTGGCACACAGATGCGGAGAAATGCTGATCCTGAATTGCTAAGTTTGATTAACGAAGAGATCGAGGAATTGTTGATTGCAGAACAAGATGCAACAAGATACCAGTCTCGTGAAGTATTTCAGGAGGCACAACAGGAGAATTCAATCGTAATAAAGGTAAATTTTAAGGGCCGATGTTGATTTTGAATAAAACACAAATTATTTAGGAAATTATTGTCATTTCGATTGAGCATTCAATCGTAATAAGGGTAAATTTTAAGGGCCGATGTTGATTTTAAATAAAACACAAATTATTTAGGAAATTATTGTCATTTCTTTTTATTATGATAATATTGCAAATGGCCGATCCACCTCCATCCAATGATGAACATTTTCGTTGATGCTGAAGCATAATTGAGGTTCTATGCCGTTAATGTGCCGAAGTATCTCATCCTTTAGCTCTTGAATTGTTGCTGGCTTATCGACGTACATCTTTTCTTTCAAATAACCCCAAAGAAAAAAACGCAACGGTGTCAAACCGCATGATCTTGGCCAATTGACTTCGCCACCACGTGAGATAACACGGCCATTGAATTTGTCGCGCAAAAGTGGCACCGTCCTGTTTAAACCACATATCGCCCACATTCATATTTTCCAATTCGGGCCATAAAAAGTTCGTTATCATTTCACGATAGCGAAAACCATTCACAGTAACTGCCTGACCGGCCTGATTTTGGAAAAAATACGGCCCGATGATGTCGCCAGCCCATAACCCGCACCAAACAGTGTGGGTGCATTGGTTATTCGACAATCACTCTTGGATTATCATTCGCCCAAATGCGGCAATTCTGCTTATTGACGAATCCACTGAGGTGAAAATGTGCCTCATCACTGAAGATGATTTTCTTCGAAAATTTATCATCCACTGTTGCCATTTCTTGCCACCATTCTGACCATTGACGACGCTTGAAATGGTCAAGGGGCTTTAGTTCTTGAGTCAATTGCACCTTGTAAGCGTGTAAATGCAAGTCTTTATGCATAATGTTCATCAACGATGAGCGTGAGAGGAGCAATTGTTGGGATCGACGACGAGTTGAGGTGGACGGCTCTTCAGCCACACTATCGCGAACAGCAGCAATATTTTCTGCAGTACGAGCTGTACGAGCATGCACTGGTGTTTTCACATCTCCTACAGACCCGGTTTGCTCAAATTCTTGCACGATTTTTCCGATTGTACGCACATTTGGCCGATTATATTAACCGAAAAAATCACGAAGTGCACGATATGCATTTTGATTTGAACGCCCATTTTCATAATAAGCCTGAATAACTTTAACGCGTTGCTCGATTGTGTATCTTTCCATGGTTCAAATTGAGTAAGTCTGAAATGTAGAATAAAACTTGACGTTTAGGTGTGGTTCAACACAGGCCCTTAAAATTTTTGAAAGGGAGCTACAATGTACAAGTGTAGGGACTTGGTGGCGTTAAGAGTACACAATTCGGACCAAATCTAAAGCTAGCAAGGAAGTATGTTGGGCCGTATAAAGTGACATCAGTCGACATTCACGATCGGTACGGGGTCCAAGCCATGGCGACAAGCTGATTACGACATCAGTTCGTCTGAAGAAGAGTCCGCCTAGCAGAGTACCAGCTGGGGTCAGCTGATCACAGAAGGGCCGGTTGTGGAATGACCCTAAGAATTAAAACGTCAACACAAACGTCAACACAAACGTCACATTCATGCAATCTGGAAAAAGTCAACTATCAGAAAATACGCGAACACGACGCGCACTATTTCATTGAATTCTTGTTGTCTTTCTTTTTTTTTATTTACAGGTTGAAGCAATTTAATTTCTTAATTTAACAAATTGATAAGAATTAACATGCAGTTTTACATATATACAGAATTACAACTCAGTAAAACTCTTATTGAAGCAAAATTCAAAAAGGTTTTTTTTTTTGGAATTTTTTTTTGATTGGGGTTTGGGACCTCGCCCCACCTGATGTAGTCGGGAAGGGAGGTCTCTTGGGACCACCAGGTGTCGCTGGTTGCGTGACACAGATGTAACAAAATGTCCATACCACAGTCAAATGGTTCCAAGTAATCTGGTTTTAAATGAAAAACACACAAACAAATGAAAAACAATAGTTCTAGGAACTTTAAAAATATAACGGAGACAGTCATTGAATGCTGCATTTAGCTTACGATTGCATATGAAGTCTAAACAAGAGTAAACACATCAGTTAAACGTACAAAATGGCATAATAAGGCTCTTAACTAGTCTAATTTTCATATCCGGTTTGAGAAATAAGTTGAGTGCCTCAAGTTACGTAACCCATGGTATATTCTTTGTACACTTTCTGCTATGGCGTTACAACAAGTTAGAGATGAATTTATGGTAAAACCAAGATATATCACTTTGTTAATATACATTATCTTGTCACCGTTTAAAATAACAGGTGGAAGACTCTGATCTATATCCGTATAATGGCACAACAATTCACGTGTTTCTTGTGTGTTTAAATTCAATTAATTTTGCTCTGCCCATGTTTGTATCAAAGTCATTATTTAACACTGACACATACTCTGGTAGAGTTTTTACTACATGACATATAAACACAAACATCATCAGCATACATATGTACCTTACAATTCGACACTACACATGGGTCAAATCATGGAAGGCCAAATCACAATGTCGCATCTGCGCGGTCGTGCTCTGATATTTTAAGTAGCGTGTATCCATTGTTAATACTAATCAAGTTAAGGGACTTTTTTTTTTCAAGTACAGAGCAATAACACCTTGAAATGGAAAATAGAATTCAATTAGATCAAAACTCTTCAAAGACGACAAAGCAAATACACAAACCATATAACAGGCGAGGCATTATACCGCAAGAAAGCCTATATGGAAATTTGGAACAATTATGAAAGTCGTCTGCATTATCTAGTTGCACTTGATAACGGATTTGTCTTCAAACGTCATATAAATCGACTTTGAGCAGCAAATGTTCAAAAACTGTGCAATACCAAAATTCTGAAAAACATCCTCAATATCCAATTTTACTTCCACCACTCCCACCAAATGTTTTCATAGAATTTAATCCATTTTCAAATGTTTCCAGCAACAAAGAACCTCCTGAAGATACATGTGAAGTACAAGTTGAAGAATCAACAAATCCAGACAATGAGGCGGAACCAATTCCGATTCAACGTACATCCAACGGGCAGCGAAGGCAACCTAATTATTTTCAAGATTATGTTCTTTTAAATGAAGTAGAATTGCAACATCCCCATAATGTACTAAATTCAGTTTTTTCCTTTTATATGATTGGCAGCTTTTGAATTCCTTATATTATCCTGTCATGTTTTCTCTGCGAACCTTCCAAGATGGATCGAAGATGGATTCGGGTGTGGGGGCTGGTGTCTATTGTAATGATCTGAACATCCAGCTTTCCCTACGTCTACCAAATCACTGCAGCGTCTTTCAGGCTGCAACTATATCGATTAAGGAAACTCTATATTAGCTAAATATAGAGCGATCAAATCTCTGGACTCTGTCACTTTCAACTCTAAGACATCCCTCAATTGCCGCCTTTGTCTTAACGAGATGGCCAAGTACTTTAACATCCAACTTATGTGGGTGACGGTGCTGTCTTTCCATATAGCTGTCAGCCACCTCAACCTAACCTGACCTACGATAGTTAAATTCATGTAAATACATTGTACTTTGTTATATAATGGGCCTCAACCAACAAGTCTTCCCAGGGATCCAGTTGCGCACACCAAGTTGGTTGCGGTCCTTCTCTACTTATGTGCGCCATCTCGTTCGACGACGTCTTCTGTTGCGTTGGAGCTATGGCTCGAAATCGAGGACTCTTCGGGCCGTAGCTGCGTTCTACATGACCTTGCAATCTTAAGCGTCGAATGCGAAGACGCTTAACTAAGTGCATGCCGCTGTACAGCTTGTACAGTTCGTAGTTGGATCTTCCCCTCCAGACGCCATCAACGCAAATACGACCACAGGTAGCACGCAGAACTTTTCTCTCAAAACAACCAAGAGCTCCATCATCTGCTTTCAATCCATGTCTCAGCGATATAGAGCAGGACAGGTATGATCAGAGTATTACATAAAGTCGTCTCGGTGAGTTCGTTACCGACCTTGATGGAGGAGCCAGAGTTCTTCATCGTCATCCTGCACAACCTGAAGAGTTTGGCAGGAATGAGAACACATTGCACGTTGTCATTTGCTTCCTTGAAATCGATGAATAGGTGGTGGGTATCGATCTGCATCTGTTTAATCATTTCCAGGATCTGCCGTAGTGTGTAGGTTTGGTCGATGGTGAACAATGCGGCCTGACACTGCACTTATAGGGACCTATCAGTTTCTTGACGTATGGTTTAAGGCGTTCACACAAAACTGCAGAGAGGATCTTGTACGCAATTTTAAGGAGACTGATCACTCGACAGTTGGCGCAATCAAAGGGGTTCCCTTTCTTGTGACCCGGGCAAATGGCGCAGAGATTCCACTCATCGGGCATGCTTTCCTCCGACCCTATCTTGCATGTCAGCTGGTGCATATGCCTGACGAGATCATCTCCAGATTCTTGACACAGTACCGCGGACAGTCAGTCCGCTCCAACAGCTTTGTTCGACTTCAGTCTAGATATCGGTATCTTCATTAATAATAACTGTGCACATTGACGTTTGTGTAGTGCATTTATATTGTGAATGGGGGTGTTTTAACTGCACTTAACCGTGTAAAAATCAACACAAATTTGATTTTTGCTCAAATTTTAAGATTGGCACAGTT
The DNA here is from genome assembly GCA_905231855.2 of Eristalis tenax. Lineage (NCBI taxonomy): Eukaryota > Metazoa > Arthropoda > Insecta > Diptera > Syrphidae > Eristalis > Eristalis tenax. The sequence continues at coordinate 22,936,593 of HG993125.1, read as the reverse complement.
AATTTGTGTCATGAATGCGAAAAAACTGAGCAATCTGTCATTTGTCTGAAGTTTTTGACGAGTGCATATCGAGGCGGAGTATTTTACATTAATAATAGCTTCTGATGACAAATATTGTGACGTGGGATGATCAAAACACCAACCAACTTTCAGTCTACAAATCTGTCAGTCATCTTAGTCCTCTTCAACTCCAATTTAATCAATTGGAAAAATCGAAGAATTCCGAAGAGTATTACCGAAATGATTGTAGTAGATTAACTGCCTATACACAAATGAAATTTAAAGAATTATGTACATAATCGAGAGGGGAATTCATAGCCAGATGGCGAGAGTATGATCTAGAACCAATACTAATACTGGGACAATACGGAACGGTGGCCGGTTCAGTTGAAAAATTATTCAAGAGTTAATTTTGGAAATTTATACAGCTTGTTTAAAAGTGTCAGTTGAGCCTGAAAGGCAGCAAAGAGTTTTTAAGTAAAGTAAGACTTTTAAAGTGTAATAAAGTACAAGAATTAAACCAGAATTTGTAAGTAAATTCGTGTATATAGTGAATAGTGATCTTTTGTGTTTCATTCGTTGCAATCCAGTAAACGAGCCCTTTTTGTGGACAATTTCATGAATTTTACATAGATTTTCTTCAGCTGAATGTAACATTTAGTGTCAGAAGTGGGACTGTAACAAAATAATGGTGAAATCTGTTAATCTGAAAGTGGAACAGGTTAAGAAAGAGCTTGCACAGCGAAGTCCTTGTACGGTCTGAGGAAAAGCTGAATTGCAACAACGGCTGCATGAGGCTCTCCAGAAGGATGGAACAGAACCGGAAACACACGAATTCGAATACGACGTTGCGAAAACATCTGGAAATACGGCCCCGGTACACGGGTAATAGCGGTGATGCAAAATTTGTTCCAAGATATGCAACAGTCTCACGAATCTTTGAAACAAGAAATGCAAGTCTCGCGAATCTTTGAAACTACAAATGCAACAGTCCCGCGAATCATTGGAACAAATCCAGCTGTTGGGACATGAATGACGATAGATTCATTTACAAAATTATTGTTATATAATTTGTCTAACTAATTTCTAGATCATAATTGTATTCCTTGCATTGTAAGATAAAACAAACATTACTTTCATCATCTTCTGACCCGCATGCTCCACTTAAGGGAACCACGCACGAGAGATCTCCAGGCAACACGATACTCCTCCATCGACTCTAACTCATCAGGAGTTATGTCACAGCGTAACCAGGCGAGTTTTTGGACTTGGTCCAACCATCTCGTTCTGGGTCTGCCAAGCGATCGACCACCTGATCGAATTGCATTCAACGCCCGCCTCGGAAGTCGTGATGAAGGGGACATTCATGCCACGTAACCAAACCAACGAAGCATAGCCCTCTCCGTTCGAAGAAGCAGCTCCTCAATGTTGAGTTCCTCACGCACTGCCGTGTTTCTCACCCTATCCCGACGAGTAATTCCCACAACAGCACGGAGAAATCTAATATCAGCAGCTTGTATAATCTTATTCTTTCGGTCATTTTTTTCGGCTCAAATTTTATGACCTTAGGTGAGAGTTGGAACGAATACTGAGATAAAAGCCGCTAACTTCGCTTTAACACCAAGCTCGGCCTTCCTGATTCTGATCTACCAAGCTGTTTCAAAATTGATCCAGTTTGACCAATCCTACAGGAATGCTCAGCATTACTCCTTCCATCACTCGTGAAAAAGACCTGAAGGTTCTTAAACTTCTCCACATGCTTCAGTGGTACTCCACTAACCTGTAAAGTACAGTCGTTTTGGAGATGGCCATAGCCTCCGATTTGTCCTCTTTGACCTTCATTCCAGCATCAGCACATACGGCCACAAACCTATCGACCTGCTGCGCCGCAACATCCAGTCCATATATGCAATGAAAATGAGAGGTGACTAGACGCACCCTTGGGGACGTCCAACGCTCAAGTACTTTATTTTCTTAAAGTGAAAATCTGGTCGGTTTTACTTCTACCGGGACGAAAACTGCACTGTGCATCCCCCATCCTGCGCTCGACCATAGCTCAAGAACCTCTTTCCCATGGAGACTTAGAAGAGATATGCACCTGCAGTTGGAGCAATCTCTTTTGCCCCCCTTCTTGAAAAGTGGGACAATCACCCCAGGTTCTCAATCGCCACTGGTCTCACCACGTTCCCAGGCCACTTTAATGACACGAGAGACCCATAAACTCAATCATTACCCATTGCATTAAGCATTTCTGGTCGGATTTCATCCACATCGGCGGATTTGCCAACTTTTAGCGAATCAATCGCCAAAATGACTTCCTCCACCGTTGGACTATTCTCCGCCCATTCAAGACAACATGTAAAAAAAAAATCCCACAACTTCTCTCCGTTCGCGTTCTGGTGAGATCTGATGTCGTTACATCCACACCCACGTGATCAATCAAACCCATGAGGATATATGAATCTATTTCGGCTACCCTTTCCAAGGCAGCAACAACTTCACCCAGGAAAGCCGCGCAACTCTGACTCTAAATTTGGTGCATACACCTGCACTGACGCCAAAGTTGACCTCTTAAGCTTGAGCTTTAAGATCTCGACTCTCCCTCCTGATGGTATCCACTCCAATACCCCGCCTGCGAGCCTGGGACTTGGAAGAGTTTCAACCCGTCAGGAAGAGTTTCAACCCGTCCAAAAGGTCCACAGTTCTACATCCCCTTTGCTTTCGAGGAGATACCCACGATATCCAAACGATACCTCGCAGCATCCTCAACTAAATCGAGATTATTTCCTGAAAGCAATGAGACGTTCCATGTGCCTATACTAATTCCATGCCGATGTCCGTTTTTGCTACCCGTACACACTGTTTTTTGCATGGCGTGACTTCCCCCCACACCGCTCATAGTTCCTTCATTCTAAGCTGCCGCCCAAATAAACCTTCAGGCCTTGCTCCAAATGGGGCCCTGGCACATCAGGGTAGGTAATATTCGAGGCCAATAGTGTTCTTCTTGTTATTTGGGCGGTTGCGCTTCGTTAGCCAGGCCTGGGATGTATGAAAATATACTCCTACACCCCAAACATATTGCCGACCTCCACCACTACGAGGTCAGCTGCCGGCGGGTCTTGATTTGTATTTGATGCATATAACTTTTTAGGTATAGAAAATCTAATAATAGGAACATTATCAATATACTGCCCTTCCATAAAATATTTATTATTATTACTCACTGTAACACCTCCTGGATGAATCACAATATTTAATCCAGCAGCCTGAATCTTTTTAACAGAGACCAGATTTTGACGAACATCAGTCCAGAATAGCACATCCTTCAAAACAATTTGGGCCAGTTTTGACTGTTTTAACGTTCCAGAAATCACTGAAATGCAATTATAAGAAGTGTGAAATTCTTGTATGAAGTGAGTTGAGGCAAAAAGTGCTACAATGTCCCAAGGGTAGCAAAAACTTTTGGCCATTTGTGAAAAACGTAAAGAATTCCATCTCGTCTTAAATTCCCACGCTCATTTACAATGACATGCTTGCGGCGCATATTGCAACCAGCTGAACACCGCCAGATTGCAATATGTCGCCACCTGTACTTGAGAGCGTTGATTTCACCATGGGACAAACCCACTTCCGCACTCGTACATTTGCAAGAGTACTTAAAGATCTCGACGTCGCTGGCCCGGATGGTACTCCACTTATTCTTCTGAAGAGGTATTCTTCTGCGCTGGCAAAACCTCTGCGTAAGCTTTAAGTCTCTTTCCGAGCAGATGGAAACAGCAATTGTCCAGCCCGTCCCTAAAAAGGGCGAATCGTCGTCACCCACCTCGTACCGACCCATAGCACTTACGTCCCTTCTTTCTAAGGTCATGCAAATGCTGATAAATCGTCAGCTTATGAAATATCTTGAATCGCGGAAGCTTCTTAATGACCGGCAGTATGGTTTCCGCAGAAACAGGTCCACTGGTGATCAGATAGCTTCCCCGATAACTGAAACCAATCTTTTCACAATGCAGGCGAATGCAATATCGTTGCGCTTGATATTTCTAAGGCATTTGACAGAGTTTGGCATCAAGCTCTCTTGTCGAAAATGCTTGCCATTGGAATAGATTAATCTCTTCTTCTATGGATAAGAAATTACTTTTCGAACCGTTCAATTCAAGTTGTTTTGAATGGGTTCAAGTCTGATATCCACCAAATAAATGCTGGTGTTCCCCAAAGCTCTGCTCTGTCTCCGACACTCTTTCTCATTTTTATAAATTATCTCTTCTCTGCTACTTCTAATACAATCCATTCCTTCGCTGATGACAGCACCCTCAGCTTTTCGTATTCGCTCCAAGACTCACGACCCCGCCTTTCGGCCGTAAAATTGGAACGGCAGCTTATGTTAAGCACATTGAATTCCGATCTTGACAGCATAATTAACTGGGGAAAGAACAATCGAGCGGAATTCAATGCTTCAAAAACTCAATGCTTTCTGCTGTCACTCAAGCGAACCCTTTTTAATCAGCCATTATCCATGAATGGCACCTGTGTCGATGAAACCGGAAAGCTTTCCATCCTGTGTATCAGCACAATTCTTAGTTGGAACGATCACATATTTGAGGACGCCAAAAATGCTGCGAAATGTTTAGGTTTCCGCAATCGATGCAAGAAATACTTCAGCCCTTCTGATTTGGTTTTTATTTATAAGTGTGAGTACAACGCTCATATCTGGTTTTGTGCCCCCAAAACCACCCTGCACCTATTAGATAGAATACAAAAGCGAGCGCTAAAACTTATAGGAGGCAACAATATTGCAGAGTCACTTGACTCGCTCGCTCGCCCTGCACATATTAGATAGAATGCAAAAGCGAGCGCTAAAACTTATAGGAGGCAACAATATTGCAGAGTCACTTGACTCGCTCGAACATCGACGTACCGTCTCCCCTCTATCCGTAATTTATCGCTATTTCATCAAATAAGCTTGCCAACTGCATTCCTACTCTCCAGGAATTCACCCGCAATACCGGTATCGCCAGGAATGCTCATCAGTTTACCCTTAAGCCTACTTTCGGACGCACATTTAAATTTAGTGACTCGTTCATCAGCCATACGACACGAATGTGGAATGCTCTTCGCAGCCCAATATTTCCCCCAGAATACAATCCGCAGATATTTAAACCCAATGTGCATATGTACCATCTTTCCCTTTCTCCCTCTACACCTTCGGCCCGTGCTATGTCTTGAACCCGGACACTTAAGGGTATTAACAATTCCTTGTGCGCGCTCAAATTATAAAAAAAGCATTGATAGAAATGGAGCACGTGAAGCATAGGTGGAGCGTAGGTTATGGGATGCAGCTGGTGTGCGTTGATGGTCATTCACCCAAATTTGGCGACACATCTTAACGATATCAGCACAACAGACATAATTATGACTTCATATGAAAACGTATGCTAACATTGTTTAAATTGCGCTGATGTGATGGTGCTATAAGTAGCATAACATTCAAGCTGATACCATTTCGATCCTTACGTGATTCATTACAGACTACCCGCAATTTGTTTTTTACAATCGCGTGATGTGGCATGTAAAAGGTCGTCCCAGAAGTAGGTTGTATTTCGTTTTATGGAAAACGTTATATGTGTCCTAATGCCTGATGGCACTGAAATACACGAATCATGTATATAAGCCCCAGCGGGAAAATTCAATAGACTCGTGACGACAGTAGGATCTGGTACCAATACTAAATATCGGCGCGATGGTCGATGCGAGTTAGTTCAGTCAATTATTTATTGCAGTCCAGTTTGGGATTTTATAGTGTTCAAGGGGTTAATCAGTTCAGCCTGAAAGGCAGCAAAGAGGCTTGTAGTAAAGTAATAGTCTTTTTTAAAGTGTAATAAAATGCAAGAATTAAATTAGTGCTTGCAAAATAAATTCGTGCACATCGTGAATATGAAGTTTCTGTATTTTATTCGTCACAATCCAGTGATCGAATCCGTAATTGTGGACAATTTAATTAATTGTACGTAGACTCAATTCGGCTAAACGTAAGCCTGATATCCACCAAATAAATGCACCAGCATTCCCCAAGGCTCTGTTTCATCTACGACACTCTTTCTCATTTGTATGAATGATCTCTTGTCTGCTACTTCTAATCCAATCCATTCCTTCGCATATTCGTTCCAAGACTCACTACCCCGCCCTTCGGCCGTAGAATTGTAACGGCAGTTTATGTTATGGACATTGAATACAAGTGATAACTTGCTATTCAGCCTTCTTCGCCGAGTTTCATCAACGACGACTCACATACGGTTGAATTATTTATGGGAAGGCAATCCCCAGCAATGCCGAAGGTCTCGTTCAAATTGATCATAATCCTGCCGAATTCCATGTCGATCTGACTGATGCTCTCGTCAAAAGCAAGTTGAACCCTTCGTTCGCCAGCTTTGGTATGGAAAGAGTGTAGAGAAGTAGGGTGCCATTTGCGTAGATGAAAGGGAATCCGTACTCTACGGCTTGTATCTCGTTCACGTATGGTAGGATATCTGTATCACTGATGACTCTGTTGATTTCATCTTTATCTAGAAGATTGGTGTTGACGAGGTTGGCACGTTCGTACGACTTCGTTTTACTGGTCTTTTAAGATCAGGAACCCGTTAAGGATGTCATGTTCGTATTCGCTGGTGTTAGGTGTTTTGATCCCATTTTTGACCAGCTCAATCATCCAATTTGTTTTCTTCCTTATATCCCCGTTAGCGCTGAATAGATCACTGTTCACCTTATATTGATGACTGTTGTTGGTCACTATCTGCTGTTCACTCTGCAGGATTCTGTTCCAGTCAGCCGCGTCTGGGCTGCCAGCGATCCATTTTCAGGCAGAACCTAGCCAATCTTCTGATCTGGTATTCCGCACTGGTTTGCCCCTGAGTTTATTTAGCCTGTTCCTTATTTGCTGCAGGTGGTATTTAATTCTTGTCCTTAGTTTCGCTCTTTTGATGTTCTCGAAACTGAAATTGTGCAGTGCATCGGCGAGGTGCTCAAATTTGTAGAGGCTGATGATATGCACAAATTTTAAATCCGTCACCTTATTATCCTTAGCCACAACCTCATCTCGGAACAGAGGGTTGTGCTTACCCTGAAGTCTTCTGAAGTGGGTAAGGACAATTTCACCTTCTTTGAACTTCTTAGGCGAGGTTCTTTTCAAGTTACGCCTTTTGTTGTCTGCCCTCTGCATAACTTCTATCCGCCCCCTAAGCTGATTGGCTTTCATGCGGAAATTCAATATATTCTGAAAGTTTATTCGGGAGCTCCTATCAAAGAATACATCGTACGGCTGCCGTTTCGCGGCAGAATGAAAGAAATCTTTTGGGCGCAAGTCCTTGTATTCCGTCCTCAGGCACCTATAAATCTCTAAAATTGTCGAGTGGAACCACTCGACTTGTCCGTTTACCTCACTACGGTTGACAGGAGTCTGGTACATCTTGATATTGATATGATAAGGTTGACCAGAATCGGGCTGAGGAAACTCGTTATCCGTCACCAGCACTTGGGGGACTGTGAAGTAATGTAGGATTTTGATCAATTTTTCCCTTAAAGGGAGGATTCGTTTTTAATGGGTGGGAAACAGCTTAGCAAAGTCAGGTCCGAAGAATCTTGGTCTGCACTATGTACCGTCTCTGAAGCTGTATCAGTTAAACCTTCATTGTCCTCTGTAGCCTTCGCCGGAACGGGAACTCCGTTCGCTGGCCGAATCAGTTGCAGAGGCGTTATTCTCCAAACTCCCACTTGGTCCCGACCCAGGAGGTGTTGAGCGGAGTAAATGGTTTACTTGGGTCTCTAATCTAAAAAAAGGGTTGGCTACGACATTTTGTTTACCTGGTTTGTAAATTAATTCGTAGCGGCCTTCTAGCGATTCAGCTTGGAGTTACGGTTCCTGTTTCCCAACGAAAAAGTTAGAGGTTGGTAATCCGTATAAATATGGATCTTTTTCGTACAGGTATGATTGAAGATTGTCCAAAGCCCAGACGATAGCCAACATCTCTTTTACATTGGTCGTGTAATTATATGTAAATGTAGGCTATCGTCCTGTCTTTTCCGATTCACCTTGTGAGAGAACGGCGCCAATGGCGAAGTTCGACGCCTCCGTTGTTAGGTTATAGGGTATGTTATAGTCAGGGAAGGAAAGAACATCAGCTGATGTCATTAGCTCCTTGAGTTCTGTTTTGTCGCAAGGACAATTAGCAAAAAGAATGTTTAGCTCAAGTATCGAAACCGATAGTTGAAGTTAGGCTTGACGGAGGCGGAACAACAAAAGGTTGAAGTAAAACCGTGAAGTAAAAAACCTTTGCGAGCGCGCTACGAAACGGACAACCAAGAGAAATACAACCAGCAAGAAATATGAAAAAACCTTTTTTTTCTATTTTATTGAAGATGTTGATTGATTTAGCTCAACACTGGGAATGAATGCATCATTAGGGTCATTGCCTTCAGAAAATCTCTGATCCGTTTTTTTCCTTGGTCTATTGCTAGTCCAGCTACATAGCCTTCTTGCATAATTCGCCACCCTGGACCTCCCGGTTCCCTTGAAGTAGCCAGACCATCCAATGCATTTTCTGATCTCCCAAATTTGATGAAATGCCGTCGGTCGTCAGCTGACTGGGGTCTGTTAATTTTCCGTCGGCGTTTTGTGATGCATTTGATGTCAAATTTTCTTAGATGAATGCATGTTGCGTGCAACATCCTGCCGGGCCACCGGGAAAGAACTAGGACATCAGGGTAATTGTCTCGCTGTAGCTGGTAGAGATCCTGGACTAATGACGTGTGACCGGTGTATGCATAAAAAGAAAAAAGGTGTAGGTATGGTGAAAGGTGTGTGGCAATGATGATTTATATTATGTATGTTATGTTGTTAGATTAAGAAAAATTTATGAATATATTTATGTGTGTGTGTATGTGTTGTTCTGTGAACTCGGCAACTTCACCATAGGCAGAAGGCTAAGTTTGGCTATTGGTCGTTGAAACGAAGATGTTGCAGTTCTAACCGTTACGACTCGAATTTTCCGTCTGCTCCTGGCTGTGTTTGCGTGATTCTGCCCAGACGCCAGAGGGTGGGGGCGTTTGTTCTTCAGGGAGAAGCACTAGCTGTCCTACCTTGAGGTCGTTGTTTGGCGTTAACCATTTTGGACGACGTTGTAATCGGACCAAGTATTCAGACTTCCACTTTTTCCAAATATCTTGGTGGATTTTCTGCAGCAGCTGCAGTTTAGTGCTGATCCAATTAGAAAATGTCCTGGTGTTAGGATCGAGAGGTCATCCGGATCTTCCGTTAAAGGACAAAGTGGACGAGAATTCATGCAAGCTTCGACTTGCGCCAGTACGGTTGCATATTCTTCGAACGTACGACTGTAGTGTCCGATTACCCTCTTCAGGTGGTGCTTCATAGACTTCACACCCGCCTCCCAGAGGCCACCGAAATGCGGAGCGGCAGGAGGGTTGAAATGCCATTGGGTTCCATTGGTTTGGAGTGTCTTTGCAATAACGCTGCGAGGAATGCTGATGTGGTGTAGTCGCTGACTAACTCCAGGTGAACTGCTTTCGTGCAAAAACAGACAAAAATCGCGATGTACGCTTTTGTAACCTTGTTGCACCGACCCTTCCACGCTTTTAGTTGCACAGGACCAGCATAGTCAACTCCTGACGTTTGAAACGGGCGGGCTTGGCTCACTCGTAAAGCTGGCAGATCTCCCATCTGTTGCTGCATCTCTGTTGCACTGAACCTATAGCATTTTAGACATTTGTGGATGCACTGTTTTACAGCAGATTTCAAGCGCAAAATCCAATACTCCAACCGAAGTGTAGCCATCATGAGTTGTTGACCGCCATGAAGAGTTCTTAAATGCGCATCGTGGACAATGAGCGTCGTTAGAATGTTGGTTGAAGGTAATATTATCGGATGCTTTTGTGAATAGCGTAACTCAGCATTTTCCAATCGACCTCCAACTCGTAAAACAACATTTTCATCCATAATTGGTGAAAGTCTTGCAATTTTGCTTCTTCGAGGTATGCTTTCCTTGTTGCTGAACTTTTATACTTCTTCAGGAAAATACTCCTGCTGAGCAAGGGCAATCAGACGCCATTGAGCTGATGCTATCTCATCGGCTGAAAGTGGTCCAACCAGCGGGTTTTGCAACTTCTTTGCTTTTATTTTCAAATTAGTGGGGAATCGACGCCAATATGCCACAGCTCGATACACTCGGTTAAGAGACGAAAAGCGGTTGAACAGAAGCTCATTCAAGTTAAATGTAGTGAAGTGAACGCAGAGCTGAAAAAGATTTATTATGGGGTACCCAGATGCGATCACCTTACTTTTTTGTTTTGAACTCTCCGACCTTTTATTTTCAAGATTCGTAGGCGTGATGTCCATGGACACATTTTGGGTTGCGTCAAATGATTTTAAAAACGCGGGTCCATACCACCATTGACTATTCTGCACCAGATCACTCACGCTAACACCTCGGGTTTTTCTTGGATGACAGAATCACACCACAGGAACCTTTTCTCTGAGTGAAGCTCCATCGTGTCCACCGTGGCCCTCAACAGCTTTGTCAACAACAGGGCTCAACATAATTCCAAGCGGGCAAAGGACTTACCTTTGAGCGGCGCCACCCTAGTTTTTGCTGCAATGAGGTGTATAAGTGCATATTTCCCCGTTAGATTCCCAACGCCAATTATTTTCACGTGGTCTACAGCTACACCAAGATTCTTGAGGGATCAGTTGCTGTGTCAACTAACAGTTAAAGATCTCCGGACGATTCTGCAACAAGCTGAGGTTGATCGAAGAGGAGTTTGAACTGATTATCCTTCAACAGACGAATATTTTGATATCTCTTCACGAGCAACGCCCAAGCGGATTCGAAATTTGAATCGGTGTTTCTTAGGAGTCGAGCTGTTTCACCCGTAAGATTGCATTTTAAATATTGCAACTTATGAGCATCAGATATTGACGCAAATTCTTAAACTTTGGCCACATGTTTAAAGAATCGTCAAACGTGGGGATTTTAATTGCAGGGAGCTTAAGTTCTACCGATGGCGTGTTTGAAGCGCATAGTGATCTGTTAAGGGCAATTTGACTTTCGGTTGTTGCCAACTGTTCCTTTAATTCACAGGAATAATCAAAGAATAGTTCCTTCAGTTTGTGAAAAGTGAGAGCATCCATATAATTCACCTTAATTGCTTCGGTAGGAGCCTCAACAATTTTCTGGTGAAGAACCTTGGCCTCCTCGAAGGATGCCTCCAAATCAGCCAAACGCGCCTCATACATATGCACCGATTTCTTGTTGACATCTAAGTTAGAATACGATTATGATTAATGATCCCTCCCCGAACACACAAGTTAATTTATTATGATCAAATATGATCAGCGAATTAAGGTAAAAAATACTATAATAAAGTTGCTCCCTCGCTGTACTATCTCGGGAAGTTGCTTTGCTCCCCCGCTGGGTCAGCATCAGATGCACGTTCTTACAGGATAACTAGTAGCAGTCATCAACACTATACACTCCGACTGTCTTTTACCGCACGCATAAACGTAGCACGAACCGATTGTCTTTGTTGGTTTTCACACTCGCGTTCACTTTTCTGCCTTGCGAATCCTTTAAGGATCCTATTAATCTCCTTGATACAATCCGGCTCGAAGGACCAATGTTTCGTCGCAAGGACAATTAGCAATAAAAATGTTTAGCTCAAGGATCGAAACCGATAGCTGAAGTTAGACTTGCCGGAGGCGGAACAACAAAAGGTCTTTTTTTTTTGTCCATTTTTATTGTTTAATTCATAACAGCTTACATACTAGACAAAAATGTTTAAAACTATTTGAACGAACATTGTTACTTCTACCTTAGTGGCACTCTAAGCTAAACTTAATCTTATTATATATTTTTCGATCTAACCTAACATGATTGGAGTACATGTGACACATTTTACCAGAATAAAATAATACCATGTTTTCCTTAAAATTTACACGCTAACATACAATCTACCTTAAAATAAAACTTACAAACTAACTAAAGCTGTATACGTATATATCTACTTATATATACATATGTATATAAATGTAAACACATGTGTATACGTATATATCCCTAATATACATAATGTATATATGTATCACTAATATATGTATCGCTAAGAAAAAAAAAAAAAAAATAGAATGTATACATGTATACATATGTATACATTCTATTTTTTTTTTTTTTTCTTAGCGCCTTATTCTACCCTATGCTAAGTGCGTCGGCCGTAGGTTGCGGCTGATAGTACTCATATCCAATCTACTGCAAGACAGGGGACCGACCTTTCCCAATACGGGAGTCTGAACTACCCTTTCTAACCGGGGTCGAAAGGATTCGAAGCGGCCACCAAAATGAGTGGTGCTGCATGGCAACATCCCGGATGTCCCGCCTGGATACCTCCGTACTAAACCGGAGGAGACCCTCCTCAGTTCGCTGTGCGACGGAACTGTCGTGGTTGAGTCGCCCGTCCACCGTTGATCTGGCTATGTGGTAGATGAGTGGCAACGCATTTACATTTTGTATCAGACTGTGCTTCTCTAGATGGAGAAATGCTTCTGGGGGGACGAAGCCGTTGTGACGTACCCTTTCGTGGTATAATGAATTGGGGTAGTAAGCCCCTGAGATCAAGTTATTGATCGAGTTCATCGCTCTGGCAGTATGCCCTCGAATCAACTTCACTAGGAAATTGTCCACTCGTATCAACTTCACCCTGTTGTATAAGATCTCATTGGAATAGAATTTTCTGTACTGGGACTCTGGAGTTCTATAAAGGCGAAGGCAGGCCCTAAGACAGGCCCTCTCGAACAACCGAATCTTTTCCATCAAGCTTGCACTCACATTGAACCACACGGGACAGCCATAGGTAAGCATTGGCCGGATGGGGGCCATGTAATAGAAGACCTTCACCCTCTCATCGAGTTGGCTGTTGTAAAACAGTCTCTTTGTAAGGGCAAAAGCACCTCGGGCCCTGGCCAGAGCAGCATCTACTTATACAACGGCGTCCAGAACAATATGGTTTCCGATTTCTGAAACTTGATTTTCAACTTCCAGTCATCGCAATCTCTCATGAATGAATCGAAGCCACACTGCACAAGAGTAGTGATGTCCCCGATCATTTTGCCTGATCTGTACACGAACAAGTCGTCGGCGTACGCAATTACGTGAAGAGAACTTATCAGATCGCTCAAGTAAATATTGAACAGGATCGGCGAATTAACGGCACCCTGTTGGAGACCATTTTTTACATTAAAAATACCTGTGGAGGTCACGTTGCCATTCTTGACGACGAATCGTCTACCGGTAAGCATGTTACACAGTAGGTACAACAGTGGTTTGCTAATGCTCAGCTGATTGAGCTTGTAAAAAAGACCTTCTAACCATACGGTGTCAAAGGCCTACATTGTTTCTGGCTCTTGTTCTATTGGATATCCGACATCAGTTACGACGCGGCATTAATGGTGTCATGCCCCGCTTTGAAACCGAATTGGTTATTCGGAATTATATTTTTGTCCTTAGTCCAGTTGATCAAAGCTCTATTTATCACCTTCTCGAATACCTTCCTGATGTTCGGAAGGAGACTAATTGACCGCAGGTTGCACGCATTCGAAGAATCTTTTCCACGCTTCCATATGGGTTGTTCAGGGTTGTAATGTGTATTATTCAAAGCATTGTAAAACAGGATTGTGTACATATTAACCACTTCCAGGGGGAGATGTCTTGGCACAATGTTCGAGATCCCATCGACTCCCACTGACTTTTTCTTTTTTATTGATTCGAAGACCGCTTTAAGATATGTCTTCGAAATGAACGGGGATGAACTCTTCGTCGGCGATGACATTAACTGCCATGTTATCATCGTTGAACACGAAAAAGCCAGTGTTCTCAGATCGCCATTGTTGCAGATCTTCACGAAGAAGCGTGTTGTTAACCAGTACGCGGTTCTCCAGGTCGCGGTTTGGGCGAACGCTTTCGTTCACCTTGTACACTTCCTGAAAGACCGCGCCTAGTACTTCCACTTTTTCTTGCGGATCTTCGACCACAAAAAAGTTGTCGTCAAGTACGGCGTTATCTGGATCAATACCTGCTGTAGTCAATATTTGTTGATTGTCCGTCGTTCTGGGGAGCTTAAGACACGGAAGATCGCTCTGCTTGTTGCTTCTAAAGAATTTGTTTACCTGCGGGAACATGCTCGGGTTGTGGGATCGTACAGCTCGAATCCTATTGTTGCAATACAGGTTGGCAGAAAGTCTGTAATTCCGCGCAATCAATGTTTGAATGTTTTTGATGAGCGATTTCAGTGTTCTAACTTCTTCGTCTCGTCTGTCAGTAAACCGCCTGTACAAGGTTTTTAATCTTGGCAGGAGTCTACTTTTTTGTTGGTGGAGTGCGTCAATATGCATTGCGGTACATGTTATGGTTATTTGTACCTATATACCTAGGTATCGTACTGTCCATCGTCCGTTTTATTGTCTCGTTCAATTAGAATTGGACGGTATGTTGTTGGAAATCATGTTTCGCCAATATCCGTGTCGGGCATTTAAGTCCCCGGCCAAAATGAAATAGTTCTCCTCCGAGTCTAGCCTTAGACATCGAAAGAGTGAATCGAGCTTTGATATAGTTGTTCCGGAACTAGGGTTGCCGGAGGAGTAGACCGACACCGCATACAACTTCCTTCCACTGCAATGAAATGCAAACGATGCAGGGTTCCAACTCCTGAAACTTTCGTACTTCACTACTACACACTACTTTGTGTTTTATGTTATTTTTAATGAGGATTGCAACACCGCCTCCACCACTGGAATTGAGCCGGTCTCTTCTAATAACACTATAATTATTGTGCTCTAATTTGCCTCTCTGAGTTAGCTTGGTTTCGCTAATCAGCATCAGCTCTGGGCTTTGATCATCTAACAGTTTATAAAGCTGGTTTTTGCGCGGGATCCCCACCAATGAATTAGCATTCACTGCAAGGATCTTAGAAGTTATCTCCGTCTGCGCAGCCATTAAGACTGTTGACGTGATTGGTCCTGCAGGAGCGCCAGAATTTGGTCTACCCGCTCTTCCAAGCGATCTTCAATGGACGATTTCCAGTCAGGCGTTGGATCGTGTGCTCTTGGCACTGAGGCTTGCGGCACTACCTTCGGTAGTTGCTGCTTTTCCGTGACCAGACGCCATTTGGGCGTAGGTTATTTGAGGGTTGACGGGTATGGCTGCCCCGAGTGGATGTTTCACTGGGGCTGCTTCTGCAGAACAATTTTTGCTTTCCGCTCTTGGTATTTAGGGCAGCCCCAATAGTGAGCGGTGTGCCATGCGTTCCCGCAGAGTACGCACTTGAGCTGAGTTCTGTCAGCTGCTCCCTCTTGCCCCAGAGAACAATTCCCCGCACTGTGGTCCTCACCGCACTTTACACATCGAGGCTCCATTTGGCGGTTCGACGCGGTGTGCCCGAACCTTTGGCAGCAGTAGCATTGTACAATGCCATCGCGCCTAGTTATGCTTTCCCATTTGCAAGGACAGTAATCTAACTTTTCAATTTTGTTAAGATTGTCCGTTTTGCTTGTGGGCGACAGCTGAACTATATAAAAGGGCAATTTCCGCCCCTCTTTCCTTGCCTTTACGGTGGAGAAGGGCTTGACCCCGACCAACTCGACACCCTCGCACACTTGCTCCTTGAGCAGTTCGAAGACCTTCTCCGCTTCGAGAGGCCAGGAAAGCTTCAACAAACGGGAATGGCGTTTTTCGCCTTTTGTGGGAAGGAGAAGAACTCTAGGTTCGAGATCTCTAGAATGCCCTTAACCTTATTATATTGTTCCACTGTATTGCAGTGGATTGAATATCTGTCGGTACCTTTATTCTTACTTATGATAAAATTACCTGCACCTATGGCCCGCTTGCATAATTTTATAGGCGGCACTTTTTCCTTTTTTTGCTGCTGCTGTTGCTGATGTGCTGGTGGCTGCTGTTGTTGTTGCGCTGCTGTCTTCTTCTGCTTTTGTTGACGTTGTGCGGCACCCCTTTTTGGTGTTTTGGCTGCTGGCATTTTATGTTGCTGAGCAGTTGTCTGCATTTGTTGCTGCTCTGCTGGATGCGGTTGTTGCTGATCTGCATGTTGCTGCTGCGTTGCCTGTTGCTGCTTCCTCAGAGCCGCTGGCCGCCGTTGCTGTTGCGCTGTGGGCTTTCGTTGTTGCTTCTTTTGCCCTTCTTTTTCTCTTTTCATCGCCGGCTGCTGCTGGGACATTGTCTCCTTATCTCTCTTTCGCCTTGCGAGCGTCCGAGATCTCAGCTCCCTTACTTCATGGAGGAGTTGTTGCATTCTCTCTCATACCTTCAATCTCACATTCCTTGAATTGAACTATTCGTTCCAATTCGTCTTCAGTATCGGAGGGCAGAGGACCAAAACTGTTGCTGCTGACAACGGACAGCCCTTCACCTCCATCAGAGACGTATTGTACCGTCTCTTCCCTTCTTCACCAGTCTCGGCTGCTGACGTACTTGATGCGGCCTCACTCTGATCTACCTCGAGTTATGCATTGATATTGCGGCGTTTGGTTCTGTTGGAAGAAGGTTTCTTCCTCTTTCTCTTTACTGCGCCTTCTGTGGGCACCGTTGACTGGTGGCCTGACACTGCCACCGGTTTTTGCTGGTCATTTTAGGAAGCCGAATCACTCGCGAACTTTTACTGCACTGTTCTGTTCAGTGGTCTGTGAAAGACTGGAACAACAAAAGGTTGAAGTAAAACCGTGAAGTAAAAAACCTTCGCGAGCGCGCTACGAAACGGACTTACTTACTTACTTACTTACTTAAGGTGGCGCTACAGTCCGAGGTGGACCTGGACTGTCGTCATCCTACACAAACGGACGAGTTTGGTAGGGATGCCAAAACTAGACATTGCTCTGTATAGCTCGTCTCTATAAATGCTATCATACGCGGCCTTAAAATCGATAAAAAGGTGGTGGGTATCGATTTGTTGCTCCTGGGTTTTCTCCAAAATCTGCCGCAGTGTGAATATTTGGTCGATGGTGGATTTTCCTGGCCTAAAGCCACACTGGTATGGACCGACCAGGTTGTTGACGAATGGCTTTAGGCGTTCACACAGTACGGCAGATAAGATTTTATATGCGATACTTAGGAGACTGATGCCTCTGTAGTTGGGGCAGTTCAAAGGGTCTCCTTTTTTATGGATCGGGCAGACTATGCTGAGGTTCCATTCATCGGGCATGTTTTCCTCCGACCATATTTTACAGATGAGTTGGTGCATGCTCCTTACCAAATCATCGCCTGCGGCCTTAAAAAGCTCGGCGGGTAGGCCGTCAGCTCCCGCAGCCTTGTTGGATTTTAGTTTGGATATGGCAATCCTCACTTCATCTGGGTCGGGTGGACGGAATTGTTGATCTTCATCGTCCCTTTCATTGGGGTTGAATGGTTCGTTCTGCCTGACAGCTGGATTCGGTTCTTCGTCGCCGTTATACAGTCTGCAGAAATGGTTTCTCCATAGCCTCAGCATCGACTGTGACTCTACTACGATGTTCCCTTGATCATCCTTACAGGCTTCGGTTCGGACTTTATAACCTTGACTTGTTAATTTTACCCTTTGGTAAAACTTCCTTACCTCATTTCTGCAGTAATATCCCTCTAGTTTGCCGATCGCGCGCTTCTCATGCTCCTTCTTTTTTCTCCTGAGAAGCCGGTGTTCGTCTCTCCTCTTCTGCTCGTAGAGCTCCCGAGCTCTTGTCCTTCTTTGCAGTGCCGCTTTGTATGCTTCTTGCTTGGCTGCATTCGCCTGCCGACACTCGTTGTCAAACCGGGGGTTTCGTTGTGGTGGCGGATTGAAACCCAGCACATCAGAGGCGGCATCTCTGATGGCTTTTTGGCAATGCTGCCACTGATCTTCAATACTTGATGTTGGCGGCGTAGGATTTCTTAAGAGGTTAAAGGAGACACGATCGGAAAAGGATTTGGCAATCTCTTGCGATTGTAGCCGGCTGACGTTAAACTTCCTCACAGTATTTCTTTGTCTTGGCGGTGTTCGTAATATCCGCAACCTTATCTTGGCTACAACAAGGTGGTGGACCAAGGACAATTTTAATGTCGTAGCTAGGGCATTGCTCATAAGTTTTGTCCAGGAGCTCATAGAACTTGTCTTTGGTGTCGTCATCTTTCTCCTCTGTGGGGGCATGTGTGCATATAAAGCTTATGTTGGCAAATTTAGCCTGGATGCGAATTGTCGTGAGGCGCTCGTTCACGGATCTGAACGATAAGACTTCTTGCCTAAGTCTGCCTCTAACGACAAATCCACATCCAAATAGGCGCTGTTTTTGCTGTTTGTAGCAGTCACCGTAATATATATCACAGTTTTTCAGCCTTCTTTTGCCCGGTCCATCCCATCGCACTTCTTGGATGGCGGTTATATCTACTTTGCAGCAGTCTAGGGCTTCCGCTAATTGTTCGGCTGCACGTGGCCTATAAAGGGACCATACATTCCACCTACAGATCCGAAGATCGTTGTCCGTATATCGTTTGCAGGGTTTGTCATCAGTAAAATCCTCCGTTTCCGAGGCTTGTTGTTGCTTCGTAACTATATATTTTTTTTATGTGGCCGGGCAGTTACCCCGACGGCACAACCCCCAACCTGGAGGGTCAGTTCCTTTTTTGTCACCCCTAGGACAAGAGGTCGCACTTATAAGTTTGGCAAGTTGAGCTCGGGTGAACTACAACCAGTACCCGATGGCTACCACTTGGAGGTAAAATAAGCACAATTGGTGTGTAGAAAAAGTTAAAACACTGGGCATCGCCAGGTTGACGCCAGTCAGTGCCTACCCGATTCCCACAACACCCAACCGGACAACTAAGAGAAATACAACCAGCAAGAAATATGAAAAAAAAAACTTTTTTTTTCTATGAATTCTATTTTATTGAAGATATTGATTGATTTAGCTCTACACTGGGAATGAATGCATCATCAGAGTCATTGCCTTCAGGAAGTCTCTGGTCCGTTTTTTTCCTTGGTCTATTGCTAGTCCAGCTACATAGATTTCTTGCATAATTAGCCACTCTGGACCTCCCGGTTCCCTTGAAGTAGCTAGACCATCCATGCATGTGTGCAAAAAAAAAAAAACCTCGCAGCGTGGGAGGAGCCAAAGGGCGGTCGTTGACCCCATGTCACTCACGATGTAGATCATTTTCTGATCTCCCAAATTTGAGTTCGTAAGTGGTTTTGCCACTTTCGCATAGTCACGAATAAGCTTCATGTAATAAGAAGTTAGACCTAGGAAAGATTTCAACGGTTTCAGATGGTCTGGCGGCAAAATGTTTCTTATTGAAGCCACTTTTTTTGAAACGGGTTTTATATCATTGGGCTTTTGAATTTTCGAGATGGTTCTTTGGGCCATTACCGTAGGCGATTCTTTCGTCTACGTAACACAATTTCCCGATATATGGCTTCAAGACGTCGTCTATCATTCGTTGAAAGATCGACGGGGCTTTCTTCAGTCCGAAGGGTAATCTCAAAAATTCATATTTTCCATTTTCGAGTTTAATGGGTATATGTTTCGACTGATTAGCCTTAACTTGTGCATTCATTCCCCGCGTTGAGTTCGTAAGGGGTTTTGCCACTTTCGCATAGTCACGAATGTAATAAGAAGTGAGACCTAGGAAAGATTTCAACGGTTTCAGGTGGTCTGGCGGCAAAATGTTTCTTATTGAAGCCACTTTTTTTGAAACGGGTTTTATATCATTGGGCTTTTGAATTTTCGAGATGGTTCTTTGGGCCATTACCGAAGGCGATTCTTTCGTCTACGTAACACAATTTCCCGATATATGGCTTCAAGACGTCGTCTATCATTCGTTGAAAGATCGACGGGGCTTTCTTCAGTCCGAAGGGTAATCTCAAAAATTCATATTTTTGAAACAGATGAACAGATGGAAAACAGCATTTGTCCAGCCCACCCCTAAAAAGAGCGAATCTTCGTCACCCACCTCGTACCGACCAATAGCACTTACGTCCCTTCTTTCTAAGGTCATGGAAACGCTGATAAATCGTAAGCTTATGAAATATCTCGAATCGCGGAAGCTTTTTAATGACCGGCAGTATGGTTTCCGCAGCAAAAGGTCCACTGGTGATCTGATAGCTTATCTCACCGAAAAGTGGAACCAATCTTTGCACAATGCAGGCGAAAACAAGGTCGTTGCGCTTGATATTTCCAAGGCATTTGACAGAGTTTGGCATTAAGCTCTCTTGTCGAAAATGCGTGCCTATGGTCTCGATGAATCTCTTCTTCAATGGATTAGAAATTAGCTTTCGAACCGTTCAATTCAAGTTGTTTTGGATGGGTTCAAGTCTGATATCCACCAAATAAATGCTGGTGTTCCCCAAGGCTCTCTTCTGTCTCCGACACTCTTTCTCATTTTTATAAATGATCTCTTGTCTGCTACTTCTAATCCAATCCATTCCTTCGCTGATGACAGGACGCTGATGACGACCCCGCCCTTAGTGTAGAATTGGGACGGCAGCTGTCATACGCTGCACATTGAGCACATTGAATTCCGATCTTGACAGCATAATCAATTGGGGAAAGAACAACCGTGTGGAGTTCAATGCTTCAAATACTCAATGCCTTCTGCTGTCACTCAAGCGAACCCTTGTTAATCAGCCATTATCCATGAATAGCACCTGTGTCGATGAAACCGCAAAGTTTTCCATCCTTGGTATGTGTATCAACACAACACTTAGTTGGAACGATCACATATTTGAGGTCGCCAAAAATGCTGCGAAATGTTTAGGTTTCCTCAATCGCTGAAAGAAATACTTCACCCCTTCTGATTTGGCTTTAATTTATAAGGCGTATATACGCCCCAAACTTGAGTACAATGCTCATATCTGGTTCCCTCAAAACGACCCTGCACCTGTTAGATAGAATACACAAGCGAGCGATAAGACTTATAGGAGGCAACAATATTGCAGAGTCACTTGACTCGCTCGAACATCGACGTACCGTCTCGTCTGCCTATGGTGTCGATGAATCTCTTCTTCAATGGATTAGAAATTAGCTTTCGAACCGTTCAATTCAAGTTGTTTTGGATGGGTTTAAGTCTGATATCCACCAAATAAATGCTGGTGTTCCCCAAGGCTCTGTTCTGTCTCCGACACTCTTTCTCATTTTTATAAATGATCTCTTGTCTGCTACTTCTAATCCAATCCATTCCTTCGCTGATGACAGGACGCTGATGACGACCCCGCCCTTAGTGTAGAATTGGGACGGCAGCTGTCATACGCTGCACATTGAGCACATTGAATTCCGATCTTGACAGCATAATCAATTGGGGAAAGAACAACCGTGTGGAGTTCAATGCTTCAAATACTCAATGCCTTCTGCTGTCACTCAAGCGAACCCTTGTTAATCAGCCATTATCCATGAATAGCACCTGTGTCGATGAAACCGCAAAGTTTTCCATCCTTGGTATGTGTATCAACACAACACTTAGTTGGAACGATCACATATTTGAGGTCGCCAAAAATGCTGCGAAATGTTTAGGTTTCCTCAATCGCTGAAAGAAATACTTCACCCCTTCTGATTTGGCTTTAATTTATAAGGCGTATATACGCCCCAAACTTGAGTACAATGCTCATATCTGGTTCCCCCAAAACGACCCTGCACCTGTTAGATAGAATACACAAGCGAGCGATAAGACTTATAGGAGGCAACAATATTGCAGAGTCACTTGACTCGCTCGAACATCGACGTACCGTCTCGTCTGCCTATGGTGTCGATGAATCTCTTCTTCAATGGATTAGAAATTAGCTTTCGAACCGTTCAATTCAAGTTGTTTTGGATGGGTTTAAGTCTGATATCCACCAAATAAATGCTGGTGTTCCCCATGGCTCTGTTCTGTCTCCGACACTCTTTCTCATTTTTATAAATGATCTCTTGTCTGCTACTTCTAATCCAATCCATTCCTTCTCTGATGACAGGACGCTGATGACGACCCCGCCCTTAGTGTAGAATTGGGACGGCAGCTGTCATACGCTGCACATTGAGCACATTGAATTCCGATCTTGACAGCATAATCAATTGGGGAAAGAACAACCGTGTGGAGTTCAATGCTTCAAATACTCAATGCCTTCTGCTGTCACTCAAGCGAACCCTTGTTAATCAGCCATTATCCATGAATAGCACCTGTGTCGATGAAACCGCAAAGTTTTCCATCCTTGGTATGTGTATCAACACAACACTTAGTTGGAACGATCACATATTTGAGGTCGCCAAATATGCTGCGAAATGTTTAGGTTTCCTCAATCGCTGAAAGAAATACTTCACCCCTTCTGAATTGGCTTTAATTTATAAGGCGTATATACGCCCCAAACTTGAGTACAATGCTCATATCTGGTTCCCCCAAAACGACCCTGCACCTATTAGATAGAATACAAAAGCGAGCGATAAGACTTATAGGAGGCAACAATATTGCAGAGTCACTTGACTCGCTCGAACATCGACGTACCGTCTCGTCTATATCCGTATTTTATCGCTATTTTAACAAACGATGCCCAAATGCCAACTGCATTCCTCCTCTCCATGATTTCACCCGCAATACCCGTCTCGCCAGAAATGCTAATCAGTTTACCTTTAAGCCTACTTTCGGACGTACAGTTAAATTTAGAGACTCGTTCATTAGCCGCACGACACGAATATGGAAAGCTCTTCCCAGCCTAATATTTTCCCCAGAATACAATCCGCAGATATTTAAAACCAATGTGCACAGGTACCTCCTCTCCCTTTCTCCCTCTACACCTTCGGCCCGTGCTGTGTCTTGAACCCGGACACTTAAGGCTACTAACAATCCCTTGTGCGCGCAAATTATAAAAAAAGGTGTGTACTGTACTTTCATTAACAGCAGATCTTGCATTGGTGTTTTTGTTGGTTTCTTTCATATCGGTTGGTTCTTTTATGATGTTGTCCGTAAGATCATTGTTTTTTCTTACGTTAGTTCTTCCTATTTAGCGGCTAGGAAATCACAGCTTGCCGCAATTTCTTCTTCCCCTCTCAGAAGACAGATTTCCGCTATGACAGCCGAGCTGTTTTCAGTTGAGATGGCTGCTGAGTTCACGCATTCTCTTGGACGGCTGTTCTTTCGTTGTCTGAGGAACATTGGTGGCTGCATCTGTAGGTTGAACATCTCCACAGTTACTTGGTTATTTGGCAATTCTCGTGCCCATGGTTCTCCACGACTTCTCGGTGACCGTAGTGCAAATCAAAGGGTTTTTCTCTTGCACGACGAACACACAACAAAATCACTTTCAAAAGCGAGGTCTTCACGGCAATAACCGCACACATTAATGGTCCTTTGGTTTTTTTGCTTTTTTCTCTAAAAAAAACACGACCTGTCACACTAAGCTCACTGTTGATTTGAATTGACCCGAATTCTTCTATGCGCTTCTCAAGTCGTACTTGCCGCACTTTTGCCTCACCGAGAGCATGAGATGTCTCTTCGCAAGACGAGACGAGATCCACGTCACCTGCCCTATCACCGAATCAAAATATGCGAACGACGAGGCTTTTTCACGAAAGATATTATCACGTATATTACTGCGATCTATGTTGATACCGTAGACATTTTTAATATAAAGTCAAAAAAAAAATTAAGTTCCTTTGCAGAATAAGTAAAGCTCAAGAAGACGACGGGCAGGTGAAACTCATCCGAGCACTTCTACAGCACGGTGAATACGAAAACTTCTTCCGCGAAAAGGGTGTCATATTCCAAAAGGACGAGGAAGGACGATGCAAAATATACACAAGGAGGGAAATTTAGCGTCGAGAAAGATGATGCAGTTAGTCAAGAGAGATTACAACATCCCGCAGTTGAAGCAGAAGGCCAAAATCAGCCAAGTGGTGCGGACCAGCCGGACAATAATTTCAATTCTGGCCGAACTTTCAGTAAAGAATCCGAGCAAATTGTACATGCACCTAAGTAAAGTCGAATCATGCATCAATTCTACATGACAGCGGAATGTCAAGCCTGTGTCGATGAAACCGCAAAGTTTTCCATCCTTGGTATGTGTATCAACACAACACTTAGTTGGAACGATCACATATTTGAGGTCGCCAAATATGCTGCGAAATGTTTAGGTTTCCTCAATCGCTGAAAGAAATACTTCACCCCTTCTGAATTGGCTTTAATTTATAAGGCGTATATACGCCCCAAACTTGAGTACAATGCTCATATCTGGTTCCCCCAAAACGACCCTGCACCTATTAGATAGAATACAAAAGCGAGCGATAAGACTTATAGGAGGCAACAATATTGCAGAGTCACTTGACTCGCTCGAACATCGACGTACCGTCTCGTCTATATCCGTATTTTATCGCTATTTTAACAAACGATGCCCAAATGCCAACTGCATTCCTCCTCTCCATGATTTCACCCGCAATACCCGTCTCGCCAGAAATGCTAATCAGTTTACCTTTAAGCCTACTTTCGGACGTACAGTTAAATTTAGAGACTCGTTCATTAGCCGCACGACACGAATATGGAAAGCTCTTCCCAGCCTAATATTTTCCCCAGAATACAATCCGCAGATATTTAAAACCAATGTGCACAGGTACCTCCTCTCCCTTTCTCCCTCTACACCTTCGGCCCGTGCTGTGTCTTGAACCCGGACACTTAAGGCTACTAACAATCCCTTGTGCGCGCAAATTATAAAAAAAGGTGTGTACTGTACTTTCATTAACAGCAGATCTTGCATTGGTGTTTTTGTTGGTTTCTTTCATATCGGTTGGTTCTTTTATGATGTTGTCCGTAAGATCATTGTTTTTTCTTACGTTAGTTCTTCCTATTTAGCGGCTAGGAAATCACAGCTTGCCGCAATTTCTTCTTCCCCTCTCAGAAGACAGATTTCCGCTATGACAGCCGAGCTGTTTTCAGTTGAGATGGCTGCTGAGTTCACGCATTCTCTTGGACGGCTGTTCTTTCGTTGTCTGAGGAACATTGGTGGCTGCATCTGTAGGTTGAACATCTCCACAGTTACTTGGTTATTTGGCAATTCTCGTGCCCATGGTTCTCCACGACTTCTCGGTGACCGTAGTGCAAATCAAAGGGTTTTTCTCTTGCACGACGAACACACAACAAAATCACTTTCAAAAGCGAGGTCTTCACGGCAATAACCGCACACATTAATGGTCCTTTGGTTTTTTTGCTTTTTTCTCTAAAAAAAACACGACCTGTCACACTAAGCTCACTGTTGATTTGAATTGACCCGAATTCTTCTATGCGCTTCTCAAGTCGTACTTGCCGCACTTTTGCCTCACCGAGAGCATGAGATGTCTCTTCGCAAGACGAGACGAGATCCACGTCACCTGCCCTATCACCGAATCAAAATATGCGAACGACGAGGCTTTTTCACGAAAGATATTATCACGTATATTACTGCGATCTATGTTGATACCGTAGACATTTTTAATATAAAGTCAAAAAAAAAATTAAGTTCCTTTGCAGAATAAGTAAAGCTCAAGAAGACGACGGGCAGGTGAAACTCATCCGAGCACTTCTACAGCACGGTGAATACGAAAACTTCTTCCGCGAAAAGGGTGTCATATTCCAAAAGGACGAGGAAGGACGATGCAAAATATACACAAGGAGGGAAATTTAGCGTCGAGAAAGATGATGCAGTTAGTCAAGAGAGATTACAACATCCCGCAGTTGAAGCAGAAGGCCAAAATCAGCCAAGTGGTGCGGACCAGCCGGACAATAATTTCAATTCTGGCCGAACTTTCAGTAAAGAATCCGAGCAAATTGTACATGCACCTAAGTAAAGTCGAATCATGCATCAATTCTACATGACAGCGGAATGTCAAGCACACGCCATTTGAGCTTATGTTTGGCACACAGATGCGGAGAAATGCTGATCCTGAATTGCTAAGTTTGATTAACGAAGAGATCGAGGAATTGTTGATTGCAGAACAAGATGCAACAAGATACCAGTCTCGTGAAGTATTTCAGGAGGCACAACAGGAGAATTCAATCGTAATAAAGGTAAATTTTAAGGGCCGATGTTGATTTTGAATAAAACACAAATTATTTAGGAAATTATTGTCATTTCTTTTTATTATGATAATATTGCAAATGGCCGATCCACCTCCATCCAATGATGAACATTTTCGTTGATGCTGAAGCATGATTGAGGTTCTATGCCGTTAATGTGCCGAAGTATCTCATCCTTTAGCCCTTGAATTGTTGCTGGCTTATCGACGTACATCTTTTCTTTCAAATAACCCCAAAGAAAAAAACGCAACGGTGTCAAACCACATGATCTTGGCCAATTGACTTCGCCACCACGTGAGATAACACGGCCATTGAATTTGTCGCGCAAAAGTGGCACCGTCCTGTTTAAACCACATATCGCCCACATTCATATTTTCCAATTCGGGCCATAAAAAGTTCGTTATCATTTCACGATAGCGAAAACCATTCACAGTAACTGCCTGACCGGCCTGATTTTGGAAAAAATACGGCCCGATGATGTCGCCAGCCCATAACCCGCACCAAACAGTGTGGGTGCATTGGTTATTCGACAATCACTCTTGGATTATCATTCGCCCAAATGCGGCAATTCTGCTTATTGACGAATCCACTGAGGTGAAAATGTGCCTCATCACTGAAGATGATTTTCTTCGAAAATTTATCATCCACTGTTGCCATTTCTTGCCACCATTCTGACCATTGACGACGCTTGAAATGGTCAAGGGGCTTTAGTTCTTGAGTCAATTGCACCTTGTAAGCGTGTAAATGCAAGTCTTTATGCATAATGTTCATCAACGATGAGCGTGAGAGGAGCAATTGTTGGGATCGACGACGAGTTGAGGTGGACGGCTCTTCAGCCACACTATCGCGAACAGCAGCAATATTTTCTGCAGTACGAGCTGTACGAGCATGCACTGGTGTTTTCACATCTCCTACAGACCCGGTTTGCTCAAATTCTTGCACGATTTTTCCGATTGTACGCACATTTGGCCGATTATATTAACCGAAAAAATCACGAAGTGCACGATATGCATTTTGATTTGAACGCCCATTTTCATAATAAGCCTGAATAACTTTAACGCGTTGCTCGATTGTGTATCTTTCCATGGTTCAAATTGAGTAAGTCTGAAATGTAGAATAAAACTTGACGTTTAGGTGTGGTTCAACACAGGCCCTTAAAATTTTTGAAAGGGAGCTACAATGTACAAGTGTAGGGACTTGGTGGCGTTAAGAGTACACAATTCGGACCAAATCTAAAGCTAGCAAGGAAGTATGTTGGGCCGTATAAAGTGACATCAGTCGACATTCACGATCGGTACGGGGTCCAAGCCATGGCGACAAGCTGATTACGACATCAGTTCGTCTGAAGAAGAGTCCGCCTAGCAGAGTACCAGCTGGGGTCAGCTGATCACAGAAGGGCCGGTTGTGGAATGACCCTAAGAATTAAAACGTCAACACAAACGTCAACACAAACGTCACATTCATGCAATCTGGAAAAAGTCAACTATCAGAAAATACGCGAACACGACGCGCACTATTTCATTGAATTCTTGTTGTCTTTCTTTTTTTTTATTTACAGGTTGAAGCAATTTAATTTCTTAATTTAACAAATTGATAAGAATTAACATGCAGTTTTACATATATACAGAATTACAACTCAGTAAAACTCTTATTGAAGCAAAATTCAAAAAGGTTTTTTTTTTGGAATTTTTTTTTGATTGGGGTTTGGGACCTCGCCCCACCTGATGTAGTCGGGAAGGGAGGTCTCTTGGGACCACCAGGTGTCGCTGGTTGCGTGACACAGATGTAACAAAATGTCCATACCACAGTCAAATGGTTCCAAGTAATCTGGTTTTAAATGAAAAACACACAAACAAATGAAAAACAATAGTTCTAGGAACTTTAAAAATATAACGGAGACAGTCATTGAATGCTGCATTTAGCTTACGATTGCATATGAAGTCTAAACAAGAGTAAACACATCAGTTAAACGTACAAAATGGCATAATAAGGCTCTTAACTAGTCTAATTTTCATATCCGGTTTGAGAAATAAGTTGAGTGCCTCAAGTTACGTAACCCATGGTATATTCTTTGTACACTTTCTGCTATGGCGTTACAACAAGTTAGAGATGAATTTATGGTAAAACCAAGATATATCACTTTGTTAATATACATTATCTTGTCACCGTTTAAAATAACAGGTGGAAGACTCTGATCTATATCCGTATAATGGCACAACAATTCACGTGTTTCTTGTGTGTTTAAATTCAATTAATTTTGCTCTGCCCATGTTTGTATCAAAGTCATTATTTAACACTGACACATACTCTGGTAGAGTTTTTACTACATGACATATAAACACAAACATCATCAGCATACATATTTACCTTACAATTCGACACTACACATGGGTCAAATCATGGAAGGCCAAATCACAATGTCGCATCTGCGCGGTCGTGCTCTGATATTTTAAGTAGCGTGTATCCATTGTTAATACTAATCAAGTTAAGGGACATTTTTTTTTCAAGTACAGAGCAATAACACCTTGAAATGGAAAATAGAATTCAATTAGATCAAAACTCTTCAAAGACGACAAAGCAAATACACAAACCATATAACAGGCGAGGCATTATACCGCAAGAAAGCCTATATGGAAATCTGGAACAATTATGAAAGTCGTCTGCATTATCTAGTCGCACTTGATAACGGACAAATCCGTTCAAACGTCATATAAATCGACTTAGAGCAACAAATGTTCAAAAACTGTGCAATACCTCAATATCCAATTTTACTTCCACCACTCCCACCAAATGTTTCCATAGAATTTAATCCATTTTCAAATGTTTCCAGCAACAAAGAACCTCCTGAAGATACAAGTGAAGTACAAGTTGAAGAATCAACAAATCCAGACAATGAGGCGGAACCAATTCCGATTCAACGTACATCCAACGTGCAGCGAAGGCAACCTAATTATTTTCAAGATTATGTTCTTTTAAATGAAGTAGAATTGCAACATCCCCATAATGTACTAAATTCAGTTGTTTCCTTTTATATGATTGGCAGCTTTTGAATTCCTTATATTCTCCTGTCATGTTTTCTCTGCGAACCTTCCAAGATGGATCGAAGATGGATTCGGGTGTGGGGGCTGGTGTCTATTGTAATGATCTGAACATCCAGCTTTCCCTACGTCTACCAAATCACTGCAGCGTCTTTCAGGCTGCAACTATATCGATTAAAGAAGCTCTATATTGGCTAAATATAGAGCGATCAAATCTCTGGACTCTGTCACTTTCAACTCTAAGACATCCCTCAATTGCCGCCTTTGTCTTAACGAGATGGCCAAGTACTTCAACATCCAACTTATGTGGGTGACGGTGCTGTCTTTCCATATAGCAGTCAGCCACCTCAACCTAACCTGACCTACGATAATTAAATTTATGTAAATACATTGTACTTTGTTATATAATGGGCCTCAACCAACAAGTCTTCCCAGGGATCCAGTTGCGCACACCAAGTTGGTTGCGGTCCTTCTATACTTATGTGCGCCATCTCGTTCGACGACGTCTTCTGTTGCGTTGTCGCTATGGCTCGAAATCGAGGACTCTTCGGGCGAAGACGCTTAACTAAGTGCATGCCGCTGTACAGCTTGTACAGTTCGTAGTTGGATCTTCCCCTCCAGACGCCATCAACGCAAATACGACCACAGGTAGCACGCAGAACTTTTCTCTCAAAACAACCAAGAGCTCCATCATCTGCTTTCAATCCATGTCTCAGCGATATAGAGCAGGACAGTTATGATCAGAGTATTACATAAAGTCGTCTCGGTGAGTTCGTTACCGACCTTGATGGAGGAGCCAGAGTTCTTTATCGTCATCCTGCACAACCTGAAGAGTTTGGCAGGAATGAGAACACATTGCACGTTGTCATTTGCTTCCTTGAAATCGATGAATAGGTGCAGGGTATCGATCTGCATCTGTTTAATCATTTCCAAGATATGCCGTAGTGTGTAGGTTTGGTCGATGGTGAACAATGCGGCCTGACACTGCACTTATAGGGACCTATCAGTTTCTTGACGTATGGTTTAAGGCGTTGACACAAAACTGCAGAGAGGATCTTGTACGCAATTTTAAGGAGACTGATCACTCGACAGTTCGCGCAATCAAAGGGGTTTCCTTTCTTGTGACCCGGGCAAATGGCGCAGAGATTCCACTCATCGGGCATGCTTTTCTCCGACCCTATCTTGCATGTCAGCTGGTGCATATGCCTGACGAGATCATCTCCAGATTCTTGACACAGTATCGCGGACAGTCAGTCCGCTCCAACAGCTTTGTTCGACTTCAGTCTAGATATCGGTATCTTCACTAATAATAACTGTGCACATTGACGTTTGTGTAGTGCATTTATATTGTGAATGGGGGTGTTTTAACTGCACTTAACCGTGTAAAAATCAACACAATTTTGATTTTTGCTCAGATTTTAAGATTGGCACAGTTAATTTGTGTCATGAATGCGAAAAAACTGAGCAATCTGTCATTTGTCTGAAATTTTTGACGAGTGCATATCGAGGCGGAGTATTTTACATCAATAATAGCGTCTGATGACAAATATTGTGACGTGGGATGATCAAAACACCAACCAACTTTCAGTCTACAAATCTGTCAGTCATCTTAGTCCTCTTCAACTCCAATCTAATCAGTTGGGAAAATCGACCCTAACTCAGAAAAAGAAACCATTCCGAAGAGTATTACCGAAATGATTGTAGTAGATTAACTGCCTATACACAAATGAAATTTAAAGAATTATGTACATACTCGAGAGGGGAATCCATAGCCAGATGGCGAGAGTATGATCTAGAACCAATACTAATACTGGGACAATACGGAACGGTGGCCGGTTCAGTTGAAAAATTATTCAAGAGTTAATTTTGGAAATTTATACAGCTTGTTTAAAAGTGTCAGTTGAGCCTGAAAGGCAGCAAAGAGTTTTTAAGTAAAGTAAGACTTTTAAAGTGTAATAAAGTACAAGAATTAAACCAGAATTTGTAAGTAAATTCGTGTATATCGTGAATAGTGATCTTTTGTGTTTCATTCGTTGCAATCCAGTAAACGAGCCCTTTTTGTGGACAATTTCATGAATTTTACATAGATTTGCTTCAGCTGAATGTAACATTTAGTGTCAGAAGTGGGACTGTAACAAAATAATGGTGAAATTTGTTAATCTGAAAGTGGAACAGGTTAAAAAAATTTCAAATGTTTCCAGCAACAAAGAACCTCCTGAAGATACAAGTGAAGTACAAGTTGAAGAATCAACAAATCCAGACAATGAGGCGGAACCAATTCCGATTCAACGTACATCCAACGGGCAGCGAAGGCAACCTAATTATTTTCAAGATTATGTTCTTTTAAATGAAGTAGAATTGCAACATCCCCATAATGTATTAAATTCAGTTTTTTCCTTTTATATGATTGGCAGCTTATGAATTCCTTATATTCTCCTGTCATGTTTTCTCTGCGAACCTTCCAAGATGGATCGAAGATGGATTCGGGTGTGGGGGCTGGTGTCTATTATAATGATCTGAACATCCAGCTTTCCCTACGTCTACCAAATCACTGCAGCGTCTTTCAGGCTGCAACTATATCGATTAAGGAAGCTCTATAATGGCTAAATATAGAGCGATCAAATCTCTGGACTCTGTCACTTTCAACTCTAAGACATCCCTCAATTGCCGCCTTTGTCTTAACGAGATGGCCAAGTACTTCAACATCCAACTTATGTGGGTGACGGTGCTGTCTTTCCATATAGCAGTCAGCCACCTCAACCTAACCTGACCTACGATAATTAAATTCATGTAAATACATTGTACTTTGTTATATAATGGACCTCAACCAACAAGTCTTCCCAGGGATCCAGTTGCGCACACCAAGTTGGTTGCGGTCCTTCTATACTTATGTGCGCCATCTCGTTCGACGACGTCTTCTGTTGCGTTGTCGCTATGGCTCGAAATCGAGGACTCTTCGGGCCGTAGCTGAGTTCTGCATGACCTTGCAATCTTAAGCGTCGAATGCGAAGACGCTTAACTAAGTGCATGCCGCTGTACAGCTTGTACAGTTCGTAGTTGGATCTTCCCCTCCAGACGCCATCAACGCAAATACGACCACAGGTAGCACGCAGAACTTTTCTCTCAAAACAACCAAGAGCTCCATCATCTGCTTTCAATCCATGTCTCAGCGATATAGAGCAGGACAGGTATGATCAGAGTATTACATAAAGTCGTCTCGGTGAGTTCGTTACCGACCTTGATGGAGGAGCCAGAGTTCTTCATCGTCATCCTGCACAACCTGAAGAGTTTGGCAGGAATGAGAACACATTGCACGTTGTCATTTGCTTCCTTGAAATCGATGAATAGGTGGTGTGTATCGATCTGCATCTGTTTAATCATTTCCAGGATCTGCCGTAGTGTGTAGGTTTGGTCAATGGTGAACAATGCGGCCTGACACTGCACTTATAGGGACCTATCAGTTTCTTGACGTATGGTTTAAGGCGTCCTGGTTTCTTGTGACCCGGGCAAATGGCGCAGAGATTCCACTCATCGGGCATGCTTTCCTCCGACCCTATCTTGCATGTCAGCTGGTGCATATGCCTGACGAGATCATCTCCAGATTCTTGACACAGTATCGCGGACAGTCAGTCCGCTCCAACAGCTTTGTTCGACTTCAGTCTAGATATCGGTATCTTCACTAATAATAACTGTGCACATTGACGTTTGTGTAGTGCATTTATATTGTGAATGGGGGTGTTTTAACTGCACTTAACCGTGTAAAAATCAACACAATTTTGATTTTTGCTCAAATTTTAAGATTGGCACAGTTAATTTGTGTCATGAATGCGAAAAAACTGAGCAATCTGTCATTTGTCTGAAATTTTTGACGAGTGCATATCGAGGCGGAGTATTTTACATCAATAATAGCTTCTGATGACAAATATTGTGACGTGGGATGATCAAAACACCAACCAACTTTCAGTCTACAAATCTGTCAGTCATCTTAGTCCTCTTCAACTCCAATCTAATCAATTGGGAAAATCGACCCTAACTCAGAAAAAGAAACCATTCCGAAGAGTATTACCGAAATGATTGTAGTAGATTAACTGCCTATACAAAAATGAAATTTAAAGAATTATGTACATAATCGAGAGGGGAATCCATAGCCAGATGGCGAGAGTATGATCTAGAACCAATACTAATACTGGGACAATACGGAACGGTGGCCGGTTCAGTTGAAAAATTATTTAAGAGTTAATTTTAGAAATTTATACAGCTTGTTTAAAAGTGTCAGTTGAGCCTGAAAGGCAGCAAAGAGTTTTTAAGTAAAGTAAGACTTTTAAAGTGTAATAAAGTACAAGAATTAAACCAGAATTTGTAAGTAAATTCGTGTATATCGTGAATAGTGATCTTTTGTGTTTCATTCGTTGCAATGCAGTAAACGAGCCCTTTTTGTGGACAATTTCATGAATTTTACATAGATTTGCTTCAGCTGAATGTAACATTTAGTGTCAGAAGTGGGACTGTAACAAAATAATGGTGAAATTTGTTAATCTGAAAGTGGAACAGGTTAAAAAAATTTCAAATGTTTCCAGCAACAAAGAACCTCCTGAAGATACAAGTGAAGTACAAGTTGAAGAATCAACAAATCCAGACAATGAGGCGGAACCAATTCCGATTCAACGTACATCCAACGGGCAGCGAAGGCAACCTAATTATTTTCAGGTTTATGTTCTTTTAAATGAAGTAGAATTGCAACATCCCCATAATGTACTAAATTCAGTTTTTTCCTTTTATATGATTGGCAGCTTCTGAATTCCTTATATTCTCCTGTCATGTTTTCTCTGCGAACCTTCCAAGATGGATCGAAGATGGATTCGGGTGTGGGGGCTGGTGTCTATTGTAATGATCTGAACATCCAGCTTTCCCTACGTCTACCAAATCACTGCAACGTCTTTCAGGCTGCAACTATATCGATTAAGGAAGCTCTATATTGGCTAAATATAGAGCGATCAAATCTCTGGACTCTGACACTTTCAACTCTAAGACATCCCTCAATTGCCGCCTTTGTCTTAACGAGATGGCCAAGTACTTTAACATCCAACTTATGTGGGTGACGGTGCTGTCTTTCCATATAGCAGTCAGCCACCTCAACCTAACCTGACCTACGATAATTAAATTCATGTAAATACATTGTACTTTGTACACCATCAACGCAAATACGACCACAGGTAGCACGCAGAACTTTTCTCTCAAAACAACCAAGAGCTCCATCATCTGCTTTCAATCCGTGTCTCAGCGATATAGAGCAGGACAGGTATGATCAGAGTATTACATAAAGTCGTCTCGGTGAGTTCGTTACCGACCTTGATGGAGGAGCCAGAGTTCTTCATCGTCATCCTGCAGAACCTGAAGAGTTTGGCAGGAATGAGAACACATTGCACGTTGTCATTTGCTTCCTTGAAATCGATGAATAGGTGGTGGGTATCGATCTGCATCTGTTTAATCATTTCCAGGATCTGCCGTAGTGTGTAGGTTTGGTCGATGGTGAACAATGCGGCCTGACACTGCACTTATAGGGACCTATCAGTTTCTTGACGTATGGTTTAAGGCGTTCACACAAAACTGCAGAGAGGATCTTGTACGCAATTTTAAGGAGACTGATCACTCGAAAGTTGGCGCAATCAAAGGGGTTTCCTTTCTTGTGACCCGGGCAAATGGCGCAGAGATTCCACTCATCGGGCATGCTTCCCTCCGACCCTATCTTGCATGTCAGCTGGTGCATATGCCTGACGAGATCATCTCCAGATTCTTGACACAGTATCGCGGACAGTCAGTCCGCTCCAACAGCTTTGTTCGACTTCAGTCTAGATATCGGTATCTTCACTAAAATTAACTGTGCACATTGACGTTTGTGTAGTGCATTTATATTGTGAATGGGGGTGTTTTAACTGCACTTAACCGTGTAAAAATCAACACAATTTTGATTTTTGCTCAAATTTTAAGATTGGCACAGTTAATTTGTGTCATGAATGCGAAAAAACTGAGCAATCTGTCATTTGTCTGAAATTTTTGACGAGTGCATATCGAGGCGGAGTATTTTACATCAATAATAGCTTCTGATGACAAATATTGTGACGTGGGATGATCAAAACACCAACCAACTTTCAGTCTACAAATCTGTCAGTCATCTTAGTCCTCTTCAACTCCAATCTAATCAATTGGGAAAATCGACCCTAACTCAGAAAAAGAAACCATTCCGAAGAGTATTACCGAAATGATTGTAGTAGATTAACTGCCTATACACAAATGAAATTTAAAGAATTATGTACATAATCGAGAGGGGATTCCATAGCCAGATGGCGAGAGTATGATCTAGAACCAATACTAATACTGGGACAATACGGAACGGTGGCCGGTTCAGTTGAAAAATTATTCAAGAGTTAATTTTGGAAATTTATACAGCTTGTTTAAAAGTGTCAGTTGAGCCTGAAAGGCAGCAAAGAGTTTTTAAGTAAAGTAAGACTTTTAAAGTGTAATAAAGTACAAGAATTAAACCAGAATTTGTAAGTAAATTCGTGTATATAGTGAATAGTGATCTTTTGTGTTTCATTCGTTGCAATCCAGTAAACGAGCCCTTTTTGTGGACAATTTGAATTTTACGTAGATTTTCTTCAGCTGAATGTAACATTTAGTGTCAGAAGTGGGACTGTAACAAAATAATACTGAAATTTGTTAATCTGAAAGTGGAACAGGTTATGAAAGAGCTTGCACAGCGAAGTCGCACGAGAGATCTCCAGGCAACTCGATACTCCTCCATCGACTCTAACTCATCAGGAGTTATGTCACAGCGTAACCAGGCGAGTTTTTGGACTTGGTCCAACCATCTCGTTCTGGGTCTGCCAAGCGATCGACCACCTGATCGAATTGCATTCAACGCCCGCCTCGGAAGTCGTGATGAAGGGGACATTCATGCCACGTAACCAAACCAACGAAGCATAGCCCTCTCCGTTCGAAGAAGCAGCTCCTCAATGTTGAGTTCCTCACGCACTGCCGTGTTTCTCACCCTATCCCGACGAGTAATTCCCACAACAGCAGAGAAATCTCATATCAGCAGCTTGTATAATCTTATTCTTTCGGTAATTTTTTTTCGGCCCAAATTTTATGACCATAGGTGAGAGTTGGAACGAATACTGAGATGAAAGCCGCTAACTTCGCTTTAACACCAAGCTCGGCCTTCCTGATTCTGATCTATCAAGCTGTTTCAAAATTGATCCAGTTTGACCAATCCTACAGGAATGCTCAGCATTACTCCTTCCATCACTCGTGAAAAAGACCTGAAGGTACTTAAACTTCTCCACATGCTTCAATGGTACTCCACTAACATGTAAAGTACAGTCGTTTTGGAGATGGCCATAGCCTCCGATTTGTCCTCTTTGACCTTCATTCCAGCATCAGCACATACGGCCACAAACCTATCGACCTGCTGCGCCGCAACATCCAGTCCATATATGCAATGAAAATGAGAGGTGACTAGACGCACCCTTGGCGACGTCCAACGCTCAAGTACTTTATTTTCTTAAAGTGAAAATCTGGTCGGTTTTACTTCTACCGGGACGAAAACTGCACTGTGCATCCCCCATCCTGCGCTCGACCATAGCTCAAGAACCTCTTTCCCATGGAGACTTAGAAGAGATATGCACCTGCAGTTGGAGCAATCTCTTTTGCCCCCCTTCTTGAAAAGTGGGAAAATCACCCCAGGTTCTCAATC
Organism: Eristalis tenax; assembly: GCA_905231855.2. Taxonomy (NCBI): domain Eukaryota; kingdom Metazoa; phylum Arthropoda; class Insecta; order Diptera; family Syrphidae; genus Eristalis; species Eristalis tenax. The sequence continues at coordinate 22,899,724 of HG993125.1, read as the reverse complement.
GCCAGGGGTCTCACCACGTTCCCAGGCCACTTTAATGACACGAGAGACCCATAAACTCAATCATTACCCATTGCATTAAGCATTTCTGGTCGGATTTCATCCACACCGGCGGATTTGCCAACTTTTAGCGAATCAATCGCAAAAATGACTTCCTCCACCGTTGGACTATTCTCCGCCCATTCAAGACAACATGTAAAAAACAAATCCCACAACTTCTCTCCGTTCGCGTTCTGGTGAGATCTGATGTCGTTACATCCACACCCACGTGATCAATCAAACCCATGAGGATATATGAATCTATTTCGGCTACCCTTTCCAAGGCAGCAACAACTTCATTCAGGAAAGCCGCGCAACTCTGACTCTAAATTTGGTGCATACACCTGCACTGACGCCAAAGTTGACCTCTTAAGCTTGAGCTTTAAGATCTCGACTCTCCCTCCTGATGGTATCCACTCCAATACCCCGCCTGCGAGCCTGGGACTTGGAAGAGTTTCAACCCGTCAGGAAGAGTTTCAACCCGTCCAAAAGGTCCACAGTTCTACATCCCCTTTGCTTTCGAGGAGATACCCACGATATCCAAACGATACCTCGCAGCATCCTCAACTAAATCGAGATTATTTCCTGAAAGCAATGAGACGTTCCATGTGCCTATACTAATTCCATGCCGATGTCCGTTTTTGCTACCCGTACACACTGTTTTTTGCATGGCGTGACTTCCCCCCACACCGCTCATAGTTCCTTCATTCTAAGCTGCCGCCCAAATAAACCTTCAGGCCTTGCTCCAAATGGGGCCCTGGCACATCAGGGTAGGTAATATTCGAGGCCAATCGTGTTCTTCTTGTTATTTGGGCGGTTGCGCTTCGTTAGCCAGGCCTGGGATGTATGAAAATATACTCCTACACCCCAAACATATTGCCGACCTCCACCACTACGAGGTCAGCTGCCGGCGGGTCTTGATTTGTATTTGATGCATATAACTTTTTAGGTATAGAAAATCTAATAATAGGAACATTATCAATATACTGCCCTTCCATAATATATTTATTATTATTACTCACTGTAACACCTCCTGGATGAATCACAATATTTAATCCAGCAGCCTGAATCTTCTTAACAGAGACCAGATTTTGACGAACATCAGTCCAGAATAGCACATCCTTCAAAACAATTTGGGCCAGTTTTGACTGTTTTAACGTTCCAGAAATCACTGAAATGCAATTATAAGAAGTGTGAAATTCTTGTATGAAGTGAGTTGAGGCAAAAAGTGCTACAATGTCCCAAGGGTAGCAAAAACTTTTGGCCATTTGTGAAAAACGTAAAGAATTCCATCTCGTCTTAAATTCCCACGCTCATTTACAATGACATGCTTGCGGCGCATTTTGCAACCAGCTGAACACCGCCAGATTGCAATATGTCGCCACCTGTACTTGAGAGCGTTGATTTCACCATGGGACAAATCCACTTCCGCACTCGTACATTTGCAAGAGTACTTAAAGATCTCGACGTCGCTGGCCCGGATGGTATTCCCCTTATTCTTCTGAAGAGGTGTTCTTCTGCACTGGCAAAACCACTGCGTAAGCTTTAAGTCTCTTTCCGAGCAGATGGAAACAGCAATTGTCCAGCCCGTCCCTAAAAAGGGCGAATCGTCGTCACCCACCTCGTACCGACCCATAGCACTTACGTCCCTTCTTTCTAAGGTCATGCAAATGCTGATAAATCGTCAGCTTTTGAAATATCTTGAATCGCGGAAGCTTCTTAATGACCGGCAGTATGGTTTCCGCAGAAACAGGTCCACTGGTGATCTGATAGCTTCCCCGAAAACTGAAACCAATCTTTTCACAATGCAGGCGAATGCAATATCGTTGCGCTTGATATTTCTAAGGCATTTGACAGAGTTTGGCATCAAGCTCTCTTGTCGAAAATGCTTGCCATTGGAATAGATTAATCTCTTCTTCTATGGATAAGAAATTACTTTTCGAACCGTTCAATTCAAGTTGTTTTGAATGGGTTCAAGTCTGATATCCACCAAATAAATGCTGGTGTTCCCCAAGGCTCTGCTCTGTCTCCGACACTCTTTCTCATTTTTATAAATGATCTCTTCTCTGCTACTTCTAATACAATCCATTCCTTGGCTGATGACAGCACCCTCAGCTTTTCGTATTCGCTCCAAGACTCACGACCCCGCCTTTCGGCCGTAAAATTGGAACGGCAGCTTATGTTAAGCACATTGAATTCCGATCTTGACAGCATAATTAACTGGGGAAAGAACAATCGAGCGGAATTCAATGCTTCAAAACTCAATGCTTTCTGCTGTCACTCAAGCGAACCCTTTTTAATCAGCCATTATCCATGAATGGCACCTGTGTCGATGAAACCGGAAAGCTTTCCATCATGTGTATCAGCACAATACTTAGTTGGAACGATCACATATTTGAGGACGCCAAAAATGCTGCGAAATGTTTAGGTTTCCGCAATCGATGCAAGAAATACTTCAGCCCTTCTGATGTATTTATTTACAAGGCGTATATACGCCCAAGACTTGAGTACAACGCTCATATCTGGTTTTGTGCCCCCAAAACCACCCTGCACCTATTAGATAGAATACAAAAGCGAGCGCTAAAACTTATAGGAGGCAACAATATTGCAGAGTCACTTGACTCGCTCGAACATCGACGTACCGTCTCCCCTCTATCCGTAATTTATCGCTATTTCATCAAATAAGCTTGCCAACTGCATTCCTACTCTCCAGGAATTCACCCGCAATACCGGTATCGCCAGGAATGCTCATCAGTTTACCCTTAAGCCTACTTTCGGACGCACATTTAAATTTAGTGACTCGTTCATCAGCCATACGACACGAATGTGGAATGCTCTTCCCAGCCCAATATTTCCCCCAGAATACAATCCGCAGATATTTAAACCCAATGTGCATATGTACCATCTTTCCCTTTCTCCCTCTACACCTTCGGCCCGTGCTATGTCTTGAACCCGGACACTTAAGGGTATTAACAATTCCTTGTGCGCGCTCAAATTATAAAAAAAGCATTGATAGAAATGGAGCAGGTGAAGCATAGGTGGAGCGTAGGTTATGGGATGCAGCTGGTGTGCGTTGATGGTCATTCACCCAAATTTGGCGACACATCTTAACGATATCAACACAACAGACATAATTATGACTTCCTATGAAAACGTATGCTCACATTGTTTAAATTGCGCTGATGTGATGGTGCTATATGTATCATAACATTCAAGCTGATACCATTTCGATCCTTACGTGATTCATTACAGACTACCCGCAATTTGTTTTTTACAATCGCGTGATGTGGCATGTAAAAGGTCGTCCCAGAAGTAGGTTGTATTTCGTTTTATGGAAAACGTTATATGTGTCCTAATGCCTGATGGCACTGAAATACACGAATCATGTATATAAGCCCCAGCGGGAAAATTCAATAGACTCGTGACGACAGTAGGATCTGGTACCAATACTAAATATCGGCGCGATGGTCGATGCGAGTTAGTTCAGTCAATTATTTATTGCAGTCCAGTTTGGGATTTTATAGTGTTCAAGGGGTTAATCAGTTCAGCCTGAAAGGCAGCAAAGAGGCTTGTAGTAAAGTAATAGTCTTTTTTAAAGTGTAATAAAATGCAAGAATTAAATTAGTGCTTGCAAAATAAATTCGTGCACATCGTGAATATGAAGTTTCTGTATTTTATTCGTCACAATCCAGTGATCGAATCCGTAATTGTGGACAATTTAATTAATTGTACGTAGACTCAATTCGGCTAAACGTAAGCCTGATATCCACCAAATAAATGCACCAGCATTCCCCAAGGCTCTGTTTCATCTACGACACTCTTTCTCATTTGTATGAATGATCTCTTGTCTGCTACTTCTAATCCAATCCATTCCTTCGCATATTCGTTCCAAGACTCACTACCCCGCCCTTCGGCCGTAGAATTGTAACGGCAGTTTATGTTATGGACATTGAATACAAGTGATAACTTGCTATTCAGCCTTCTTCGCCGAGTTTCATCAACGACGACTCACATACGGTTGAATTATTTATGGGAAGGCAATCCCCAGCAATGCCGAAGGTCTCGTTCAAATTGATCATAATCCTGCCGAATTCCATGTCGATCTGACTGATGCTCTCGTCAAAAGCAAGTTGAACCCTTCGTTCGCCAGCTTTGGTATGGAAAGAGTGTAGAGAAGTAGGGTGCCATTTGCGTAGATGGAAGGGAATCCGTACTCTACGGCTTGTATCTCGTTCACGTATGGTAGGATATCTGTATCACTGATGACTCTGTTGATTTCATCTTTATCTAGAAGATTGGTGTTGACGAGGTTGGCACGTTCGTACGACTTCGTTTTACTGCTCTTTTAAGATCAGGAACCCGTTAAGGATGTCATGTTCGTATTCGCTGGTGTTAGGTGTTTTGATCCCATTTTTGACCAGCTCAATCATCCAATTTGTTTTCTTCCTTATATCCCCGTTAGCGCTGAATAGATCACTGTTCACCTTATATTGATGACTGTTGTTGGTCACTATCTGCTGTTCACTCTGCAGGATTCTGTTCCAGTCAGCCGCGTCTGGGCTGCCAGCGATCCATTTTCAGGCAGAACCTAGCCAATCTTCTGATCTGGTATTCCGCACTGGTTTGCCCCTGAGTTTATTTAGCCTGTTCCTTATTTGCTGCAGGTGGTATTTAATTCTTGTCCTTAGTTTCGCTCTTTTGATGTTCTCGAAACTGAAATTGTGCAGTGCATCGGCGAGGTGCTCAAATTTGTAGAGGCTGATGATATGCACAAATTTTAAATCCGTCACCTTATTATCCTTAGCCACAACCTCATCTCGGAACAGAGGGTTGTGCTTACCCTGAAGTCTTCTGAAGTGGGTAAGGACAATTTCACCTTCTTTGAACTTCTTAGGCGAGGTTCTTTTCAAGTTACGCCTTTTGTTGTCTGCCCTCTGCATAACTTCTATCCGCCCCCTAAGCTGATTGGCTTTCATGCGGAAATTCAATATATTCTGAAAGTTTATTCGGGAGCTCCTATCAAAGAATACATCGTACGGCTGCCGTTTCGCGGCAGAATGAAAGAAATCTTTTGGGCGCAAGTCCTTGTATTCCGTCCTCAGGCACCTATAAATCTCTAAAATTGTCGAGTGGAACCACTCGACTTGTCCGTTTACCTCACTACGGTTGACAGGAGTCTGGTACATCTTGATATTGATATGATAAGGTTGACCAGAATCGGGCTGAGGAAACTCGTTATCCGTCACCAGCACTTGGGGGACTGTGAAGTAATGTAGGATTTTGATCAATTTTTCCCTTAAAGGGAGGATTCGTTTTTAATGGGTGGGAAACAGCTTAGCAAAGTCAGGTCCGAAGAATCTTGGTCTGCACTATGTACCGTCTCTGAAGCTGTATCAGTTAAACCTTCATTGTCCTCTGTAGCCTTCGCCGGAACGGGAACTCCGTTCGCTGGCCGAATCAGTTGCAGAGGCGTTATTCTCCAAACTCCCACTTGGTCCCGACCCAGGAGGTGTTGAGCGGAGTAAATGGTTTACTTGGGTCTCTAATCTAAAAAAAGGGTTGGCTACGACATTTTGTTTACCTGGTTTGTAAATTAATTCGTAGCGGCCTTCTAGCGATTCAGCTTGGAGTTACGGTTCCTGTTTCCCAACGAAAAAGTTAGAGGTTGGTAATCCGTATAAATATGGATCTTTTTCGTACAGGTATGATTGAAGATTGTCCAAAGCCCAGACGATAGCCAACATCTCTTTTACATTGGTCGTGTAATTATATGTAAATGTAGGCTATCGTCCTGTCTTTTCCGATTCACCTTGTGAGAGAACGGCGCCAATGGCGAAGTTCGACGCCTCCGTTGTTAGGTTATAGGGTATGTTATAGTCAGGGAAGGAAAGAACATCAGCTGATGTCATTAGCTCCTTGAGTTCTGTTTTGTCGCAAGGACAATTAGCAAAAAGAATGTTTAGCTCAAGTATCGAAACCGATAGTTGAAGTTAGGCTTGACGGAGGCGGAACAACAAAAGGTTGAAGTAAAACCGTGAAGTAAAAAACCTTTGCGAGCGCGCTACGAAACGGACAACCAAGAGAAATACAACCAGCAAGAAATATGAAAAAACCTTTTTTTTCTATTTTATTGAAGATGTTGATTGATTTAGCTCAACACTGGGAATGAATGCATCATTAGGGTCATTGCCTTCAGAAAATCTCTGATCCGTTTTTTTCCTTGGTCTATTGCTAGTCCAGCTACATAGCCTTCTTGCATAATTCGCCACCCTGGACCTCCCGGTTCCCTTGAAGTAGCCAGACCATCCAATGCATTTTCTGATCTCCCAAATTTGATGAAATGCCGTCGGTCGTCAGCTGACTGGGGTCTGTTAATTTTCCGTCGGCGTTTTGTGATGCATTTGATGTCAAATTTTCTTAGATGAATGCATGTTGCGTGCAACATCCTGCCGGGCCACCGGGAAAGAACTAGGACATCAGGGTAATTGTCTCGCTGTAGCTGGTAGAGATCCTGGACTAATGACGTGTGACCGGTGTATGCATAAAAAGAAAAAAGGTGTAGGTATGGTGAAAGGTGTGTGGCAATGATGATTTATATTATGTATGTTATGTTGTTAGATTAAGAAAAATTTATGAATATATTTATGTGTGTGTGTATGTGTTGTTCTGTGAACTCGGCAACTTCACCATAGGCAGAAGGCTAAGTTTGGCTATTGGTCGTTGAAACGAAGATGTTGCAGTTCTAACCGTTACGACTCGAATTTTCCGTCTGCTCCTGGCTGTGTTTGCGTGATTCTGCCCAGACGCCAGAGGGTGGGGGCGTTTGTTCTTCAGGGAGAAGCACTAGCTGTCCTACCTTGAGGTCGTTGTTTGGCGTTAACCATTTTGGACGACGTTGTAATCGGACCAAGTATTCAGACTTCCACTTTTTCCAAATATCTTGGTGGATTTTCTGCAGCAGCTGCAGTTTAGTGCTGATCCAATTAGAAAATGTCCTGGTGTTAGGATCGAGAGGTCATCCGGATCTTCCGTTAAAGGACAAAGTGGACGAGAATTCATGCAAGCTTCGACTTGCGCCAGTACGGTTGCATATTCTTCGAACGTACGACTGTAGTGTCCGATTACCCTCTTCAGGTGGTGCTTCATAGACTTCACACCCGCCTCCCAGAGGCCACCGAAATGCGGAGCGGCAGGAGGGTTGAAATGCCATTGGGTTCCTTTGGTTTGGAGTGTCTTTGCAATAACGGCCGACCATTGCTTTGGCATGAATGACATTTCCGCTTCCATAAGATCTGCGGCTCCCTTGAAATTCGTTCCGCAGTCGCTGTAAAGATTTGTACAAATACCACGGCGAGCGGTGAAACGTTTAAACGAGGAATGCTGATGTGGTGTAGTCGCTGACTAACTCCAGGTGAACTGCTTTCGTGCAAAAACAGACAAAAATCGCGATGTACGCTTTTGTAACCTTGTTGCACCGACCCTTCCACGCTTTTAGTTGCACAGGACCAGCATAGTCAACTCCTGACGTTTGAAACGGGCGGGCTTGGCTCACTCGTAAAGCTGGCAGATCTCCCATCTGTTGCTGCATCTCTGTTGCACTGAACCTATAGCATTTACATTTGTGGATGCACTGTTTTACAGCAGATTTCAAGCGCAAAATCCAATACTCCAACCGAAGTGTAGCCATCATGAGTTGTTGACCGCCATGAAGAGTTCTTAAATGCGCATCGTGGACAATGAGCGTCGTTAGAATGTTGGTTGAAGGTAATATTATCGGATGCTTTTGTGAATAGGGTAACTCAGCATTTTCCAATCGACCTCCAACTTGTAAAACAACATTTTCATCCATAATTGGTGAAAGTCTTGCAATTTTGCTTCTTCGAGGTATGCTTTCCTTGTTGCTTAACTTTTATACTTCTTCAGGAAAATACTCCTGCTGAACAAGGGCAATCAGACGCCATTGAGCTGATGCTATCTCATCGGCTGAAAGTGGTCCAACCAGCGGGTTTTGCAACTTCTTTGCTTTTATTTTCAAATTAGTGGGGAATCGACCCCAATATGCCACAGCTCGATACACTCGGTTCAGAGACGAAAAGCGGTTGAACAGAAGCTCATTCAAGTTAAATGTAGTGAAGTGAACGCAGAGCTGAAAAAGATTTATTATGGGGTACCCAGATGCGATCAACTTACTTTTTTGTTTTGAACTCTCCGACCTTTTATTTTCAAGATTCGTAGGCGTGATGTCCATGGACACGTTTTGGGTTGCGTCAAATGATTTTAAGAACGCGGTTCCATACCACCATTGACTATTCTGCACCAGATCACTCACGCTAACACCTCGGGTTTTTCTTGGATGACAGAATCACACCACAGGAACCTTTTCTCTGAGTGAAGCTCCATCGTGTCCACCGTGGCCCTCAACAGCTTTGTCAACAACAGGGCTCAACATAATTCCAAGCGGGCAAAGGACTTACCTTTGAGCGGCGCCACCCTAGATTTTGCTGCAATGAGGTGTATAAGTGCATCTTTCCCCGTTAGATTCTCCAACGCCAATTATTTTCACGTGGTCTACAGCTACACCAAGATTCTTGAGGGATCAGTTGCTGTGTCAACTAACAGTTAAAGATCTTCGGACGATTCTGCAACAAGCTGAGGTTGATCGAAGAGGAGTTTGAACTGATTATCCTTCAACAGACGAATATTTTGATATCTCTTCACGAGCAACGCCCAAGCGGATTCGAAATTTGAATCGGTGTTTCTTAGGAGTCGAGCTGTTTCACCCGTAAGATTGCATTTTAAATATTGCAACTTATGAGCATCAGATATTGACGCAAATTCTTAAACTTTGGCCACATGTTTAAAGAATCGTCAAACGTGGGGATTTTAATTGCAGGGAGCTTAAGTTCTACCGATGGCGTGTTTGAAGCGCATAGTGATCTGTTAAGGGCAATTTGACTTTCGGTTGTTGCCAACTGTTCCTTTAATTCACAGGAATAATCAAAGAATAGTTCCTTCAGTTTGTGAAAAGTGAGAGCATCCATATAATTCACCTTAATTGCTTCGGTAGGAGCCTCAACAATTTTCTGGTGAAGAACCTTGGCCTCCTCGAAGGATGCCTCCAAATCAGCCAAACGCGCCTCATACATATGCACCGATTTCTTTTTGACATCTAAGTTAGAATACGATTATGATTAATGATCCCTCCCCGAACACACAAGTTAATTTATTATGATCAAATATGATCAGCGAATTAAGGTAAAAAATACTATAATAAAGTTGCTCCCTCGCTGTACTATCTCGGGAAGTTGCTTTGCTCCCCCGCTGGGTCAGCTTCAGATGCACGTTCTTACAGGATAACTAGTAGCAGTCATCAACACTATACACTCCGACTGTCTTTTACCGCACGCATAAACGTAGCACGAACCGATTGTCTTTGTTGGTTTTCACACTCGCGTTCACTTTTCTGCCTTGCGAATCCTTTAAGGATCCTATTAATCTCCTTGATACAATCCGGCTCGAAGGACCAATGTTTCGTCGCAAGGACAATTAGCAATAAAAATGTTTATCTCAAGGATCGAAACCGATAGTTGAAGTTAGACTTGCCGGAGGCGGAACAACAAAAGGTGTTTTTTTTTTTTGTCCATTTTTATTGTTTAATTCATAACAGCTTACATACTAGACAAAAATGTTTAAAACTATTTGAACGAACATTGTTACTTCTAACTTACTGCCACTCTAAGCTAAACTTAATCTTATTATATATTTTTCGATCTAACCTAACATGATTGGAGTACATGTGACACATTTTACCAGAATAAAATAATATGAAGTTTTCCTTAAAATTTACACGCTAACTTACAATCTACCTTAAAATAAAACTTACAAACTAACTAGAGCTAATCTACTTATATATACATATGTATACAAATGTATACACATGTGTATACGTATATATCCCTAATATACATAATGTATATATGTATCACTATGTATACATGTATACATTCTATTTTTTTTGTTTTTCTTAGCGCCTTATTCTACCCTATGCTAAGTGCGTCGGCCGTAGGTTGCGGCTGATATTACTCATATCCAATCTACTGCAAGACAGGGGACCGACCTTTCCCAATACGGGAGTCTGAACTACCCTTTCTAACCGGGGTCGAAAGGATTCGAAGCGGCCACCAAAATGAGTGGTGCTGCATGGCAACATCCCGGATGTCCCGCCTGGATACCTCCGTACTAAACCGGAGGAGACCCTCCTCAGCTCGCTGTGCGACGGAACTGTCGTGGTTGAGTCGCCCATCCACCGTTGATCTGGCTATGTGGTAGATGAGCGGCAACGCATTTACATTTTGTATCAGACTGCGCTTCTCTAGATAGAGAAATGCTTCTGGGGGGACGAAGCCGTTGTGACGTACCCTTTCGTGGTATAATGAATTGGGGTAGTAAGCCCCTGAGATCAAGTTATTGATTGAGTTCATCGCTCTGGCAGTATGCCCTCGAATCAACTTCACTAGGAAATTGTCCACTCGTATCAACTTCACCCTGTTGTATAAGATCTCATTGGAATAGAATTTTCTGTACTGGGACTCTGGAGTTCTCTAAAGGCGAAGGCAGGCCCTAAGACAGGCCCTCTCGAACAACCGAATCTTTTCCATCAAGCTTGCACTCACATTGAACCACACGGGACAGCCATAGGTAAGCATTGGCCGGATGGGGGCCATGTAATAGATGACCTTCAACCTCTCATCGAGTTGGCTGTTGTAAAACAGTCTCTTTGTAAGGGCAAAAGCACCTCGGGCCCTGGCCAGAGCAGCATCTACTTATACAACGGCGTCCAGAACAATATGGTTTCCGATTTCTGAAACTTGATTTTCAACTTCCAGTCATCGCAATCTCTCATGAATGAATCGAAGCCACACTGCACGAGAGTAGTGATGTCCCCGATCCTTTTGCCTGATGTGTACACGAACAAGTCGTCGGCGTACGCAATTACGTGAAGAAGAGAACTTATCAGATCGCTCAAGTAAATATTGAACAGGATCGGCGAATTAACGGCACCCTGTTGGAGACCATTTTTTACATTAAAAATACCTGTGGAGGTCACGTTGCCATTCTTGACGACGAATCGTCTACCGGTAAGCATGTTACACAGTAGGTACAACAAAGACCTTCTAACCATACGGTGTCAAAGGTCTACATTGTTTCTGGCTCTTGTTCCATTGGATATCCGACAACAGTTTCGACGCGGCATTAATGGTGTCATGCCCCGCTTTGAAACCGAATTGGTTATTCGGAATTATATTTTTGTCCTTAGTCCAGTTGATCAAAGCTCTATTTATCACCTTCTCGAATACCTTCCTGATGTTCGGAAGGAGACTAATTGACCGCAGGTTGCACGCATTCGAAGAATCTTTTCCTCGCTTCGATATGGGTTGTTCAGGGTTGTAATGTGTATTATTCAAAGCATTGTTAAACAGGATTGGGTACATATTAACCACTTCCAGGGGGAGATGTCTTGGCACAATGTTCGAGATCCCATCGACTTTTTTATTGATTCGAAGACCGCTTTAAGATATGTCTTCGAAATGAACGGGGATGAACTCTTCGTCGGCGATGACATAAACTGCCATGTTATCATCGTTGAACACGAAAAAGCCAGTGTTCTCAGATCGCCATTGTTGCAGATCTTCACGAAGAAGCGTGTTGTTAACCAGTACGCGGTTCTCCAGGTCGCGGTTTGGGCGAACGCTCTCGTTCACCTTGTACACTTCCTGAAAGACCGCGCCTAGTACTTCCACTTTTTCTTGCGGATCTTCGACCACAAAAAAGTTGTCGTCAAGTACGGCGTTATCTGGATCAATACCTGCTGTAGTCAATATTTGTTGATTGTCCGTCGTTCTGGGGAGCTTAAGACACGGAAGATCGCTCTGCTTGTTTCTTCTAAAGAATTTGTTTACTTGCGGGAACATGTTTGGGTTGTGGGATCGTACAGCTCGAATCCTATTGTTCCAATACAGGTTGGCAGAAATTCTGTAATTCCGCGCAATCAATGTTTGAATGTTTTTGATGAGCGATTTCAGTGTTCTAACTTCTTCGTCTCGTCTGTCAGTAAACCACCTGTACAAGGTTGTTAATCTTGGCAGGAGTCTACTTTTTTGTTGGTGGAGTGCGTCAATATGCATTGCGGTACATGTTATGGTTATTAGTACATATATACCTAGGTATCGTACTGTCTATCGCCCGTTTTATTGTCTCGTCCAATTAGAATTGGACGGTATGTTGTTGGAAATCATGTTTCGCCAATATCCGTGTCGGGCATTTAAGTCCCCGGCCAAAATGAAATAGTTCTCCTCCGAGTCTAGCCTTAGACATCGAAAGAGTGAATCGAGCTTTGATATAGTTGTTCCGGAACTAGGGTTGCCGGAGGAGTAGACCGACACCGCATACAACTTCCTTCCACTGCAATGAAATGCAAACGATGCAGGGTTCCAACTCCTGAAACTTTCGTACTTCACTACTACACACTACTTTGTGTTTTATGTTATTTTTAATGAGGATTGCAACACCGCCTCCACCACTGGAATTGAGCCGGTCTCTTCTAATAACACTATAATTATTGTGCTCTAATTTGCCTCTCTGAGTTAGCTTGGTTTCGCTAATCAGCATCAGCTCTGGGCTTTGATCATCTAACAGTTTATAAAGCTGGTTTTTTCGCGGGATCCCCACCAATGAATTAGCATTCACTGCAAGGATCTTAGAAGTTATCTCCGTCTGCGCAGCCATTAAGACTGTTGACGTGATTGGTCCTGCAGGAGCGCCAGAATTTGGTCTACCCGCTCTTCTAAGCGATCTTCAATGGACGATTTCCAGTCAGGCGTTGGATCGTGTGCTCTTGGCACTGAGGCTTGCGGCACTACCTTCGGTAGTTGCTGCTTTTCCGTGCTCCTCTGACCAGACGCCATTTGGGCGTAGGTTATTTGAGGGTTGACGGGTATGGCTTCCCCGAGTGGATGTTTCACTGGGGGCTGCTTCTGCAGAACAATTTTTGCTTTCCGCTCTTGGTATTTTCAATAGTTAGCGGTGTGCCATGCGTTCCCGCAGAGTACGCACTTGAGCTGAGTTCTGTCAGCTGCTCCCTCTTGCCCCAGAGAACAATTCCCCGCACTGTGGTCCTCACCGCACTTTACGCATCGAGGCTCCATTTGGCGGTTCGACGCGGTGTGCCCGAACCTTTGGCAGCAGTAGCATTGTACAATGCCATCGCGCCTAGTTATGCTTTCCCATTTGCAAGGACAGTAATCTAACTTTTTAATTTTGTTTAGATTGTCCGTTTTGCTTGTTCAGCTGTCCCCCGAACTATATAAATGGGCAATTTCCGCCCCTCTTTCCTTGCCTTTGCGGTGGAGAAGGGCTTGACCCCGACCAACTCGACACCCTCGCACACTTGCTCCTTGAGCAGTTCGAAGACCTTCTCCGCTTCGAGAGGCCAGGAAAGCTTCAACAAACGGGAATGGCGTTTTTCGCCTTTTGTTGGAAGGAGAAGAACTCTAGGTTCGAGATCTCTAGAATGCCCTTAACCTTATTATATTGTTCCACTGTATTGCAGTGGATTGAATATCTGTCGGTACCTTTATTCTTACTTATGATAAAATTACCTGCACCTATGGCCCGCTTGCATAATTTTATAGGCGGCACTTTTTCCTTTTTTTGCTGCTGCTGTTGCTGATGTGCTGGTGGCTGCTGTTGTTGTTGCGCTGCTGTCTTCTTCTGCTTTTGTTGACGTTGTGCGGCACCCCTTTTTGGTGTTTTGGCTGCTGGCATTTTATGTTGCTGAGCAGCTGTCTGCATTTATTGCTGCTCTGCTGGATGCGGTTGTTGCTGATCTGCATGTTGCTGCTGCGTTGCCTGTTGCTGCTTCCTCAGAGCCGCTGGCCGCCGTTGCTGTTGCGCTGTGGGCTTTCGTTGTTGCTTCTTTTGCCCTTCTTTTTGGCTTTTCATCGCCGGCTGCTGCTGGGACATTGTCTCCTTATCTCTCTTTCGCCTTGCGAGCGTCCGAGATCTCAGCTCCCTTACTTCATGGAGGAGTTGTTGCATTCTCTCTCATGCCTGCAATCTCACATTCCTTGAATTGAACTATTCGTTCCAATTCGTCTTCAGTATCGGAGGGCAGAGGACCAAAACTGTTGCTGCTGACAACGAACAGCCCTTCCCCTCCATCAGAGACGTATTGTACCGTCTCTTCCCTTTCTTCACCAGACTCGACTGCTGACGTACTTGATGCGGCCTCACTCTGATCTTCCTCGAGTTATGCATTGATGTTGCTGGTCATTGCCCGCTTCTGAGAGCGTGGACCGCTCGTGGTTATCCATTTCCCGCACTCACTCACTTAACTAAGTGTCCATGGGTGACGGAGAGGAGGAGGAAAAAGAAAAAAAAAAACGATTTCGGGTTTGTCCCCAGCGGGGAATAAACCGGGGTCCCTAGCTTCACTACTGCTTTTGTTTGTCTTTTCTTTTAGGAAGCCGAATCACTCGCGAACTTTTACTGCACTGTTTTGTTCAGTGGTCTGTGAACGACTGGAACAACAAAAGGTTGAAGTAAAACCGTGAAGTAAAAAAACTTCGCGAGCGCGCTGCGAAACGGACTTACTTACTTACTTACTTACTTAAGGTGGCGCTACAGTCCGAGGTGGACCTGGGCCTCAACCAACAAGCGTCTCCAGCCAGCTCGATCATTATCTAGCTGTCTCCAGTTTCGCACGCATAGTTGGTTGAGGTCCCTTTCCACTTGCGTGCGCCACCTGAGTCGCGGTCTTCCTCTACTGCGCCGTCCCTCGGGGATGGATTCGAAGACTTTTCAGGCCGGAAAAGACCTCAATCGTTGGATCTCTCTTCTGGCTAAGTCGATGTCGCTAAACAGCCCGTATAGTTCGTCATTATATCTCCTCCTCCACTCCTCCACTCTATGCAGACGGGACCGAAAATCACCCGAAGAATTTTCCTCTCGAAGCAACCAAGAGCAGCTTCATCCGCTTTTGATATCCGCAGGACTGGGACGATTTAGGTCTTGTAAAGCGTTAGAAGCAGCGATTGGCAAGAGTTATTCTTCGTTTGATTTCAGCGCTGGTGTCGTTGAATTGATAGCGGTGCCTAGGTAGACAAAGTTTTTGACTAACTCAAAGTTATATCTGTCTGCTGTGACGTTCTTCGCGGCCTACGTTGCAATACCCACGTCATTATATCTCCTCCTCCACTCCTCCACTCTATGCAGACGGGACCGAAAATCACCCGAAGAATTTTCCTCTCGAAGCAACCAAGAGCAGCTTCATCCGCTTTTGATATCCGCAGGACTGGGACGATTTAGGTCTTGTAAAGCGTTAGAAGCAGCGATTGGCAAGAGTTATTCTTCGTTTGATTTCAGCGCTGGTGTCGTTGAATTGATAGCGGTGCCTAGGTAGACAAAGTTTTTGACTAACTCAAAGTTATATCTGTCTGCTGTGACGTTCTTCGCGGCCTACGTTGCAATACCCACAAAAGCGCCATTGACATCACGCTGTGTTCTTCCGATAATGTCAATATCGTCGGCATATGCGAGTAGTTGGACGGACTTCTGAAAGATTGTTCCTCTGGTGTTGGCGTTCGAGTTTTCAACAATTCTTTCAAGAATGATGTTGAAAAAGTCGCATGACAGCGCGTCGCCTTGTCTGAATCCTTTTTTGACATCAAAGGTCTCGGTTAGATCTTTACCGAGCTTGATGGCGCAGCGTGCATTCTCCATCGTCATCCTACACAAACGGACGAGTTTGGTAGGGATGCCAAAACTAGACATTGCTCTGTATAGCTCGTCTCTATAAATGCTATCATACGCGGCCTTAAAATCGATAAAAAGGTGGTGGGTATCGATTTGTTGCTCCTGGGTTTTCTCCAAAATCTGCCGCAGTGTGAATATTTGGTCGATGGTGGATTTTCCTGGCCTAAAGCCACACTGGTATGGACCGACCAGGTTGTTGACGAATGGCTTTAGGCGTTCACACAGTACGGCAGATAAGATTTTATATGCGATACTTAGGAGACTGATGCCTCTGTAGTTGGCGCAGTTCAAAGGGTCTCCTTTTTTATGGATCGGGCAGACTATGCTGAGGTTCCATTCATCGGGCATGTTTTCCTCCGACCATATTTACAGATGAGTTGGTGCATGCTCCTGCGGCCTTAAAAAGCTCAACGGGTAGGCCGTCAGCTCCCGCAGCCTTGTTGGATATTAGTTTGGATATGGCAATCCTCACTTCATCTGGGTCGGGCGGACGGAATTGTTGATCTTCATCGTCCCTTTCATTGGGGTTGAATGGTTCGTTCTGCCTGACAGCGGGATTTGGTTCTTCGTCGCCGTTATACAGTCTGCAGAAATGGTTTCTCCATAGCCTCAGCATCCACTGTGACTCTACTACGATGTTCCCTTGATCATCCTTACAGGCTTCGGTTCGGACTTTATAACCTTGACTGGTTAATTTTACCCTTTGGTAAAACTTCCTTACCTCATTTCTGCAGTAATATCCCTCTAGTTTGCCGATCGCGCGCTTCTCATGCTCCTTCCTTTTTCTCCTGAGAAGCCGGTGTTCGTCTCTCCTCTTCTGCTCGTAGAGCTCCCGAGTTCTTGTCCTTCTTTGCAGTGCCGCTTTGTATGCTTCTTACTTGGCTGCATTCGCCTGCCGACACTCGTTGTCAAACCAGGGGTTTCGTTGTGGCGGCATCTCTGATGGCTTTTTGGCAATGCTGCCACTGATCTTCAATATTTGATGTTGGCGGCGTAGGATTTCTTAAGAGGTTAAGGGAGACACGATCGAAAAGGATTTGGCAATCTCTTGCGATTGTAGCCGGCTGACGTTAAACTTCCTCACAGTATTTCTTTGTCTTGGCGGTATTCGGGATATCCGCAACCTTATCTTGGCTACAACAAGGTGGTGGACCAAGGACAATTTTAATGTCGTAGCTAGGGCATTGCTCATAAGTTTTGTCCAGGAGCTCTTGTCTTTGGTGTCGTCATCTTTCTCCTCTGTGGGGGCATGTGTGCATATAAAGCTTATGTTGGCAAATTTAGCCTGGATGCGAATTGTCGTGAGGCGCTCGTTCACGGATCTGAACGATAAGACTTCTTGCCTAAGTCTGCCTCAAACGACAAATCCACATCCAAATAGGCGCTGTTTTTGCTGTTTGTAGCAGTCACCGTAATATATATCACAGTTTTTCAGCCTTCTTTTGCCCGGTCCATCCCATCGCACTTCTTGGATGGCGGTTATATCTACTTTGCAGCAGTCTAGGGCTTCCGCTAATTGTTCGGCTGCACGTGGCCTATAAAGGGACCATATATTCCACGTACAGATCCGAAGATCGTTGTCCGTATATCGTTTGCAGGGTTTGTCATCAGTAAAATCCTCCGTTTCCGAGGCTTGTTGTTGCTTCGTAACTACATATTTTTTTTATGTGGCCGGGCAGTTACCCCGACGGCACAACCCCCAACCTGGAGGGTCAGTTCCTTTTTTGTCACCCCTAGGACAAGAGGTCGCACTTATAAGTTTGGCAAGTTGAGCTCGGGTGAACTACAACCAGTACCCGATGGCTACCACTTGGAGGTAAAATAAGCACAATTGGTGTGTAGAAAAAGTTAAAACACTGGGCATCGCCAGGTTGACGCCAGTCAGTGCCTACCCGATTCCCACAACACCCAACCGGACAACTAAGAGAAATACAACCAGCAAGAAATATGAAAAAAAAAACTTTTTTTTTCTATGAATTCTATTTTATTGAAGATATTGATTGATTTAGCTCTACACTGGGAATGAATGCATCATCAGAGTCATTGCCTTCAGGAAGTCTCTGGTCCGTTTTTTTCCTTGGTCTATTGCTAGTCCAGCTACATAGATTTCTTGCATAATTAGCCACTCTGGACCTCCCGGTTCCCTTGAAGTAGCTAGACCATCCATGCATGTGTGCAAAAAAAAAAAACCTCGCAGCGTGGGAGGAGCCAAAGGGCGGTCGTTGACCCCATGTCACTCACGATGTAGATCATTTTCTGATCTCCCAAATTTGAGTTCGTAAGTGGTTTTGCCACTTTCGCATAGTCACGAATAAGCTTCATGTAATAAGAAGTGAGACCTAGGAAAGATTTCAACGGTTTCAGGTGGTCTGGCGGCAAAATGTTTCTTATTGAAGCCACTTTTTTTGAAACGGGTTTTATATCATTGGGCTTTTGAATTTTCGAGATGGTTCTTTGGGCCATTACCGTAGGCGATTCTTTCGTCTACGTAACACAATTTCCCGATATATGGCTTCAAGACGTCGTCTATCATTCGTTGAAAGATCGACGGGGCTTTCTTCATTCCGAAGGGTAATCTCAAAAATTCATATTTTCCATTCATGGTCGAAAAAGGAACCGCGAAGTAAGATCAAGTGTGGTGAAATGCATTTATATCCGGGATGGGACATGTGGCGGAAATTGTTACATTATTCAATCGTTCATAGTCGACCACCATTTCATTCGTGTAAGTGAGCTTAGTGTGACTGGTCGTGTGCGGTGAAGACCTCCTCTTGGAAGCGATTTTGCTGTGTGTTCGTCGTGCAAGCGAAAACTCCACTTTGATTGCACCACGGTCACCGAGAAGTCGTGGAGAACCATGGGCACAAGAAGAGACGCATGGAAGTGCCAAATATGCCGGAACTGTGGAGATGTTCAATCTACAGCTGCAGCCAGCAATGTTCGTCATACAACGAAAGAACAACCGTCCAAGAGAATGCGTGAACTCAGCAAGAACTCCAAGAGAATGCGTGAAACTCAGCCCCGGTAACCCAACTAACACCATCTCAACTGACAACAGCTCAGCTGTCATAGCGGAAATCCGTCTTCTAAGAGGGGAAGTGAAAGAAATAACGGCAAGCTGTGATTTCCTAGCCGCTAAATACGAGGAACTCAACTCTAATATAAGAAAAAACAATGATCTTATGGACAACATCATAAAAGAACTAAATGATATGAAAGAATCAAACAAAAAAAAAGATGTCATCATTGAAAATTTACAAACACAGATCAACACACTTGAGCAACAAATGATCAAAAATAGTATTGACATTAAAAACATTCCCCCTACCCCTCAAGAAAACCTTATAGATGTAGTAAAGGGAATAGGAAAAACTATCAACTACGAGATCAACGACATCGACATCACGGACATATATCGAACAAAGACAAAAAACCCCGAAAAATCTTCGATAATTGCTACATTTGCGTCCGGCATAAAGAAAATGCAATTTATTAAACAAACGCGCTCCACTCGCTCCCTCAAACTGAAAACTGTCATGCAGAAAACAAGAAACAGCTCAAGCGCTGGTGCAGCTTTCCCTGATGCTACGGTGTATGTTAACAACCAGCTGACAAAGCATAATAAGCACTTAATGTGGATAGCAAAAGAAAACTGGAGATTTGTGTGGGAGAATGCGGGAAGAATACTTGCTAGACAGAATGAGAGTACGCAGCCGATTCTGATAAGTACGGTTGCAGATGTGAGCAAAATTTCTCGCGCTCAATAACTGCATTGTGCGTAAGCAAAAAGAAACCCAAAAACTCTTGATACCAAAATGGCCCCAATGAACTTCTAATTGATATAAATTGTAGGGTAATTAGTGGTTTTAGCGGCATCAAAACAAATGAATTAAATGAAAATAAATGTTACTGTCTTAGTTTTAATATAAGATCATTGCGAAAGAATTGGAATGATTTCTGCATTAACGTTAGAAATTTCATCAATATGTTAAAGATAATAATACTAGTTGAGACTAACATAGATGAAGAAGAAAAAGGACTTTACAGTATAGATGGTTTCCAAGCGGAGTTCCTGAATCGAGATAAACGTAGAGGAGGTGGACTTCTAATGTTGATACGTAATGACTTACAATATGTACGATTAACATCTGAAAGTGTGTCATATGAAAATATCCAAATTCAGATTAAAGAAGACAATAAGTACAAGTATGTAATAGGGATATATAGACCACCAGGTTACAGCCGAAAAGCGTTTATTGAAGAATTCGGAAACAACGTTGGACAACTGGGAACAAAGGACGAGATTATGGTAATGGGTGATATGAATATCAATGTGAATGATTTGGAATTGTATGGCGTAAAAGAATATCTTGAGATGCTGGCGTCACTGGGGTTGACTAATGTGATAACGGAGTATACCAGAGTAGACCCGAAAACAGGATCAAAATCAACGATTGACCACATCTTAACGAACGCTATGCAAAATCAAATCAATTCAGCTGTAATTGAAAGTTGTATCACAGATCATTACCCAATCATATACTTCCCACCAATGCAAAAATCTGCTGTTAAAGAAAGTACAGTCAGCTTGTCCTATATATTTAACGCAAAGGTT
The DNA here is from genome assembly GCA_905231855.2 of Eristalis tenax. Taxonomy (NCBI): domain Eukaryota; kingdom Metazoa; phylum Arthropoda; class Insecta; order Diptera; family Syrphidae; genus Eristalis; species Eristalis tenax. The sequence continues at coordinate 22,879,260 of HG993125.1, read as the reverse complement.
AACGAATTAATTGCAGAAACAAACTGGGATGAAGTCATCAATGAAAGTGATGCAGTCTCACTTTATCAGAAACTTTAGGCTAAAATGGCATATATTTATGATGGAGCGACATCTACCAAACTGATAAAAAACAGAAGAAAGTTTAACCCATGGATGTCTACGGATATAATCAACAAATGTAGAAAAAGGGACATAATTTATAGAAGGTGGAAAAACAACCGACTGAACAAATATTATGAACTGGAATATAAGACTTTCAGAAACAAATTGAACAAGGATATAATGGCTCAAAAATCCTGTTTTTATAGAACCAAGTTCAGCCAAATCAGGTCAGATCCCCGTAAAACATGGGGTCTTATAAACGAAATTCTCGGAAGGAAAAAACCTGGAGTTGGTGGAAAAAACCTGAAACTATAACAAAGAACTTCTCTGGCAAAATGTGTCTCAATAATCTCGCTAGTGCATTTGCAAACAATTTTGGCACTCAGATTAAAAACATTATTCATCATTGCGACATTGCTACATCGACACATACGAGTTCAACATTATACAGATCATTATTCATACAGGAAACAACTGTCTCAGAAGTTCGAAGAATTATTCTTTCACTAAGCGATAACAAATCGCCAGGTTTTGACGGGATAAGAGCCCGGGATATAAAAAGACACTCGGACATATTCACCCCAATATTATGCAAATTTGTTAACCTTATCATAAATCAAGCAAAAATTCCTTCAACTCTGAAAACAGCAGTAGTCCGACCCATATATAAAGGAGGTACCAAAAGTGAGCTCAACAACTACAGGCCGATTTCAATACTGCCGATAATTTAAATGTGTATTGAAGAGGTTGTAACAAATAGGCTTCAAGACTTTATAGCTAAAAACTCGATCATACACAAAACCCAGTACGGCTTTCAGAAAAATAAAAGTACTGGTAAGCTCTTATTTGAATTTACCAACTGTATCAACGAAGGCCTAAACAAAAGCTACCATGTACTAGTGCTGTTCGTGGATTTCAGCAAGGCTTTTGACTGAACCATGATAAGCTAATAGAAACATTGGAAAGAATTGGCATAAGAGGTCTGATGGCAGATTGGCTAAAAGAATACCTAAGTAATAGACAATTCTGTGTCAAAATCAACCAGACGTATAGCCAAAAGGAACGCGTACAATATGGAGTCCCTCAAGGATCAAAATTGGGCCCGATCCTATTTATTTTATACACCAACGAGCTGCTAAGGGTTTTCAAACAGGCCATTCCATTCGTGTATGCAGACGATACGGCGATAGCGGTGCGCAATAGATATTTGAACACAGCAACAGCAATTATGCAGGAGGAGTTTGATAATGCGGTTAAATGGTGTCACGATCACGGTCTAACGATCAACGCATTAAAAACAAAGATGATGCACATACGAAATCCGCAGTTTAAAGCTACTAATCAACAAATTAATTTTAGAAATGATTCCTGTAGTAGCTCATTGAGCTGCCCGATTGAGATAGCGAAGACATACAAATATCTGGGAGTCACCATCGACAGCAATTTTCTGTCGGACACGCATATCGATGAGTTACGCTTGAGCCTTAAAAAAGCTCTATATGCCCTTACCCATCTAAAGTTCTATGCCACAGAGTCTGTATTGAGACAAGTATACTATGCCCTAGTGGAATCGAAATTGAGGTATGGTATACTTGCATGGGGCAACGCATCTGCAACACACATAAATAAGCTGAAGAAACTGCAAAACACTGCATTAAAAAAGATAAGTGTAGATAATCGGCGAAATGTATTTCAACAGGAAAGGGTTAAAGTTCTTCCAGTAGATGAAATCTTTAAGATGACCCTAATACTGGAGTACTATGACGACACTAGATTCATCACACCAATACAACATGGGATCAACACAAGAAGACGGGCACAAGGTATGCTTCAAGAACCTCGATTCTGCAACAACTACGGGAGAAGACACCTGAATTGTAGTGTACCAGAAGTCCTCAATACACTTCCACAAGAGCTAAAAAACATCACAAACTTAACAACTAGAAAAAAAAAACATAAAGCAATTTTTTCTATTTAAATCTACTCTTAATTTTTAAAAACCAATTAACTTATCCATGAATTGTTTTCAAATAATGAAATGTTTGAGATTCATTTAAACTAAGCTTGCTTCCTAAAGTTAATTATACAAATTTGAAAATCGATCTTCTGCAGAAAAGCCTTTATAAGGCTTCGCGGAAACATATAACTATTGTAAAATATTCTCTGAAAATAAAAATGAATTGAATTGAATTGAATTGAAAAAAATTCAATATTGCTTCTCACCATTTGGTTTCGGCCTCTTGGGGACGACATAGATTGGAGAGTTATGGGGCATTTCGATGGTCTGATAATCACTTCCTTCAGAAGTTTTCCTATTTCTCGTCCCGCAGGCAGGTTGGGTAAGGGTAACATCTCTTGCATATGGGTTCATCTGTACTAGTTCTTATTTCCGCCTGAACGGTCGTGTCTATGAGTTCCCTGGCGTCTATAGGACTGAAAAGTATGCCATACCTTCCTATCAGTTCCTGTAACTCATTTCTAACGTCTTGTGGCAGATCTTCGTTAATTGCCACTTTCACTTGGGCAGACCGCTTTTCACGAAGTGATATTTCAATGTCTGTCTTTATTCTTAGTGCATTCCTCTTCCGATCTACTACGGCTTCCAGTTATTTCAAAGTATAATCCCCTATGATGCCATCGAACTACTCAAGACCCGGTAAGACATATAAGGTAAGAGGCGGGTCATTCCCAACTCTTTCAAAAAATCTTCCCTGTACACATTTTGTTATACCTATTTTACCGGCAGCAGAGTGCATAAAGAAGCGTTTCGGGAGGACCGTGGCATTCTTTTGTACGGACGCGAAATTCTTGTTGGCTTCCGCATCAACAAGGAATTTCAGCATCTGTCCGTCCCTTGTTACGTAATCTATATATGGTACGCAGCAGTATTCTGCGCGGCTTCTTCATATTCCTCCAGCGGGTTTTCGCTAGACAATTAGACGTTGGACAACCTTTACTGCCTTTACTACTTATTGATCTTTTGAACGGATTGCCTCCCTGCGGTCGGTTCATGTAGTTCACATGGCGCGACTGCACGGAGCGATCGACTCCATTTTTTCGTGCGGTTTCGGGCCAGTGGGTCACGGTAGAGGCGCATTATCAAGAGCCGAATTGTCACGCGCTTGCTGCTCGAACCTTTTCTGTGGTTGAGGGAAGTTTTTTTTTGGGGGTACCTGTGGCCTTACCATCGGTCAAAATGACTGGCTAATTGGAGCGGTGATTGTATTTGGTATCGAGGGATAATGAATGACATGGCTACGGTAATTCAAGTTCTGAATTTCGAGGCATGCCGAATATGCCTCTGGTAGAATCTTTGGCTTTTGAATTATCAGCATTCGGGAGAGTTCGTCGTTGACACCTCGAATAAATATATCTAATGCACGATTCCTATACGTCTCTACCAGAGCCGTAACAGTCTCATGCGTTAAAGACTCAGTCTTGATCTTATTTATCATCAGGGAGAGCTGATAAGGTGATTAACAGCGGCAAAAAATTCGTCCAATTTTGTACCTCGGTAGGACAATTGGCTGAGCTGATGTTCCAATGTACGCATGTCCCACTTATCCGCGTAGTGCAGGGAGACGTTGTTTGATCTCAGACCACTCGTTGCCGAATATGTTATATGAGACCAACGTGGCATCAGCAGGACCCCTGATTTTTTGACGGATGTGCTGAAGGATGGCTCAATATAGTGGTTCCGACCTCAGTATTTCATAGTCCATCAGGATGCCCTCAACAACATGCACTCAAGATACGTATAGTGTAGGATCCCCATTAAAAACCTGGAGCTCCTTTACACAATGAGGCAACCTGCTGACTTCTCTCAGGCCTACTTCATTCCGTGGAGGACAAATTTGTGCCGCCTGACTGATTATTTCAATCCCTGCGTCTGGCTTCTCCTCAATAGTCTTGAGGCGGCCCTCAATTCCCTTCAACTGTGCTAGTATGTTGTTCACCGCACCAGTCAATTCCGTAACTGACGTAGTTAGCGCATCCATTGTAATTTTTATTTTAAGGATAGGAAAAAAAGGAACGAATTACCCACTCGCCAAAAATTCAAATTCAAGATCGATTAACTACAACCCTCAAAATTTCATATATCACATTTCATATGCACATCACAAAATCTCATCAATTTGATTTTCTTCTTTGTGCACCCTTTATTAAGGGGTAGAATATATTCACATATATCTTTTTATAGCTCGTATAAACGATGCACAATTTTTTCTTTCTTTTTACAAAATAATACAACTTCTTCGTATTTGCACAACTCTAATGTATTCTTCCTTTTTATATTTCGCATAAGATATGCACAATTTGGTTTTTTTTTTATACACGTATCCACCTATTTCATTCTTCATTTATCACTCAAAACCTTTCCTAAGCCTTCCTTTTAAGTTTTTCGTTTTCCTTAATGATCGCAACTGTTAATTATATGTTTCAATCACACAAGGGAGATGTTCATATTCGCGAGAACTTTGTTCCTAAGCGTCGCGGAGGGAAAAAGAAAAGAAAATAGATGAGTAATCCGAAATATTAGAACCTGGTTTAGGGAGGATTTTGTTATTCCCTTTTAGTTGCCAACGTTGATTATTGTAGGCGGAGCCTCCCTCAAACTGTCCGACTTACGAATTAAAAAACGTTATCTATTTTAATTTCAAGTTGAGTCTTTATTCCTTCGAGTGCCAATGAGAACTGCCCTTACGTCTAAAATATTCCCTGCTCCCTCAGGTACTATCGCTGTGCAGCATGTTAACTGAACTCAAAACAACATTACTTAATATAGAAAACAATGGTATAAACAATTTGACAAAGCAACAACACTTGCAGAATATTTTGAAGAAGTGTTTAATAATGACGATGATAGTGCAACCTTACCTCTAATCAACGACAGAATAATTCCTAATATCATCAGCATTAAGAAAATAACCATAGAATCAATAGAACACACCATAAAAAAAGTATCAACCACAAGAAAGCACTGATAGGGAAGGTACTGCAAAAGCTACCTGAAAAGGTATTTATTTTCATAAGGAAAGTGTATGATGCTATTATAAGACTGAATGCTTCCCCAAAACCTGCAAGGTATCCCAAGTAGTAGCTATAGCTAAACCTGGCAATGACTCTACGAAGCCATCTTCTTACCGGCGAATTAGTGTGTTAGCTTTACTGTCACAAGTGTTTGAAAAACTTCCACTTTACCGATTGGAACCTATTCTTATTGAAAGCAAATTTATACCTGACCACCAGTTCGGATTCCGACCACAGCACTCAACAGTACAGCAAATCCACAGGGTGACCAACAAAATTGCAATGGACCTAGACGGACAAAAATACTGCGTGGGCGTGTTTCTTGACGTGGCGAAAGCCTTCGACGAAGTGTGGGATAAGGGTCTTCTGTGCAAACTTAAAAATATGCTTCCTACAGACCTTTACCTCCCAATTAAAAGCTATCTGACTCACCGTAACTTTTACAAGGACGAAACATCAAGAATACACCCGATAAAAGCAGGAGTCCCTCAGGGCAGTGTCCTTGGGCCAACACTTAATTTACTGCACACTGCTGACAACCCTTTCCCCAGAGAGGAAACAACAATGATAGCGACATTTGCTGATGACGCAATATTGCTTAAGTCACTTATAAACCTAGTGGAAGCTACCTCCCAACTTCAACATATACTTGACCAAACAGCGAAATGGCTTAGCGACTGGCCAATAAAAATCAACCCGGACAAAACTGTACATATAACCTTCACTACAAGAAGACATGATACACAGTTGACATTAATGATTAACAACAAAATTATCCCAACAAGCAAAGTAGCAAAATACCTGGGAATGCACCAGGACACGAGCCTAACCACATCATATACAAAAAAAGAAAAAAACAAATAGCTGTTAAATATGGGCAATTCTACTGGCTCATCCACAATGAATCAAAATTATCGACAAGCAACAAGTTGCTTTTATATAAAGCAATATTTAAACCCATCTGGAAATATGGACTACAGCTATGGGGAACATCCAAGAAATGGAACGTAAGCAAATACAAAGACAACATTCTACGTGCAATAGTTAACGCAGAATGGTACATAACCAATGACGACATCCACCTTGACCTAAAAATACCATCCATTACCGATGAAATAACATAGAAGCAGAAAACATTATATCACAATACTCCTTCACCGTAATAACGAAGTGAATACCTCAGCAGACCGAGGGATGTCAGGAAGAAGAAGACTACAAAGAACCCGACCAACAGACTTGATAACGTGAAATTGTATTAAATGTGATGAATGTAAACTTCTTGTACAGCTAAATTAAAAGAAGCAAATTGAATGGACAATAATTCCAAAAATCCAAAAAAAAAAACAATGTTAAAAAAAACATAAAATGTACTAAGTACAAAATGTTTACGAAAAAAAAACAAAGAAAGGTTCATGTTAATCAAGAGTATATTTTGTAGAATTTGTACTGTACCAATGTTCAAGTAATGTTAAAACAAAATATACGTAGAACACTGGATACTAGCCCAAACCTACCTCCCAAAACTAATTGTTACAAAATGTACTAAGTGTCAACAAAATACAGATGTACAGGCATCATTGGGGAATAAAAAGCTATATATATATTCAATAATACTTAGCTGCAGTAGAAGCAATTTAAATAATACACAAACAGTTTCCTTTTAATATTACTTTAATTTATTATTAATTGACCAACTTGCCACTTTGAGCACTCGACAATGAATGAAAAGAAAATTCCGACAATCACAGCCTTCCTAAATACATGTATGTGTGTATATGCATAGTGTGATTTTGTATTTGCGACAATTTCTGGTAAGTCTGTTGCTGTTTTTCAACAAAATCATTACATAGAACGTTAGACATATTAGCAGCACAATCGTAAAAAGTTATCATGATATTGCCATATAGTTTTAAAATTATAATATTACAATTAGTGACATGAGTTTATATCGTTCCCAATTCTCTGTTTATTTGACTTGTACACTTTTTATAATTTTTCTTAACTAAATACAGCTTTGGGAACGTTCATTTTTGTTTCTATAATGTTCATACATTTTTAAATAAATTAGATTTTTAATAAGCTAAATACTAAATTAATAATATTGAATATTCTTCACTAAAATCTATCTCTCAGTGTTTAAATGGATATCCATTTTCATCATTTTGTGAATACCCATTTACAATTAATGATGTTTTTATTTCCACCCACCACCTCATCCTGCGTCTGCCAAGCGGTCGCCTGTGACCAAACCAGCGAAGCATAGCAACAAAGGGAAGGATTTTGTTATTCCCTTTTAGTTGCCAACGTTGATTATTGTAGGCAACCTCCTCATGGCACGATTCCCTTCACCACTTCCATCAATTAATCCGTTGCGATCTCCGACGTGTTCTCACGAGAACGACGGAAGTCGGCGCGAGCTTGACTTATCTCTGTGTTCCCATGGCAACACGATTTCGGTGTTCCTTAGAAAGTTCAAGCTCGAGCCTTATCGCAGGAAGAAAGGATAAGATTTTTTTAATTTAGGTCCCTGCTCGGGCGCTAGTTGAAAAATCCCTGAAGGGGATCCTTTTAAAAAATGCGAAAGGGGAGGCGGAGCCTCCCTCAAACTGTCCGACTTACGAATTAAAAAACGTTATCTATTATAATTTCAAATTGAGTCTTTATGCCTTCGAATGCCAATGAGAACTGCCCTTACGTCTAAAATATTCCCTGCACGAAGTATCCGCTCCACCATCCAATCCGCTGCGTCAGCAAATGCTCCCTCAGGTACTATCGCAGTGCAGTATGTTAACTGAACTCCAAACAACATTACTTAATATAGAAAACAATGGTATAAACAATTTGACAAAGCAACAACACTTGCAGAATATTTTGAAGAAGTGTTTAATAATGACGATGATAGTGCAACCTTACCTCTAATCAACGACAGAATAATTCCTAATATCATCAGCATTAAGAAAATAAAATCAACAACAAGAAAGCACTGATAGGGAAGGTACTGCAAAAGCTACCTGAAAAAGTATTTATTTTCATAAAGAACGTGTATAATGCTATTATAAGACTGAAATACTTCCCCAAAACCTGCAAGGTATCCCAAATAGTAGCTATAGCTAAACCTGGCAATGACTCTACGAATCCATCTTCTTACCGGCGAATTAGTGTGTTAGCCTTACTGTCACAAGTGCTTGAAAAACTTCCACTTTACCGATTTGAACCTATTCTTATTGAAAGCAAATTTATACCTGACCACCAGTTCGGATTCCGACCACAGCACTCAACAGTACAGCAAATCCACAGGGTGACCAACAAAATTGCAATGGACCTAGACGGACAAAAATACTGCGTGGGCGTGTTTCTTGACGTGGCGAAAGCCTTCGACGAAGTGTGGGATAAGGGTCTTCTGTGCAAACTTAAAAATATGCTTCCTACAGACTTTTACCTCCCAATTAAAAGCTATCTGACCCACCGTAACTTTTACTTGACCAAACAGCGAAATGGCTTAGCGACTGGCCAATAAAAATCAACCCGGACAAAACTGTACATATAACCTTCACTACAAGAAGACATGATACACAGTTGACATTAATGATTAACAACAAAATTATCCCAACAAGCAAAGTAGCAAAATACCTGGGAATGCACCAGGACACGAGCCTAACCACATCATATACAAAAAAAGAAAAAAACAAATAGCTGTTAAATATGGGCAATTCTACTGGCTCATCCACAATGAATCAAAATTATCGACAAGCAACAAGTTGCTTTTATATAAAGCAATATTTAAACCCATCTGGAAATATGGACTACAGCTATGGGGAACATCCAAGAAATGGAACGTAAGCAAATACAAAGACAACATTCTACGTGCAATAGTTAACCCAGAATGGTACATAACCAATGCCGACATCCACCGTGACCTAAAAATACCATCCATTACCGATGAAATAACATAGAAGCAGAAAACATTATATCACAATACTCCTTCACCGTAATAACGAAGTGAATACCTCAGCAGACCGAGGGATGTCAGGAAGAAGAAGACTACAAAGAACCCGACCAACAGACTTGATAACGTGAAATTGTATTAAATGTGATGAATGTAAACTTCTTGTACAGCTAAATTGAAATTGCAAATTGAATGGACAATAATTCCAAAAATCCAAAAAAAAAACAATGTTAAAAAAAAACATAAAATGTACTAAGTACAAAATGTTTACGAAAAAAAAAAAACAAAGAAAAGTTCATGTTAATCAAGAGTATATTTTGTCGAATTTGTACTGTACCAATGTTCAAGTAATGTTAAAACAAAATATACGTAGAACACTGGATACTAGCCCAAACCTACCTCCCACAACTAATTGTTACAAAATTTACTAAGTGTCAACAAAATACAGATGTATAGGCATCATTGGGGAATAAAAAGCTATATATATATTCAATAATACTTAGCTGCAGTAGAAGCAATTTAAATAATACACAAACAGTTTCCTTTTAATATTACTTTAATTTATTATTAATTGACCAACTTGCCACTTTGGGCACTCGACAATGAATGAAAAGAAAATTCCGACAATCACAGCCTTCCTAAATACATGTATGTGTGTATATGCATAGTGTGATTTTGTATTTGCGACAATTTCTGGTAACTCTGTTGCTGTTTTTTAACAAAATCATTATTACATAGAACGTTAGAGATATTAGCAGCACAATTGTAAAAAGTTATCAAGATATTGCCATATAGTTTTAAAATTCTAATATTACAATTAGTGACAAGAGTTTATATCGTTCCCAATTCTCTGTTTATTTGACTTGTACACTTTTTATAATTTTTCTTAACTAATGTAAGTGTACAGCTTTGGGAACGTTCATTTTTGCTTATATAATGTTCATACATTTTTAAATAAACTAGATTTTTAATAAGCTAAATACTAGATTAATAATATTGAATATTCTTCACTAAAATCTCTCTCTCCGTATTTAAATGGATATCCATTTTCATCATTTTTAATTGTGAATACCCGTTTACAATTAATGATGTTTTTATTTGCACCCACCACCTCGTCCTGCGTCTGCCGCGCGGTCGCCTGTGACCAAACCAGCGAAGCATAGCCCTCTCCGTTCGAAGAAGCAGCTCCTCAATGTTGAGTTACTCGCGCACTGCTGTGTTTCTCACCCTATCCTGGCGAGTAATTCCCACAACGTCAACTCCTTATATTCTTAAGAGGATTCTAAGAAATATATCTCGTCGACAATAACATCTCTTACGATCACAAACTGTATTCACGGCGCGAAATTTATAACCGTATGGTCCAAGACAAGATTTGTCTTAAAATTTATGAGCTCTGGTTTTATTATGTACGTAAACCGTAGCACCAAAAACATTAACATATTTTATTCGTGGTATCTACCTTTCTGATACACCATTTAATTGAGGAGTCCGTGGAACTGTCAAATTATAGCTTATGCATTTGTGTACACAGTATTCTTGCATTTCACTAGACAAGTATTCGCCACTACTATCCCAACAAAGGTTTTTCAAAAGGTATTTGTATAAGGGTATTTTATATAAGGATTATGTTTTGCTTTTATAAATGCTTCACATAAATCGTTATCATATTTTTGTTTATAGTTTCCCGAAATTTTGATTTTCCAATATGATCCAAACACTGATGAAACAATTTAGTTTTCTTTAATACACTCAAACGCTGCTTTCTTCTTTATTATAAAATCAATTCTAAAAAAATTGTTAAAATTCTTACCTTCCATGATAATTTCACTACCTTTTTTGATTGTTACTCCCTGTTCATTAAAAATAGTTGTAAACATTGTTGCATTTTCCGCACAGAGAGTATGGGACTTCGGGGCAGTAAAGCACATCTTCCAGGGTCGCTTCTATGGCAGTACAGCTAACAACGTTAAACAGAAACACTGGAATCTATAAATTCAATGGATTGAGCTTTTTTGGCTTTTTTTTGCATTATTATTTTCATTTGAATTGTCTCTAAAAGCAGTCGTTCTTTGTATGTCCTTTCCGACCACAATGTAACACTTTATAATATTTTTATTTTGAAATTTTTTATATTTTGTTTTAGAAACTTGTTTATATGTTTCATCGAAATTTTGATTAGAATTCAAAAAATTATGTTGATATTTAGCTTTGCCGTATATTTTTCCTCTGCAAAATTAAAAAATGAATCCGACAAGTATTCCACATTTGTGCCTTTCGCGATTCGTTCGGCTTTTTTCCATTCATAATTTGTAACCGCCGGACTACAACTTGTATTACATTTAGTTCACTTAATAAAGCACGCATTTTCCACACATATTTTTCTCCATCAAAAACTTATTTTTTTCTTTTTCCCATTAGGTAATTTTCTTTTTTTTTTATATTCAAAAAATTGCACAACGCGGCAGAATTTTTCTTAGAAAAAAGCCGTTAGGTTAAACTGCAAACGAAAGGTTAACTGCAAACAAGGAAAAAAAATGAAAAAAAAAACACAAGAAAATATTTAATAAAATTGAAAACCATAATGCACTTGCATATTATAATAATTGATGCTTTTTTTAATTTATAACTTTCGCACTCAGCGAAAACCTAATCCAGAATATTCCTTTGGATATCTTTATTAGTATAATTTATTTTCTAGAATGAGTGTGTTTACAATTTAACATATTTGGTTTTCTGTCTGTGTTCAGCCTTACAATTATATATGGGTTTCAGTAAATACAATTCTATACATGGTCTGTTAAGGGACCTCACTTTCCACATGCAAACCGAAAATCATTATCCTTTTACCATTTTCTGGGGTCGTCAACAGTAGACCCGTCCCTATCCGAGGCAGTTTGTTGCTTGTGAACTCGTGTGTTTTATGTGGGGAATTAGTTTACCTCGCGCAAATAAAGTAATCCGTAGGAAATAAATAAAACAAATCGAACAAAAGTTACGTTTTCGGAAAAGCAGCTCGTTCTTTATTGTATGGTAATAACTTAAAGTCTAACTTGACATATTGTTTTATTCATTTATTTTGTGGCATTCACAATATTCTCGTAACTCTTTAAAAACGTTACAATGTCGGCAGGTTTGGATATTTTATTCCCTAATGGATGTTAACATCATCAATTTGGGCAAAACCTGGGAGAAACTGATGCTGGCTGCTGGCGCTATCTTCGCCATTGATTATTCCACTTGGCCATTGATAGGTCCACTTGGCCAGGCCGCCGTACTAAAGTTCGCCAAGTACACCGACAAGACTCCGACTAATGGACGCTTCACCCCAGGTGCATTCACCAATCAAGCCGCTTTCCGCGAGCCACGTTTGTTGGTCGTCACCGTTCCATTGACTGCCCACCAACCCATCATTGGAGCTTCGTACGTGAACATTCCTATCATAGCCTTCACCAATACTGACAGTCCGTTGCGTTATGTTGATATTGCAATTCCATGCAACACCAAGTCTCCCCATTCAATTGGTTTGATGTGGAGGTTCTTGAGATCCTCCGACTTCTCGGAACGATCTCATGCGTCGTTGACTGGGGTGTTGTTGTTGATTTGTTCTTCTACCGTGATCCCAAGGAGAGCGAGAAGTAGCAAGTAGCAACCAAGGAAGCATTGTCTCAAGCAGCTGAAACTGCCAGCGCCACTGTTGAGGATTGGGCTGATGTAAATGTAAAGACATCATGGGGTGGTGATTGAAATGTCTAAGGCAGGAAGTCCACAAAAGCAACTTTTGTTGCTTACATCGTTTTTACAAACCGGAAATAAAGCATTCAATTAGAAAACAAAAGGAATGAAGCAGATGATGGGGACGTGTTGATTGAAATTATATATTATTCAATTCACCGAAATCGAACCAGTCAGCTGATTTGCTGAGTTGCATTCTAATTTACGTGATCGCAAATTACATGCAGCAATTCAGGTCAGTAGGTAGAAACAACTTTAATACTGGACTGCATTGAGCAACTCAGCTTCGTTGGTTTTGTAAACTTCGTTTTCCAGGACACATATTATACATGTGAGCTCTCGCGAGTAGCTAATACCCTTCCCTAACCTAGTAGAGGGGTAAACAAGAGCTCTTATTCAAAAATTCACTCGTTACTTGAACTTTATTTCAAATTTTGGTGTTAAATTTTTAACACAGTATGGAGGTTGAAAAGCTTATGCTCATGAAGTCGTTTCATTAAGCTCCCATTTGAGCAGGTTATAGTCTGAGATTCTAGGACAAAATTAATGTATGCACTACATAGTGCATGTATTTTTGTATATGAATAATACATATAGAATGCATTCACGCGAATCATGCATACAGATAACTACTAATAACATCATTATTGAAACGTTTGCATGAATCACTTGGAAAACAAGTTTCCTTCCTCATTTACTTTTTGCAAAAATATTGATAGAAGTTGACTTCAAATTTTGACAACCATTTTTATGCGTTAGTTACCTATAACTCCAATATCTTGTCTACATTTTTATCAAATTTTGTAATTTGAATGTATGAGTTTACAGATTTTTTGAGACAGATGTGGTCTGACATGGATTATTATTAGGCTGTATGTATATCTAAGAATTAAATTGAAGTCAACTAGTTCCAGATCAATGAACAATGCATTACATTTTTATTCACGGAAGTCCATGTAACAATACGTATAAGTATAAGCTCTTAAAAACACGAGTCAACTTTTAAACACCCTCCGCATAACAATACATGGATCGTGGGCAAATTCAGTAATTTGTGCTTACTAAAAGCCCCGAATCGGCCGCCATTGTGTGGTGGACCCATGGTTTGCGTAAAAGTATGTGAAATACAAGGGAACACCACAACATCTCCGGTTTGGACTAGGGGAAAAACTTACCGAAGATGGATATCTCTATCCTAAATTATATCTGCTAGGCTTATTGCTTGGAGAAGTTTCTCAGTGTTTGCACTATTGTACGTGGGCAATAATAGTCAGGTGGTCTCGCAAGTGGGTAAAGAGTCCCACATTCTGTTAGCGAGCTCCATGACTGTGTCGTCCACTTTCTTTTAGCCAGCGGAGGATCAATACATGGGATTGCCTGGGATGGGTCCAATATGGCCTCTTTCCTGACAAGTTCATCAGCTACCTCGTTGCCAGTAATGTCCATGTGACCTGGGACCAAACAAAGAGTGATTGAGTGCTGTGTTCCAAGAACCTTGATCTCTTCGCGACAGCTTGCGACTAGCTTGGACTTGATTTCTATAGTCGAAATTGCTTTAATGTCCGCTTGACTGTCAATTAAAATGGTAATATCATCTGGTGGTATTCCCAACAATGATATCATTTTGGTCGCTTCTTTGACCGCAAGGAACTCCGCTTGAGCAGTGCAGTAACCTAATGGAGCAGTGCATGTTTAACAATTCGGAGAAAATGCCCGCGACCATCTTCGACCCATCCGAGTTGTAGATGGGTCCATTGGAGTTCCACTACTCCCTTGGTGGCAAACGACACTGAAATCGTGCAACGAAGTCAAGGGACGGGAGGAGGCAGTCACTCAGCCGTGACTGTTCCATGCCTTGTCTATCTAGAATGCTCGCATGACCATTGGAGCTTGTGTACCAGCTCTTGAATTGAATAATCCTGATGGCGCTATTGCAGCTGTATTCTGCATATAGAGGTCCAAAGGCAGGAGATCCGGGAGAATTTACGAGTCCTGCAGTAGGGGTAGTGGGGATCGCTTCTGTTACACCTAGACATGCCCGTATCTGTATTGTTATTAGCAGTTTTAAGTTGGAGGTTTTTAGGCAAGTTTACCCCTAGACCGCTTACTATTGCTGACGTTACTGATTGCTCAACTTTGGCTTTGATTGCGACTTTGATTGCCCTGGTTTATATATTATCAAAGAGTCTATATCCTAAAAAGCAGCGAGAGCGTATTCCTTGACTTTGATGGATCGTTCAATCACACTGACTACACCTTTGTACGCATGCTTTACAGGGGAGATTGTATCGTGCTTGAGGTTGAGCCGTATGCCTTGATGAGTTTTTCAAACGTCTTGAGGACGAATGAAGTAGGCTTACAGGTCTGCGATCTTTCATTGTGCAGTGACTGGCCTTGCCTGCTTTGGGGATGAAAACTGCCTTGACTTCCCTCCAGGCGGACTTTATGTGGCCGTAGGTCGGTCGGATTCTGCTTTCACTCATTATATCATTACGGATACTGTGTTGAGTGTCCGAGGACATATTGGCTATTGATGGTGGAGAATCATGCGAACACCCTGGGAAATGAGTCTCTACAAGGAGCCGTAGAGTCTCTGCCTTGACAGTCTCTGATGTTCCCATGATCTCACTTCAGTGAGATCTCCACGATTCACGTTTTGCTGCGACGACTGCCTTTTTAAACGTCCTAAGGCTCGCATTGCAGGTAGTCCAGTCTTCTGCAAGTCTGGAGGCCTTGGCCGCGTTAAATAAAGATCTAGACTTTTTCCTTAGAACAATCATTATTCCACCAATGAGGTGAACTTTTGTTACCCGTGGACCGTCATGCAAACCATCAAGGATTCTAAACTCGATGAGCTGCCATTGGTTCACCGTCAGCTTTCGCAAGGGATTCCCATAGACACGCTTTTCCGACTTGTGGTTTTGCTTTTTGCAGACGACAAGCCAAAACAGTCAGCTAGGCTAACTTCTGTTGCTTCGTTACCAGCTTTTTTTTTCGAAGAGGAGTTTAGGTATAGCGATGAAAAGGTCGGCTAGGCTAACTTCCGCTGCTTCGTTACCAGCTGCGTCCGAAGACTGCCTAGCTGGGGACTGGAGAAGGATATCATCCTCCTCTTCTGTCAAGGAAACAAATTGATTCAAGTCGGTTTTTATCCTAGTGCCCGACTCATTCGCACCAGGGCTCCCTGAGGTTTTTATAGATTCGTAATTTTTTTTTCCCACGAGTAAGGCGGAAGAAAAGGTCGCACTACACTCACCCCCTGTATGTAGTAGTTCAATTAAGTCTTCATAATTGAAACCAGATTGCCTCAGGTATGCAGAGTCCACCGTCAGAAGAGACGATCACGCAGTCCCATTCGTCCATATGCATGGTTGTTACACACCCGGGATTGCGGGTTTTATCGAGTTGTCCCATCTAAATTCGCTATATTCTGTAGAAGCAGAGGCACCTCGCAGGGTGTGACTGAAAGCCACGTATAGCGGTCTTGGCGGATAAATCTTCTCTGATTCACTTGCATCTCGCCCCCTTACTTTTACATTGGTTTGATTGTGTTTGTTTAATATTTCACATAAAACGCAGCACGATACTATTTCTTATCGCTGCACACGCGAACTGCGTGGAGTGTGGGAATCCAAATTTTCTTGCGAGTTCATGCAGCTCAAATTACGAGTACGAAATATATAGACACTTCACGAGACAGTTTCGATTCCCACACTCGATAATTAAATGTATCACTTGCTTTTGAGTCGTGCTGAGGAGTTTACACGTAATCAAATTAAGAATAATAAAAAACTTTTCGTCAGTTTGTTTCATTTTAGCAGTAATTATTCGAACAGTGCTTCTGGTAGAGTATGACTAAAATAACAATTATCAAGATAACAATGATGCTAAGCGATGAATAAGTTGTAATTTCTAGTTTCGTATTGACAAACTAATTTCTTTGAATTCTATTGAAAACTCAAAATATGACGTCAGAAGCACAGCTCAACGGAAATAATTTACATAATACGCAAACAGTTTCCTTTTATTATTACTTTAATTTATTTTTATTTTTCTTTTCGTCCAACTTGCCACTTTGAGCACTGGACAACGAATGAAAATAATATCTTAGAATTCCTGCAATCACTGTGTGGTTTGGCATTCGCGGCAATTCCTGGCAATCCTGTTTCGGTTATTCAACACACCTCCACAAAACAAACTATTCACACGTTTCACATGAAAATAAATTTAATAAATAAGACATAGTATTTCAATATCAACTTTCTCTGGGAGTATTACAATTGTTGACCAACATTTGTTGCAAGGATTGGGAAAAACCCAGAAAAACCGAACCAAACCGATTATAAATTCAATATAAATCTTTTTTTATAAATTTCAATTCAGTAAAATTACATAAGCGATTTACCTTATGTTAACATCCGAGTGCAGGCCTGTTTCCACAGACTTGCCTTTGGTGTAGGCATGCTGGCAGATCGAAAATTTATTAGCGACTTTGTGTCGAATGAATACGTCGATAAATTTTTCCAGTGTTTTTAATAGAAAGGTTGATAGACTTATGGGTCGTAAATCCTTTGGTTTGAAATGCCTGCATTTTCCAGTCTTGGCTACAAAGACCACGGTGGTCTCCAAATTTTAGGAACATGACCATGATCAAAACATCCCTGAAAGATGTTGACCAACCAGGTAGAAATGAGGTCTGCAACCTTTTGCAGTTCTACTGGGAAAATGCCATCTGGTTCTGCCATTTTGTTGGTTTTAAATGAGTTGATAGCCCACATGACAGTATTTTTTGTCACCCTAGACTCTCCAGACTCTCCATCAGGGAGGGCACATTGGGAGATGATGTAAATATTTTCCGCAGCCTGAAAGTCTCTGGGATTTCCTCGATCTTCCCACAGAAGATTGATCTTCTCCATGATGATTTGCTATTCTTACCTCATATTCGTTGGTATTGAGAGCTCATTTGTGTGAGTCCCAGCCAACATTGTTTCGGGTTGCATTGGCCTTATTGAAAAGCTATGACCTTGAGCTGCATTACGAAATAACTTCCATTCGAGGTTTCCGATTTTCTTCGCAAGACTCCGTTATTCACATAGACTGAGTCACATTGCGCCCAGTAAGCTTTGAGTGTAACGCTTAGTTTCGAGATATCTTGCCAGTCAGGTTTTTCCGAATTCTCCTTCCGTGCAAGGGTAGGTTCAGTGTCTGGATCTTCCTGCTGCGCAGGCCGTCTGGAGAGCGCATCCGCATTGGAGTGAAGTTTCCCTTTCGGATGTTGTATCTCGTAGTCATATGACTGCAACCGCTCAGTTGCCTAATAAGGCCACAACTTTCTATTCTCCATCACGTGTCTGGGAAAGAACGGCTCTGATTCCGACGTTACTAGCATCTGTGTCCACAATAAACATTTTCCCGGGACAGGGATAAGCTAGTATCGGTGCGTTACATAATCGTCGCTTGGGAACTTCAATGGTCTTTTATCACTCACCCGACCATATAAGTCTTCTTCCCTTTTCGGTTAGTTGATGTAGCGTTTCGCCCCGCAAAATCTTTGACGAAACGTCTATAGTAAGTGGAGAGTCCCAAGAAGCTTCCTAACTAATGTTTGTCTTCCGGAATTGGAAAGTTCTTTACTACCTCCACTTTATCAGGATCAGCCCTCACTCCTTCGAATGAAATGATGTGCCCTAAGTACTTTTTCGAATTGAGTTTCAAGTCCGCCCTGAGCAATCTTTTGAATACATCCATTAGATGGTTCCGATGTTCTTCACATGTTTTTTCCACAACAATGTCATCGTCAAGATGCACTAAACAAGTTTTCCACGTTAACCCTGCAGAACACATTCCATTAATAGCTCGAACGTAGCAGAATGTCACATCGGCCAACTCGTTCATAAGATTTTCGGCCACTGTTCGTTGCTCCTGGCTTAGTACATCAAGATTAAGAAGTGTCTTCCGAACTTCATTAATCATGATTGGCAACGACGGACTTTGTGGGTCTTGTTCATTAATCGTTGTTATTGCGAATGCTGGTAAGCATTAGCAAATCACCTCACCATCCGCAATTTTGATCCTATTTAACTTTCTATTTAGCGCTCTTACTGGAACCATTTTTGTTTGGTATTGCCAACGTTTTTAATACAATATAGCTCTGGGAGTTGTTTTCGTCGTCTGGCTCTAATATAGAATCGATTACTCCCAAGATCACCTTCCAGCTTAGCGCAAGTCATTGTTTCCGAACAAGGTGATAGGACTTGGTCTCTAATGACAACTATCTTGAGGACTGTAGCTTTTTCATTTCCGTACACCATAGGGCTCTCCACGTTTCGGTACCTCATCAGTTGCGCTCCCATATCATAGACTACTTGGTGTTGTTTAATTAAATCCATACCTATGACGCACTCATCACATATGTCAGTAGACTGAAATGTGTGGGGGTCAGACCTGCCATATGCAACGTGAGGAGAACTTCATCATATTGTACACTCCTGTTGCAGTCTTCGAGTAGTAGCGGCTGGTGTTATATAGCCGATACTTCTGAACGATGTCCCTCCTCACTATGTAAGCTGTAGCGCCAGTGTCAATAGTAGCCACATTCCTGTTTCTTCCAATCCAAGCTTCCACTGTAAGACTTCCATTGTTTCGTCTAGTTTGAGAGACTTGAATGATGGTCGTGGAGGCATCGATTAAGGCAACCAACTTCTGCCCCTCGAAGTTGGGTCTTACGTATTTCCCCACTGCGGGTTCTATGCACTTTGGTCAGTAAAATGGGTATTGTTTCCGGCGCCAACCTGTTGCTCAAGTCTCCTGTTTCCGCAATAGGGGCAATTTCCTCCTCTGAACAGATTCCTGCACTGCCTTTGTAGGTGTCCGGGTTGGTTGCATTCCTAGCAACGCATTTGCTGGCGTATAACATTCTTGCAGGAGCATTCCCTGACAAGCTTGACCGGCACCTTCTTCGTTAGTGTGAATGCCAATGTCTCTGCACGTGTTTCTTGTCCGGCCAATTGTTTTTTTTATCCGTAATGGCCTGCGTAAGCGCCTCAGTTGCTAACTCGTTGATCAGTTCTTCGCCAGCATTTGTCCGCTTGTAATTGCTGGAGTGTTTCCCCCATTTTCTGTGCTCTGCTGCGGAGTTTAGCTATATACTTGCTGCATGTGCTTATACTGCTGCATTCAAAGGCTTCTGAATAATGTTCATGTTCTTCCAGAGCATTATTTTGCTCTTGGATCAGAGACTTCTTTTGTTCTTCCAGCATACACATCATTTGTTTGAGCATTTGTCCATAACAATGCCAGAATTTAGTTGTTCTTCCTCTGACTCGAACAGACTAAATTCAGGATCTTCACCGTCCTGTCTCAAAGTTTCTTGCAACCGAATCGTCGAATCACTCTTCCGAGAGTGAGATTCCTCTTGAACAGCTCCGCCTTCAGCTGAACAAGGGTTAGATTATCCAATTAGCGACGCATTTTATTGAAAAAATTGTGTATCACTTCTGACACCAATGTAAGGAGAGTATGGTAGGTAGCCAGGCACGATTCCTGGGCTTACTGGAATTGCATCCCTATGCACAACGTCAATCCCTCTCATACCTCCCTTATACCTAACATGGTCTTCCTATATATGTCGGCTGACATGGCCCTGATGCCACCCGGCATCAAAGGCGACAGTGCCACTCCGCCATTTTCGGCAATCAGGCTCAGATAGTTCAGATTGATGCCTCGCTCCATCTTCCTCCAGTTGGCGGGATAGAGTTTTTTTGAGGCATATCTTTTAGACGCTCTAGAACCCTAGAGGCGGAGCGCAGATCCTTATGTTTTTTCTGAGAAGGCCCAATGACCTTAGAGAGCTCAGAAGCTCCCCGCTCTGGTTTGCGATTTGTTGAGTTTCTTGTGAAGCGCTCCACGCGGCCTTTGGAAGTACTATGTGCAGAACTAGCAATGCAGGAGCTTTTTTGTGAATAATGGTCCCACAAGTAGCCGAGAAAGGAAGGATCGGGCTACGCAGAGATCCGCAATACGTAGCACAGGTAGTTCCGGCACACCGTTCGCGACCGAGCCAGGCTTATCATCTGCACGGTACGTTTAACGTCTTTATCCAGCGCACCAGATAGGAAGTGGATGGGAAAATAGGCAGTAAAGTGGCAAGGGAGGGAGGGGATGGCTGTATCTTAGCTTCCTGTCTCCTCGTAGGGAATTTTTATTGGCCTGCACTAATCCTTACAGCCTCGCGAAAATGAGCTGCTATATAGTTGTTTTGAACATTTTAAATAAATACTCTGTTGTACTTCTTCTATCGCTCCTACTTCCTCCCCAATCTGAATCTACATATCCAATAAAAAATCTTTATACTTTTAGTTTTTTTTTAAGGTTAATTTTAAATCGATCCCTCCCTTAAGATAGCTTAAAACTCTCTTTAAACATTGCCAAATTATGGATTATAGCATTATATATATATATATATAGATATATATATATATATATATATATATATATATATATATATATATATGTATATATATATATATATAGCATTATGTACGAGTACATCAAACATCCAATCAAACGGCTACACGCTGCATAACATTTATCGTCTGAGTTTAATGCATCCTAATTGATTTTATTTGACAGTGGCGAATTTACATGATTAGATCATCGTTTGAAAATTCTCTGTTGATATAACCAAATCGTCCACATACAGATAGCCTCTTTCATGAGGAATTAATGAAACCAATCCATTTTAATGCTTGTTCAAATATCTGAAGCTAACATCTAGCAGTTTGCTTCGAACTCTTTTAATAGGATATTTAAAACGACAGTCTTTACATCCATATGATGATCTTTCAAACTATATTGGTTAGACTGGGATTGGCTAAACCTAGAACTAGCAACTGGAGCAACCTTAATCCACCTTAACCTTAAGCAACCATAATCAATTAAATACTCTTGCGTGAAACCCCGCACAACAAACCTTGCTTCATGCTTAATTGGAAATACCAAATTTATCATGCTTAATTGTGAAACCCAATTATAATCTACTATATTCTTATCTTCAGGCGTTTGAATTTAGCTCTTTTTTAATTACTTCCTCCCATTGTATTTTGTCACTCTTACATTTGATTTCATCAAATAAAGTAGGAATATAATACACGAAAGATTGACCATTCATCACACAATTATCTAGGATATCTCTATATGAGATCATTCTATCCTTAAATCTGTCCCTTTTTCTAATATTTATCTGCAAGTTAGACTTTTCTTTTATATCGTCGGATATGATATCACCAGACACATCTGGATTGGAATTAAAGTTTTCTGCTACCACTCCACTATATAATCAAATTCATTATTCTTACCTTCATTAGGACAGGTATTATATAGATAATAAAATTAAATAGCACGTATGATAGAGTTCAACAACTTACTATACATACCATGTAACAAACAAACCTAACAAAAAAACTTAAATCCACTGTACATTCATAACATAAAACGATTTTATCAGATCAGCTTAACAGACGTCTCTAAAAGATAAATGTTCGAACGAGAGAGAGTTAATCACTAAAAAATATAGTACAGATCATTTGAGTAAAGTGTGATACCAAAAAAAAAAAAAAAGAGTCACAGAGAGAATTACAAGAGAGACTTATAAAAGAAACAACTGAGAAGAAATCGAGAGAGCTTAATTACATAAAGTTTTAGTGCAAATTTGCATTGTTTGTTGTTATGCGCCCAAATGAACAAATTTTAGTTATTAGGATTGTATTTTGTTACTAGGAATGTACCACCCCGTGAGATACCCAGGTCTTTTAGAAAGAGTTAAACGAATTAATTTTGTGACAGGCCGGATGTAATTGCCAGTTTGTGAGAGACCACTTTGAGTAGGGACAAACGTTTTGAACGCAGATATTGGGACGAGGAACAGATATTAAAGGCTCACCAATCAAGGCGTGAGCTGGACTACTGGATCCATGTCGGAGGTAGGCCACATAGGCCGAGAACTAAGCAATGCTTCGCGCTTTGTACTAACAAGGTGTACATCTCGTTTGTCTCGTATGTTAGTCGATGATCCTTAATTACGTATTTAAGATGGACTTTCACTGATTTCACTCCGGTCTCCCATAACCTCACGAAGTAGCATGAATAAGGCGGGATGAACTTCCACGTGATATGACAAATGATCGATGACAATCTCGTTGTGCTGCTCACTTATGAGACATTTTAACAGGTCGTTCAAATGCCGCTTGCTACCATGAACATTTTGTGGCATTATCACTCCAAATTTCTGACGGTGACGAAAACCGATCGAGGGTTGCAATGAACGGTGCGGAAGAGAGGTCACCGACCAATACAATGTGAATTGCTTTTGTCGTAAAGCAAACGAACACCGCGATGTAGGCCTTTACGAATTTAGAATTTCGTCCTCTAGCCAAGCGTAGGGTTATGGGACCAGCGTAATCAACACCGATGATACTAATGGTCGCGAAAAACGAACATGTTCTGCGAGCAAGTTGTCCATTAGTTCTACTGATGAGAGTAGTGTAGGTAAAATACCCCGAGATGCGCAGTCAGCTGGACTGTCATGAGATCGCACAACTTTAGTTTTCTTGTCGATACGGAACATAAAACACACGTTTTATTTTATTTAAGTGATCTGTTTATTGAGCAACGCGAAACACAATTCAATACACTCCGAGTACAACTGCACACACATCCTGTGCTTCACCTTTATTTATCGTATATCTGGTCAATGCTTTTCAATCGCAGACATAGCGACTTTACAATTCGTTGCACGAGTGCATTTCTCAAAAATGCAATTAATGTATGCTCAGCTATTTAGTTATTGACCGGATAAAGAGATCATATTTATCTTCCGTTGCTGGCATTTGCATGGGTACAATTTCGGGCGTTGACATATATGTAACTTCTCCCTCCTTACAGCTAAAGGGTGATTTTTTAAAAGCTATAGGAAAGTTTTTCAAAAAAAAAAAAACGCATAAAATTCAGAAAAATGCATGAAATCTTTATTTGAATCGATAGTACGCTCCATAAAATTTAATGTTTGAAGATTATTTCATGCAAATGTTGACCTTGACTGCGCCTCAAATGGTCCATCCGCTTAGTCCAATTTTGCCAAGCTTGGTATCTCACGAATAAATGCTTCAATGTTGTATTCCAATGCGTCGATTGAAGCGGGCTTGTCTGTATAGACATGAGCTTTAACATAGCCCCACAAATAATAGTCTAAAGGCGTTAAATCGCACGATCTAGGCGGAACTCGCCTCTCAATAAGTCCATTGTTGCGCGTGCTGTGTGGCATGTGGCACCGTCTTGTTGAAACCACATGTCATACAAGTCAAGCTCTTGCATTTTGGGCAAAAAAAGTTGGATATCATCTCACGGTAGTGCTCACCATTCACAGTTACATTCCGATTCGCATCATCTTTGAAGAAGTACGGTCCAATGATGCCACCAGCCCATAAACCGCACCAAACTGTGACTTTTTCTGGATGCATTGGTAGCTCTTGCAATGCTTCTGACTGATAATCACTCTAAAATCGGCAATTCTGCTTATTTACGTACCCATTGAGCCAAAAATGAGCTTCGTCTAAACTGACCATAAAATGGAAGAAGCGCGCGATGAACTATCTTAACAGAGCACGCATTTTGATAATAAAATTCAATAATTTGCAAGCGTTGTTCGTTTGTAAGACGATTCATGGTTAAATTATAGACCAAACTGAAGATGTTTGACAGTCAAACAAAACACGAAACGTGCGTTTAAGCTGTTTAAACCAGTGTTGCCAAAAAGATAATAGCTAAAAAATCACCCTTTAGAATTCTCCTGGATTCGATTACTTAATTTTATTTGTATTTTCCTTTTTCGTATAGATAAGTTATTCCGCACATTATTACGATTATTGCAATGAACATTATGTTAGGATTATACGATACATTTTTCTTAAATTCTATTTCTTTTATTACATTTAAGTTTTCGACTGGTTTTAGCAAAATCTTGTTAAGCCTTAATGTATTTGAAAAATTATAACTATCTTTATAATTTGGATAATAGAAGCGTTGTTTCATTACTTGCTTTACATAAGAGTATTTATTTTCGAACAGGGTGATCGTACAATTCAAAATGTTAATGAAATAATTTCCTTTGGGTATAATGCTTCTATCGTCACATGTTTGATTTGTGTGTATTAATATTTTTTTCAAAAATAGTTCCTCCATCAATAGATACGAGTTCAATTTGCTTATTTTGATACAAATTGCAATTTTCTTTTAAAACACAATGTTTACTTTCATTTAATTCTGTAATATCTTTATCCTTTTCATATTTCAATGATTTATTCTTGTATTCAACAATAAGTTATTTTTTGTCTTCTATTTCGAATAAATTATTATTTGCTACAGGAAGTAATAGTTTCAGTGTGACATAATTTGTAGGAATCTTAATAGCAGATATTAATGAATTTTATTGAAACTTAGCTAACCCCAGTTTTATCTGTTTAAGTTTATAAAAGCCTATTTTATATCTTTCGATTTCCTCATTTGTCAAGATATTTGGATGTAAAATATTATTAATATATGTATTTAAGTTTGCTGAAGCTATGTTATCTTGTATATGTTCAATCTTGGCTGATATGTATTTAAGTTTGAATAACTGATCAAAATATAATTGTTTCATGGCTATTTCCCTTTCTACTCTTTGAACTGTATTAATTTGCTTTTCAATTACTTCCCTATCTCTCAATGTTATCTTTTAAGATTTTAAATGCATCGTTGAAGAAAGAATTAATTTTAATTTGCTTATTTAATGCAGTTATGAAATTGTGACTATTTGTCTTGACCTCTTTTAAGTATATTTCTATTGTTTTCCTATCCTCCTCATCCATGGTTGCGAACGACCATTTTTCCGCGGATCCTACTATATTTAGTAAGCCTCTTTTTTCTCTGTTCTGCACCGGAATAAGTGTTCTAATTGTATGGATAATATCGGCTATTTCTTCGTCTAGCATATATCGCTGCTTTACTGGTACTGATCTAAGATTTAATGATATATTTCTAACTAATGCCATTATTTCTAGTGGATTTATGTAATACTATGTCGGTTTCGTTACTAATTGATATGTCCATTAAATGTAGATTTACAAAACCATTTTGTTCCTTTATTTCCTGCACATCAAGAAACTGACAATGCGTGTGAATCATTATTATCAGAAATAATATCCATGTCTTCACCAATTTTATTGGTCGTTTAATACTTTCGTAAGCGATATTTTTTAACTTTGCTTTCTTATATTTTGGTTCTTGCTTGTGTCTACTTGCTTTATAATTTTTATAAATCGTGTTGATATTTTTTCTTCATAATCCTCTCTATATTTATTCAATTTTCTTATCTTATTTTCCTTAATTTCATCCATATTCCGTCTAATTAGTTCTAAATCGACTTTACGGGCTTGTACCTCTAAAGGGTTGTGTTTAATCGTGGAGTGGAATTTTGGATTATAATTTTTTACAACTTTTTGTATGATCCTTTGGACTGAATACTTATTTTTGTTGAACGAAATGATTCTGAATTTTTCGGCTATGGTGTTGTGTAGACGTTCAATGTCTGCATTTCCTGTATGGCTGTTTGGATCGTTAAATGTAGAATAATTCCTTTTTCTTCTAAAAACTCTTTAATTTGAACCGCTTTGAATTCGTTGTCTGCAATAATTTTGTTCGGTTTCCAAACTTCGCGAAATGTTCTTCTAACTGATCAATAATTGTAATGTGATTTCTATCTGTTAAATGGTATGCAGATCCAAATTGGGAAGATGTATCTATTATTGTTAGGAAGCTAACATTTTTTATAACGTATGTGTCAATATGGATTATTATCGTTTATATCGGTTTTATTGAATTTAGCTTTGATTGGATTGCGGTCATACTTGACTGATTGACATACATCACACTGATTGATAACAATTTGAATGTATTCCATTAACTTTGAATAGTAAATCCTTGTTTGTATTTGGTTGTATTTTTCCTGTATTCCCGAATGTTGGCTTTCTCTTACATGGTAAAGAGATATTTGTTTAACAACTTCTACCTCTGTTGCTAGATCCTGGGCTCTATGGGAACACTTAAGGAATTTTAAATTGTTGTCATTGGAAAACTAATCTTTTCCTGAAGTATATTATATTTGTGATCGGTAAGTTCTGAATAGATTCCAATTTTTCCTTTCTATATAAACCTTCTCAAATTATCTTCAAATCGGTTAAAATCGTGTTATGCTATATAGATTATTCTTTTTCCGTGTAAAATATCAATTTCATTTACTTTATCATTTGTTAGTATTAATTGTGTTTTATATTTGTTGACAAAGTCTTCTACTATCGGAATATGGTCCATTAATGCTTCTTCTGCAGAGTGTATAGTTTCGTCATCTTCATATTTTTTCTAAATTAAATATGACATCTGATTCTGAATTATTACAATTAAGTGAAAAGGTTTGAGATTTTGGGGGATCTGGTTCTCCCTCCTCAGACTTAACGTCCTCGTTATTTTCTATGCAGCTTAAAAATTCCGCTACTCTGTTTTCCTTTGATTTAGGTATTCAATATCGAACTGATACTCGCCTAGCTTCAGAAACCATCTTTGATGTCGTGGTGATAGGTCCTTACCTCTATATTTAGCATAAAGATATTTAATAGGCTGGTGATCAGTGAATATTTTGAATTTCTTTCCGTAAAGGTAGGGTCTAAAGTTATTTGTTGACCATTTTATTGCGAGAAATTCTTTGTCTGTGTCTGTCCCTCATGTTTATTAAGGGTTCTAGACGCAAATCATATAGGGAGGCCCTCTTCGGAAAGAACTGCTCCTATAGCGTAATTAGCGGCGTCCGTTGTAAGGCAGAATAATTCCTCAAAATTTAGATATCGTAATATGAGGTGACTACTTATTAACTGCTTTAATTTCTCAAATGCTTCTATGTAATTTGGGTCACTGGTATTTATTTTCGCATTCTTCTTAAGGTATTAAGTGATGGACTGGGCTACCTTTGCGTAGTCTCTAATGAATTTTCTGTAATAGCCAGTTATGCCCAAAAAAAACTCTTGATCTGCTTTTGTGTTTCCGGAAGCTCTAATTTTTCGATAACCGCTATCTTGTCGTGATTTGGTTTTAACATGACCGAGGAATTCGGTAAGCTTTTGCATGAAATTACACTTGTCGATTTGTATTTTAGTATTTTGAAAATTGTTGTTATTGCTTTAATGTGCTCTTTTAATGTGGTACTAAATATTAAGATGTCATCCAGATAAACTACGCACGTTTTATTAATATGATCCCTATGAATGTCATTCATTAGTCTTGGGAAAGTCGCAGGGGCATTCTTCAAACCAAATGGCATCCTAATGAATTCATATGGACCATGAGGTGTAACGGACGCTGTCTTCTTGCGATCCTCTTCTTTTATTAGGATATGATGGTATCCTTTCGCGAGGTCTAACGTAGTGAAGTACTGGCCTTTCCCGAGTTTATCTAGTATGGAATCAATATTTTGTATAGGAAATTTATCGTCGATCATTATTTCATTGAATTTTCTGTAATCAATAACAATCCGAAATTTCCTTTTTCCGGAGTTGTGTTTTTTCGGAACAACAATGTGTGGGCTCGAATATTTGGATTTACTCTTTCAAATAATTCCTTGAGCTTCCATTTCTTTTATTTGTCAACGCACTTCCTCCATATCTTTATAATTTCGCATTTACTTGTTGATCGGTTGTTGTGACGATTTCTGGAGTGCTAGTAAATTTATCACCTTCTTTGAAAAATAGGTTACCAAATCTTTTAAAAAGGTTCTCTACTTCCTTATATTCTTCTGTATTTAAATGATCTAGTTTTATCTGACTGATCTTGGATTCAGTAGGTTCCAGAGAACACACTTCATTTAGGGGATATGGAATGTGTGCAAAATTTAATATTTGATTGCTTAGACTGATAGTTCCCTCGTTTATATATAATATCGCATTTAAATTGTTTAATAGATCTATCCCAATTATAAATGTATAACCTCTGTGTATAACTATCTGTGAGTGCATTTGAAGGTGTTATAAACTCTTTTGGTGCATGTGTATGAACTTCATGAAAAATGGTATCTTTACCAGTTACTGTTGTGAAGTGTATAGGTGCTACTGGAATGTTATTGAATTCCTTTAGTCTGTCATCAATTATACTGAGGGCTGAGCCTGTGTCTATCAGGGCTATGTATGTTTTCGAATTGATTGTTATTTTTATTTGTGGTAAGTCATCCGAGGCTAATTCATAAAAAATTATTCCTCATGACTTCCGCTTTCTACACTTACGATTGACGGGTTTATCTTTCTGGTAGAACGTCATCGATGGTTTCTAAATAACCCTTAAACGTACCCTGTTGATGGCGATATTGGCCCGGATATGTTCTCTAGCTTCGTGAACCTTGACCATTATTAACCTGCTCTCTATTTCTAATTACATTGTCTACCTCCATGGCGCCAGCCTGTGGTTTCTAATTTTGGCGAAAATGGCCTGAATTTCTAGGATTTGTTTGATACACATTTGTCTATACTGTCCGGAATAATTTCTATTATGTCCTGGTCTATCGTTTTGGCGATATCGGCCTGAATAATTCTTATTATTCGTATTTCGATAATTACCTGACCTATCTTGGTTACGAGTTTCTTATTGTATATTGGAGTTATGTTTTATCTTTCGAAATTCTGGTCTAATACAAGAATCATCATACCTTCGTTTCCTGATAATAGATACTATTCTCCCTAAATCATTCTCCTCATATATCCTAGTAAAATTCCTTGAGTCATTTCCTTTGCTGTGTTTACTAAAATAATTTCAACGTCACTGAAGTCTATGAAATTTACACCTTTGTGGTACAAATTTAACTCGTCTGCCTTATACTTAATACTTTGTAGTTCTATAGCCAGTTCGCTCACCGTATTGACTCTGAGATTTGTAATCCGTTTGTAGATCTCATGCGGCTCCGTATCCGGCTTGTAACGAAGTTTCAGCGTGTCCAATCTTCTGTTTTCGGAAGGTTGATGATTGAATTCTTCGCATCTCCTTGTATTTTTTCATAAAAAATCGGTCGCACCACTGTTGTCCGCACTGCGTGGTCATTAATTTGGCTTGGATAGTACTCCACAGTGCTGAACAAGAAGTTAATCGTGATTTCGCTTTGCCCAGTGAAGACAGACATGTAGCGGATTTCTTTGAGTATCCTATCCTATGTAGCGGATTTCTTTGAGTATCCTCTCTGTTTTGCTGGTGTTGTAGTTCTTGGTAGGCAACTCGCGCTTGCTCGAGTTGTTGCGTTTGTAGCTCAAGTTCTGCTAGCGCTTGCTCGTAATTAGCCATTTTTCTGTGTTCGTCGTGTACTTTTTGCCTGCTTATTCACTGATCACTACACCAATCTTTGGTGATTATAGATGCCTTATATAACTTTTCAATGTGTTTTTCTTATGGACACTATACAACTTTACACTTAATCCTTGTCGATTTTACTGGTATGTCCGTATAATGCACATTTCGCGTTTTTAAAATGAAAAACTTTACTTCACACGAATAATTATTTGAATAACCCATTCGATCACTGGATCCTTATTAATAAAAAAGGATCCTACCGACTGCGCCACTTTTGTTTTATGGTCGATACGGAATAATAAAAAAACACAAGTTTTATTTTATTTAAGTGATCTGTTTATTGAGCAACGCGAAACACAATTCAATACACTCCGAGTACTACTGCACACACATCGTGTGCTTCACCATTATGTATCGTATATCTGTTCAATGCTTTTCAATCGCAGACATAGTGTCAGCGATTTTACAATTCGTTGCACAATACAATTAATGTATGCTCAACTATTTAGTTATTGACCGGATAAAGAGATCATATTTATCTTCCGTTGCTGGCATTTTCATGGGTACAATTTCGGGCGTTGACATATATGTAACTGACACGCTGCAAAGATTCCCTTGGTATAAATCAAAGTATTTCTGAAGAGAGATTTGAGGTGAAAACTGACCATCATTTCGGAACGCTAATGGAGGACGATTGCGGAATCGGTCCAAGCGAAAAATAGTATAACTTTGGATTGCAAAGAACCTTTAAGTTTGCTTATTAACCTTGCGGGCAACATACCTCCACAGAGTTCGGGTCTGGGAAGAGAAACCACTTTGATGGGCCGTCTGAATCCACACTTGTGCAGTTGACTACTGCCGCATACGCGTCTAGTGATGCATCAACACATGGGACACATGGAACTTTAAACTGTCTCTTAAGCCCACTTAACTCGAGGAATATGTACATTCTCAAGCGTAGGTAGTTCGCCGCGAATTGAATACCATTTGTTAATGAGCTCTAAATAAATTGGATCATCCCATGAATATTTTCTCCTCCAAAGTTCTTCAAAAAGTATTTTAATTGAGATGAGAACTGGAGTGAAAGAACCTAACGAATACAATATTTTAGAAGCTTCTGACACTATGCACCTCTTAGTAAATGAAGGATTCTCATCGAAAATCGCCTTGTAAAAAAATTAATCACTTGCTGGTGACTACTGTAAGCCAAATAATTTTATGGAAGTATGTTCTTCGAAGTCCGCTCTCGTTGTTCTTCTGGAAGGCTAGAAGGAGAGGCCAATAATTCGTGGTCCATTTCCGAATATCAAGACCCCCGGACTTCAACAAACTTAAAAATTCCAATTGGAGTGATGTAACATCATTAATCGAATCGGCATCCGTCATAACGTCGTCGACATAAAAATCGATAAGAAACATTTCAACCGCGCGCGTTTATTTCTCTTTTGAACCCAATACCAGTTGACGTAGAGTACAGATCGCTAAAAATAGTACACAAGCTGTTCCGTAGGTAACAGTCAAAAGCCGATAATGTTGTTGATCAGAAGATTCCCTCCAAATAATTTATTGAATATCAGTGTGATGTTGAGAAATTAGTATTTGGCGAAACAGGGTGTAAGATGACGACGAAAACGAAGACAAACAGAGAAATGGTCGCACTGAAAGTCCTATTAACAACGATTCATTCAGCGAATTGTGTTTACAGTATCTAACGGAACCATCGAAGAACACTCTCACTCAACGTCTCCACATCCTCTACATATGGTGTCCTGAGTGATTCCCATTCTGTTTCCATGCTATCTCAAATGGTTGCACCCACTAATATTCGCAGCATTTTTTTATCGCATTGAACGAGTATGTCGGAGTATGTCTTGCGCTATTATAACCTGAACAAAGCATTCGGGAGGTCTTACAGATGGATAAGGAGGGCCATCTATCATCAGTTAATTCCATGACCTTGTCGTCCACCTTCCTGATTTCAGCCAGGGGTGGGTATATATATGGGAATGTCTGCGACGGGTCAGCTTAGACCTGTGACCCGGAACCCTTAAGAGAGTGATCATGTGCTGTGTACCAAGAACTTTAAGCTCCTCGTGACAGCTTGGACTTGATTCGAAATCCGTAATCGCTTTGATGGCCGCTTGACTGTCAATTAGGCTACAGCGCCAGCTGCTGGATTGACTAATCCTTATAGCGCTTTTTGCCGCAGTCGATCGTAAATAGAGGTCTAGTGGCAGAAGGAAACTTGTTCCAGTTGGTGTTCCTAGGATTCCTGACTTTGGAGATTCAATTACACACACTACTTACTGTGAAGGTAATCAGTCTATGGTCCGAGAAGGACGGTGTGTAAGAAACTCTCCATTTGTTGATCGATGTTGAATTGGAGTTGCTACTATGTGTGAGTTTGGTTCATTGCCAATATTTTCTATGTTAAGATCATTTAATATAATACAGTTCAAAAGATAATTACCTTTTTCATTAATAGTAGTGTATCCGAGCTACGTGTTATGCTAGTTGCTATCACATCCTATAATTAGGTCTCATTTTCTTCCTTTTCGACCACGATTTTCTTCAGCAGACGGTAGGGGGGAATGAACGCAGCATCGTGGGGCATATAATTCGATGCAGAGGTCAATGGTTTTCAGTTTGTTCGTTCCAGTTTGACCGTTGTTTGATCTTCCTTGCTGAGAGAAGGCAATAGTATGGCAAGAGTTTTTTTTTTTGACCCTCCTATAAAGCGATGTAGACGACGACGCGGAGTTGTTAGATGAGCTGGCAACAGAGCACGAGTATTCGCCATTAATAATAAGACTAGCCAGGCTGATCTCTAAAGCTTCGTTGCCAGCTACATCCGAAGACAGCCGAGTGGGTAATTGAAGAAGAAATCCTCGGATTTTGAATCGGTTTTTTTGGAGGTCTCTCACTCAGTTGCGCCAGAGTTCCCTGAAGGTAGTTGTTTTTGTGTGGCAGGTAATAACATTTTGCTGAAAAGACACTAATTTCATTTGCCGGTACTTCGGTCATATGACCTAAGCTTATGTACTCCCGCATAGACTCAACATAGCAGTATATTCCATAAATAAGCATTGGAAGAAAGTTTACTATGAAAAGCAAAGTTGAAACTATTTCCAAAATCCATTTGCTTGACAGATTTAGACGGTTAATCAACTCCGATATCCTCGGTGCGCTGATCTTCGATTGAGATGATGACGATGAATGTTCGAACGAGAGAGAGTTTATTAAAAACAAAATTTAGTAAAGATCTTTTCAGTAAAGTTTGGTACCAAGAAAGTTAGAGAGAGAAATTTTACAAGAGAGTTACAAAAGAGACAACTAAGAAGAAATCGAGAGAGCATAATTACATGAAGTCTTAGTGTAAATTTACATTGCTTGTCGTTATGCGACCAAATGAACAAATTTTAGTTATATTATTAGGAATGTACTGAACAGGTATCAGGAACATCTTCTATTTTCAATTGATCAACTGATCCATGTTCGCGTCACGAAACTTAATATTCTTAATTTCAACTGCATTATAGTATTTATCATATTTGTTTCATCTACTACAACATACCTTTCAATTGCAAATCTTCTAGTTTCAACATTCCACACCTTGTAATCATTCGGTTCACATCCGACTAGTACATCTTTCCATGATTTTTCGTTAAATTTCCATTTGCTTATTTTAATACGTTCATATTAATTTACTGTCGAGCCGAAAACTTTAAAATATTTTAGACTTTGTATTTTATAATGCCAGATTTCATACGGTGTTTTCTTGCATCCTTTTAACGTATTACTTGAGCTTCTATTTATTAAATACGTAGCTGTCAATACAGCTTCCCCGTTTGTAACTTTGCCCCTAGAACCAGAACACGGGCTTTTTCTGTTGTAGACCTTATCATCCTTTCGGACACACCGTTTCATTGTGGAGTATGTGGAACTGTTAAGTGGGAGCTGATGCCTTTTTGAACACAAAATTCTCGCAATACATTTGATAAATATTCTCTGCCGTTATAAATATATAAGTTCACAACTTTAATATTAAGGTGCGCTTTACTCATTGCAGTGAAATCTTTAAAAACGACAAGCACATCAGATTTGTAAGTCAGTAAATATGTTATGAAGTAATGGGTATATTGATCAATAACACCAGCATAGTAATTCTTATTTTCTATAGTTGAAGGTGATTTCGGACCACATACATCGGAATGAACAACAAATAAAGACCACTTAATATGATCTAAACTCTTAAATTTTTCAAAGCTTACTTTTTCTTACTTTTTTTTTATGAAAGCGCCACTTCCTACTGGTGCTCCAACGTTGAGCTGCGTCATCTTTCCCCTTCCCTTGATTATGGTCCCGTTTCGCAGATATCACTTGCCTGGATCCCTTCTTTCACGACTGCCGGCATCCAACTCCATGGGACACCTATTCCGCTATCTCAGCTCCGATGCAGCCTTCGAAACGGACTCAGCTTCTCAGCCCAGTATGCCTTGGCGACAGCACTTTCCCTTGTCATTCCCTCTTGTGTCGGTTTGGCTCCATGTTCTATGCACTCTAAAGTTGTCGGTAGATCCGGATCGTTCTCCTGCTCCTTTCGGATCCGTTCCAGCACTGCTTTTCCATTAGTGACTCTCCTTTATCGGCTTCTATGAAGGTTCTTCCGACGACTATGTTCGTGGCTGGTGTTTGATCTTCGGAACCCATAAAGTATTATTCCCACAATCGCCGGCCAGGTCTTTCACTTCACCATTCGCCTCCGGAAGTCACGGTTCCAAGCGATTTTGCTGTTTTCCTGGATTCATCTTTATGTCGAACTTCTGGGCTTCAAAAGATTGCCCCCACTGTTGTACCATTTCTTCCAACAATTTGTTAAAACTTTTCAGATTTTGTTTGTGTTCCTCCAACGAATGTTGCATTTGTTCGCACGACTGTTGCATTTTTTGCTTTTCTTCTTGGAACAAATTTTGCATTAATGCCATAAACTGTGCTAGATCTAACGAAGCTGTACTTCCAGATGATTCGGCAACTTCCTCTGTAAATTCGTGCGTTTCTGGATCCAATCCATCCTTCTCGAGAGCGTCACGCAGCCATTTTTGTAGTTCTGCCTTTCCTCCAACAGTCGAAAGACCCCTCTGCGCAAGCTCTTTCTCAAGATGTTCCACTTCTAAATGAACAAATTTCACCATATCGTCACAATCCCACTTCTGACACCAAATTTTACTTTTAGCCGTAAATGAGTTCACGTACAATTAATTAAATTGTCCACAAATACGGGTTCGATCACTGGATTGTGACGAATGAAACACAAAAGTTTAAATTTTCAAGCAAAACACTGATTTAGTTCTTATACTTTATTACACTTTCTGGCTGAAAACTTCGAACACTATCAAATCGCAGACTAAACTTTACTAAAACTGCCTCGCATCGACCACCCGTGCCGACATTAATACTCCCAGTATTGGTTCTAGATCTTAACAGTCGTCACGAGTCTAGGGATTCTGCCCGCTGACTCTTATATACATGATACTTTGTAATCTATCAGTGTATAGGGGGCGGCATTTCTAATTTCGTATAGACGGCGTTGGTGTCATGATTTTCTCATCTTATACGCGTTATACCATTCACGTCACAAATATGTTATACAGTAATGGGTACATTGATCAATAATAACATAGTAATTCTTATTATCTATCGTTGAAGGTGATTTCGGACCACATACATCGGAAATGAAACAACAAGTAATGGCCTCTTAATATGGTCTTGATTCTTACATTTTTTAAAGCTTAGTTTTTCTTGCTTTCCTTTTATGCAAGCCATTCACAGCTTTTATTTCTAAAAATTTATCTTTGCTTATATGGGCCAACCTCCCGTCCCACAGACTGTAATTTTTGATTTTGCTTATATTTGATGCATATAACTTTTTGGTATAGAAAATCTAGCAATAGTAAAATTATCAATATATTGCTTCCATAATATACGAGTATTTGTTATTATTACTCAATGTAACACCTCCTGGATGAAAACAAAATATTAAATCTAGCAGCCTGAATCTTCTTAACAGAGATTAGGTCTTGAGGCCAGAGAATCACTGTACAACTCCCCTGTGCCCTTCTTTGTTGCAAAAATAAATTCACCACATTTTTGCCAAAGCAATTTAATAGGAGACTCTTAATATACAACATTCGTGAACAGATTATCATTATTAATCAAATGGTCCGACGATCCGGAGTCCAGCAGAAAAGAAATCCTTTTTTCTTTGGTAACTACCTCGCCTTAACATAAACGCAAGACCTGACATGAAAAACATATATAGTTGATTATTAGGTTTATATTTTTGGGGACTTATAGCTTTTGTTTTGAAAATACGTTTTATTATGTTTACTGACAGCTTCAATTTTATTTCCTGATCGATCTGTTTTTAACAAACGCAAGAGTTTAAATTATCATCTGAATATCTTTTCAATTGCTGTAAGTACACCGTCATAAGACGGTGGCACAGTTAAACGCAAATTAAGACACCCTATACATTTCTGATGCGTCAGATGCGAGCAACTCGGTAATAAAATCATCAAAAAATATATATATATCAATAAATATATATATATATAAAATATCAAAAAATTATATTAGTAGCAGAGTCTCGCCTTTGCCTTTTTATTTTAAAGACAGCTACGGACGGACTGTTGTGAAGCTAAACTTTACCTTTCATGGATAGCATCTAAATTTTTAAAAAATATATTTTTCCGAGCATTCACTAATTGCAAATCCGAGAAAATAATTACTTAAATATGCATTCACTAATTGCAAATCCGAGAAAAGACTCACTTAAATATTCACTCGCGCTTCTTTTTAATTTATTCCATTTCTCTGATTTTCTACGGAATTTTGATCGATTTTGATAAGCGCGTCCATTTCACTTAATAGAGCTTTTAGCCGGAATCTGCAAACCTTTATCCATCAAAAGGTTTTACATTTCTTTTTGGTGTATCCATAATTAGATATCTGCAGTGATTATGTGTAACCTGTTGAAAATTCCGAAATGTGGCATCAGAAGCACAGCTCAACAGAAATAATTTAAATAATAGACAAACAGGTTCCTTTTAATATTAATTCATTTTTTTATTATTTTACTCTTGACCAACATGCCACTTTGAGCACTCGACAACGAATGAAAATAAAAACTTAGAATTCCGGCAATCACAGCCTCTCTAAATACATGCATGTGTGCATAGTGCGGTCTTCTATTCGGAACAATTTCTGGTAACCTTGTTGCGGTTTTTAACAAAATCATTGTTATGTAGAACGTTCAAGATATTTACAGTACTATTGTTAAAAGTTACCAAGACATTTCGATATACTTTTTAAATCATACTATTAAAATTATTTACAAGAATTACATTATTTGCATTTTTTTAAATAATATTTAATTCTTTGTCTATTTGACATATACACTTCTTATAATTTTTCTTTACTAGGTTAAGTATACATTTTTGGAAACTTTCATATTGTTTATATAATTTTCATCACTTTTTATTTCGTTTATTTCGCTTTTGAACCCAATACCAGTTGACGTAGAGTACAGATCGCTAAAAATAGTACACAAGCTGTTCCGTAGGTAACAGTCAAAAGCCGATAATGTTGTTGATCAGAAGATTCCCTCCAAATAATTTATTGAATATCAGTGTGATGTTGAGAAATTAGTATTTGGCGAAACAGGGTGTAAGATGACGACGAAAACGAAGACAAACAGAGAAATGGTCGCACTGAAAGTCCTATTAACAACGATTCATTCAGCGAATTGTGTTTACAGTATCTAACGGAACCATCGAAGAACACTCTCACTCAACGTCTCCACATCCTCTACATATGGTGTCCTGAGTGATTCCCATTCTGTTTCCATGCTATCTCAAATGGTTGCACCCACTAATATTCGCAGCATTTTTTTATCGCATTGAACGAGTATGTCGGAGTATGTCTTGCGCTATTATAACCTGAACAAAGCATTCGGGAGGTCTTACAGATGGATAAGGAGGGCCATCTATCATCAGTTAATTCCATGACCTTGTCGTCCACCTTCCTGATTTCAGCCAGGGGTGGGTATATATATGGGAATGTCTGCGACGGGTCAGCTTAGACCTGTGACCCGGAACCCTTAAGAGAGTGATCATGTGCTGTGTACCAAGAACTTTAAGCTCCTCGTGACAGCTTGGACTTGATTCGAAATCCGTAATCGCTTTGATGGCCGCTTGACTGTCAATTAGGCTACAGCGCCAGCTGCTGGATTGACTAATCCTTATAGCGCTTTTTGCCGCAGTCGATCGTAAATAGAGGTCTAGTGGCAGAAGGAAACTTGTTCCAGTTGGTGTTCCTAGGATTCCTGACTTTGGAGATTCAATTACACACACTACTTACTGTGAAGGTAATCAGTCTATGGTCCGAGAAGGACGGTGTGTAAGAAACTCTCCATTTGTTGATCGATGTTGAATTGGAGTTGCTACTATGTGTGAGTTTGGTTCATTGCCAATATTTTCTATGTTAAGATCATTTAATATAATACAGTTCAAAAGATAATTACCTTTTTCATTAATAGTAGTGTATCCGAGCTACGTGTTATGCTAGTTGCTATCACATCCTATAATTAGGTCTCATTTTCTTCCTTTTCGACCACGATTTTCTTCAGCAGACGGTAGGGGGGAATGAACGCAGCATCGTGGGGCATATAATTCGATGCAGAGGTCAATGGTTTTCAGTTTGTTCGTTCCAGTTTGACCGTTGTTTGATCTTCCTTGCTGAGAGAAGGCAATAGTATGGCAAGAGTTTTTTTTTTTGACCCTCCTATAAAGCGATGTAGACGACGACGCGGAGTTGTTAGATGAGCTGGCAACAGAGCACGAGTATTCGCCATTAATAATAAGACTAGCCAGGCTGATCTCTAAAGCTTCGTTGCCAGCTACATCCGAAGACAGCCGAGTGGGTAATTGAAGAAGAAATCCTCGGATTTTGAATCGGTTTTTTTGGAGGTCTCTTACTCAGTTGCGCCAGAGTTCCCTGAAGGTAGTTGTTTTTGTGTGGCAGGTAATAACATTTTGCTGAAAAGACACTAATTTCATTTGCCGGTACTTCGGTCATATGACCTAAGCTTATGTACTCCCGCATAGACTCAACATAGCAGTATAGTCCATAAATAAGCATTGGAAGAAAGTTTACTATGAAAAGCAAAGTTGAAACTATTTCCAAAATCCATTTGCTTGACAGATTTAGACGGTTAATCAACTCCGATATCCTCGGTGCGCTGATCTTCGATTGAGATGATGACGATGAATGTTCGAACGAGAGAGAGTTTATTAAAAACAAAATTTAGTAAAGATCTTTTCAGTAAAGTTTGGTACCAAGAAAGTTAGAGAGAGAAATTTTACAAGAGAGTTACAAAAGAGACAACTAAGAAGAAATCGAGAGAGCATAATTACATGAAGTCTTAGTGTAAATTTACATTGCTTGTCGTTATGCGACCAAATGAACAAATTTTAGTTATATTATTAGGAATGTACTGAACAGGTATCAGGAACATCTTCTATTTTCAATTGATCAACTGATCCATGTTCGCGTCACGAAACTTAATATTCTTAATTTCAACTGCATTATAGTATTTATCATATTTGTTTCATCTACTACAACATACCTTTCAATTGCAAATCTTCTAGTTTCAACATTCCACACCTTGTAATCATTCGGTTCACATCCGACTAGTACATCTTTCCATGATTTTTCGTTAAATTTCCATTTGCTTATTTTAATACGTTCATATTAATTTACTGTCGAGCCGAAAACTTTAAAATATTTTAGACTTTGTATTTTATAATGCCA
This sequence comes from Eristalis tenax, assembly GCA_905231855.2. Taxonomy (NCBI): domain Eukaryota; kingdom Metazoa; phylum Arthropoda; class Insecta; order Diptera; family Syrphidae; genus Eristalis; species Eristalis tenax. The sequence continues at coordinate 22,839,167 of HG993125.1, read as the reverse complement.
GATTTCATACGGTGTTTTCTTGCATCCTTTTAACGTATTACTTGAGCTTCTATTTATTAAATACGTAGCTGTCAATACAGCTTCCCCGTTTGTAACTTTGCCCCTAGAACCAGAACACGGGCTTTTTCTGTTGTAGACCTTATCATCCTTTCGGACACACCGTTTCATTGTGGAGTATGTGGAACTGTTAAGTGGGAGCTGATGCCTTTTTGAACACAAAATTCTCGCAATACATTTGATAAATATTCTCTGCCGTTATAAATATATAAGTTCACAACTTTAATATTAAGGTGCGCTTTACTCATTGCAGTGAAATCTTTAAAAACGACAAGCACATCAGATTTGTAAGTCAGTAAATATGTTATGAAGTAATGGGTATATTGATCAATAACACCAGCATAGTAATTCTTATTTTCTATAGTTGAAGGTGATTTCGGACCACATACATCGGAATGAACAACAAATAAAGACCACTTAATATGATCTAAACTCTTAAATTTTTCAAAGCTTACTTTTTCTTACTTTTTTTTTATGAAAGCGCCACTTCCTACTGGTGCTCCAACGTTGAGCTGCGTCATCTTTCCCCTTCCCTTGATTATGGTCCCGTTTCGCAGATATCACTTGCCTGGATCCCTTCTTTCACGACTGCCGGCATCCAACTCCATGGGACACCTATTCCGCTATCTCAGCTCCGATGCAGCCTTCGAAACGGACTCAGCTTCTCAGCCCAGTATGCCTTGGCGACAGCACTTTCCCTTGTCATTCCCTCTTGTGTCGGTTTGGCTCCATGTTCTATGCACTCTAAAGTTGTCGGTAGATCCGGATCGTTCTCCTGCTCCTTTCGGATCCGTTCCAGCACTGCTTTTCCATTAGTGACTCTCCTTTATCGGCTTCTATGAAGGTTCTTCCGACGACTATGTTCGTGGCTGGTGTTTGATCTTCGGAACCCATAAAGTATTATTCCCACAATCGCCGGCCAGGTCTTTCACTTCACCATTCGCCTCCGGAAGTCACGGTTCCAAGCGATTTTGCTGTTTTCCTGGATTCATCTTTATGTCGAACTTCTGGGCTTCAAAAGATTGCCCCCACTGTTGTACCATTTCTTCCAACAATTTGTTAAAACTTTTCAGATTTTGTTTGTGTTCCTCCAACGAATGTTGCATTTGTTCGCACGACTGTTGCATTTTTTGCTTTTCTTCTTGGAACAAATTTTGCATTAATGCCATAAACTGTGCTAGATCTAACGAAGCTGTACTTCCAGATGATTCGGCAACTTCCTCTGTAAATTCGTGCGTTTCTGGATCCAATCCATCCTTCTCGAGAGCGTCACGCAGCCATTTTTGTAGTTCTGCCTTTCCTCCAACAGTCGAAAGACCCCTCTGCGCAAGCTCTTTCTCAAGATGTTCCACTTCTAAATGAACAAATTTCACCATATCGTCACAATCCCACTTCTGACACCAAATTTTACTTTTAGCCGTAAATGAGTTCACGTACAATTAATTAAATTGTCCACAAATACGGGTTCGATCACTGGATTGTGACGAATGAAACACAAAAGTTCACTATTTACGTTATACACAAATTAAATTTCAAGCAAACACTGATTTAGTTCTTATACTTTATTACACTTTCTGGCTGAAAACTTCGAACACTATCAAATCGCAGACTAAACTTTACTAAACTGCCTCGCATCGACCACCGTGCCGACATTTATACTCCCAGTATTGGTTCTAGATCTTACAGTCGTCACGAGTCTAGGGATTCTGCCCGCTGACTCTTATATACATGATACTTTGTAATCTATCAGTGTATAGGGGGCGGCATTTCTAATTTCGTATAGACGGCGTTGGTGTCATGATTTTCTCATCTTATACGCGTTATACCATTCACGTCACAATATGTTATACAGTAATGGGTACATTGATCAATAATAACATAGTAATTCTTATTATCTATCGTTGAAGGTGATTTCGGACCACATACATCGGAATGAACAACAAGTAATGGCCTCTTAATATGGTCTTGATTCTTACATTTTTTAAAGCTTAGTTTTTCTTGCTTTCCTTTTATGCAAGCCATTCACAGCTTTTATTTCTAAAAATTTATCTTTGCTTATATGGGCCAACCTCCCGTCCCACAGACTGTAATTTTTGATTTTGCTTATATTTGATGCATATAACTTTTTGGTATAGAAAATCTAGCAATAGTAAAATTATCAATATATTGCTTCCATAATATACGAGTATTTGTTATTATTACTCAATGTAACACCTCCTGGATGAAACAAAATATTAAATCTAGCAGCCTGAATCTTCTTAACAGAGATTAGGTCTTGAGGCCAGAGAATCACTGTACAACTCCCCTGTGCCCTTCTTTGTTGCAAAAATAAATTCACCACATTTTGCCAAAGCAATTTTAATAGGAGACTCTTAATATACAACATTCGTGAACAGATTATCATTATTAATCAAATGGTCCGACGATCCGGAGTCCAGCAGAAAAGAAATCCTTTTTTCTTGGTAACTACCTCGCCTTAACATAAACGCAAGACCTGACATGAAAACATTATAGTTGATTATTAGGTTTATATTTTTGGGGACTTATAGCTTTTGTTTTGAAAATACGTTTTATTATGTTTACTGACATGCTTCAATTTTATTTCCTGATCGATCTGTCTTTAACAAACGCAAGAGTTAAATTATCATCTGATATCTTTTCAATTGCTGTAAGTACACCGTCATAAGACGGTGGCACAGTTAAACGCAAATAAGACACCCTATACATTTCTGTGCGTCAGATGCGAGCAACTCGGTAATAAAATCATCAAAAATATATATATATCAATAAATATATATATATATAAAATATCAAAAAATTATATTAGTAGCAGAGTCTCGCCTTTTTATTTTAAAGACAGCTACGGACGGACTGTTGTGAAGCTAAACTTTACCTTTCATGGATAGCATCTAAATTTTTAAAAAATATATTTTTCCGAGCATTCACTAATTGCAAATCCGAGAAAATAATTACTTAAATATGCATTCACTAATTGCAAATCCGAGAAAAGACTCACTTAAATATTCACTCGCGCTTCTTTTTAATTTATTCCATTTCTCTGAATTTTCTACGGAATTTTGATCGATTTTGATAAGCGCGTCCATTTCACTTAATAGAGCTTTTAGCCGGAATCTGCAAACCTTTATCCATCAAAAGGTTTTACATTTCTTTTTGGTGTATCCATAATTAGATATCTGCAGTGATTATGTGTAACCTGTTGAAAATTCCGAAATGTGGCATCAGAAGCACAGCTCAACAGAAATAATTTAAATAATAGACAAACAGGTTCCTTTTAATATTAATTCATTTTTTTATTATTTTACTCTTGACCAACATGCCACTTTGAGCACTCGACAACGAATGAAAATAAAAACTTAGAATTCCGGCAATCACAGCCTCTCTAAATACATGCATGTGTGCATAGTGCGGTCTTCTATTCGGAACAATTTCTGGTAACCTTGTTGCGGTTTTTAACAAAATCATTGTTATGTAGAACGTTCAAGATATTTACAGTACTATTGTTAAAAGTTACCAAGACATTTCGATATACTTTTTAAATCATACTATTAAAATTATTTACAAGAATTACATTATTTGCATTTTTTTAAATAATATTTAATTCTTTGTCTATTTGACATATACACTTCTTATAATTTTTCTTTACTAGGTTAAGTATACATTTTTGGAAACTTTCATATTGTTTATATAATTTTCATCACTTTTTAAATAAACTAAATTTGTCCATTTACTTATATCACTTTACTCTAAAATTCATCTTTCGTGTTTTGCATTCGGAACTGGTATTAATTTATATCGAATAAATTGCTCATTGTTAAAAAATGGACAAAAAATAAAGTGCTTTTCACATGTCCAAGATGACACCTAATTTGTTGCAGTCAATTTTAAATAACTCCATTTCGTCATCTGCTATGAATGACCTACTCATTGTTCCATATTCTGCGGACATAATGTTATCGTATCTTTTCAACTTCGTTCCCTAGAATTCTTATGTCGTTTAAAATTTGAATAAAATGAAGCTGTTTTAAAAGGAATTCATCCATTTCCGTAACAGTATTACACACTTTTGTCATCCGTTTTTGATTTTAGTCAATAGTTTACGAAATAACTTTAAGATTTGTCTGCATATCGAAATGTATCTTTATTCGAGAATTAAGGTTCGTAATGGCATTGTGACTGTTCTCGTCTGCTGATCGTAAGTGATTTTCGATTTCTTCCCTGTCGTATTTACGTCCTCAAAGGGAATTGACAGCTTGCGACCAGCTTGGACTTGAGATCGAAATCCGTTATAGCTTTGATGGCCGCTTGCCTGTCAATTAAACAGGTAATATCAGCCGGTGGTATTTCCTTTAATGAAATCGGCTTGGCCGCTTTCTTGACCGCTTGCACCTCCGCTTGAAACACGCTCTATCGACGATGATCGGGTCATCTGATGGAATGGTGCATGTTTAGTGTTTCGGAGAAAATGCCTGCGCCTCTTCCTTTACCCATCTCCGATCGATCTGTATAAGCGTATAATCACTTTCGTTAGTTCCAATACGTAATCTTTGAAGTTTACATGCGGTCCTGAGCGGCTACGCGCCAGCTGTTGGATTGACTAATCATTATAGTGATTTTTGCCGCAGTCGATTTTAGATAGAGGTCTAGTGGCAGAACGCCCAACATGACCTCCATGCCCGCTGTAAGAGTGGCGGCCCCATTTTCTGTCAAAGATTCTATTACTGAGTTAAAGCACATGGGACGCTTTTTTCACTCTTACTTGTATATTCAGTTGAACACAGTGATAACCCTTTTGTTGGTAAAAGTACCAACTCCGTTTCTTGGGGTTTTTGCCCATCTTAGTAGGTAGCTTATTGCACGTTCAACTAGCTCACTGATAGTTGAGCGGCATTCACCGCCTTCGATTATGACAACGTCGTCAGCATATGTGATTGCTTTGACACCCGTGAGTTCCAGTTTATCTAAAATGTCATTAATGACTAGTACCCATAGGAGGTTATCATTCTGTTATATAAGTCACCTATCGACGCATTAATGCTTCTTCTGTGAAGCAGGAATCGGCTTTTCGACCATTGCCTTTTCTAGTGCTGTTTTAGTGGTTTCTATGTTGTCGAACGCTTCTTCGATTTGACGTTTAGAGACCTTTCCATAGCACTTACTATCTCGTGTAGTGCATTTTCTACACCTTGACCTTTCTTATACGCGTGCTGTGCGCAAGGTATAGTGGCGTTACGCTTAAGCTTGCTTCGTATATCGTCGTTGATAATCTTCTCAAACGTTTTTAGTATAAAAGAAGTTTAACTTATCGGTCTAAAATCTTTTGCTGTATAGTGTAGTTTTGCCTGCTTTGGGGATGAAGACAACTTTGACTTCCCTGCAGACATGAGGTATGTGTCCATATGGCTGAAAGGATCTTTACGAAGATAAGCCTTAGTGTCTCATTTGAATACTGAGTCCAATTACCGTTCGAGTTTTTTGTGGGGCCCGAGACAGTGGTACTTTTTGCAAGAAGTTTCTGACTTTTTTATTATCTATACTTCCTAAGACTGTCCTTGTAGGCATCACAGTCTTCTAGGGGTCTGGATGCCTTGGCCGCATTAAAACGCGATCGTGAAATTATTGTCATAGCATGAAGATCCTTGCTCCACCAAGTAGGGGATTTCTTGCACGTAATGGTTCGTAGGGGACATGCACTCTCATAGGATACCTGGAATGAGTTAGACAGATCGTTGGCAGTTTCCTTCATTTTTTTTACTTCATTGAAAAACATTTTCCCGTTGGTGTTTCTAGGATTCCTGACTTAGGAGATTCAATTGCACACACTGCTTACTGTGAAGGTAATCAGTCTATGGTCCGAGAAGGACGGTGTGTCAGAAACTCTCCAATTGCTGATCGATGTTGAATTGGAGTATCCACTACGTGTGAGTTTGGTTCATTGCCAATATTTTCTATGTTAAGATCATTTATTATAATACAGTTCAAAAGATAATTACCTCTTTCATTAATAGTAGAATATCCGAGCTACATCCGATGCTAGTTACTATCACAACCTATAATTAGGTCTCATTTTCTTCCTCTTCGACCACGATTTTCTTCAGGGGATGGTCAGGGGGACTGAACGTCGCATCGTGGGGCATATATATGCCAAGATCATAGACCATAGATGCCAAGATCAACGGTTTTCGGTTGCTGACATCAATGATTAGACTAGCCAGGGTGACATCTACCGCTTCGTTGCCAGCTGGGTGATTGAAGAAGAATACCTCGGATTTTGAATCGGTTTTTTTGGAGGTCTCCCACTCAGTTGCACCAGAGTTCCCTGAAGGTAGTTGCTTTTGTGTGGCAGGTAATAACATTTTGCTGAAGAGACACTCATTTCATTTGCCGGTACTTCGGTCATATGATCTAAGCTTATGTACTCCCGCATAAACTCAACATAGTAGTATAGTCCATAAATAAGCATTGGAAGAAAGTTTACGTTCCATAAACTGAAAACGATGAAAAGCAAAGTTGAAACTTGTGGGCTTGTCAGATTTAAACGGTAAATCAACTCCGATGTCCTCGGTGCGCTGATCTGCGATTGAGACGATGACGAAAGAGAGAGAGTTTATCACCAACAAAATTTAGTATAGATCACTTGAGTTAAATTTTTTACCAAAAAAAAAAGAATTAAAGAGAGAATAATTACAAGGGCGACTTACAAATGAGACAACTAAGAAGAAATCGAGAGATCATAATTACATAATGTTTTACTGTAAATTTACATTGCTTGTCGTTATGCGACCAAATGAACAAATTTTTGTTATATTATTAGGAATGTACTGAACAGGTATCAAGAAGATCTTCTATTTCCAACTGATCACCGCTTTACAGGTATCAAAAGAACCTTTTAACTTTTACGAAACTTAATATTCGTAATTTCAACTGCAACTCTAGTATTTATCATATGTGTTTCTTCAACTACAACATCCCTTTCAATTGCAAATCTTCTAGTTTAAACATTCCACACCTTGTAATCATTCGGTTCACATCCGACTAGTATATCTTCCCATGATCTTTCACTTAATTTCCATTTTCTTATTTTAATACGTTCATATTAATTTACTGTCGAGAACTTTAAAATATTTTAGACTTGGTATTTTATAATGCCGGATTTCATACGGTGTTTTCTTGCATTCTTTTAATGCATTACTTAAGCTTCTACTTTTATTATAAATGTAGCTGTCAATACAGCTTCGCCGCAGAAATATGTCAGTAACTTTGTCCCTAAAACCAGAACACGGGCTTTTTCTGTTATAGACCTTATCATCCTTTCGGACACACTGTTTCATTGTGGAGTATGTGGAACTGTTAAGTGGGAGCTGATGCCTTTTTGAACACGAAATTCTCGCAATACATTTGATAAATATTCTCTGCCGTTATAAATATATAAGTTCACAACTTTCATATTAAGGTGCGCTTTACTCATTGCAGTGAAATCTTTAAAAACGACAAGCACATCAGATTTGTAAGTTTTTCTTGCTTTCCTTTTATGCAAGCTTCACACAGGTTATCACTTATCTGTCAATATCTTTATTCCATTCACTGCTCTTATTTCTCTTTGCTTATATGGCCCAACATCTCGTCCCACAGACTGTCATTTTTGATTTATTTATATTTGATGCATATAACTTTTTGGTATAGAAAATCTAACAATAGTAAAATTATCAATATATTGCTTCCATAATATACGAGTATTTGTTATAATTACTCAATGTAACACCTCCTGCATGAAACAAAATATCAAATCCAGTATCCTGAACCTTCTTAACAGAGATTAGGTTTTGAGGCCAGAGAATCACTGTACAACTCCATTGTGCCCTTCTTTGTTGCAAAAATAAATTCACCACATTTTGCTACAGCAATTTTAATAGGAGACTCTTAATATACAACATTCGTGAACAGATTATTGTTATTAATCAAATGGTTCGACGATCCGGAGTCCAGCAGAAAAGAAATCCTTTTTCCTTGGTAACTACCTCGCCTTAACATAAACGGAAAACCTGACAGTTGTTTTGAAAGTACGTTTTATTATGTTTACTGTCAGCAAGACCTTTAAACTGGTATTTTTGCTGACATGCTTCAATTTTATTTCCTGATCGATCTGTTTTTGACAAACGCAAGAGAAAAGAATCACTTAAATATTCACTCGCGCTTCTTTCTAATTTATTCCATTTCTCTGATTTTTCTACGGAATTTTGATTGATTTTGATAAGCGCGTCCATTTCACTTAATAGGGCTTTTAGCCGGAATCTGCAAACATTTATCCATCAAACGGTTTTATATTCCTTTTTGGTTTATCCATAATTAGATAGCTGCAGTGATTATGTGTAACCTGTGGAAATTCCAAAATGTGGCATCAGAAGCACAGCTCAACAGAAATAATTTAAATAATAGACAAACAGGTTTCTTTTAATATTACTTTAATTTTTTATTATTTACTCTTCGACCACTTTGAGCACTCGACAATGAATGAAAATAAAAACTTAGAATTCCGGCAATCACAGCCTTTCTAAATACATGCATGTGTGTGTTCGCGACAATTCCTGGTAACCTTGTTGCGGTTTTTAACAAAATCATTGTTATATAGAACGTTCAAGATATTTACAGTACAATTGTTAAAAGTTACCAAGACATTTCGATATACTTTTTAAATCATACTATTAAAATTATTTACAAGAATTACATTATTTGCATTTTTTTAAATAATATTTAATTCTTTGTCTATTTGACATATACACTTCTTATAATTTTTCTTTACTAGGTTAAGTATACATTTTTGGAAACTTTCATATTGTTTATATAATTTTCATCACTTTTTAAATAAACTAAATTTGTCCATTTAATTATATCACTTTACTCTAAAATTCATCTTTTGTGTTTTGCATTTGGCACTGGTATTCATTTATATCGAATAAATTGCTCATTGTTAAAAAATTGACAAAAAGTAAAGTGTTTTTCACATGTCCAAGATGACACCTAATTTGTTGCAGTCAATTTTAAATAACTTCATTTCGTCATCAGTTTTTGATTTAAGTCAATAGTTCCCGTAATAACTTTAGGATTTGTCTGCATATCGAAATGTATCTTTATTCGAGAATTAAGGTTCGTTATGGCGTTGTGACTGTTCTCGTCTGCTGATCGTAAGTGATTTTCGATTTCTTCCCTGTCGTATTTATGTCCCCAAAGGGAATTGGAAGCTTGCGACAAGCTTGAACTTGATTTCGAAATCCGTAATAGCTTTGATGGCCGCTTGGCTGTCAATAAGAAAGGTAATATCAGCCGGTGGTATTTCCCTCAATGAAATCGTTTTGCCCGCTTTCTTGACCGCTTGCACCTCCATTTCTTGGGGTTTGCCCATCTTAGTGGGATACTTATTGTACATACAACTAGCTCGCTGATAGTTGAGCGGAATTTACAGCATGCGATTATGACAACGTCGTCAGCATATGTGATTACTTTGATACCCGTGAGTTCTAGTTTATCTAAAATGTCATTAACTCCACCCTGTGGGACACCGAATCATAGACGAATCAATTAAGGACGCTTTAGGAACAAACAAACGAATTTTTATTGAAGGTGAACAATAGAATATAGCAAATAGAGGACGAGAACTTAAAATTGCTTCAATTTGGGTAAGAACTGTACAAAGCTCTTCGAACGTTAGCCTAGTGGAGCCAATTACACGACGCAAATGTAGCTTGAACGACTTGACACCAGCCTCCCAAAGGCCACCAAAGTGTGGGCAGAGGGAGGAATGAAGTGCCAAGTAATCTCATTATGCGCGAGAGTAGAAGCAATGACGTTGTTGTGAGATTGGCTCATTGTAAGTTTGTGCATCTCAGTTGTTTGACTGAGCCCCCTGAAAATTTGTACCGTTGTCGGTGTAAATGTTAATACGCTTTCCACGGCGAGACACAAATCTTCGTAGAGCGGCGATAAATGCATCTGTGGTCAGGTCCGTTACTGCTTCGAGGTGTATAGCTTTCGTTGACATACACACAAACAGTGCAATGTAGGCCTTTGACAATCTTGGCTTACGACCGCGGACTAGCATAATCGCAACCGGTGTTCCAGAATTGGCGACTAGGCTGGTAGATCACCCATTATTTGCTAGCTCGCAAGTTTTCGCTGTATAAAGCACTGTTTGCATTTGTGAATGATGTTCCTTATCAGATTTCGGCTAGCCAGTATCTAAAACTGCTGTCTCACGATTGCGATCGTTTCTGATACGCCGGTGTGTAGATAGCGTTGATGGGAATAAGCTATAATAAGTGAGGCACCATTAGTATATCTTAGGATTAGGATAGAATGTTTAAGGTTATAAGAGACGGCTGCGTGTTTTATACGACCTCGGACCCGAAGTAGTCCATCGAAGTCCAAAAATGCACTATATCTCAAAAGCTTTGATTTTGATTGGAGCTGTTTGTTGGTTTTGAGATAGTTTATATCATCTTGAAATGAATTGAAATGCACAGCTTCAGTTCAGATGTATTTGAGCGACAATTTGAATTTCAAAGGCGGAAATATGCTACAATTATTAGTAACAGACTCCAAGATGAAATTTTGTGAATCAAAATTTGAATGCCCATCCACAGACGTTGCAAGTTCATCCTGTGTCAATGGTCTCTCTTCTATGTTTACTGACAGCAAATTTGACTTCGGCCAATAATCAACCGATAACGACAACAACGATGGACCGCTCCACCAGAGACTACGTCCTGAAAGATCAAAAGGCATTACTCCACGCGTAGCACAATCTGCGGGGTTTGATTCCAACTTGATGTGCTGCGAGGAATATCTCGGTATGTTTTTCAGGATAGCAGCAGTTCGGTTTGCTACGAATGTGGTCCAGCGGCGAGTTGGCGACGAAAACTAATGCAGGACGATTACGGAATCGCACCAAGCGTAAGTTTTGGAGACATTGACATTTAATGATGATCTCACTGACGTTAACAACCGAATTAGCAATACCGCGCCACAGAGTTCTAAACGTGGGATAGAAACCGGTTTAATAGGAGCCACTTTAGTCTTTGCAGCAACAATAGCTGTCCTGATTCCATCCGAACTTGTCTTACACCGAGCGTATACTACCGCCGCATAAGCCACCGACGAGGCATCGGAGAAACATATAGGTTGAAGGTAATCTGCTACATGGTCATCATCCTGCCAATTATGGCATACGGTTGTCCATTGTGGTTCAAAGTGAGTCCTTCCCAGATGGAAAAGATGAGGTTGTTCGAGAGACAGTGTCTTCGGACATGTCTCCGGTTGTATCGTACAGTACAAGAAGTACGAGTCTGAGTACAAGAAGTACTATAACCACGAGTTCATGTACAACGAGGCAAACTTGAACAGGATTGATAATTTTATTATTAAGCTGAATAGAAGGCATATTGGACGAGCTATGACTTCTTCTAACAGTCTAACAGTCTTTGAGGCTTACTACCCCAACGTAATGTATCATGAGAGAGTGCGCCTTACCGGCTTTATTCCTCCCGAGGCGTTCCTCTACCTCGACAGAATTGGCCTAATACAGGATACACACGGATGTCCTGTAATCTTCCATGTCGTACGCCGAACATTGGATAGGCGACTTCACGAGGATCTCCTCCGGTTCAGTAGAGCGAATTTTACTGGTGGTTACATCGAAACCAGTCCCTGCCGCCGCTGGCTTTTCTAAATGACGCGGGAGTTGACCATGGTGGCCAACTTACATAGATTTAAGTTGCATAAGGAAAAACAAAATATAATAAAATTAAAATAAAAAAAAATATGAAAAGAAAAATAAATAAATAAAGGTGCACCCCGGCGTATACATTATATATGTTCGGCATATACACGACATCTACGTCCTAGTGCACGCGTTCGCACTGTTACGGACATAGTTAAGATTGTCTTAAGTTTTTCATGTTGGGTTAAGTTAGTGTAAGTTAGGTTTAAGTTAGATATATATAGCCAAGTTTTTTTACCAGTTTTCTTGGCCAAACTTGAAACAAAAAGAGTGTGTCCGTTAAGACAAAAAAAAAGAAAAAACATATCATAAGCCGAAAGGCATAGCGCAAATTATGATTAGAATAGGTTAGAGTTCCCCTATAGGGTCAGTAGGTTAGATGTAAGAGCATTTGTTAAGTTAGTTAAGCTAGTTTTAAGCATTTTCGAAAAAACAAAAAAAAGACATCGGAGAAACCATGTAGTCGACGAAGTCCTCGGAAGAAAACATATTTCGGGGAACCTCAAGTTGTTCGAAACATTGAAGCTGGTTTCAATAGGTCGTCCATTTTTCTAAAAGGTCAGAGGGCAGAGGATTATCCCAACCAAGTTTCAATTCGGACGACCAGAGCTTCTGGAACAGAATTTTAAAAAGTATGGTTGATGGAGCCAAGAAGCCTAGTCGGTCAAAAATTCTAGATATCTCAGAGAGCAACTTTCGCCTGCTTGTAGAGGAGCACGGTTTCAATTGTTCAGGGCCGACAATGGAATATTCGCAATCATCCGGTGATTTTTCCACGAGCAGAGCCGAACAATTAGAGCTCCCCTTCCCGAGTTGTAAGTTTGCTTGCTAAGTCTGACTGTAAATCGAGCAGTGTTTCTATGGAGTTGGTTCACGTCATAACATCCTCGACGTAAACATTATACTTCAGCTTGTAATCATCTGCAATCTGCTTTAGAACGCGCACTGAGAAGAAGGGAGCAGAAGGTAGTACTATATGTTACGGTTTTCAGTTGATAATGCTTACTTTCTTCACTAGGATTTTCTCGCCACATGATGCGTTGGTAATCTATGTATTGCTCACGAACCCAAATTTGGCGAAACATCTTAACGATATCGGCGGTGAAACATACCGATGCTGCCGAAAATGTAAGCACACGCCGAAAAGATCGCGGTGAATGGGAGGACCGATTAAAAGCTGACTATTCAACGATTGTCCACGAGAATCCTTTATCGAACACGACGCGCAATTTTGTTGTGGAACTGTCGAGCTTTAAGACCGCGTAATGCGTCAGACAAAAATATTGCCCGCATGGTCTATGGATTTTGTCGACAGGGGTGAGTTGCACATAACAAAGTTGTTGATACTCTTTCATAAATGAACAGTATAGTTTGTGCAAATGAGGATTACTTTTAAACTGACGTTCCATCGAATGTAAACGCGAAATCGCTTGCTGTAGAGTGACTTTAAAGAATGAACAAGGAACTTTAAATGGAAGTGAAACCACGTATTTAATGTCTGCAGAACTGGAGAACGTTTTTTGAAAATATTCCTCAGCTGGATCATTTACAATGTCGTTGGCTCTATTTGCGGGAACATCTTCTAGTTCCCAAAACCGCTGAAAGAGAACGCAGCAACTGAATGAAACGAAGACAATTCGTGACGATCGCTCATCGTATCAACCAGCTCTCCAGAGATCTCCAAGATCATATCCACTGCACTGGAAGTGTTAAAATATGGATCTGCCAACTCTAGAGTATGAATATGTTCCTAAGATGATACGTCAAATTAATGTGATGGTAAATTGGATGTCAGCTTCCCAAGAATAAAGGCATCAATAACTAAAGAGTCCGACTCAAACCTAGAGCACAGCTGAATTGTCATACACCCCCTTGTGTACCCTGGTTCTTTGGAGGATAAGCCAATGACAGAAATTCGCGAATGTCTACGTGAAAGACCGAACTGTTGTGCAAACGATTGCGTAATGAACGAACATTGAAATGTCTAGTAAAATGATGTTCCTCCCTGGACTGTTTTCGAGTGGATAATCTAAGCGAATGGTTTGATACAAATGGAAAGGGAGATAGCGATGTGGCAAGTAAGTTGGTTGATTGAGATGTAGTGGAATCAGGTTTTATTGCACGAGGTGATTGTATACACTGCATGACAGTGTTCCTTGAACCATCCTGATGGACAAATGGTGATGAGCTTTGCAAACACGACGAATGACCATAGCGAAGACAATTAAAAAAGAGCGGATGTTTCTTTACAAATACTCTACACGATTCAACGTCAAGTTCGATAAAACGAGAACACTGGGCACTATATGATTACTTTCACACATGGGGCAGGAGGAATTACTGTCCGAAGATTTCGCTACATGAGATCGAATTGAACTGGATTGTTTTCCCCGCGATGCAACTGAGCGATTAATAGATTGACGAGATTCTAGTGCGTCGCATCGTTCAAGAAATTCAATTAAAACCGTTATCGACCGTCGTCATCGCGAGAACCCACCTCTTGTACCCAAGTTTGTTTTGTGTCCTGATCAAGTTTACTTAACAGAAGATGAATCAGCCATGGGTCACGATCATTCTTATCCATTGCGTTTAGCCTCCGAATCACTTCATCAGTCCCATCAGTTATTCGTCGAAATTTGCACATTTGAGCTAGACATTAATGGTAGCGACAGAAATGTTTGTACGAACGATTGCACAATAATATAAATTAACGCGATCATATCGTTTTTTTAACCTGTCCGAGATTGGAATGTATTTTATCACGTTCGCCGCGTCGTCACGCAAAAACGACTTCAAATAATGGCATTTCTGTGTTCCTGTGGGATAAGATTGGTTATCAACTGAGCTCGTGAACAAATCTTGAGAACACGGCCAATCCTTGTAGCAACTCGAGAATAGAGGCACGTTTATTTTTGGCAAATTGATGTTCGAACCAGCTTTGCCCGCGGAATCTAAACTCTTAAGAAACGAGGATTGTTGGTTAGCCAAACGTTCTAAGACCGTTTCATCATGACTATTTTTACGATTGTTCACACTTTGTCTTTGACGAATCGATCTGGTTAAACCCGAATGCGTTAAACATTATGGAGTCGTCTAAGGAATCTAGAAAAGTCACACAAGTTATGCGACCCTTTGCATGGCCGTGCTTTATCTTCATTGCATTAATTTTCACGAAAATACCCAAGTAAAGGTCTTAACTTTTACACGCAGATACCCCTTAATAAATTATATGTTTAGTTTCATACAAAATTAAGAACAGAATCTTGCGAGGAACTATGTACAATATGCTTAGTGTTTTAACTTAGTTCTAAGCAAAAGAAATCACACACGTGGCGTACATACATTAGACCAGTATTTAAACTATATTTTGTTTAAATGGCTGGAAACTTAACTAATTTATTTTTACATTTATTTGACTGCGAAGGACTAAAAATTAGGTTTAGGAACAAACAAACGTTTGATTGAAGGTGAACAATCGACTTTATTTTTAAGAAAAAAAAAACAAAATGTTTCGAGGTGACATAATCTTATTGATTTGTACTGCTACTGTGCTGCGACGATCGAAATCCAAGTGACCGAGAAACAGCGAGCGTTGCAAGAGCAGCCTGCACTGTTCCATCAAGCACGATAGTTCCTCGCTCATTGCCAATCGTTGAGCATGAGAGAGTAATGTGAAGTGTACCATACATATATACAATTAGGCACAGAATTTACAAGCCAAAACACAAATATTTAAGTATATGATTTAATAATAATAACAAAATTCCAAGGAATTTAAACAAACGAAATACACAACATTAGTAACAACTGAATTCTAGGTTTTATGACAAATAATCACAAAGAGACGCATTAATGCTTCTTCTGTGAAGCAGGTCTATGATTACTGTTTCAATCGGCCTTTCGACCTTTACCTTTTGTAGTGCTGTTTTGATAGCACTGGTTTTTATGTTGTCGAACACTTCTTCGATTTGACGTTTAGAGACCTTTTAATAGCACTTACTATCTCGTGTAGTGCAGTTTCTATACCTTTACCTTTCATATACGCGTGCTGTGCGCAAGGGATAGTTGCGTTACGCTTAAGCTTGCTTCGTGTACGGGCGTTGATAATCTTCTCAAACATTTTTAGTATAAAGGAACTTAAGCTTATCGGTCTAAAATCCTCTGCTGTACAGTGTAGTTTTGCCTGCTTTGGGGATGAAGACAACTCTGACTTCCCTGCTAGCATGAGGTATGTGCCCATATGGCTGAAAAGATCTTTACTGAGATAGGAACAATTAATCATGATGTTGACTGATACCGTACACTCCTGGTGAATTGTACGGCTCAAAGGAGTCTAGAGCCCATCTGATTTTGCTTTCGCTGACTATACCTGTCCGAATGTCAGAGGTAGGCTCGGGTGTGTTAACGGTTATGAGGAGGCAGCCTGGAGAGCAGCCTGGGAAGTGGGTACCCAACAGTAGCTGTAGTGTGTCATTTGAAGACTGAGTCCAATTACCGTTCGAGTTTTTTATGAGGCCAGGGGCAGTGGTACTTTTTGCAAGATGTTTCCGAAGTCTTTCAGTTTCGGACTTTTTCTTCCTAAGACTGTCATTGTAGGCGTCACAATCTTCTAGGGATCTGGATGCCTTGGCCGCATTAAAACGCGATCGTGAAATTTTTCTCATAGCATGAAGATCCTTGCTCCACCAAGGAGGAGATTTCATACACGTAATGTTCCGTAGGGGACATGCACTCTCATAGGATTTCTGGAACGAATTAGACAGATCGTTGGCAGTTTCCTCCAGATCATTGACACTGGTGATTGCCTTGTTGACCAGGTGGCTCGTGTGTCTTTCAACTTCATTGGAAAACGTGTTCCAGTTGATGTTCCTACGATTCCTGCTTTTGATGATTCAATTAGAAACACTGCTCAATGTGAAGGTAACCAGTCTATGGTCCGAGAAGGACGGTGTGTCAGAAACTCTCCAATTGCCAATATTTTCTATGTTAAGATCATTTACATTTACATTACCTCTTTTATTATTGGTAGTATATCCAAGTTACATCCGATGCTAGTTACTATCACAACCTATAATTAGGTCTCATTTTCTTCCTCTTCGACCACGATTTTCTTCAGGGGATGGTCAGGGGGACTGAACGTCGCATCGTGGGGCATATATATGCCAAGATCATAGATCATAGATTCCAAGATCAACGGTTTTCGGTTGCTGCCATCAATGATTAGACTAGCCAGGGTGACATCTACCGCTTCGTTGCCAGCTACATCCGAAGACAGGAGAGTGGGTGATTGAAGAAGAATACCTCGGATTTTGAATCGGTTTTTTTGTAGGTCTCCCACTCAGTTGCACCAGAGTTCCCTGAAGGTAGTTGTTTTTGTGTGGCAGGTAATAACTGCCATTTCATTTGCCGGTACTTCGGTCATATGATCTAAGCTTATGTACTCCCGCATAAACTCAACATAGTAGTATAGTCCATAAATAAGCATTGGAAGAAAGTTTACGTTCCATAAACTGATAACGATGAAAAGCAAAGTTGAAACTTGTGTGCTTGTCAGATTTAAACGGTAAATCAACTCCGATGTCCTCGGTGCGCTGATCTGCGATTGAGACGATGAAGAAAGAGAGAGAGTTTATCACCAACAAAATTTAGTATAGATCACTTGAGTAAAATTTTTTACCAAAAAAAAAAGAATTAAAGAGAGAATAATTACAAGAGCGACTTACAAATGACACTAACTACTACTAAGACAACTAAGAAGAAATCGAGAGATCATAATTACATAATGTTTTACTGTAAATTTACATTGCTTGTCGTTATGCGACCAAATGAACAAAATTTTTTTTTTTTATCAGGAATGTACTGAACTGGTATCAAGAAGATCTTCTATTTCCAACTGATCACCGCTTTACAGGTATCAAAAGAACCTTTTAACTTTTACGAAACTTAATATTCGTAATTTCAACTGCAACTCTAGTATTTATCATATGTTTCTTCAACTACAACATCCCTTTCAATTGCAAATCTTCTAGTTTAAACATTCCACACCTTGTAATCATTCGGTTCACATCCGACTAGTAAATCTTCCCATGATCTTTCATTTAATTTCCATTTTCTTTTAATACGTTCATATTAATTTACTGGGGAGAACTTGAAAATATTTTAGACTTGGTATTTTATAATGCCAGATTTCATACGGTGTTTTCTTGCATTCTTTTAATGCATTACTTAAGCTTTTACCTTTATTATAAATGTAGCTGCCAATACAGCTTCCCCGCAAAAATATGTCAGTAACTTTGCCGCTAGAACCAGAACACGGGCTTTTTCTGTTATAGACCTTATCTTCCTTTCGGACACACTGTTTCATTGTGGAGTATGTGGAACTGTTAAGTGGGAGCTGATGCCTTTTTGAACACGAAATTCTCGCAATACATTTGATAAATATTCTCTGCCGTTATAAATATATAAGTTCACAACTTTCATATTAAGGGGCGCTTTACTCATTGCAGTGAAATCTTTAAAAACGACAAGCACATCAGATTTGTAAGTTTTTCTTGCTTTCCTTTTATGCAAGCTTCACACAGGTTATCACTTATCTATCAATATCTTTATTCCATTCACTGCTCTTATTCCTCTTTGCTTATATGGCCCAATATCTCGTCCCACAGACTGTCATTTTTGATTTATTTATATTTGATGCATATAACTTTTTGGTATAGAAAATCTAACAATAGTAAAATTATCAATATATTGCTTCCATAATATACGAGTATTTGTTATAATTACTCAATGTAACACCTCCTGGATGAAACAAAATATCAAATCCAGTATCCTGAACCTTCTTAACAGAGATTAGGTTTTGAGGCCAGAGAATCACTGTACAACTCCATTGTGCCCTTCTTTGTTGCAAAAATAAATTCACCACACTTTGCCACAGCAATTTCCTATCATAGTTAGCATCTAAATTTTAAAAAATATCTTTTGCAATGTATTCACTCATTGTAATTCCGAGAAAAGAATTACTTAAATATGCGTTCACTAATTGCAAATCCGAGAAAAGAATCACTTAAATATTCACTCGCGCTTCTTTCTAAGTTATTCCATTTCTCTGAATTTTCTACGGAATTTTGATCGATTTTGATAAGCGCGTCCATTTCACTTAATAGGGCTTTTAGCCGGAATCTGCAAACATTTATCCATCAAACGGTTTTATATTCCTTTTTGGTTTATCCATAATTAGATAGCTGCAGTGATTATGTGTAACCTGTGGAAATTCCAAAATGTGGCATCAGAAGCACAGCTCAACAGAAATAATTTAAATAATAGACAAACAGGTTTCTTTTAATATTACTTTAATTTTTTATTATTTTACTCTTCGAAAAAACATGCCACAACGAATGAAAATAAAAACTTAGAATTGCGGCAATCACAGCCTTTCTAAATACATGCATGTGTGTATTCGCGACAATTCCTGGTAACCTTGTTGCGGTTTTTAACAAAATCATTGTTATATACAACGTTCAAGATATTTACAGTACAATTGTTAAAAGTTACCAAGACATTTCGATATAGTTGGTAAATCATACTATTAAAATTATTTACAAGTTACATTATTTGCATTTTTTTTTAATAATATCGAATTCTTTGTCTATTTGACATATACACTTCTTATAATTTTTCTTTACTAGGTTAAGTATACATTTTTGGAAACTTTCATATTGTTCATATAATTTTCATCACTTTTTAAATAAACTAAATTTGTCCATTTTATTATATCACTTTACTCTAAAATTCATCTTTTGTGTTTTGCATTTGGAACTGGTATTCATTTATATCGAATAAATTGCTCATTGTTAAAAAAAGGACAAAAAATAAAGTGCTTTTCACATGTCCAAGATGACACCTAATTTGTTGCAGTCAATTTTAAATAACTCCATTTCGTCATCTGCTATGAATGACCTACTCATTGTTCCATATTCTGCGGACATAATGTTATTGTATCTTTTCAATTTCGTTCCCTAGAATTTTTATATCGTTTAAAATTTGACTAAAATCAAGCTGTTTTAAAAGGAATTCATCCATTTCCGTAACAGTATTACATACTTTTGTTATCAGTCAATAGTTCCCGTAACAACTTTAGGATCTGTCTGCATATCGAAATGTATCTTTATTCGAAAATTAAGGAAAAGATCGTAAGTGATTTTCGATTTCTTCCCTGTCATATTTATGTCCCCAAAGGGAATTGGAAGCTTGCGACCAGCTTGGACTTGATTTCGAAATCCGTAATAGCTTTGATGGCCGGTTGGCTGTCAATTAGGAAGGTAATATCAACCGGTGGTATTTCCCTCAATGAAATCGTTTTGCCCGCTTTCATGACCGCTTGCACCTCCATTTCTTGGGGTTTGCACATCTTAGTGGGTTACTTATTGTACATACAACTAGCTCGCTGATAGTTGAGCGGAATTTACAGCATGCGATTATGACAACGTCGTCAGCATATGTGATTGCTTTGATACCCGTGAGTTCTAGTTTATCCAAAATGTCATTAACTCCACCCTGTGGGATACCGAATCATAGACGAATCAATTAAGGACGCTTTAGGAACAAACAAACGAATTTTTATTGAAGGTGAACAATAGAATATAGCAAATAGAGGACGAGAACTTAGAATTGCTTCAATTTGGGTAAGAACTGTACAAAGCTCTTCGAACGTTAGCCTAGTGGAGCCAATTACACGACGCAAATGTAGCTTGACCGACTTGACACCAGCCTCCCAAAGGCCACCAAAGTGTGGGGCAGAGGGAGGAATGAAGTGCCAAGTAATCTCATTATGCGCGAGAGTAGAAGCAATGACGTTGTTGTGAGATTGGCTCATTGTAAGTTTGTGCATCTCAGTTGTTTGACTGAGCCCCCTGAAAATTTGTACCGTTGTCGGTGTAGATGTTAATACGCTTTCCACGGCGAGACACAAATCTTCGTAGAGCGGCGATAAATGCATCTGTGGTCAGGTCCGTTACTGCTTCGAGGTGTATAGCTTTCGTTGACATACACACAAACATTGCAATGTAGGCCTTTGACAATCTTGGCTTACGACCGCGGACTAGCATAATCGCAACCGGTGTTCCAGAATTGGCGACTAGGCTGGTAGATCACCCATTATTTGCTAGCTCGCAAGTTTTCGCTGTATAAAGCACTGTTTGCATTTGTGAATGATGTTCCTTATCAGATTTCGGCTAGCCAGTATCTAAAACTGCTGTCTCACGATTGCGATCGTTTCTGATACGCCGGTGTGTAGATAGCGTTAATGGGAATAAGCTATAATAAGTGAGGCACCATTAGTATATCTTAGGATTAGGATAGAATGTTTAAGGTTATAAGAGACGGCTGCGTGTTTTATACGACCTCGGACCCGAAGTAGTCCATCAAAGTCCAAAAATGCACTATATCTCAAAAGCTTTGATTTTGATTGGAGCTGTTTGTTGGTTTTGAGATAGTTTATATCATCTTGAAATGAATTGAAATGCACAGCTTCAGTTCAGATGTATTTGAGCGACAATTTGAATTTCAAAGGCGGAAATATGCTACAATTATTAGTAACAGACTCCAAGATGAAATTTTGTGAATCAAAATTTGAATGCCCATCCACAGACGTTGCAAGTTCATCCTGTGTCAATGGTCTCTCTTCTATGTTTACTGACAGCAAATTTGACTTCGGCCAATAATCAACCGATAACGACAACAACGATGGACCGCTCCACCAGAGACTACGTCCTGAAAGATCAAAAGGCATTACTCCACGCGTAGCACAATCTGCGGGGTTTGATTCCAACTTGATGTGCTGCGAGGAATATCTCGGTATGTTTTTCAGGATAGCAGCAGTTCGGTTTGCTACGAATGTGGTCCAGCGGCGAGTTGGCGACGAAAACTAATGCAGGACGATTACGGAATCGCACCAAGCGTAAGTTTTGGAGACATTGACATTTAATGATGATCTCACTGACGTTAACAACCGAATTAGCAATACCGCGCCACAGAGTTCTAAACGTGGGATAGAAACCGGTTTAATAGGAGCCACTTTAGTCTTTGCAGCAACAATAGCTGTCCTGATTCCATCCGAACTTGTCTTACACCGAGCGTATACTACCGCCGCATAAGCCACCGACGAGGCATCGGAGAAACATATAGGTTGAAGGTAATCTGCTACATGGTCATCATCCTGCCAATTATGGCATACGGTTGTCCATTGTGGTTCAAAGTGAGTCCTTCCCAGATGGAAAAGATGAGGTTGTTCGAGAGACAGTGTCTTCGGACATGTCTCCGGTTGTATCGTACAGTACAAGAAGTACGAGTCTGAGTACAAGAAGTACTATAACCACGAGTTCATGTACAACGAGGCAAACTTGAACAGGATTGATAATTTTATTATTAAGCTGAATAGAAGGCATATTGGACGAGCTATGACTTCTTCTAACAGTCTAACAGTCTTTGAGGCTTACTACCCCAACGTAATGTATCATGAGAGAGTGCGCCTTACCGGCTTTATTCCTCCCGAGGCGTTCCTCTACCTCGACAGAATTGGCCTAATACAGGATACACACGGATGTCCTGTAATCTTCCATGTCGTACGCCGAACATTGGATAGGCGACTTCACGAGGATCTCCACCGGTTCAGTAGAGCGAATTTTACTGGTGGTTACATCGAAACCAGTCCCCGCCGCCGCTGGCTTTTCTAAATGACGCGGGAGTTGACCATGGTGGCCAACTTACATAGATTTAAGTTGCATAAGGAAAAACAAAATATAATAAAATTAAAATAAAAAAAAATATGAAAAGAAAAATAAATAAATAAAGGTGCACCCCGGCGTATACATTATATATGTTCGGCATATACACGACATCTACGTCCTAGTGCACGCGTTCGCACTGTTACGGACATAGTTAAGATTGTCTTAAGTTTTTCATGTTGGGTTAAGTTAGTGTAAGTTAGGTTTAAGTTAGATATATATAGCCAAGTTTTTTTACCAGTTTTCTTGGCCAAACTTGAAACAAAAAGAGTGTGTCCGTTAAGACAAAACAAAAGAAAAAACATATCATAAGCCGAAAGGCATAGCGCAAATTATGATTAGAATAGGTTAGAGTTCCCCTATAGGGTCAGTAGGTTAGATGTAAGAGCATTTGTTAAGTTAGTTAAGCTAGTTTTAAGCATTTTCGAAAAAACAAAAAAAAGACATCGGAGAAACCATGTAGTCGACGAAGTCCTCGGAAGAAAACATATTTCGGGGAACCTCAAGTTGTTCGAAACATTGAAGCTGGTTTCAATAGGTCGTCCATTTTTCTAAAAGGTCAGAGGGCAGAGGATTATCCCAACCAAGTTTCAATTCGGACGACCAGAGCTTCTGGAACAGAATTTTAAAAAGTATGGTTGATGGAGCCAAGAAGCCTAGTCGGTCAAAAATTCTAGATATCTCAGAGAGCAACTTTCGCCTGCTTGTAGAGGAGCACGGTTTCAATTGTTCAGGGCCGACAATGGAATATTCGCAATCATCCGGTGATTTTTCCACGAGCAGAGCCGAACAATTAGAGCTCCCCTTCCCGAGTTGTAAGTTTGCTTGCTAAGTCTGACTGTAAATCGAGCAGTGTTTCTATGGAGTTGGTTCACGTCATAACATCCTCGACGTAAACATTATACTTCAGCTTGTAATCATCTGCAATCTGCTTTAGAACGCGCACTGAGAAGAAGGGAGCAGAAGGTAGTACTATATGTTACGGTTTTCAGTTGATAATGCTTACTTTCTTCACTAGGATTTTCTCGCCACATGATGCGTTGGTAATCTATGTATTGCTCACGAACCCAAATTTGGCGAAACATCTTAACGATATCGGCGGTGAAACATACCGATGCTGCCGAAAATGTAAGCACACGCCGAAAAGATCGCGGTGAATGGGAGGACCGATTAAAAGCTGACTATTCAACGATTGTCCACGAGAATCCTTTATCGAACACGACGCGCAATTTTGTTGTGGAACTGTCGAGCTTTAAGACCGCGTAATGCGTCAGACAAAAATATTGCCCGCATGGTCTATGGATTTTGTCGACAGGAGTGAGTTGCACATAACAAAGTTGTTGATACTCTTTCATAAATGAACAGTATAGTTTGTGCAAATGAGGATTACTTTTAAACTGACGTTCCATCGAATGTAAACGCGAAATCGCTTGCTGTAGAGTGACTTTAAAGAATGAACAAGGAACTTTAAATGGAAGTGAAACCACGTATTTAATGTCTGCAGAACTGGAGAACGTTTTTTGAAAATATTCCTCAGCTGGATCATTTACAATGTCGTTGGCTCTATTTGCGGGAACATCTTCTAGTTCCCAAAACCGCTGAAAGAGAACGCAGCAACTGAATGAAACGAAGACAATTCGTGACGATCGCTCATCGTATCAACCAGCTCTCCAGAGATCTCCAAGATCATATCCACTGCACTGGAAGTGTTAAAATATGGATCTGCCAACTCTAGAGTATGAATATGTTCCTAAGATGATACGTCAAATGAATGTGATGGTAAATTGGATGTCAGCTTCCCAAGAATAAAGGCATCAATAACTAAAGAGTCCGACTCAAACCTAGAGCACAGCTGAATTGTCATACACCCCCTTGTGTACCCTGGTTCTTTGGAGGATAAGCCAATGACAGAAATTCGCGAATGTCTACGTGAAAGACCGAACTGTTGTGCAAACGATTGCGTAATGAACGAACATTGAAATGTCTAGTAAAATGATGTTCCTCCCTGGACTGTTTTCGAGTGGATAATCTAAGCGAATGGTTTGATACAAATGGAGAGGGAGATAGCGATGTGGCAAGTAAGTTGGTTGATTGAGATGTAGTGGAATCAGGTTTTATTGCACGAGGTGATTGTATACACTGCATGACAGTGTTCCTTGAACCATCCTGATGGACAAATGGTGATGAGCTTTGCAAACACGACGAATGACCATAGCGAAGACAATTAAAAAAGAGCGGATGTTTCTTTACAAATACTCTACACGATTCAACGTCAAGTTCGATAAAACGAGAACACTGGGCACTATATGATTACTTTCACACATGGGGCAGGAGGAATTACTGTCCGAAGATTTCGCTACATGAGATCGAATTGAACTGGATTGTTTTCCCCGCGATGCAACTGAGCGATTAATAGATTGACGAGATTCTAGTGCGTCGCATCGTTCAAGAAATTCAATTAAAACCGTTATCGACCGTCGTCATCGCGAGAACCCACCTCTTGTACCCAAGTTTGTTTTGTGTCCTGATCAAGTTTACTTAACAGAAGATGAATCAGCCATGGGTCACGATCATTCTTATCCATTGCGTTTAGCCTCCGAATCACTTCATCAGTCCCATCAGTTATTCGTCGAAATTTGCACATTTGAGCTAGACATTAATGGTAGCGACAGAAATGTTTGTACGAACGATTGCACAATAATATAAATTAACGCGATCATATCGTTTTTTTAACCTGTCCCAGGCCTCGATATAATTCGCATCCGAGATTGGAATGTATTTTATCACGTTCGCCGCGTCGTCACGCAAAAACGACTTCAAATAATGGCATTTCTGTGTTCCTGTGGGATAAGATTGGTTATCAACTGAGCTCGTGAACAAATCTTGAGAACACGGCCAATCCTTGTAGCAACTCGAGAATAGAGGCACGTTTATTTTTGGCAAATTGATGTTCGAACCAGCTTTGCCCGCGGAATCTAAACTCTTAAGAAACGAGGATTGTTGGTTAGCCAAACGTTCTAAGACCGTTTCATCATGACTATTTTTACGATTGTTCACACTTTGTCTTTGACGAATCGATCTGGTTAAACCCGAATGCGTTAAACATTATGGAGTCGTCTAAGGAATCTAGAAAAGTCACACAAGTTATGCGACCCTTTGCATGGCCGTGCTTTATCTTCATTGCATTAATTTTCACGAAAATACCCAAGTAAAGGTCTTAACTTTTACACGCAGATACCCCTTAATAAATTATATGTTTAGTTTCATACAAAATTAAGAACAGAATCTTGCGAGGAACTATGTACAATATGCTTAGTGTTTTAACTTAGTTCTAAGCAAAAGAAATCACACACGTGGCGTACATACATTAGACCAGTATTTAAACTATATTTTGTTTAAATGGCTGGAAACTTAACTAATTTATTTTTACATTTATTTGACTGCGAAGGACTAAAAATTAGGTTTAGGAACAAACAAACGTTTGATTGAAGGTGAACAATCGACTTTATTTTTAAGAAAAAAAAAACAAAATGTTTCGAGGTGACATAATCTTATTGATTTGTACTGCTACTGTGCTGCGACGATCGAAATCCAAGTGACCGAGAAACAGCGAGCGTTGCAAGAGCAGCCTGCACTGTTCCATCAAGCACGATAGTTCCTCGCTCATTGCCAATCGTTGAGCATGAGAGAGTAATGTGAAGTGTACCATACATATATACAATTAGGCACAGAATTTACAAGCCAAAACACAAATATTTAAGTATATGATTTAATAATAATAACAAAATTCCAAGGAATTTAAACAAACGAAATACACAACATTAGTAACAACTGAATTCTAGGTTTTATGACAAATAATCACAAAGAGACGCATTAATGCTTCTTCTGTGAAGCAGGTCTATGATTACTGTTTCAATCGGCCTTTCGACCTTTACCTTTTGTAGTGCTGTTTTGATAGCACTGGTTTTTATGTTGTCGAACACTTCTTCGATTTGACGTTTAGAGACCTTTTAATAGCACTTACTATCTCGTGTAGTGCAGTTTCTATACCTTTACCTTTCATATACGCGTGCTGTGCGCAAGGGATAGTTGCGTTACGCTTAAGCTTGCTTCGTGTACGGGCGTTGATAATCTTCTCAAACATTTTTAGTATAAAGGAACTTAAGCTTATCGGTCTAAAATCCTCTGCTGTACAGTGTAGTTTTGCCTGCTTTGGGGATGAAGACAACTCTGACTTCCCTGCTAGCATGAGGTATGTGCCCATATGGCTGAAAAGATCTTTACTGAGATAGGAACAATTAATCATGATGTTGACTGATACCGTACACTCCTGGTGAATTGTACGGCTCAAAGGAGTCTAGAGCCCATCTGATTTTGCTTTCGCTGACTATACCTGTCCGAATGTCAGAGGTAGGCTCGGGTGTGTTAACGGTTATGAGGAGGCAGCCTGGAGAGCAGCCTGGGAAGTGGGTACCCAACAGTAGCTGTAGTGTGTCATTTGAAGACTGAGTCCAATTACCGTTCGAGTTTTTTATGAGGCCAGGGACAGTGGTACTTTTTGCAAGATGTTTCCGAAGTCTTTCAGTTTCGGACTTTTTCTTCCTAAGACTGTCATTGTAGGCGTCACAATCTTCTAGGGATCTGGATGCCTTGGCCGCATTAAAACGCGATCGTGAAATTTTTCTCATAGCATGAAGATCCTTGCTCCACCAAGGAGGAGATTTCATACACGTAATGTTCCGTAGGGGACATGCACTCTCATAGGATTTCTGGAACGAATTAGACAGATCGTTGGCAGTTTCCTCCAGATCATTGACACTGGTGATTGCCTTGTTGACCAGGTGGCTCGTGTGTCTTTCAACTTCATTGGAAAACGTGTTCCAGTTGATGTTCCTACGATTCCTGCTTTTGATGATTCAATTAGAAACACTGCTCAATGTGAAGGTAACCAGTCTATGGTCCGAGAAGGACGGTGTGTCAGAAACTCTCCAATTGCCAATATTTTCTATGTTAAGATCATTTACATTTACATTACCTCTTTTATTATTGGTAGTATATCCAAGTTACATCCGATGCTAGTTACTATCACAACCTATAATTAGGTCTCATTTTCTTCCTCTTCGACCACGATTTTCTTCAGGGGATGGTCAGGGGGACTGAACGTCGCATCGTGGGGCATATATATGCCAAGATCATAGATCATAGATTCCAAGATCAACGGTTTTCGGTTGCTGCCATCAATGATTAGACTAGCCAGGGTGACATCTACCGCTTCGTTGCCAGCTACATCCGAAGACAGGAGAGTGGGTGATTGAAGAAGAATACCTCGGATTTTGAATCGGTTTTTTTGTAGGTCTCCCACTCAGTTGCACCAGAGTTCCCTGAAGGTAGTTGTTTTTGTGTGGCAGGTAATAACTGCCATTTCATTTGCCGGTACTTCGGTCATATGATCTAAGCTTATGTACTCCCGCATAAACTCAACATAGTAGTATAGTCCATAAATAAGCATTGGAAGAAAGTTTACGTTCCATAAACTGATAACGATGAAAAGCAAAGTTGAAACTTGTGTGCTTGTCAGATTTAAACGGTAAATCAACTCCGATGTCCTCGGTGCGCTGATCTGCGATTGAGACGATGAAGAAAGAGAGAGAGTTTATCACCAACAAAATTTAGTATAGATCACTTGAGTAAAATTTTTTACCAAAAAAAAAAGAATTAAAGAGAGAATAATTACAAGAGCGACTTACAAATGACACTAACTACTACTAAGACAACTAAGAAGAAATCGAGAGATCATAATTACATAATGTTTTACTGTAAATTTACATTGCTTGTCGTTATGCGACCAAATGAACAAAATTTTTTTTTTTTATCAGGAATGTACTGAACTGGTATCAAGAAGATCTTCTATTTCCAACTGATCACCGCTTTACAGGTATCAAAAGAACCTTTTAACTTTTACGAAACTTAATATTCGTAATTTCAACTGCAACTCTAGTATTTATCATATGTTTCTTCAACTACAACATCCCTTTCAATTGCAAATCTTCTAGTTTAAACATTCCACACCTTGTAATCATTCGGTTCACATCCGACTAGTAAATCTTCCCATGATCTTTCATTTAATTTCCATTTTCTTTTAATACGTTCATATTAATTTACTGGGGAGAACTTGAAAATATTTTAGACTTGGTATTTTATAATGCCAGATTTCATACGGTGTTTTCTTGCATTCTTTTAATGCATTACTTAAGCTTTTACCTTTATTATAAATGTAGCTGCCAATACAGCTTCCCCGCAAAAATATGTCAGTAACTTTGCCGCTAGAACCAGAACACGGGCTTTTTCT
The DNA here is from genome assembly GCA_905231855.2 of Eristalis tenax. Taxonomy (NCBI): domain Eukaryota; kingdom Metazoa; phylum Arthropoda; class Insecta; order Diptera; family Syrphidae; genus Eristalis; species Eristalis tenax. The sequence goes on along the minus strand of HG993125.1, from coordinate 22,810,189 downwards.
GTTATAGACCTTATCATCCTTTCGGACACACTGTTTCATTGTGGAGTATGTGGAACTGTTAAGTGGGAGCTGATGCCTTTTTGAACACGAAATTCTCGCAATACATTTGATAAATATTCTCTGCCGTTATAAATATATAAGTTCACAACTTTCATATTAAGGGGCGCTTTACTCATTGCAGTGAAATCTTTAAAAACGACAAGCACATCAGATTTGTAAGTTTTTCTTGCTTTCCTTTTATGCAAGCTTCACACAGGCTATCACTTATCTATCAATATCTTTATTCCATTCACTGCTCTTATTCCTCTTTGCTTATATGGCCCAATATCTCGTCCCACAGACTGTCATTTTTGATTTATTTATATTTGATGCATATAACTTTTTGGTATAGAAAATCTAACAATAGTAAAATTATCAATATATTGCTTCCATAATATACGAGTATTTGTTATAATTACTCAATGTAACACCTCCTGGATGAAACAAAATATCAAATCCAGTATCCTGAACCTTCTTAACAGAGATTAGGTTTTGAGGCCAGAGAATCACTGTACAACTCCATTGTGCCCTTCTTTGTTGCAAAAATAAATTCACCACACTTTGCCACAGCAATTTCCTATCATAGTTAGCATCTAAATTTTAAAAAATATCTTTTGCAATGTATTCACTCATTGTAATTCCGAGAAAAGAATTACTTAAATATGCGTTCACTAATTGCAAATCCGAGAAAAGAATCACTTAAATATTCGCTCGCGCTTCTTTCTAAGTTATTCCATTTCTCTGAATTTTCTACGGAATTTTGATCGATTTTGATAAGCGCGTCCATTTCACTTAATAGGGCTTTTAGCCGGAATCTGCAAACATTTATCCATCAAACGGTTTTATATTCCTTTTTGGTTTATCCATAATTAGATAGCTGCAGTGATTATGTGTAACCTGTGGAAATTCCAAAATGTGGCATCAGAAGCACAGCTCAACAGAAATAATTTAAATAATAGACAAACAGGTTTCTTTTAATATTACTTTAATTTTTTATTATTTTACTCTTCGAAAAAACATGCCACTTACTTACTCAGCCCATATGGCTGAAAAGATCTTTACTGAGATAGGAACAATTAATCATGATGTTGACTGATACCGTACACTCCTGGTGAATTGTACGGCTCAAAGGAGTCTAGAGCCCATCTGATTTTGCTTTCGCTGACTATACCTGTCCGAATGTCAGAGGTAGGCTCGGGTGTGTTAACGGTTATGAGGAGGCAGCCTGGAGAGCAGCCTGGGAAGTGGGTACCCAACAGTAGCTGTAGTGTGTCATTTGAAGACTGAGTCCAATTACCGTTCGAGTTTTTTATGAGGCCAGGGACAGTGGTACTTTTTGCAAGATGTTTCCGAAGTCTTTCAGTTTCGGACTTTTTCTTCCTAAGACTGTCATTGTAGGCGTCACAATCTTCTAGGGATCTGGATGCCTTGGCCGCATTAAAACGCGATCGTGAAATTTTTCTCATAGCATGAAGATCCTTGCTCCACCAAGGAGGAGATTTCATACACGTAATGTTCCGTAGGGGACATGCACTCTCATAGGATTTCTGGAACGAATTAGACAGATCGTTGGCAGTTTCCTCCAGATCATTGACACTGGTGATTGCCTTGTTGACCAGGTGGCTCGTGTGTCTTTCAACTTCATTGGAAAACGTGTTCCAGTTGATGTTCCTACGATTCCTGCTTTTGATGATTCAATTAGAAACACTGCTCAATGTGAAGGTAACCAGTCTATGGTCCGAGAAGGACGGTGTGTCAGAAACTCTCCAATTGCCAATATTTTCTATGTTAAGATCATTTACATTTACATTACCTCTTTTATTATTGGTAGTATATCCAAGTTACATCCGATGCTAGTTACTATCACAACCTATAATTAGGTCTCATTTTCTTCCTCTTCGACCACGATTTTCTTCAGGGGATGGTCAGGGGGACTGAACGTCGCATCGTGGGGCATATATATGCCAAGATCATAGATCATAGATTCCAAGATCAACGGTTTTCGGTTGCTGCCATCAATGATTAGACTAGCCAGGGTGACATCTACCGCTTCGTTGCCAGCTACATCCGAAGACAGGAGAGTGGGTGATTGAAGAAGAATACCTCGGATTTTGAATCGGTTTTTTTGTAGGTCTCCCACTCAGTTGCACCAGAGTTCCCTGAAGGTAGTTGTTTTTGTGTGGCAGGTAATAACTGCCATTTCATTTGCCGGTACTTCGGTCATATGATCTAAGCTTATGTACTCCCGCATAAACTCAACATAGTAGTATAGTCCATAAATAAGAATTGGAAGAAAGTTTACGTTCCATAAACTGATAACGATGAAAAGCAAAGTTGAAACTTGTGTGCTTGTCAGATTTAAACGGTAAATCAACTCCGATGTCCTCGGTGCGCTGATCTGCGATTGAGACGATGAAGAAAGAGAGAGAGTTTATCACCAACAAAATTTAGTATAGATCACTTGAGTAAAATTTTTTACCAAAAAAAAAAGAATTAAAGAGAGAATAATTACAAGAGCGACTTACAAATGACACTAACTACTACTAAGACAACTAAGAAGAAATCGAGAGATCATAATTACATAATGTTTTACTGTAAATTTACATTGCTTGTCGTTATGCGACCAAATGAACAAAATTTTTTTTTTTTTCAGGAATGTACTGAACTGGTATCAAGAAGATCTTCTATTTCCAACTGATCACCGCTTTACAGGTATCAAAAGAACCTTTTAACTTTTACGAAACTTAATATTCGTAATTTCAACTGCAACTCTAGTATTTATCATATGTTTCTTCAACTACAACATCCCTTTCAATTGCAAATCTTCTAGTTTAAACATTCCACACCTTGTAATCATTCGGTTCACATCCGACTAGTAAATCTTCCCATGATCTTTCATTTAATTTCCATTTTCTTTTAATACGTTCATATTAATTTACTGGGGAGAACTTGAAAATATTTTAGACTTGGTATTTTATAATGCCAGATTTCATACGGTGTTTTCTTGCATTCTTTTAATGCATTACTTAAGCTTTTACCTTTATTATAAATGTAGCTGCCAATACAGCTTCCCCGCAAAAATATGTCAGTAACTTTGCCGCTAGAACCAGAACACGGGCTTTTTCTGTTATAGACCTTATCATCCTTTCGGACACACTGTTTCATTGTGGAGTATGTGGAACTGTTAAGTGGGAGCTGATGCCTTTTTGAACACGAAATTCTCGCAATACATTTGATAAATATTCTCTGCCGTTATAAATATATAAGTTCACAACTTTCATATTAAGGGGCGCTTTACTCATTGCAGTGAAATCTTTAAAAACGACAAGCACATCAGATTTGTAAGTTTTTCTTGCTTTCCTTTTATGCAAGCTTCACACAGGTTATCACTTATCTATCAATATCTTTATTCCATTCACTGCTCTTATTCCTCTTTGCTTATATGGCCCAATATCTCGTCCCACAGACTGTCATTTTTGATTTATTTATATTTGATGCATATAACTTTTTGGTATAGAAAATCTAACAATAGTAAAATTATCAATATATTGCTTCCATAATATACGAGTATTTGTTATAATTACTCAATGTAACACCTCCTGGATGAAACAAAATATCAAATCCAGTATCCTGAACCTTCTTAACAGAGATTAGGTTTTGAGGCCAGAGAATCACTGTACAACTCCATTGTGCCCTTCTTTGTTGCAAAAATAAATTCACCACACTTTGCCACAGCAATTTCCTATCATAGTTAGCATCTAAATTTTAAAAAATATCTTTTGCAATGTATTCACTCATTGTAATTCCGAGAAAAGAATTACTTAAATATGCGTTCACTAATTGCAAATCCGAGAAAAGAATCACTTAAATATTCACTCGCGCTTCTTTCTAAGTTATTCCATTTCTCTGAATTTTCTACGGAATTTTGATCGATTTTGATAAGCGCGTCCATTTCACTTAATAGGGCTTTTAGCCGGAATCTGCAAACATTTATCCATCAAACGGTTTTATATTCCTTTTTGGTTTATCCATAATTAGATAGCTGCAGTGATTATGTGTAACCTGTGGAAATTCCAAAATGTGGCATCAGAAGCACAGCTCAACAGAAATAATTTAAATAATAGACAAACAGGTTTCTTTTAATATTACTTTAATTTTTTATTATTTTACTCTTCGAAAAAACATGCCACAACGAATGAAAATAAAAACTTAGAATTGCGGCAATCACAGCCTTTCTAAATACATGCATGTGTGTATTCGCGACAATTCCTGGTAACCTTGTTGCGGTTTTTAACAAAATCATTGTTATATACAACGTTCAAGATATTTACAGTACAATTGTTAAAAGTTACCAAGACATTTCGATATAGTTGGTAAATCATACTATTAAAATTATTTACAAGTTACATTATTTGCATTTTTTTTTAATAATATCGAATTCTTTGTCTATTTGACATATACACTTCTTATAATTTTTCTTTACTAGGTTAAGTATACATTTTTGGAAACTTTCATATTGTTCATATAATTTTCATCACTTTTTAAATAAACTAAATTTGTCCATTTTATTATATCACTTTACTCTAAAATTCATCTTTTGTGTTTTGCATTTGGAACTGGTATTCATTTATATCGAATAAATTGCTCATTGTTAAAAAAAGGACAAAAAATAAAGTGCTTTTCACATGTCCAAGATGACACCTAATTTGTTGCAGTCAATTTTAAATAACTCCATTTCGTCATCTGCTATGAATGACCTACTCATTGTTCCATATTCTGCGGACATAATGTTATTGTATCTTTTCAATTTCGTTCCCTAGAATTTTTATATCGTTTAAAATTTGACTAAAATCAAGCTGTTTTAAAAGGAATTCATCCATTTCCGTAACAGTATTACATACTTTTGTTATCAGTCAATAGTTCCCGTAACAACTTTAGGATCTGTCTGCATATCGAAATGTATCTTTATTCGAAAATTAAGGAAAAGATCGTAAGTGATTTTCGATTTCTTCCCTGTCATATTTATGTCCCCAAAGGGAATTGGAAGCTTGCGACCAGCTTGGACTTGATTTCGAAATCCGTAATAGCTTTGATGGCCGGTTGGCTGTCAATTAGGAAGGTAATATCAACCGGTGGTATTTCCCTCAATGAAATCGTTTTGCCCGCTTTCATGACCGCTTGCACCTCCATTTCTTGGGGTTTGCACATCTTAGTGGGTTACTTATTGTACATACAACTAGCTCGCTGATAGTTGAGCGGAATTTACAGCATGCGATTATGACAACGTCGTCAGCATATGTGATTGCTTTGATACCCGTGAGTTCTAGTTTATCCAAAATGTCATTAACTCCACCCTGTGGGATACCGAATCATAGACGAATCAATTAAGGACGCTTTAGGAACAAACAAACGAATTTTTATTGAAGGTGAACAATAGAATATAGCAAATAGAGGACGAGAACTTAGAATTGCTTCAATTTGGGTAAGAACTGTACAAAGCTCTTCGAACGTTAGCCTAGTGGAGCCAATTACACGACGCAAATGTAGCTTGACCGACTTGACACCAGCCTCCCAAAGGCCACCAAAGTGTGGGGCAGAGGGAGGAATGAAGTGCCAAGTAATCTCATTATGCGCGAGAGTAGAAGCAATGACGTTGTTGTGAGATTGGCTCATTGTAAGTTTGTGCATCTCAGTTGTTTGACTGAGCCCCCTGAAAATTTGTACCGTTGTCGGTGTAGATGTTAATACGCTTTCCACGGCGAGACACAAATCTTCGTAGAGCGGCGATAAATGCATCTGTGGTCAGGTCCGTTACTGCTTCGAGGTGTATAGCTTTCGTTGACATACACACAAACATTGCAATGTAGGCCTTTGACAATCTTGGCTTACGACCGCGGACTAGCATAATCGCAACCGGTGTTCCAGAATTGGCGACTAGGCTGGTAGATCACCCATTATTTGCTAGCTCGCAAGTTTTCGCTGTATAAAGCACTGTTTGCATTTGTGAATGATGTTCCTTATCAGATTTCGGCTAGCCAGTATCTAAAACTGCTGTCTCACGATTGCGATCGTTTCTGATACGCCGGTGTGTAGATAGCGTTAATGGGAATAAGCTATAATAAGTGAGGCACCATTAGTATATCTTAGGATTAGGATAGAATGTTTAAGGTTATAAGAGACGGCTGCGTGTTTTATACGACCTCGGACCCGAAGTAGTCCATCAAAGTCCAAAAATGCACTATATCTCAAAAGCTTTGATTTTGATTGGAGCTGTTTGTTGGTTTTGAGATAGTTTATATCATCTTGAAATGAATTGAAATGCACAGCTTCAGTTCAGATGTATTTGAGCGACAATTTGAATTTCAAAGGCGGAAATATGCTACAATTATTAGTAACAGACTCCAAGATGAAATTTTGTGAATCAAAATTTGAATGCCCATCCACAGACGTTGCAAGTTCATCCTGTGTCAATGGTCTCTCTTCTATGTTTACTGACAGCAAATTTGACTTCGGCCAATAATCAACCGATAACGACAACAACGATGGACCGCTCCACCAGAGACTACGTCCTGAAAGATCAAAAGGCATTACTCCACGCGTAGCACAATCTGCGGGGTTTGATTCCAACTTGATGTGCTGCGAGGAATATCTCGGTATGTTTTTCAGGATAGCAGCAGTTCGGTTTGCTACGAATGTGGTCCAGCGGCGAGTTGGCGACGAAAACTAATGCAGGACGATTACGGAATCGCACCAAGCGTAAGTTTTGGAGACATTGACATTTAATGATGATCTCACTGACGTTAACAACCGAATTAGCAATACCGCGCCACAGAGTTCTAAACGTGGGATAGAAACCGGTTTAATAGGAGCCACTTTAGTCTTTGCAGCAACAATAGCTGTCCTGATTCCATCCGAACTTGTCTTACACCGAGCGTATACTACCGCCGCATAAGCCACCGACGAGGCATCGGAGAAACATATAGGTTGAAGGTAATCTGCTACATGGTCATCATCCTGCCAATTATGGCATACGGTTGTCCATTGTGGTTCAAAGTGAGTCCTTCCCAGATGGAAAAGATGAGGTTGTTCGAGAGACAGTGTCTTCGGACATGTCTCCGGTTGTATCGTACAGTACAAGAAGTACGAGTCTGAGTACAAGAAGTACTATAACCACGAGTTCATGTACAACGAGGCAAACTTGAACAGGATTGATAATTTTATTATTAAGCTGAATAGAAGGCATATTGGACGAGCTATGACTTCTTCTAACAGTCTAACAGTCTTTGAGGCTTACTACCCCAACGTAATGTATCATGAGAGAGTGCGCCTTACCGGCTTTATTCCTCCCGAGGCGTTCCTCTACCTCGACAGAATTGGCCTAATACAGGATACACACGGATGTCCTGTAATCTTCCATGTCGTACGCCGAACATTGGATAGGCGACTTCACGAGGATCTCCTCCGGTTCAGTAGAGCGAATTTTACTGGTGGTTACATCGAAACCAGTCCCCGCCGCCGCTGGCTTTTCTAAATGACGCGGGAGTTGACCATGGTGGCCAACTTACATAGATTTAAGTTGCATAAGGAAAAACAAAATATAATAAAATTAAAATAAAAAAAAATATGAAAAGAAAAATAAATAAATAAAGGTGCACCCCGGCGTATACATTATATATGTTCGGCATATACACGACATCTACGTCCTAGTGCACGCGTTCGCACTGTTACGGACATAGTTAAGATTGTCTTAAGTTTTTCATGTTGGGTTAAGTTAGTGTAAGTTAGGTTTAAGTTAGATATATATAGCCAAGTTTTTTTACCAGTTTTCTTGGCCAAACTTGAAACAAAAAGAGTGTGTCCGTTAAGACAAAAAAAAAGAAAAAACATATCATAAGCCGAAAGGCATAGCGCAAATTATGATTAGAATAGGTTAGAGTTCCCCTATAGGGTCAGTAGGTTAGATGTAAGAGCATTTGTTAAGTTAGTTAAGCTAGTTTTAAGCATTTTCGAAAAAACAAAAAAAAGACATCGGAGAAACCATGTAGTCGACGAAGTCCTCGGAAGAAAACATATTTCGGGGAACCTCAAGTTGTTCGAAACATTGAAGCTGGTTTCAATAGGTCGTCCATTTTTCTAAAAGGTCAGAGGGCAGAGGATTATCCCAACCAAGTTTCAATTCGGACGACCAGAGCTTCTGGAACAGAATTTTAAAAAGTATGGTTGATGGAGCCAAGAAGCCTAGTCGGTCAAAAATTCTAGATATCTCAGAGAGCAACTTTCGCCTGCTTGTAGAGGAGCACGGTTTCAATTGAGCCATTCGGTAAGAGAAAACATATGACGCGAGATTCCCGAACATGTCTAGTACTTTTATACAAGATTCCGAATGTTCAGGGCCGACAATGGAATATTCGCAATCATCCGGTGATTTTTCCACGAGCAGAGCCGAACAATTAGAGCTCCCCTTCCGGAGTTGTAAGTTTGCTTGCTAAGTCTGACTGTAAATCGAGCAGTGTTTCTATGGAGTTGGTTCACGTCATAACATCCTCGACGTAAACATTATACTTCAGCTTGTAATCATCTGCAATCTGCTTTAGAACGCGCACTGAGAAGAAGGGAGCAGAAGGTAGTACTATATGTTACGGTTTTCAGTTGATAATGCTTACTTTCTTCACTAGGATTTTCTCGCCACATGATGCGTTGGTAATCTATGTATTGCTCACGAACCCAAATTTGGCGAAACATCTTAACGATATCGGCGGTGAAACATACCGATGCTGCCGAAAATGTAAGCACACGCCGAAAAGATCGCGGTGAATGGGAGGACCGATTAAAAGCTGACTATTCAACGATTGTCCACGAGAATCCTTTATCGAACACGACGCGCAATTTTGTTGTGGAACTGTCGAGCTTTAAGACCGCGTAATGCGTCAGACAAAAATATTGCCCGCATGGTCTATGGATTTTGTCGACAGGAGTGAGTTGCACATAACAAAGTTGTTGATACTCTTTCATAAATGAACAGTATAGTTTGTGCAAATGAGGATTACTTTTAAACTGACGTTCCATCGAATGTAAACGCGAAATCGCTTGCTGTAGAGTGACTTTAAAGAATGAACAAGGAACTTTAAATGGAAGTGAAACCACGTATTTAATGTCTGCAGAACTGGAGAACGTTTTTTGAAAATATTCCTCAGCTGGATCATTTACAATGTCGTTGGCTCTATTTGCGGGAACATCTTCTAGTTCCCAAAACCGCTGAAAGAGAACGCAGCAACTGAATGAAACGAAGACAATTCGTGACGATCGCTCATCGTATCAACCAGCTCTCCAGAGATCTCCAAGATCATATCCACTGCACTGGAAGTGTTAAAATATGGATCTGCCAACTCTAGAGTATGAATATGTTCCTAAGATGATACGTCAAATGAATGTGATGGTAAATTGGATGTCAGCTTCCCAAGAATAAAGGCATCAATAACTAAAGAGTCCGACTCAAACCTAGAGCACAGCTGAATTGTCATACACCCCCTTGTGTACCCTGGTTCTTTGGAGGATAAGCCAATGACAGAAATTCGCGAATGTCTACGTGAAAGACCGAACTGTTGTGCAAACGATTGCGTAATGAACGAACATTGAAATGTCTAGTAAAATGATGTTCCTCCCTGGACTGTTTTCGAGTGGATAATCTAAGCGAATGGTTTGATACAAATGGAGAGGGAGATAGCGATGTGGCAAGTAAGTTGGTTGATTGAGATGTAGTGGAATCAGGTTTTATTGCACGAGGTGATTGTATACACTGCATGACAGTGTTCCTTGAACCATCCTGATGGACAAATGGTGATGAGCTTTGCAAACACGACGAATGACCATAGCGAAGACAATTAAAAAAGAGCGGATGTTTCTTTACAAATACTCTACACGATTCAACGTCAAGTTCGATAAAACGAGAACACTGGGCACTATATGATTACTTTCACACATGGGGCAGGAGGAATTACTGTCCGAAGATTTCGCTACATGAGATCGAATTGAACTGGATTGTTTTCCCCGCGATGCAACTGAGCGATTAATAGATTGACGAGATTCTAGTGCGTCGCATCGTTCAAGAAATTCAATTAAAACCGTTATCGACCGTCGTCATCGCGAGAACCCACCTCTTGTACCCAAGTTTGTTTTGTGTCCTGATCAAGTTTACTTAACAGAAGATGAATCAGCCATGGGTCACGATCATTCTTATCCATTGCGTTTAGCCTCCGATCACTTCATCAGTCTCATCAGTTATTCGTCGAAATTTGCACATTTGAGCTAGACATTAATGGTAGCTACAGAAACGTTTGTACGAACGATTGCACAATAAGATTAACGCGATCATATCGTTTTTTTAACCTGTCCCAGGCCTCGATATAATTCGCATCCGAGATTGGAATGTATTTTATCACGTTCGCCACCTCGTCACGCAAAAACGACTTCAAATAATGGCATTTCTGTGTTCCTGTGGGATTAGATTGGTTATCAACTGAGCCTGTGAACAAATCTCGAGAACACGGCCAATCCTTGTAGCAACTCGAGAATAGAGGCACGTTTATTTTTGGCAAATTGATGTTCGAACCAGCTTTGCCCGCGGAATCTAAACTCTTAAGAAACGAGGATTGTTGGTTAGCCAAACGTTCTAAGACCGTTTCATCATGACTATTTTTACGATTGTTCACACTTTGTCTTTGACGAATCGATCTGGTTAAACCCGAATGCGTTAAACATTATGGAGTCGTCTAAGGAATTTAGAAAAGTCGCACAAATTATGCGACCCTTTGCATGGCCGGGCTTTATCTTCATTGCATTAATTTTCACGAAAATACCCAAGTAAAGGTCTTAACTTTTACACGCAGATACCCCTTAATAAATTATATGTTTAGTTTCATACAAAATTAAGAACAGAATCTTGCGAGGAACTATGTACAATATGCTTAGTGTTTTAACTTAGTTCTAAGCAAAAGAAATCACACACGTGGCGTACATACATTAGACCAGTATTTAAAAGGTATTTTGTTTAAATGGCTGGAAACTTTACTAATTTATCTTTACATTTATTTTACTGCGAAGGACTAAAAATTAGGTTTAGGAACAAACAAACGTTTGATTGAAGGTGAATAATCGACTTTATTTTTAAGAAAAAAAAAAACAAAATGTTTCGAGGTGACATAATCTTATTGATTTGTACTGCTACATGCGACGATCGAAATCCAAGTGACCGAGAAACAGCTAGCTATGCATGAGTAGCCTGCACTGTTCCATCAAGCACTATAGTTCCTCGCTCATTGCCAATCGTTGAGCATGAGAGAGTAATGTGAAGTGTACCATACATATATACAATGAGGCACAGAATTTACAAGCCAAAACACAAATATTTAAGTATATGATTTAATAATAATAACAAAATTCCAAGGAATTTAAACAAACGAAATACACAACATTAGTTACAACTGAATTCTAGGTTTTATGACAAATAATCACATACAGACGCATTAATGCTTCTTCTGTGAAGCAGGTCTATGATTACTGTTTTAATCGGCCTTTCGACCTTTACCTTTTGTAGTGCTGTTTTGATAGCACTGGTTTTTATGTTGTCGAACACTTCTTCGATTTGACGTTTAGAGACTTACTATCTCGTGTAGTACAGTTTCTATACCTTTACCTTTCATTTACGCGTGCTGTGCGCAAGGGATAGTTGCGTTACGCTTAAGCTTGCTTCGTATACGGGCGTTGATAATCTTCTCAAACATTTTTAGTATAAAGGAACTTAAGCTTATCGGTCTAAAACCGTTTGCTGTACAGTGTAGTTTTGCCTGCTTTGGGGATGAAGACAACTCTGACTTCCCTGCTGGCATGAGGTATGTGCCCATATGGCTGAAAAGATCTTTACTGAGATAGGAACAATTAATTTCTTAATTTCTTGCAACATGATGGAACTGATACCGTATACTCCTGGTGAATTGTACGGCTCAAAGGAGTCTAGAGCCCATCTGATTTTGCTTTCGCTGACTATTCCTGTCCGAATGTCAGAGGTAGGCTCGGGTGTGTTAACGGTTATGAGGAGGCAGCCTGGAGAGCAGCCTGGGAAGTGGGTACCCAACAGTAGCTGTAGTGTGTCATTTGAAGACTGAGTCCAATTACCGTTCGAGTTTTTTATGAGGCCAGGGACAGTGGTACTTTTTGCAAGATGTTTCCGAAGTCTTTCAGTTTCGGACTTTTTCTTCCTAAGACTGTCATTGTAGGCGTCGCAATCTTCTAGGGATCTGGATGCCTTGGCCGCATTAAAACGCGATCGTGAAATTTTTCTCATAGCATGATCTCCTCCTTGCTCCACCAAGGAGGAGATTTCTTACACGTAATGTTCCGTAGGGGACATGCACTCTCATAGGATTTCTGGAACGAGTTAGACAGATCGTTGGCAGTTTCCTCCAGATCATTGACACTGGTGACCAGGTGGCTCGTGTGTCTTTCAACTTCATTGGAAAACGTGTTCCAGTTGGTATTCCTACGATTCCTGCTTTTGATGATTCAATTAGAAACACTGCTTACTGTGAAGGTAACCAGTCTATGGTACGAGAAGGACGGTGTGTCAGAAACTTTCCAATTGCCAATATTTTCTATGTTAAGATCATTTATTATAATATAGTTCAAAAGATCATTACCTCTTTTATTAATAGTAGTATATCCAAGCTACGTGTGATTCTAGTTGCTATCACAACCTATAATTAGGTCTCATTTTCTTCCTCTTCGACCACGATTTTCTTCAGGGGATGGTCAGGGGGACTGAACGTCGCATCGTGGGACATACATATAAAAAGATCATAGACCATAGATGTCAAGATCAACGGTTTTCGATTGCTGCCATCAATGATTAGTCTAGCCAGGGTGACATCTACCGCTTCGTTGCCAGCTACATCCGAAGACAGGAGAGTGGGTGATTGAAGAAGACTCTTCTTCTTCTTCTTCGGATTTGGAGTCGGTTTTTTTGGAGGTCTCTGGTGCCCGACTCAGTTGTACCAGAGTTCCTCATTCATTTCATTTGCCGGTACTTCGGTCATATGCTTATGTACTCCCGCATAAACGCAACATAGTTTGTTCTTAAATAAGCATTGGAAGAAAGTTTACTGAAACTTTTAACGGAAAACGATGAAAAGCAACTTCTCGGACGTATTACTACAAACTACACAAGCAAATATTGTTGGAATAGTATCGGCCTGATCCTGTAAGCAAAACGAGTGGATGTGAGTGCATTCTCACTTCTTGCATTTGTTGACGAGGAAAGATGATTGGAGATTGATGTGTTTTGGTGTTGTCGAAGTATTAACAAGCGATGATTTATTCAATGTGACGAGAGCCTCACCAGTGTTAGACGATGTGCTTATCGAGGAAGTAATAACAGGATGAACGAGAGTATGGTGACGAGTGTGACATGTTTCACAACCACTGTTTGACCGACATTTAATAGACGTATGCCCTTGACGAAGACAATTAATATAGATAGTGACTGTTCTAGTGACTGTTCCCTAACAAAACTTCGACGCGCTTCAATAGGAAGTTCATGAAAACGTTTGCAGTTGAAGAGACTATGTTTTTCCTTACACTTGGGATAACAGTAGTTTGTCTCGCGGTCCCCTGCTTGGGTGTAATAACTTTCCGAATTGGAGATGTGTTTTAAAAAATTGTACGCTTCTCCACTTAAAAACGATTTTAAGTATTGCAATTTTTGTGCAGATGTTAATGGGATTACAATCGACTGATCCCATAAACGAATCCCGAAATCTTGGCCAATCTTTGTAATCACCCGAAAACGTAGGTATTGACATTTTTGGTAATTTACGGACGTGGAAGCAGACGAAGCATTATTCAGTTTTTCTAGCAATGCAGCTTGTTGACTGGCTAATTTCGATATGGCACACTCTTTACCTTGACGTGTTGGATCGGTCTTTTTCTTTGTTGCTATACAACTAAAGGATGATTTTTTAAAAGCTGTAGGAAAGTTTTACAAACAAAAAACACATAAAATTCAGAAAAATGCATGAAATCTTTATTTGGATCGATAGTACGGTCCATATAATTTAATGTTTGAGGATTATTTTATGCAAATGTTGACCTTGACTGCGCCTCAACCGGTCCATCCGCTTAGTCCAATTTTGGCATACTCTTTCCAACATTTCAGCCGGTATCTTACGAATAAATGCTTCATTGTTGTCTTCTAATGCGTCAATTGAAGCGGGCTTATCTTTATAGACGTGAGTTTTAGCATAGCCCCACAAATAATAGTCTAAAGGCGTTAAATCGATCTAGGCGGCCAATTGACCGGTCTCGAATGTGAAATAAAATGTTCACCGAACTCGCCTCTCAATAAGTCCATTGTTGCGCGTGCTGTGTGGCATGTGGCACCGTCTTGTTGAAATCACATGTCATGCAAGTCAAGCTCTTGCATTTTGGGCAAAAAAAGTTGGATATCATCTCACGGTAGCGCTCACCAATCACAGTTACGTTACGATTCGCATCATTTTTGAAGAAGTACGGTATTATGATGCCACCAGCCCATAAACCGCATCAAACTGTGACTTTTTCTGGATGTATTGGTAGCTCTTGCAATGCTTCTGGCTCGACAATTCTGCTTACGTACCCATTGAGCCAAAACTGAGCTGACCATAAAATGGAAGAAGTGCGCGATGAACTTTCTAACAGAGCATGCATTTTAATAATAAAAAATAATAAAATTCAATAATTTGTAAGCGTTGTTCGTTTGTAAGGCGATTCATGGTTAAATTATAGACCAAACTGAAGATGTTTGACAGTGAAACAAAACACGAAACGTGTGTCAGTGAAGTTAAAAGATAATAGCTAAAAAATCACCCTTCAGTTAGAAAAGAATGTGCCGTATAGAACTTATTTGCATATTTCGCAAAACTCAGGTTTTAGGTCTACGTAATCTTCACTGGACGAAAACGCGCACAAAGCCTTCTGCAGTTTCACGAACTTATTTCACGCTTCGTTGAGCTTTTCAATGCGTATCTCTATCATCGATAACGGCGTATTGGCATCAACTACATAGATTACAACACGCGTAATCATAGTTTTAACGCGACCCCGTTTTCACCCCACGCTCATTATCGATATGAGATATTAAAACGAATAAATATTAGATCAACAACGTGCACTATTTACGTTAATAGTCTTACCGATTACTTCACAAATGTAATCGTCCATACACGATTTTCTACAGACACGTGTTTTTTAAGACCAATTTACCAAAGTACATATCTATAATTTTTATTTTATCCGGATTTGAAGGACATCAAATGCATAGATAATTAAATTAAAGTTCAACAATTTATTATATATACAATGTAACAAAAAAAAGAAACTTAAGTACACTGCATGTATAGTAATAATAACAATGATTTTTGTTCAGCTTACCAGACGTCTGTACCTTATGAATGGACCAAACAAATTTAGTACAGATCATTTGAGCAAAATTTTATACCAAGAAAATAGCGTTAGAAAGAGAATAATTACACGTGAGACTTACAAAAGAGACAAATAAGAAGAAAGCGTAAATATGTTTCAGCGTAATATATGAAATGAGGAATATCTCGGTATGTTTTTCAGGATAGCAGCAGTTCGGTTTGCTACGAATGTGGTCCAGAGGCGAGTTGGCGACGAAAGCCAATGCAGGACGATTACGGAATCGCACCAAGCGTAAGTTTTGGAGACATTGACATTTAGTGATGATCTCACTGAGGTTAACAACCGAGTTAGCAATACCGCGCCACAGAGTTCTAAACGTGGGATAGAAACCGGTTTAATATGAGCCACTTTAGTCTTTGCAGCAACAATAGCTGTCCTGAATCCATCCGAACTTGTCCTTCACCGAGCGTATACTATAAGCCACCGCCACAAGCTAAAAAGGCCTTGCTATGGCAAGGGGGTTGCTTTACATCAGCCAACTTGATTTCAGGGTAAAGGTAATCTGCTACATGGCCATCATCCGGCCAATTATGGCATACGGTTGTCCATTGTGGTTCAACGTGAGTCCTTCCCAGATGGAAAAGATAAGGTTGTTCGAGAGACAGTGTCTTCGGACATGTCTCCGGTTGTATCGTACACCCGAGTCTGAGTACAAGAAGTACTATCCCAACGAGGTCATGTACAACGAGGCAAACTTGAATAGGATTGATAATTTTATTATTAAGCTGAATAGAAGGCATATTGCACGAGCTATGACTTCTTCTAACAGTCTGATCTTTGAGGCTTCAATATGAACGGGATGTCGCTCGCAGTCACGAGGATCTCCTCCGGTTCAGTAGAGCGATATCTGCAGTCACGAGGACCTCCTCCGGTTCAGTAGAGCGATATCTGCTCGAACAGGAGAAAGTCTGCCAAAGAACGGCAATTTTACTGGTGGTTACATCGAAACCAGCCTACGCCGCCGATGGCTTTTCCAAACGACGCGGGAGTTGACCATGCTGACCAACTTACATAGATTTAAAGTAGTGTAAGGAAAAAAAATTAATAAAATATAATAAAACTAAAACAAAAAAAATAATGAAAAAAAAAATAAAAAGTAAATAAATAAAAAACGATGCACCGCGGCGTATAAATTATATACGTTCGGCATATACACGACATCTACGTCCTAGTGCACGCGCTCGTACTGTTACGGACATAGTTAAGATTGTCCTAAGTTTTAATGTTGGGTTAAGTTAGTTCAAGTTAGGTTTAAGTTAGATATACATAGCCATGTTTTTTACCAGTTTTCTTGGCCAAACTTGAAAAAAAAAGAGTGTGTCAGTTAAGACAAAAAAAAGAAAAAACATATCATAAGCCGAAAGGCATAGCGCAAATTATGACTAGAATAGGTTAAAGTACCCCTATAGGCTCAGTAGTTTAGATGTAAGAGCATTTGTTAAGTTAGTTAAGCTAGTTTAATGCTTTTTCGTCCAACATGTAAGTAAATGAATTAAAAAGAAGAACAAAAATGAATGAAAAAACAAAAAAAAAATCGGAGAAACCATGTAGTCGACGAAGTCCTCGGAAGAAAACATATTTCGGGGAACCTCAAGTTGTTCGTGAGAACCCACCTCTTCTGCCCAAGTTTGTTTTGTGTCCTGATCAAGTTTACTTAACAGAAGGTGAATCAGCCATGGGTCACGATCATTCTTATCCAGTGCCCCCAAATCACTTCATCAGTCCCATCAGTTATTCGTCGAAATTTGCACATTTGAGCTAGACATCAATGGTAGCGACAGAAACGTTTGTACGAACGATTGCACAATAAGATTAACGCGATCATATCTTTCCCAGGCCTCGATATAATTCGCATCCGAGATTGGAATATGTTTTATCACGTTCGCAGCGTCGTCACGCAAAAACGACTTCAAATAATGGCATTTCTGTGTTCCTGTGGGATAAGATTGGTTATCAACTGAGCCCGTGAACAAATCTCGAGAACACGGCCAATCCTTGTAGCAACCCGAGAATAGAGGCATTTTTATTTTTGGCAAATTGATGTTCGAACCAGCTTCGGAATCTAAACTCTTAAGAAACGAGGATTGTTGGTTAGCCAAACGTTCTAAAACTGCATCACTGTTTTTAGGATTGTTCACACTTTGTCTTTGACGAATCGCTCTGGTTAAACCCGAATGCGTTAAACATTATGGAGTCGTCTAAGGAATCTAGAAAAGTCGCACGAGTTATGCAACCCTTTGCATGGCCGTGCTTTATCTTCAATGCATTAATTTTCACGAAAATACCCAGGTAAAGGTATTAATTATCTTTTACACGCAGATACCCCTTAATAAATTATATGTTTAGTTTCATACAAAACAGAGAACAGAATCCTGCGAGGAACTATGCACAATATGCCTAGTGTTTTAACTTAATTCTAAGCAAAGGTATTTTGATTAAATGGCTGGAAACCTTACTAATTTAATTTTATATTTATTTGACTGCGAAGGACTAAAAATTAGGTTTAGGAACAAACAAACGTATTTTGATTGAAGGTGAACAATCGACTTTATTTTTAAGAAAAAAAAAAAAACAAAATGTTTCGAGGTGACATTATCTTATTGATTTGTACTGCTCCATGCGACGATCGAAATCCAAGTGACCGAGACACAGCGAGCGTTGCATGAGTAGCCTGCACTGTTCCATCAGGCACGATAGTTCCTCTCTCATTGCCAATCGTTGAGCATGAGAGAGTAATGTGCAGTGTACCACAACATTAGTAACAACTGAATTCTAGGTTTATGACAAATAATCACAAACAGACGCATTAATGCTTCTTCTGTGAAGCAGGTCTATGATTACTGTTTTAATCGGCCTTTTGACCTTTGCCTTTTGTAGTGCTGTTTTGATAGCACTGGTTTTTATGTTGTCGAACACTTCTTCGATTTGACGGTTAGAGACCTTTTAATAGCACTTACTATCTCGTGTAGTGCAGTTTCTATACCTTTACCTTTCATATACGCGTGCTGTGCGCAAGGGTATACGGGCGTTGATAGGAAGTTAAGCTTATCGGTCTAAAATCGTTTGCTGTACAGTGTAGTTTTGCCTGCTTTGGGAATGAAGACAAATTTGCCTTCCCTGCAGGCATGAGGTATGTGTCCATATAACTGAAAAGATCTTTACTGTGATAGGAACAATTAAGTTCTCAGTTTCTTGCAACATGATGGGACGGATACCGTACACTCCTGGTGAATTGTACGGCTCAAAGGAGTCGATATCCCATCTGACTTTACTTCCGCTGACTATTCCTGTCCGAATGTGAGAGGTAGGCTCGGGTGTGGTAACGGTTATGAGGAGCACCCTGGGAAGTGGGTATCCAACAGTAGCTGTAGTGTCTCATTTGAAGACTGAGTCCAATTATCGTTCGAGTTTTTTATGAGGCCAGGGACAGTGGTACTTTCAGTTTCGGACTTTTTTATTGACTCCTCTTCCTAAGACTGTCATTGTAGGCGTCAGAATCTTCTAGGGGTCTGGATGCCTTGGCCGCATTAAAACGCGATCGTGAAATTTTTCTCATAGCATGAAGATCCTTGCTCCACCAAGGAGGAGATTCCTTACACGTAATGTTCCGTAGGGGACATGCACTCTCATAGGATTTCT
Source organism: Eristalis tenax (assembly GCA_905231855.2). Classification (NCBI taxonomy): domain Eukaryota; kingdom Metazoa; phylum Arthropoda; class Insecta; order Diptera; family Syrphidae; genus Eristalis; species Eristalis tenax. The sequence goes on along the minus strand of HG993125.1, from coordinate 22,791,001 downwards.
GGAACGAGTTAGACAGATCGTTGGCAGTTTCCTCCAGATCATTGACACTGGTGACCAGGTGGCTCGTGTGTCTTTCAACTTCATTGGAAAACGTGTTCCAGTTGGTGTTCCTACGATTCCTGCTTTTGATGATTCAATTAGAAACACTGCTTACTGTGAAGGTAACCAGTCTATGGTACGAGAAGGACGGTATGTCAGAAACTCTCCAATTGCCAATATTTTCTATGTTAAGAGCATTTATTATACTATAGTTCAAAAGATCATTAATGGTAGTACATCCAAGCTACGTGTGATTCTAGTTGCTATCACAACCTATAATTAGGTTTCATTTTCTTCCTCTTCGACCACGATTTTCTTCAGGGGACGGTCAGGGGGACTGAACGCCACATCGTGAGGCATATAATTTGATGCCAAGATCAGCGGTTTTCCGTTGCTTCGTTCAAGTTTGATCCTTGTTTGGTCTGCCTTGCTGAAAGAGGGCAATAGAATGGCAAGAGCTGCCATTGATCTGTCGTGAGTCTCCGCTCTGAGTTTCATGCAGCACCCAGGCGTTGAACCCAGACGAGGCTGTGGCCGCTTTCGAGGTCGAACTAGTGCCATCTTTCCTAGTAGCAACCATAACCGTCTTAGCAGATTGGACATTACTTTTTCTCCTTTTGCACCATTCCGCCATTGTCGCCTCTACTACGCTCTTTGCTTTGGCGAGCATTCACTTTTCTCTTTCAGTCAGGGATTCAGGGTCGCGGTTCTTAAAGCGCTTGGTCGTTCTTCTGGCGTTGGCATGTTACTTGAGTGGGTTCACTTGAGTATGACAGTTTTTGCTCTGTCTAGCGTCGAGTTCGCTCGTCGAGTTCGCTCCTTTTTTTAGGGGACTTTACCTTTGTTTTTGACTGAGGAGGTTGCAAGCCAGCCGCACTGTGATTAGCCAATGATGTTTTCCCAGCCTCACTACCAGATACCGCCGTGCATCCGGCCGTGCATCGTTTTCTTTTGTCGCCTACGCCGAATTACGTCATCTTCCGATCAGTCTACTATTAAGCGATGTAGACGACGATGTGGAGTAGTTGGATGAGCTGCCAGCACCGCTTCATTGCCAGCTAAATCCGAAGACAGGAGAGTGGGTGATTGAAGAAGACTCTTCTTCTTCTTCTTCCGTTAAGAAAACTTCGGATTTGGAGTCGGTTTTTTTGGAGGTCTCTGGTGCCCGACTCAGTTGTACCAGAGTTCCTCATTCATTTCATTTGCCGGTATTTCGGTCATATGACCCAAGCTTATGTACTCCCGCATAAACGCAACATAGTTTGTTCTTTAATAAGCATTGGAAGAAAGTTTACTGAAACTTTTAACTGAAAACGATGAAAAGCAACTACTAACTATTTCCAAAATCCATTTGCTTGTCAGATTTAAACAGTAAATCAATTCCGATGTCGTCGGTGCGTGACGCCAGAAGCGTTGAAGATCAAAGCAGTTCAACGTATCTAATTGTGTGCAAAATGAATCATTATTACAATTTGATGATAACTTCTCTGACGTATTACTACAAACTACACAACCAAATATTGTTGGAATAATATCGGCCTGATCCTGTAAGCAAAACGAGTGGATGTGAGTGAATTCTCACTTCTTGCATTTGTTGACGAGGAAAGATGATTGGAGATTGATGTGTTTGTTGTTGTCGAAGTATTAACACTGTCGAACAATTTAATAATAGTGACTGTTCCCTAACAAAACTTCGACGCGCTTCAATAGGAAGTTCAGGAAAACGTTTGCAGTTAAAGAGACAATGTTTTTCCTTACACTTAGGACAACAGTAGTTTGTCTCGCGGTCCCCTGCTTGGGTGTAATTACTATCCGTATTGGAGATGTGTTTTAAAAAATTGAACGCTTCTCCACTTAAAAACGATTTTAAGTATTGCAATTTTTGTGCAGATGTTAATGATGCGTTACAATCGACTGATCCCATAAACGAATCGCGAAATCTTGGCCAATCTTTGTAATCACCCGAAAACGTAGGTATTGACATTTTTGGTAATTTATGGACGTGGAAGCAGACGAAGCATTATTCAGTTTTTCTAGCAATGCAGCTTGTTGACCGGCTAATTTCGATATGGCACACTCTTTACCTTGACGTGTTGGATCGGCCTTTTTCTTTGTTGCTATACAACTAAAGGGTGATTTTCTAAAAGCTATAGGAAAGTTTTACAAAAAAAAAAAACAGAAAAATGCATGAACTCTTTATTTGGATCGATAGTACGGTCCATATAATTTAATGTTTGAAGATTATTTTATGCAAATGTTGACCTTGACTGCGCCTCAACCGGTCCATCCGCTTAGTCCAATTTTGTCAAATGAAGCGGGCTTGTCTGTATAGACATGCGTTTTATCATAAACCCCTCAAATAATAGTCTAAAGGCGTTAAATCGCTCGATCTAGGCGGCCAATTGACCGGTCCCGAACGTGAAATAAAATGTTCACCGAACTCGCCTCTCAATAAGTCCACTGTTGCGCGTGCTGTGTGGCATGTGGCACCGTCTTGTTGAAACTACATGTCATGCAAGTCAAGCTCTTGCATTTTGGGCAAAAAAAAGTTGGATATCATCTCACGGTAGCGTTCACCATTCTCAGTTACGTTACGATTCGCATCATCTTTGAAGAAGTACGGTCCGGTGATGCCACCAGCCCATAAACCGCACCACACTGTGACTTTTTCTGGATGCATTGGTAGCTCTTGCAATGCTTCTGGCTGATATTCACTCCAAAATCGACAATTCTGCTTATTTACGTACCCATTGAGCCAAAACTGAGCTGACCATAAAATGGAAGAAGCGCGCGATGAACTTTCTAACAGAGCACGCATTTTGATAATAAAAAATAATAAAATTCAATAATTTGTAAGCGTTGTTCGTTTGTAAGACGATTCGTGGTTAAATTATAGACCAAACTGAAGATGTTTGACAGTGAAACAAAACACGAAACGTGCCTTTAGTTAGAAAAGTGCCGTATAGAACTTATTTTCATAATTCGCAAAACTCAGGTTTTGGGTCTACGTAATCTTCACTGGACGAAAACGCGCACAAAGCCTTCTGCAGTTTCAGGCACGTTTATTTTTGGCAAACTGATGTTCGAACCAGCTTTGCCCCCGGAATCTAAATTCTTAAGAAACGAGGATTGTTAGTTAGCTAAAAGTTCTAAAACCGCATCACTGTTTTCAGGATTGTTCACACTTTGTCTTTGACGAATCGATCTGGTTAAACCCGAATGCGTTAAACATTGTGGAGTCGTCTAAGGAATCTAGAAAAGTCGCACAAGTTATGCGACCCTTTGCATGGCCGTGCTTTATCTTCATTGCATTAATTTTCACGAAAATACCCAGGTAAAGGTCTTAACTTTTACACGCAGATACCCCTTAATAAATTATATGTTTAGTTTCATACAAAATTAAGAACAGAATCCTGCAAGGAACTATGCACAATATGCTTAGTGTTTTAACTTAGTTCTAAGCAAAAGAAATCACACACGTGGCGTACATACATTGACCAGTATTTAAAAGGTATTTTGTTTAAATGGCTGGAAGCTTTATTAATTTATTTGTACATTTTACATACAGAACAAACAAACGTATTTTGATTGAAAGTGAACAATAGACTTTATTTTTAAGAAAAAAAAAAAAAAACAAAATGGTTCGAGATGACATAAAAAATTGATTTGTACTGCTACTGTGCTGCGACGATCGAAATCCAAGTGACCGAGAAACAGCGAGCGTTGCATGAGTAGCCTGCACTGTTCCATCAGGCACGATAGTTCCTCGCTCATTGCCAATCGTTGAGCATGAGAGAGTAATGTGAAGTGTACCATACATATATACAATTAGGCACAGAATTTACAAGCCAAAACACAAATATTTAAGTATATGATTTAATAATAATAACAAAATTCCAAGGAATTTAAACAAACGAAATACACAACATTAGTAACAACTGAATTCTAGGTTTTATGACGAATAATCACAAACAGACGCATTAATGCTTCTTCTGTGAAGCAGGTCTATGATTACTGTTTCAATCGGCCTTTCGACCTTTACCTTTTGTAGTGCTGTTTTGATAGCACTGGTTCTTATGTTTTCGAACACTTCTTCGATTTGACGTTTAGAGACCTTTTAATAGCACTTACTATCTCGTGTAGTGCAGTTTCTATACCTTTACCTTTCATATACGCGTGCTGTGCGCAAGGGATAGTTGCGGTACGCTTAAGCTTGCTTCGTATACGGGCGTTGATAATCTTCTCAAACATTTTTAGTATAAAGGAACTTAAGCTTATCGGTCTAAAACCGTTTGCTGTACAGTGTAGTTTTGCCCTGCTTTGGGGATGAAGACAACTTTGACTTCCCTGCAGGCATGATGTATGTGCCCATATGGCTGAAAAGATCCTTACTGAGATAGGAACAATTAAGTTCTTAATTTCTTGCAACATGATGGGACTGATACCGTACACTCTTGGTGAATTGTACGGCTCAAAGGAGTTTAGAGCCCATCTGATTTTGCTTTCGCTGACTATTCCTGTCCGAATGTCAGAGGTAGGCTCGGGTGTGTTAACGGTTATGAGGAGGCAGCCTGGAGAGCACCCTGGGAAGTGGGTATCCAACAGTAGCTGTAGTGTGTCATTTGAAGACTGAGTCCAATTATCGTTCGAGTTTTTTATGAGGCCAGGGACAGTGGTACTTTTTGCAAGATGTTTCCGAAGCCTTTCAGTTTCGGACTTTTTTATTGACTCCTCTTCCTAAGACTGTCATTGTAGGCGTCGCAATCTTCTAGGGATCTGGATGCCTTGGCCGCATTAAAACGCGATCGTGAAATTTTTCTCATAGCATGATCTCCTCCTTGCTCCACCAAGGAGGAGATTTCTTACACGTAATGTTCCGTAGGGGACATGCACTCTCATAGGATTTCTGGAAAGAGTTAGACAGATCGTTGGCAGTTTCCTCCAGATCATTGACACTGGTGATTGCCTTGTTGACCAGGTGGCTCGTGTGTCTTTCACCTTCATTGGAAAACGTGTTCCAGTTGGTGTTCCTACGATTCCTGCTTTTGATGATTCAATTAGAAACACTGCTTACTGTGAAGGTAACCAGTCTATGGTCCGAGAAGGACGGTGCGTCAGAAACCCTCCAATTGCCAATATTTTCTATGTTAAGATCATTTATTATAATATAGTTCAAAAGATCATTACCTCTTTTATTATTGGTAGTATATCCAAGCTACGTGTGATTCTAGTTGCTATCACAACCTATAATTAGGCCTCATTTTCTTCCTCTTCGACCACGATTTTCTTCAGGGGATGGTCAGGGGGACTGAACGTCGCATCGTGGGGCATATATATGCCAAGATCATAGACCATAGATGTCAAGATCAACGGTTTTCGGTTGCTGCCATCAATGATTAGACTAGCCAGGGTGACATCTACCGCTTCGTTGCCAGCTACATCCGAAGACAGGAGAGTGGGTGATTGAAGAAGACTCTTCTTCTTCTTCTTCCGTTAAGAAAACTTCGGATTTGGAGTCGGTTTTTTTTTAGGTCTCTGGTGCCCGACTCAGTTGTACCAGAGTTTCTCATTCATTTCATTTGGCGGTACTTCGGTCATATGACCCAAGCTTATGTACTCCCGCATAAACGCAACATAGTTTGTTCTTAAATAAGCATTGGAAGAAAGTTTACTGAAACTTTTAACTGAAAACAATGAAAAGCAACTACTAACTATTTCCAAAATCCATTTGCTTGTCAGATTTAAACGGTAAATCAACTCCGATGTCGTCGGTGCGAGACGCCAGAAGCGTTGAAGATCAAAGCAGTTCAACGTATCTAATTGTGTGCAAAATTAATCATTATTACAATTTGATGATAACTTCTCTGACGTATTACTACAAACTACACAACCAAATATTGTTGGGATAATATCGGCCTGATCCTGTAAGCAAAACGGAGTGAATTCTCACTTCTTGCATTTGTTGACGAGGAGAGATGATTGGAGATCGATGTGTTTATTGTTGTCGAAGTATTAACAAGCGATGATTTTTTCAATGTGACGAGAGTCTCACCAGTGTTAGACGATGTGCTTATCGAGGAAGTAATAACAGGATGAACGAGAGTATGGTGACGAGTGTGACATGTTTCACAACCACTGTTTGGCCGACATTTAACAGACGTATGCCCTTGACGAAGACAATTAAATAATAGTGACTATTGTGAAATAATAATGACTGTTCCCTAACAAAACTTCGACGCGCTTCAATAGGAAGTTCATGAAAACGTTTGCACGTATGTTTTTCCGTACACTTAGGACAACAGTAGTTTGTCTCGCGGTCCCCTGCTTGGGTGTAATTACTTACGACTTGGAGATGTGTTTTAAAAAATTGAACGCTTCTCCACTTAAAAACGTACTGCAATTTTTGTGCAGATGTTAATGATAAGTTACAATCGACTGATCCCATAAACAAATAGCGAAATCTTGGCCAATCTTTGTAATCACTCGAAAACGTATGTATTGACATTTTTGGTAATTTACGGACGTGGAAGCATTATTCAGTTTTTCTAGCAATGCAGCCAAAACTGAGCTGACCATAAAATGGAAGAAGCGCGCGATGAACTTTCTAACAGAGCACGCATTTTGATAATAAAAAATAATAAAATTCAATAATTTGCAAGCGTTTTTCGTTTGTAAGACGATTCATGGTTAAATTATAGACCAAACTGAAGATGTTTGACAGTGAAACAAAACACGAAACGTGTGTCAGTGAAGTTAAACCAGTGTTGCCAAAAAGATAATAGCTAAAAAATCACCCTTCAGTTAGAAAAGAATGTGCCGTATAGAACTTATTTTCATAATTCGCAAAACTCAGGTTTTGGGTCTACGTAATCTTCACTGGACGAAAACGCGCAAAAAGCCTTCTGCAGTTTCACGAATTTATTTCACGCTTCGTTGAGCTTTTCAATGCGTATCTCTATCATCGATAACGGCGTATTGGCATCAACTACATAGACTACAACACACGTAATCATAGTTTTCACGCGACCCCGTTTTCACCCCACGCTCATTATCGATATGAGATATTAAAACGAATAAATATTAGACCAACAACGTGCACTATTTGCGTTAATAGTCTTTCCGATTAGTTCACAAATGTAATCGTCCATACACGATTTTCTACAGACACGTGTTTCTTAAGACCAATTTAGCAAAGTACATATCTATAATTTTTATTTTATCCGGATTTGAAGGACATCAAATGTATAGATAATTAACTTAAAGTTCAACAATTTATTATATATACAATGTAACAAAAAAAGAAACTTAAGTACACTGCATGTATAGTAAAAACAACACTGATTTTTGTTCAGCTTACCAGACGTCTGTACACGATGAATGTTCGAACGAGAGAGAGTTTAGGACCAACAAAATTTAGTACAGATCATTTGAGTAAAATTTGATACCAAGAAAGAAGCGTTAGAAAGAGAATAATTACAAGAGCGACTTACAAATGAGACAACTAAGAAGAAATCGAAAGATCATAATTACATAAAGTTTCAGCGTAAATTTGCATTTGTCTTTATGTGACCAAATGAACAAAATTTAGTTATATTATTAGGAATGTACTGAACAGATATCAAGAACATCTTCTATTTCCAACTGATAACCGCTTTACTAGTACCAAGGGAAGCTTTTTCTAAAAATTCCATATTCGCATTACGAAACTTAAAATTCTTAATTTCAACTGCAACTCTAGTATTTATCAAAAGTGTTTCATCAACTAAAACATCCCTTTCAATTGCAAATCTGCTAGTTTCAACATTCAAACACCTTGTAATCATTCGGTTCACATCCGACTAGTAAATCTTCCCATGATTTTTCATTAAATTTCCATTTTCTTATTTTAATACGTTCATATTAATTTACTGTCGAGCCGAAAACTTTAAAATATTTTAGACTTGGCATTTCATAATGCCAGATTTCATACGGTGTTTTCTTGCACCCTTTTAATGCATTACTTGAGCTTCTATTTATTTAATATGTAGCTGTCAATACAGCTTCCCCGCAAAAATATGTTTGTAACTTTGCCCCTAGAACCAGAACACGGGCTTTTTCTGTTATAGACCTTATCATCCTTTCGGACACACCGTTTCACTGTGGAGTATATGGAACTGTTAAGTGGAAGCTGATGCCTTTTTGAATACGAAATTCTCGCAAAACATTTGATAAATATTCTCTGCCGTTATAAATATATAAGTTCACAACTTTCATATTAAAGTGCGCTTTACTAATTGCAGTGAAATCTTGAAAAACGACAAGCACATCAGATTTGTAAGTCAGTAAATATGTTATGAAGTAATGGGTATATTGATCAATAACACCAGCATAGTAATTCTTATTTTCTATAGTTGAAGGTGATTTCGGACCACATACATCGGAATGAACAACAAAGAAAGACCACTTAATATGATCTTCATTCTTAAATTTTTCAAAGCCTAGTTTTTCTTGCTTTCCTTTTATGCAAGCTTCACACAGGTTATCACTTATCTATCAATATCTTTATACCATTTGCTGCTTTTATTTCTCTTTGCTTATATGGCCCAACATCTCGTCCCACAGACTGTAATTTTTGATTTATTTATATTTGATGCATATAACTTTTTGGTATAGAAAATCTAACAATAGTAAAATTATCAATATATTGCTTCTATAATATACGAGTATTTGTTATAATTACTCACTGTAACACCTCCTGGATGAAACAAAATATTAAATCCATTATCCTGAACCTTCTTAACAGAGATTAGGTTTTGAATCCAGAGAATCACTGTACAACTCCATTGTGCCCTTCTATGTTGCAAAAATAAATTCACCACATTTTGCTACAGCAATTTTAATAGGAGACTCTTAATATACAACATTTGTGAACAGATTATCATAATTAATCAAATGGTCCGACGATCCGGAGTCCAGCAGAAAAGAAAACTTTTTTTCTTGGTAACTACCTCGCCTTAACATAAACGCATAACCCGACATGAAAACATTATAGTTGATTATTAGGTTTATATTTTTGGGGGCTTATAGCTTTTGTTTTGAAAATACGTTTTATTATGTTTACTGACAGCAAGACCGTTAAACTGGTATCTTTGCTGACATGCTTCAATTTTATTTCCTGATCGATCTGTTTTTAACAAACGCAAGAGTAAAATTATCATCTGATATCTTTTCAATTGCTGTAAGTACACCGTCATAAGACGGCGGCATATTTAAAAGCAAATGAGACACCCTATCCATTTCTCTGCGTCAGATGTGAGCAACTCGGTAATCAAATCATCAAAAATATTGAAATGACTTAGTAGCGAGGTCTCCCCTTATAATTTTAAAGACAGCAATTGCCTACGGACGGACTGTTGTGAAGCTAAACTTGACCTTTTATGGATAGCATCCAATTTTTTGCAGAGCATTCACTAGTTGCAAATCCGAGAAAATAATTACTTTAATATGCATTCACCAATTGTAAATCCGAGAAAAGAATCACTTAAATATTCACTCGCGCTTCTTTCTAATTTATTCCTTTTCTCTGAATTTTCTGGGGAATTTTGATCGATTTTGATAAGCGCGTCCATTTCACTTAATAGGACTTTTAGCCGGAATCTGCATACATTTATCCATCAAACGGTTTTATATTTCTTTTTGGCTTATCCATAATAAGATAGCTGCAGTGATTATGTGTAACCTGTTGAAAATTCCAAAATGTGACGTCAGAAGAACAGCTCAACAGAAATAAATTAAATAATAGGCAAAGAGTTTAATTTTAATATTACTTTAATTTTTATTATTTTACTCTTCGACCAACATGCCACTTTGAGCACTCGACAACGAATGAAAATAAAAACTTAGAATTTCGGCAATCACAGCCACTCTAAATACATGCATGCGTGTGTAGTATTAAAATTATTTACAAGAGTTACATTATTTGCATTTTTTAATAATATCCAATTCTTTGTCTATTTGACATATACACTTCTTATCATTTTTCTTTACTAGGTTAAGTATACATTTTTGGAAACTTTCATATTGTTTATATAATTGTTATCACTATTTAAATAAACTAAATTTGTCCATTTAATTATATCACTTTACTCTAAAATTCATCTTTCGTGTTTTGCATTCGGAACTGGTTTAATTTATATCGAATAAGTCCAAGATGACACCTAATTTTTTTGCAGTCAATTTTAAATAACACCATTTAGTCATCTGCCATGAATGACCTTCTCATTGTTCCATATTCTGCGGACATAATGTTATCGTATCTTTTCAAGATGGTTCTCTAGAATTCTTATGTCGTTTAAAATTTTAATAAAATGAAGCTGTTTTAAATGGAATTCATCCATTTCCGTAACAGTATTACATACTTTTGTTATCAGTTTTTGATTTGTGTCAATAGTTTCCGTAATAACTTGAAGATTTGTCTGCATATCGAAATGTATCTTTATTCGAGAATTAAGGTTCGTTATGGCGTTGTGACTCGTCTGCTGATCGTAAGTGATTTTAGATTTCTTCCCTGTCGTGTTTATGTCCTCAAAGGGAATTGACAGCTTGCGACCAGCTTGGACTTGAGATCGAAATCCGTTATAGCTTTGATGGCCGCTTGGCTGTCAATTAGAAAGGTAATAGCAGCCGGTGGTATTTCCTTCAATGAAATCGTTTTGACCGCTTTCTTGACCGCTTGCACCTCCGCTTGAAACACGCTCTATCGACGATGATCGGGTCATATGATGGAATGGTGCATGTTTAGCGTTTCGGAGAAAATGCCTGCGCCTCTTCCTTTACCCATCTCCGATCGATCTGTATAAGCGTATAATCACTTTCGTTAGTTCCAATACGTAATCTTTCAAGAGGAGCAAGCTTGCCACCATACTAGACTACCGTGTTTTGGGGCTTGGGCCCCATTCTCTGGCAAAGATTCTATTACTGAGTTTAAGGGCACAGGCCGCTTTTTTCACTCTTACTTGAATATTAAGTTCCTTATTTAATACCTTGTCTCTTTGCACTATCCTGAAGTTTGAAATGTGTTCCCTCAATCACTGGGGTGTTGAACACAGGGATAACTCTTTTGTTGGTAAGAGTACCAACTCCGTTTCTTGGGGTTTTTGCCCATCTTAGTAGGTAACTTATTGCACGTTCAACTAGCTCACTGATAGTTGAGCGGCATTTACCGCTTTCGATTGTGACAACGTCGTCAGCATATGTGATTGCTTTGACACCCGTGAGTTCCAGTTTATCTAAAATGTCTTTAATGGCTAGTACTCATAGGAGGGGTGAGATAACTCCACCCTGCAGGGTACCCCTTGAGGTTATCATTCTGATAGACGAGTCACCTAAGGACGCATTAACGCTTCTTCTGTGAACCAGGTCATGCCTTTTCTAGTCCTGTTTTGATAGCACTGGTTTCTATGTTGTCGAACGCTCCTTCAACTTGACGTTTAGAGACCTTTCAATAACACTTACTATCTCGTGTAGTGCAGTTTCTATACCTTTACCTTTCATACACGCGTGCTGTGCGCAAGGGATAGTGGCGTTACGCTTAAACTTGCTTCATATATGGTCGTTGATAATCTTCTCAAACGTTTTTAGTATAAAGGAAGATAAGCTTATCGGTCTAAAATCGTTTGCTGTACAGTGTAGTTTTGCCTGCTTTGGCGATGAAGACAACTTTGACTTCCCTGCAGGCATGAAGTATATGTCCGTATGCTAGACTGCTTGAAAAGATCTTTACTAAGATAGGAACAATTAATTTCTTAGTTTCTTGCAACATGATGGGAAGGATACACTCCTGGTGAATTGTACGGCTCAAAGGATTCGATAGCCCATCTTTATTTTGCTTTCGCTGACTATTCCTGTCCGAATGTCAGAGGTAGGCTCCGGTGTGGCAACGGTTACGGGGAGGCAGTCTTGAGAGCACCCTGGAAAGTGGGTATCCAACAGTAGCTCTAGTGTCTCATTTGAATACTGAGTCCAATTACCGTTCGAGTTTTTTGTGGGGCCCGAGACAGTGGTACTTTTTGCAAGAAGTTTCGGACTTTTTTATTATCTATACTTCCTAAGACTGTCCTTGTAGGCATCACAGCCTTAGCCGCATTAAAACGCGATCCTGAAATTATTCTCATAGCATGAAGATTCTTGCTTCACCAAGCAGGGGATTTCTTGCACGTAGTGGTTCGTAGGGGACATGCACTCTCATAGGATTCCCGGAACGTGTAAGACAGATCGTTGGCAGATTCCTCCAGATCATTGACACTGGCGATCGCCTTGTTGACCAGGTGGCTCGTGTGCCTTTCAACTTCATTGGAAACTTGTTCCAGTTGGTGTTCCTAGGATTCCTGACTTTGGAGATTCAATTAAACGCACTGCTTGCTGTGAAGGTAATCAGTCTATGGTCCGAGAGGGACGGTGTGTCAGAAACTCTCCAATTGCCAATATTTTCTATGTTGAGATCAAAGCGATGTAGACGACGATATGGAGTAGTTGGATGAGCTGGTAACAGAGCAAGAGTCATCGCCGTCAATGATTAGACTAGCCAGGGTGACATCTACCGCTTCGTTGCCAGCTACATCCGAAGACAGCCGAGTGGGTGATTGAAAAAGAAAACCTCGGATTTTGAATCGGTTTTTTTGGTGGTCTCTCACTCAGTTGCACCAGAGTTCCCTGAAGGTAGTTGTTTTTGTGTGGTGGGTAATAACATTTTGCTGAAGAGAAACTCATTCCACTCATGTACAGAGAATCACAGTACAATTCCATTGTGCCCTTCTTTGTTGCAAAAATAAATTCACCACAGTTTGGTACAGCAATTTTAATAGGAGACTCTTAATATACAACATTCGTGAACAAATTATCATTATTAATCAAATGGTCCGACGATCCGGAGTCCAGCAGAAAAGGAATCCTTTTTTCTTGGGAACTACCTCGCCTTAACATAAACGCAAAACCTGACATGAAAACATTTTAATTTATTATTAGGCTTATATTTTTGATTTGATTTTGTTTTGAAAATACGTTTTATTATGTTTCCTGTCAGCAAGACCTTTAAACTGGTATCTTTGCTGACATGCTTCAATTTTATTTCCTGATCGATCTGTTTTTAACAAACGCAAGAGTTAAATTATCATCTGATATCTTTTCAATTGCTGTAAGTACACCGTCATAAGACGGCGGCATATTTAAACGCAAATGAGACACCCTATCCATTTCTCTGCGTCAGATGCGAGCAACTCGGTAATCAAATCATCAAAAATATTGAAATGACTTAGTAGCGAGGTCTCGCCTTATAATTTTAAAGACAGCAATTGCCTACGGACGGACTGCTGTGAAGCTAAACTTGACCTTATATGGATAGCATCCAAATTTTTGCAGAGCATTCACTAGTTGCAAATCCGAGAAAATAATTACTTAAATATGCATTCACCAATTGTAAATCCGAGAAAAGAATCACTTAAATATTCACTCGCGCTTCTTTCTAATTTATTCCTTTTCTCTGAATTTTCTGGGGAATTTTGATCGATTTTGATAAGCGCGTCCATTTCACTTAATAGGACTTTTAGCCGGAATCTGCATACATTTATCCATCAAACGGTTTTATATTTCTTTTTGGCTTATCCATAATAAGATAGCTGCAGTGATTATGTGTAACCTGTTGAAAATTCCAAAATGTGACCTCAGAAGAACAGCTCAACAGAAATAATTTAAATAATAGGCAAAGAGTTTAATTTTAATATTACTTTAATTTTTATTATTTTACTCTTCGACCAACATGCCACTTTGAGCACTCGACAACGAATGAAAATAAAAACTTAGAATTTCGGCAATCACAGCCTCTCTAAATACATGCATGCGTGTGTATGCATAGTGTGGTCTTCTATTCGCGACAATTCCTGGTAACCTTGTTGCGGTTTTTAACAAAAGCATTATTATATAGAACGTTCAAGATATTTACAGTACAATTGTTAAAAGTTACCAAGACATTTCGATATACTTGGTAAATCATACTATTAAAATTATTTACAAGAGTTACATTATTTGCATTTTTTAATAATATCCAATTTTTCAAAAAATTGTCTATTTGACATATACACTTCTTATAATTTTTCTTTACTAGGTTAAGTATACATTTTTGGAAACTTTCATATTGTTTATATAATTTTCATCACTATTTAAATAAACTAAATTTGTCCATTTAATTATATCACTTTACTCTAAAATTCATCTTTCGTGTTTTGCATTCGGAACTGGTATTAATTTATATCGAATAAGTCCAAGATGACACCTAATTTGTTGCAGTCAATTTTAAATAGCTCCATTTTGTCATCTGCAATGAATGACCTTCTCATTGTTCCATATTCTGCGGACATAATGTTATCGTATCTTTTCAACATGGTTCCCTAGAATTCTTATGTCGTTTAAAATTTGAATAAAATAACATGATGGGAAGGATACACCCCTGGTGAATTGTACGGCTCAAAGGAGTCGATAGCCTATCTTTATTTTGCTTAAGCTGACTATTCTTGTCCGAATGTCAGAGGTAGGCTCCGGTGTGGCAACGGTGACGGGGAGGCAGTCTTGAGAGCACCCTGGGAAGTGGGTATCCAACAGTAGCTGTAGTGTCTCATTTGAATACTGAGTCCAATTACCGTTCGAGTTTTTTGTGGGGCCCGAGACAGTGGTACTTTTTGCAAGAATTTTCTGACTTTTTTATTATCTATACTTCCTAAGACTGTCCTTGTAGGCATCACAGTATTCTAGGGGTCTGGATGCCTTGGCCGCATTAAAACGCGATCCTGAAATTATGCTCATAGCATGAAGATTCTTGCTTCACCAAGCAGGGGATTTCTTGCACGTAGTGGTTCGTAGGGGACATGCACTCTCATAGGATTCCCGGAACGTGTAAGACAGATCGTTGGCAGATTCCTCCAGATCATTGACACTGGCGATCGCCTTGTTGACCAGGTGGCTCGTGTGCCTTTCAACTTCATTGGAAACTTGTTCCAGTTGGTGTTCCTAGGATTCCTGACTTTGGAGATTCAATTAAACGCACTGCTTGCTGTGAAGGTAATCAGTCTATGGTCCGAGAGGGACGGTGTGTCAGAAACTCTCCAATTGCCAATATTTTCTATGTTGAGATCAAAGCGATGTAGACGACGATATGGAGTAGTTGGATGAGCTGGTAACAGAGCAAGAGTCATCGCCGTCAATGATTAGACTAGCCAGGGTGACATCTACCGCTTCGTTGCCAGCTACATCCGAAGACAGCCGAGTGGGTGATTGAAAAAGAAAACCTCGGATTTTGAATCGGTTTTTTTGGTGGTCTCTCACTCAGTTGCACCAGAGTTCCCTGAAGGTAGTTGTTTTTGTGTGGTGGGTAATAACATTTTGCTGAAGAGAAACTCATTCCACTCATGTACAGAGAATCACAGTACAATTCCATTGTGCCCTTCTTTGTTGCAAAAATAAATTCACCACAGTTTGGTACAGCAATTTTAATAGGAGACTCTTAATATACAACATTCGTGAACAAATTATCATTATTAATCAAATGGTCCGACGATCCGGAGTCCAGCAGAAAAGGAATCCTTTTTTCTTGGGAACTACCTCGCCTTAACATAAACGCAAAACCTGACATGAAAACATTTTAATTTATTATTAGGCTTATATTTTTGTTTTGAAAATACGTTTTATTATGTTTACTGTCAGCAAGACCTTTAAACTGGTATCTTTGCTGACATGCTTCAATTTTATTTCATGATCGATCTGTTTTTAACAAACGCAAGAGTTAAATTATCATCTGATATCTTTTCAATTGCTGTAAGTACACCGTCATAAGACGGCGGCACATTTAAACGCAAATGAGACACCCTATCCATTTCTGCGCGTCAGATGCGAACAACTCGGTAATCAAATTATCAAAAATATTGAAGTGACTTAGTAGCGAGGTCTCGCCTTTTAATTTTAAAGACAGTAATTGCTTACGGACGGACAGTTGTAGAGCTAAACTTTTCCCTTCATAGACAGCATCTTAATTTTTGAAAATGCCTTTGCAGTGTATTCATTGGTTGCAAATCCGAGAAAAGAATCACATTAATATTCACTCGCGCTTTTTTTCTAAATTATTCAATTTTTCTGAATTTTCTACGGAATTTTGATAGATCACTTTAAGCGCGTCAATTTAACTTAATGGGGATCTTAGAAGGAATTTTCACATTTGACATTAACTTCCTCTTGCTTAAACATCGTGAAGCCTAAATTTGTTCCAATTTCTTCGATACTTATAGTTCCTGATGCCAGAAAGAATTTAAGAATTTATAGATTCTTTTTATTCGTATTGGATGTATATTCATATCTCTTGCATCTAATAACTTTCTGTTAGACAATGAAGTTTTGAAGATTTTCTACTTAAACCTGGTTTCTATTATGAAGCTTAGGCATAGTAGAAGCCTTGTTTTTAACATATTTATTAGCTTCCCTTTTTTTTGTCTGGTTCTTTCAAAAATGTTGTCTATTTATTATAAAATCTATTGGTTTTAACTGTGTTGCCGAGTGTATAGTACTGTTTTATTAGGTCTTCAATTAATTCGTGCGTTTTTTTTTTTTTTTTTTTTCTTATATTCCGACCGTTTTTCGGCTACTGGTCTCTAAAAAAGGGATTAATTGTGTTCGGTAGCGTTATCCATTGATGGTTTCACCCGGTTTTATCAGCTCATAATACAGCACACGCTTCTGATCCCACCAAATACAGAGCATTACCTTCGCGCCATGGATATTCGGCTTTGCCATTGATTTGGCTGGATGGCCAAGCCAAAATCGTGCAAGTCACTTTTGGCACGTTCGCTCAGCTAGCGTATGTTCACCATAAACATCCACAAAAATACGATGGCTTTCGGCAGCAATTTTCTTCATATTAAAGAATTGAAGAAGAGCTCCCCGCAAAAACGCTTTTTAAGGTACAAATTTCGACATATTTGAGTAAAAAATATTATTGTTGTTTACGCTTCAAATGAAAGCCATATACTGAAATGACGTACAATTACAGTAGCTTTCGATTGCATGTTCAGCATGAATAATAACAATGGAATTATAAACGTTATGCCTCTCTTATCAAACCCCACGAATCCAGACCCTGTGCACGACGCCAGAAGCGTTGAAAATCAAAGCAGTTCAACGTATCTAATTGTGTGCAAAATGAATCAATATTACAATTTGATGATAACTTCTCGGACGTATTACTATAAACTACACAAGCAAATATTGTTGGAATAATATCGGCCTGATCCTGTAAGCAAAACGAGTGGATGTGAGTGAATTCTCACTTCTTGCATTTGTTGACGAGGAGAGATGATTGGAGATTGATGTGTTTATTATTGTCGAAGTATTAACAAGCGATGATTTATTCAATGTGACGAGAGCCCCACCAGTGTTAGACGATGTGCTTATCGAGGAATTAATAACAGGATGAACGAGAGTATGGTGATGAGTGTGACATAACAAAACTTCGACGCGCTTCAATAAGAAGTTCATGAAAACGTTTGCAGTTGAAGAGACTATGTTTTTCCTTACACTTAGGACAACAGTAGTTTGTCGCGCGGTCCCCTGCTTGGATGTAATTACTATCCGTATTGGAGATGTGTTTTAAAAAATTGAACGCTTCCACTTAAAAACGATTTTAAGTATTGCAATTTTTGTGCAGATGTTAATGATGCGTTACAATCGACTGATCCCATCAACGAATCGCGAAATCTTGGCCAATCTTTGTAATCACTCGAAAACGTATGTATTGACATTTTTGGTAATTTACGGACGTGGAAGCATTATTCAGTTTTTCTAGCAATGCAGCCAAAACTGAGCTGACCATAAAATGGAAGAAGCGCGCGATGAACTTTCTAACAGAGCACGCATTTTGATAATAAAAAATAATAAAATTCAATAATTTGCAAGCGTTTTCGTTTGTAAGACGATTCATGGTTAAATTATAGACCAAACTGAAGATGTTTGACAGTGAAACAAAACACGAAACGTGTGTCAGTGAAGTTAAACCAGTGTTACCAAAAAGATAATAGCTAAAAAATCACCCTTCAGTTAGAAAAGAATGTGCCGTATAGAACTTATTTTCATAATTCGCAAAACTCAGGTTTTGGGTCTACGTAATCTTCACTGGACGAAAACGCGCAAAATGCCTTCTGCAGTTTCACGAATTTATTTCACGCTTCGTTGAGCTTTTCAATGCGTATCTCTATCATCGATAACGGCGTATTGGCATCAACTACATAGACTACAACACACGTAATCATAGTTTTAACGCGACCCCGTTTTCACCCCACGCTCATTATCGATATGAGATATTAAAACGAATAAATATTAGACCAACAACGTGCACTATTTGCGTTAATAGTCTTTCCGATTAGTTCACAAATGTAATCGTCCATACACGATTTTCTACAGACACGTGTTTTTTAAGACCAATTTAGCAAAGTACATATCTATAATTTTTATTTTATCCGGATTTGAAGGACATCAAATGTATAGATAATTAACTTAAAGTTCAACAATTTATTATATATACATTGTAACAAAAAAAGAAACTTAAGTTTCAGCGTAAATTTGCATTATTTGTCTTTATGTGACCAAATGAACAAAATTTAGTTATATTATTAGGAATGTACTGAACAGATATCAAGAACATCTCCTATTACCAACTGATAACCGCTTTACTAGTACCAAGGGAACCTTTTTCTAAAAATTCCATATTCGCATTACGAAACTTAAAATTCTTAATTTCAACTGCAACTCTAGT
The DNA here is from genome assembly GCA_905231855.2 of Eristalis tenax. Taxonomy (NCBI): domain Eukaryota; kingdom Metazoa; phylum Arthropoda; class Insecta; order Diptera; family Syrphidae; genus Eristalis; species Eristalis tenax. The sequence continues at coordinate 22,772,139 of HG993125.1, read as the reverse complement.
ATTTATCAAAAGTGTTTCATCAACTAAAACATCCCTTTCAATTGCAAATCTGCTAGTTTCAACATTCAAACACCTTGTAATCATTCGGTTCACATCCGACTAGTAAATCTTCCCATGATTTTTCATTAAATTTACATTTTCTTATTTTAATACGTTCATATTAATTTACTGTCGAGCCGAAAACTTTAAGATATTTTAGACTTGGCATTTCATAATGCCAGATTTCATACGGTGTTTTCTTGCACCCTTTTAATGCATTACTTGAGCTTCTATTTATTTAATATGTAGCTGTCAATACAGCTTCCCCGCAAAAATATGTTTGTAACTTTGCCCCTAGAACCAGAACACGGGCTTTTTCTGTTATAGACCTTATCATCCTTTCGGACACACCGTTTCACTGTTAAGTGGAAGCTGATGCCTTTTTGAATACGAAATTCTCGCAAAACATTTGATAAATATTCTCTGCCGTTATAAATATATAAGTTCACAACTTTCATATTAAAGTGCGCTTTACTAATTGCAGTGAAATCTTGAAAAACTACAAGCACATCAGATTTGTAAGTCAGTAAATATGTTATGAAGTAATGGGTATATTGATCAATAACACCAGCATAGTAATTCTTATTTTCTATAGTTGAAGGTGATTTCGGACCACATACATCGGAATGAACAACAAAGAAAGGCCACTTAATATGATCTTCATTCTTAAATTTTTCAAAGCCTAGTTTTTCTTGCTTTCCTTTTATGCAAGCTTCACACAGGTTATCACTTATTTATCAATATCTTTATACCATTCGCTGCTTTTATTTCTCTTTGCTTATATGGCCCAACATCTCGTCCCACAGACTGTAATTTTCGATTTATTTATATTTGATGCATATAACTTTTTGGTATAGAAAATCTAACCATAGTAAAATTATCAATATATTGCTTCCATAATATACGAGTATTTGTTATTATTACTCACTGTAGCACCTCCTGGATGAAACAAAATATTAAATCCAGTATCCTGAACCTTCTTAACAGAGATTAGGTTTTGAGGCCAGAGAATCACTGTACAACTCCCCTGTGCCCTTCTTAGTTGCAGAAATAACTTCACCACGTTTTGCTACAGCAATTTTAATAGGAGACTCATAATATACAACATTCGTGAACAGATTATCATTATTAATCAAATGGTCCGACGATCCGGAGTCCAGCAGAAAAGGAATCCTTTTTTCTTGGGAACTACCTCGCCTTAACATAAACGCAAAACCTGACATGAAAACATTTTAATTTATTATTAGGCTTATATTTTTGTTTTGAAAATACGTTTTATTATGTTTACTGTCAGCAAGACCTTTAAACTGGTATCTTTGCTGACATGCTTCAATTTTATTTCATGATCGATCTGTTTTTAACAAACGCAAGAGTTAAATTATCATCTGATATCTTTTCAATTGCTGTAAGTACACCGTCATAAGACGGCGGCACATTTAAACGCAAATGAGACACCCTATCCATTTCTGCGCGTCAGATGCGAACAACTCGGTAATCAAATTATCAAAAATATTGAAGTGACTTAGTAGCGAGGTCTCGCCTTTTAATTTTAAAGACAGTAATTGCTTACGGACGGACAGTTGTAGAGCTAAACTTTTCCCTTCATAGACAGCATCTTAATTTTTGAAAATGCCTTTGCAGTGTATTCATTGGTTGCAAATCCGAGAAAAGAATCACATTAATATTCACTCGCGCTTTTTTTCTAAATTATTCAATTTCTCTGAATTTTCTACGGAATTTTGATAGATCACTTTAAGCGCGTCAATTTAACTTAATGGGGATCTTAGAAGGAATTTTCACATTTGACATTAACTTCCTCTTGCTTAATCATCGTGAAGCCTAAATTTGTTCCAATTTCTTCGATACTTATAGTTCCTGATGCCAGAAAGAATTTAAGAATTTATAGATTCTTTTTATTCGTATATTATATGTATATTCAAATCTCTTGCATCTAATAACTTTCTGTTAGACGATGAAGTTTTAAAGATTTTCTACTTAAACCTGGTTTCTATTATGAAGCTTAGGCATAGTAGAAGCCTTGTTTTTAACTTATTTATTAGTTTCCCTTTTTTTTGTCTGGTTCTTTCAAAAATGTTGTCTATTTATTATAAAATCTATTGGTTTTAACTGTGTTGCCGAGTGTATAGTACTGTTTTATTAGGTCTTCAATTAATTCGTGCGTTTTTTTTTTTTTTTTTTTCTTATATTCCGACCGTTTTTCGGCTACTGGTCTCTAAAAAAGAGATTAATTGTGTTCGGTAGCGTTATCCATTGATGGTTTCACCCGGTTTTATCAGCTCATAATACAGCACACGCTTCTGATCCCACCAAATACAGAGCATTACCTTCGCGCCATGGATATTCGGCTTTGCCATTGATTTGGCTGGATGGCCAAGCCAAAATCGTGCAAGTCACTTTTGGCACGTTCGCTCAGCTAGCGTATGTTCACCATAAACATCCACAAAAATACGATGGCTTTCGGCAGCAGTTTTCTTCATATTAAAGAATTGAAGAAGAGCTCCCCGCAAAAACGCTTTTTAAGGTACAAATTTCGACATATTTGAGCAAAAAATATTATTGTTGTTTACGCTTCAAATGAAAGACATATACTGAAATGACGTACAATGACAGTAGCTTTCCAATGCATGTTCAGTATGAATAACAACAATGGAATTATTAACGTTATGCCTCTCTTATCAAACCCCACGAATCCAGACCCTGTGCACGACGCCAGAAGCGTTGAAAATCAAAGCAGTTCAACGTATCTAATTGTGTGCAAAATGAATCAATATTACAATTTGATGATAACTTCTCGGACGTATTACTACAAGCTACACAAGCAAATATTGTTGGAATAATATCGGCCTGATCCTGTAAGCAAAACGAGTGGATGTGAGTGAATTCTCACTTTTTGCATTTGTTGACGAGGAGAGATGATTGGAGATTGATGTGTTTATTGTTGTCGAAGTATTAACAAGCGATGATTTATTCAATGTGACGAGAGCCTCACCAGTGTTAGACGATGTGCTTATCGAGGAATTAATAACAGGATGAACGAGAGTATGGTGACGAGTGTGACATGTTTCACAACCACTGTTTGACCGACATTTAATAGACGAAGACAATGAAATAATAGTGACTGTTCCCTAACAAAACTTCGACGCGCTTCAATAGGAAGTTCATGAAAACGTTTGCAGTTGAAGAGACTATGTTTTTCCTTACACTTAGGACAACAGTAGTTTGTCTCGCGGTCCCCTGCTTGGGTGTAATTACTATCCGTATTGGAGATGTGTTTTAAAAAATTGAACGCTTCTCCACTTAAAAACGATTTTAAGTATTGCAATTTTTGTGCAGATGTTAATGATGCGTTACAATCGACTGATCCCATCAACGAATATGATCTTCATTCTTAAATTTTTCAAAGCCTAGTTTTTCTTGCTTTCCTTTTATGCAAGCTTCACACAGGTTATCACTTATTTATCAATATCTTTATACCATTCGCTGCTTTTATTTCTCTTTGCTTATATGGCCCAACATCTCGTCCCACAGACTGTAATTTTTGATTTATTTATATTTGATGCATATAACTTTTTGGTATAGAAAATCTAACCATAGTAAAATTATCAATATATTGCTTCCATAATATACGAGTATTTGTTATTATTACTCACTGTAGCACCTCCTGGATGAAACAAAATATTAAATCCAGTATCCTGAACCTTCTTAACAGAGATTAGGTTTTGAGGCCAGAGAATCACTGTACAACTCCCCTGTGCCCTTCTTTGTTGCAGAAATAAATTCACCACATTTTGCTACAGCAATTTTAATAGGAGACTCTTAATATACAACATTTGTGAACAGATTATCATTATTAATCAAGTGGGCCGACGATCCGGAGTCCAGCAGAAAAGGAATCCTTTTTTCTTGGGAACTACCTCGCCTTAACATAAACGCAAAACCTGACATGAAAACATTTCAATTTATTATTAGGCTTATATTTTTGATTTGAATTTGTTTTGAAAATACGTTTTCTTATGTTTACTGTCAGCAAGACCTTTAAACTGGTATCTTTGCTGACATGCTTCAATTTTATTTCATAATCGATCTGTTTTTAACAAACGCAAGAGTTAAATTATCATCTGATATCTTTTCAATTGCTGTAAGTACACCGTCATAAGACAGCGGCACATTTAAACGCAAATGAGACACCCTATCCATTTCTGCGCGTCAGATGCGAACAACTCGGTAATCAAATCATCAAAAATATTGAAGTGACTTAGTAGCGAGGTCTCGCCTTTTAATTTTAAAGACAGTAATTGCTTACGGACGGACAGTTGTAGAGCTAAACTTTTCCCTTCATAGACAGCATCTTAATTTTTGAAAATGCCTTTGCAGTGTATTCATTGGTTGCAAATCCGAGAAAAGAATCACATTAATATTCACTCGCGCTTTTTTTCTAAATTATTCAATTTCTCTGAATTTTCTACGGAATTTTGATAGATCACTTTAAGCGCGTCAATTTCACTTAATGGGGATCTTAGAAGGAATTTTCACATTTGACATTAACTTCCTCTTGTTTAATCATCGTGAAGCCTAAATTTGTTCCAATTTCTTCGATACTTATAGTTCCTGATGCCAGAAAGAATTTAAGAATTTATAGATTCTTTTTATTCGTATTGGATGTATATTCATATCTCTTGCATCTAATAACTTTCTGTTAGACAATGAAGTTTTAAAGATTTTCTACTTAAACCTGGTTTCTATTATGAAACTTAGGCATAGTAGAAGCCTTGTTTTTAACTTATTTATTAGTTTCCCTTTTTTTTGTCTGGTTCTTTCAAAAATGTTGTCTATTTATTATAAAATCTATTGGTTTTAACTGTGTTGCCGAGTGTATAGTACTGTTTTATTAGGTCTTCAATTAATTCGTGCGTTTTTTTTTTTTTTTTTTTCTTATATTCCGACCGTTTTTCGGCTACTGGTCTCTAAAAAAGGGATTAATTGTGTTCGGTAGTGTTGTCCATTGATGGTTTCACCCGGTTTTATCAGCTCATAATACAGCACACGCTTCTGATCCCACCAAATACAGAGCATTACCTTCGCGCCATGGATATTCGGCTTTGCCATTGATTTGGCTGGATGGCCAAGCCAAAATCGTGGAAGTCACTTTTGGCACGTTCGCTCAGCTAGCGTATGTTCACCATAAACATCCACAAAAATACGATGGCTTTCGGCAGCAGTTTTCTTCATATTAAAGAATTGAAGAAGAGCTCCCCGCAAAAACGCTTTTTAAGGTACAAATTTCAACATATTTGAGTAAAAAAAATTATTGTTGTTTACGCTTCAAATGAAAGCCATATACTGAAATGACGTACAATTACAGTAGCTTTCGATTGCATGTTCAGCATGAATAATAACAATGGAATTATAAACGTTATGCCTCTCTTATCAAACCGCACGAATCCAGACCCTGTGCACGACGCCAGAAGCGTTGAAAATCAAAGCAGTTCAACGTATCTAATTGTGTGCAAAATGAATCAATATTACAATTTGATGATAACTTCTCGGACGTATTATTACAAACTACACAAGCAAATATTGTTGGAATAATATCGGCCTGATCCTGTAAGCAAAACGAGTGGATGTGAGTGAATTCTCACTTTTTGCATTTGTTGACGAGGAGAGATGATTGGAGATTGATGTGTTTATTATTGTCGAAGTATTAACAAGCGATGATTTATTCAATGTGACGAGAGCCTCACCAGTGTTAGACGATATGCTTATCGAGGAAGTAATAACAGGATGAACGAGAGTATGGTGACGAGTGTGACATGTTTCACAACCACTGTTTGACCGACATTTAATAGACGAAGACAATTAAATAATAGTGACTGTTCCCTAACAAAACTTCGACGCGCTTCAATAGGAAGTTCATGAAAACGTTTGCAGTTGAAGAGACTATGTTTTTCCTTACACTTAGGACAACAGTAGTTTGTCTCGCGGTCCCCTGCTTGGGTGTAATTACTATCCGTATTGGAGATGTGTTTTAAAAAATTGAACGCTTCTCCACTTAAAAACGATTTTAAGTATTGCAATTTTTGTGCAGATGTTAATGATGCGTTACAATCGACTGATCCCATCAACGAATCGCGAAATCTTGGCCAATCTTTGTAATCACTCGAAAACGTATGTATTGACATTTTTGGTAATTTACGGACGTGGAAGCATTATTCAGTTTTTCTAGCAATGCAGCCAAAACTGAGCTGACCATAAAATGGAAGAAGCGCGCGATGAACTTTCTAACAGAGCACGCATTTTGATAATAAAAAATAATAAAATTCAATAATTTGCAAGCGTTTTCGTTTGTAAGACGATTCATGGTTAAATTATAGACCAAACTGAAGATGTTTGACAGTGAAACAAAACACGAAACGTGTGTCAGTGAAGTTAAACCAGTGTTACCAAAAAGATAATAGCTAAAAAATCACCCTTCAGTTAGAAAAGAATGTGCCGTATAGAACTTATTTTCATAATTCGCAAAACTCAGGTTTTGGGTCTACGTAATCTTCACTGGACGAAAACGCGCAAAATGCCTTCTGCAGTTTCACGAATTTATTTCACGCTTCGTTGAGTTTTTCAATGCGTATCTCTATCATCGATAACGGCGTATTGGCATCAACTACATAGACTACAACACACGTAATCATAGTTTTAACGCGATCCCGTTTTCACCCCACGCTCATTATCGATATGAGATATTAAAACGAATAAATATTAGACCAACAACGTGCACTATTTGCGTTAATAGTCTTTCCGATTAGTTCACAAATGTAATCGTCCATACACGATTTTCTACAGACACGTGTTTTTTAAGACCAATTTAGCAAAGTACATATCTATAATTTTTATTTTATCCGGATTTGAAGGACATCAAATGTATAGATAATTAACTTAAAGTTCAACAATTTATTATATGTACATTGTAACAAAAAAAGAAACTTAAGTTTCAGCGTAAATTTGCATTATTTGTCTTTATGTGACCAAATGAACAAAATTTAGTTATATTATTAGGAATGTACTGAACAGATATCAAGAACATCTCCTATTACCAACTGATAACCGCTTTACTAGTACCAAGAGAACCTTTTCTAAAAATTCCATATTCGCATTACGAAACTTAAAATTCTTAATTTCAACTGCAACTCTAGTATTTATCAAAAGTGTTTCATCAACTAAAACATCCCTTTCAATTGCAAATCTGCTAGTTTCAACATTCAAACACCTTGTAGTCATTCGGTTCACATCCGACTAGTAAATCTTCCCATGATTTTTCATTAAATTTCCATTTTTTTATTTTAATACGTTCATATTAATTTACTGTCGAGCCGAAAACTTTAAAATATTTTAGACTTGGCATTTCATAATGCCAGATTTCATACGGTGTTTTCTTGCACCCTTTTAATGCATTACTTGAGCTTCTATTTATTTAATATGTAGCTGTCAATACAGCTTCCCCGCAAAAATATGTTTGTAACTTTGCCCCTAGAACCAGAACACGGGCTTTTTCTGTTATAGACCTTATCATCCTTTCGGACACACCGTTTCACTGTGGAGTATATGGAACTGTTAAGTGGAAGCTGATGCCTTTTTGAATACGAAATTCTCGCAAAACATTTGATAAATATTGTCTGCCGTTATAAATATATAAGTTCACAACTTTCATATTAAAGTGCGCTTTACTAATTGCAGTGAAATCTTGAAAAACGACAAGCACATCAGATTTGTAAGTCAGTAAATATGTTATGAAGTAATGGGTATATTGATCAATAACACCAGCATAGTAATTCTTATTTTCTATAGTTGAAGGTGATTTCGGACCACATACATCGGAATGAACAACAAAGAAAGGCCACTTAATATGATCTTCATTCTTAAATTTTTCAAAGCCTAGTTTTTCTTGCTTTCCTTTTATGCAAGCTTCACACAGGTTATCACTTATTTATCAATATCTTTATACCATTCGCTGCTTTTATTTCTCTTTGCTTATATGGCCCAACATCTCGTCCCACAGACTGTAATTTTTGATTTATTTATATTTGATGCATATAACTTTTTGGTATAGAAAATCTAACCATAGTAAAATTATCAATATATTGCTTCCATAATATACGAGTATTTGTTATTATTACTCACTGTAGCACCTCCTGGATGAAACAAAATATTAAATCCAGTATCCTGAACCTTCTTAACAGAGATTAGGTTTTGAGGCCAGAGAATCACTGTACAACTCCCCTGTGCCCTTCTTTGTTGCAGAAATAAATTCACCACATTTTGCTACAGCAATTTTAATAGGAGACTCTTAATATACAACATTTGTGAACAGATTATCATTATTAATCAAGTGGGCCGACGATCCGGAGTCCAGCAGAAAAGGAATCCTTTTTTCTTGGGAACTACCTCGCCTTAACATAAACGCAAAACCTGACATGAAAACATTTCAATTTATTATTAGGCTTATATTTTTGATTTGAATTTGTTTTGAAAATACGTTTTCTTATGTTTACTGTCAGCAAGACCTTTAAACTGGTATCTTTGCTGACATGCTTCAATTTTATTTCATAATCGATCTGTTTTTAACAAACGCAAGAGTTAAATTATCATCTGATATCTTTTCAATTGCTGTAAGTACACCGTCATAAGACGGCGGCACATTTAAACGCAAATGAGACACCCTATCCATTTCTGCGCGTCAGATGCGAACAACTCGGTAATCAAATCATCAAAAATATTGAAGTGACTTAGTAGCGAGGTCTCGCCTTTTAATTTTAAAGACAGTAATTGCTTACGGACGGACAGTTGTAGAGCTAAACTTTTCCCTTCATAGACAGCATCTTAATTTTTGAAAATGCCTTTGCAGTGTATTCATTGGTTGCAAATCCGAGAAAAGAATCACATTAATATTCACTCGCGCTTTTTTTCTAAATTATTCAATTTCTCTGAATTTTCTACGGAATTTTGATAGATCACTTTAAGCGCGTCAATTTCACTTAATGGGGATCTTAGAAGGAATTTTCACATTTGACATTAACTTCCTCTTGTTTAATCATCGTGAAGCCTAAATTTGTTCCAATTTCTTCGATACTTATAGTTCCTGATGCCAGAAAGAATTTAAGAATTTATAGATTCTTTTTATTCGTATTGGATGTATATTCATATCTCTTGCATCTAATAACTTTCTGTTAGACAATGAAGTTTTAAAGATTTTCTACTTAAACCTGGTTTCTATTATGAAGCTTAGGCATAGTAGAAGCCTTGTTTTTAACTTATTTATTAGTTTCCCTTTTTTTTTGTCTGGTTCTTTCAAAAATGTTGTCTATTTATTATAAAATCTATTGGTTTTAACTGTGTTGCCGAGTGTATAGTACTGTTTTATTAGGTCTTCAATTAATTCGTGCGTTTTTTTTTTTTTTTTTTTTATATTCCGACCGTTTTTCGGCTACTGGTCTCTAAAAAAGGGATTAATTGTGTTCGGTAGCGTTATCCATTGATGGTTTCACCCGGTTTTATCAGCTCATAATAGAGCACACGCTTCTGATCCCACCAAATACAGAGCATTACCTTCGCGCCATGGATATTCGGCTTTGCCATTGATTTGGCTGGATGGCCAAGCCAAAATCGTGCAAGTCACTTTTGGCACGTTCGCTCAGCTAGCGTATGTTCACCATAAACATCCACAAAAATACGATGGCTTTCGGCAGCAGTTTTCTTCATATTAAAGAATTGAAGAAGAGCTCCCCGCAAAAACGCTTTTTAAGGTACAAATTTCGACATATTTGAGTAAAAAATATTATTGTTGTTTACTCTTCAAATGAAAGCCATATACTGAAATGACGTACAATTACAGTAGCTTTCGATTGCATGTTCAGCATGAATAATAACAATGGAATTATAAACGTTATGCCTCTCTTATCAAACCGCACGAATCCAGACCCTGTGCACGACGCCAGAAGCGTTGAAAATCAAAGCAGTTCAACGTATCTAATTGTGTGCAAAATGAATCAATATTACAATTTGATGATAACTTCTCGGACGTATTACTATAAACTACACAAGCAAATATTGTTGGAATAATATCGGCCTGATCCTGTAAGCAAAACGAGTGGATGTGAGTGAATTCTCACTTCTTGCATTTGTTGACGAGGAGAGATGATTGGAGATTGATGTGTTTATTATTGTCGAAGTATTAACAAGCGATGATTTATTCAATGTGACGAGAGCCCCACCAGTGTTAGACGATGTGCTTATCGAGGAATTAATAACAGGATGAACGAGAGTATGGTGATGAGTGTGACATAACAAAACTTCGACGCGCTTCAATAAGAAGTTCATGAAAACGTTTGCAGTTGAAGAGACTATGTTTTTCCTTACACTTAGGACAACAGTAGTTTGTCGCGCGGTCCCCTGCTTGGATGTAATTACTATCCGTATTGGAGATGTGTTTTAAAAAATTGAACGCTTCCACTTAAAAACGATTTTAAGTATTGCAATTTTTGTGCAGATGTTAATGATGCGTTACAATCGACTGATCCCATCAACGAATCGCGAAATCTTGGCCAATCTTTGTAATCACTCGAAAACGTATGTATTGACATTTTTGGTAATTTACGGACGTGGAAGCATTATTCAGTTTTTCTAGCAATGCAGCCAAAACTGAGCTGACCATAAAATGGAAGAAGCGCGCGATGAACTTTCTAACAGAGCACGCATTTTGATAATAAAAAATAATAAAATTCAATAATTTGCAAGCGTTTTCGTTTGTAAGACGATTCATGGTTAAATTATAGACCAAACTGAAGATGTTTGACAGTGAAACAAAACACGAAACGTGTGTCAGTGAAGCTAAACCAGTGTTACCAAAAAGATAATAGCTAAAAAATCACCCTTCAGTTAGAAAAGAATGTGCCGTATAGAACTTATTTTCATAATTCGCAAAACTCAGGTTTTGGGTCTACGTAATCTTCACTGGACGAAAACGCGCAAAATGCCTTCTGCAGTTTCACGAATTTATTTCACGCTTCGTTGAGTTTTTCAATGCGTATCTCTATCATCGATAACGGCGTATTGGCATCAACTACATAGACTACAACACACGTAATCATAGTTTTAACGCGATCCCGTTTTCACCCCACGCTCATTATCGATATGAGATATTAAAACGAATAAATATTAGACCAACAACGTGCACTATTTGCGTTAATAGTCTTTCCGATTAGTTCACAAATGTAATCGTCCATACACGATTTTCTACAGACACGTGTTTTTTAAGACCAATTTAGCAAAGTACATATCTATAATTTTTATTTTATCCGGATTTGAAGGACATCAAATGTATAGATAATTAACTTAAAGTTCAACAATTTATTATATATACATTGTAACAAAAAAAGAAACTTAAGTTTCAGCGTAAATTTGCATTATTTGTCTTTATGTGACCAAATGAACAAAATTTAGTTATATTATTAGGAATGTACTGAACAGATATCAAGAACATCTCCTATTACCAACTGATAACCGCTTTACTAGTACCAAGGGAACCTTTTTCTAAAAATTCCATATTCGCATTACGAAACTTAAAATTCTTAATTTCAACTGCAACTCTAGTATTTATCAAAAGTGTTTCATCAACTAAAACATCCCTTTCAATTGCAAATCTGCTAGTTTCAACATTCGAACACCTTGTAATCATTCGGTTCACATCCGACTAGTAAATCTTCCCATGATTTTTCATTAAATTTCCATTTTCTTATTTTAATACGTTCATATTAATTTACTGTCGAGCCGAAAACTTTAAAATATTTTAGACTTGGCATTTCATAATGCCAGATTTCATACGGTGTTTTCTTGCACCCTTTTAATGCATTACTTGAGCTTCTATTTATTTAATATGTAGCTGTCAATACAGCTTCCCCGCAAAAATATGTTTGTAACTTTGCCCCTAGAACCAGAACACGGGCTTTTTCTGTTATAGACCTTATCATCCTTTCGGACACACCGTTTCACTGTGGAGTATATGGAACTGTTAAGTGGGAGCTGATGCCTTTTTGAACACGAAATTCTCGCAATACATTTGATAAATATTCTCTGCCGTTATAAATATATAAGTTCACAACTTTCATATTATGTGCGCTATATAAAGTGCGCTTTACTAATTGCAGTGAAATCTTGAAAAACGACAAGCACATCAGATTTGTAAGTCAGTAAATATGTTATGAAGTAATGGGTATATTGATCAATAACACCAGCATAGTAATTCTTATTTTCTATAGTTGAAGGTGATTTCGGACCACATACATCGGAATGAACAACAAAGAAAGGCCACTTAATATGATCTTCATTCTTAAATTTTTCAAAGCCTAGTTTTTCTTGCTTTCCTTTTATGCAAGCTTCACACAGGTTATCACTTATTTATCAATATCTTTATACCATTCGCTGCTTTTATTTCTCTTTGCTTATATGGCCCAACATCTCGTCCCACAGACTGTAATTTTCGATTTATTTATATTTGATGCATATAACTTTTTGGTATAGAAAATCTAACCATAGTAAAATTATCAATATATTGCTTCCATAATATACGAGTATTTGTTATTATTACTCACTGTAGCACCTCCTGGATGAAACAAAATATTAAATCCAGTATCCTGAACCTTCTTAACAGAGATTAGGTTTTGAGGCCAGAGAATCACTGTACAACTCCCCTGTGCCCTTCTTTGTTGCAGAAATAAATTCACCACATTTTGCTACAGCAATTTTAATAGGAGACTCTTAATATACAACATTTGTGAACAGATTATCATTATTAATCAAATGGGCCGACGATCCGGAGTCCAGCAGAAAAGGAATCCTTTTTTCTTGGGAACTACCTCGCCTTAACATAAACGCAAAATCTGACATGAAAACATTTCAATTTATTATTAGGCTTATATTTTTGATTTGAATTTGTTTTGAAAATACGTTTTCTTATGTTTACTGTCAGCAAGACCTTTAAACTGGTATCTTTGCTGACATGCTTCAATTTTATTTCATGATCGATCTGTTTTTAACAAACGCAAGAGTTAAATTATCATCTGATATCTTTTCAATTGCTGTAAGTACACCGTCATAAGACGGCGGCACATTTAAACGCAAATGAGACACCCTATCCATTTCTGCGCGTCAGATGCGAACAACTCGGTAATCAAATCATCAAAAATATTGAAGTGACTTAGTAGCGAGGTCTCGCCTTTTAATTTTAAAGACAGTAATTGCTTACGGACGGACAGTTGTAGAGCTAAACTTTTCCCTTCATAGACAGCATCTTAATTTTTGAAAATGCCTTTGCAGTGTATTCATTGGTTGCAAATCCGAGAAAAGAATCACATTAATATTCACTCGCGCTTTTTTTCTAAATTATTCAATTTCTCTGAATTTTCTACGGAATTTTGATAGATCACTTTAAGCGCGTCAATTTCACTTAATGGGGATCTTAGAAGGAATTTTCACATTTGACATTAACTTCCTCTTGTTTAATCATCGTGAAGCCTAAATTTGTTCCAATTTCTTCGATACTTATAGTTCCTGATGCCAGAAAGAATTTAAGAATTTATAGATTCTTTTTATTCGTATTGGATGTATATTCATATCTCTTGCATCTAATAACTTTCTGTTAGACAATGAAGTTTTAAAGATTTTCTACTTAAACCTGGTTTCTATTATGAAGCTTAGGCATAGTAGAAGCCTTGTTTTTAACTTATTTATTAGTTTCCCTTTTTTTTTGTCTGGTTCTTTCAAAAATGTTGTCTATTTATTATAAAATCTATTGGTTTTAACTGTGTTGCCGAGTGTATAGTACTGTTTTATTAGGTCTTCAATTAATTCGTGCGTTTTTTTTTTTTTTTTTTTCTTATATTCCGACCGTTTTTCGGCTACTGGTCTCTAAAAAAGGGATTAATTGTGTTCGGTAGTGTTGTCCATTGATGGTTTCACCCGGTTTTATCAGCTCATAATACAGCACACGCTTCTGATCCCACCAAATACAGAGCATTACCTTCGCGCCATGGATATTCGGCTTTGCCATTGATTTGGCTGGATGGCCAAGCCAAAATCGTGGAAGTCACTTTTGGCACGTTCGCTCAGCTAGCGTATGTTCACCATAAACATCCACAAAAATACGATGGCTTTCGGCAGCAGTTTTCTTCATATTAAAGAATTGAAGAAGAGCTCCCCGCAAAAACGCTTTTTAAGGTACAAATTTCAACATATTTGAGTAAAAAAAATTATTGTTGTTTACGCTTCAAATGAAAGCCATATACTGAAATGACGTACAATTACAGTAGCTTTCGATTGCATGTTCAGCATGAATAATAACAATGGAATTATAAACGTTATGCCTCTCTTATCAAACCGCACGAATCCAGACCCTGTGCACGACGCCAGAAGCGTTGAAAATCAAAGCAGTTCAACGTATCTAATTGTGTGCAAAATGAATCAATATTACAATTTGATGATAACTTCTCGGACGTATTATTACAAACTACACAAGCAAATATTGTTGGAATAATATCGGCCTGATCCTGTAAGCAAAACGAGTGGATGTGAGTGAATTCTCACTTTTTGCATTTGTTGACGAGGAGAGATGATTGGAGATTGATGTGTTTATTGTTGTCGAAGTATTAACAAGCGATGATTTATTCAATGTGACGAGAGCCTCACCAGTGTTAGACGATGTGCTTATCGAGGAAGTAATAACAGGATGAACGAGAGTATGGTGACGAGTGTGACATGTTTCACAACCACTGTTTGACCGACATTTAATAGACGAAGACAATTAAATAATAGTGACTGTTCCCTAACAAAACTTCGACGCGCTTCAAAAGGAAGTTCATGAAAACGTTTGCAGTTGAAGAGACTATGTTTTTCCTTACACTTAGGACAACAGTAGTTTGTCTCGCGGTCCCCTGCTTGGGTGTAATTACTATCCGTATTGGAGATGTGTTTTAAAAAATTGAACGCTTCTCCACTTAAAAACGATTTTAAGTATTGCAATTTTTGTGCAGATGTTAATGATGCGTTACAATCGACTGATCCCATCAACGAATCGCGAAATCTTGGCCAATCTTTGTAATCACTCGAAAACGTATGTATTGACATTTTTGGTAATTTACGGACGTGGAAGCATTATTCAGTTTTTCTAGCAATGCAGCCAAAACTGAGCTGACCATAAAATGGAAGAAGCGCGCGATGAACTTTCTAACAGAGCACGCATTTTGATAATAAAAAATAATAAAATTCAATAATTTGCAAGCGTTTTCGTTTGTAAGACGATTCATGGTTAAATTATAGACCAAACTGAAGATGTTTGACAGTGAAACAAAACACGAAACGTGTGTCAGTGAAGTTAAACCAGTGTTACCAAAAAGATAATAGCTAAAAAATCACCCTTCAGTTAGAAAAGAATGTGCCGTATAGAACTTATTTTCATAATTCGCAAAACTCAGGTTTTGGGTCTACGTAATCTTCACTGGACGAAAACGCGCACAAAGCCTTCTGCAGTTTCACGAACTTATTTCACGCTTCGTTGAGCTTTTCAATGCGTATCTCTATCATCGATAACGGCGTATTGGCATCAACTACATAGACTACAACACACGTAATCATAGTTTTAACGCGATCCCGTTTTCACCCCACGCTCATTATCGATATGAGATATTAAAACGAATAAATATTAGACCAACAACGTGCACTATTTGCGTTAATAGTCTTTCCGATTAGTTCACAAATGTAATCGTCCATACACGATTTTCTACAGACACGTGTTTTTTAAGACCAATTTAGCAAAGTACATATCTATAATTTTTATTTTATCCGGATTTGAAGGACATCAAATGTATAGATAATTAACTTAAAGTTCAACAATTTATTATATGTACAGTGTAACAAAAAAAGAAACTTAAGTACACTGAATGTATAGTAAAAACAACACTGATTTTTGTTCAGCTTACCAGACGTCTGTACACGCTGAATGTTCGAACGAGAGAGAGTTTAGGACCAACAAAATTTAGTACAGATCATTTGAGTAAAATTTCATACCAAGAAAAAAGCGTTAGAAAGAGAATAATTACAAGAGCGACTTACAAATGAGACAACTCAGAAGAAATTGAAAGATCATAATTACATAAAGTTTCAGCGTAAATTTGCATTATTTGTCTTTATGTGACCAAATGAACAAAATTTAGTTATATTATTAGGAATGTACGGAACAGATATCAAGAACATCTCCTATTACCAACTGATAACCGCTTTACTAGTACCAAGGGAACCTTTTTCTAAAAATTCCATATTCGCATTACGAAACTTAAAATTCTTAATTTCAACTGCAACTCTAGTATTTATCAAAAGTGTTTCATCAACTAAAACATCCCTTTCAATTGCAAATCTGCTAGTTTCAGCATTCGAACACCTTGTAATCATTCGGTTCACATCCGACTAGTAAATCTTCCCATGATTTTTCATTAAATTTCCATTTTCTTATTTTAATACGTTCATATTAATTTACTGTCGAGCCGAAAACTTTAAAATATTTTAGACTTGGCATTTCATAATGCCAGATTTCATACGGTGTTTTCTTGCACACTTTTAATGCATTACTTGAGCTTCTATTTATTTAATATGTAGCTGTCAATACAGCTTCCCCGCAAAAATATGTTTGTAACTTTGCCCCTAGAACCAGAACACGGGCTTTTTCTGTTATAGACCTTATCATCCTTTCGGACACACCGTTTCACTGTGGAGTATATGGAACTGTTAAGTGGAAGCTGATGCCTTTTTGAATACGAAATTCTCGCAAAACATTTGATAAATATTCTCTGCCGTTATAAATATATAAGTTCACAACTTTCATATTTAAGTGCGCTTTACTAATTGCAGTGTCAGTAAATCAGTTATGAAGTAATGGGTATATTGATCAATAACACCAGCATAGTAATTCTTATTTTCTATAGTTGAAGGTGATTTCGGACCATACATCGGAATGAACAACAAAGAAAGACCACTTAATATGATCTTCATTCTTAAATTTTTCAAAGCCTAGTTTTTCTTGCTTTCTCGGACGTATTACTACAAACTACACAAGCAAATATTGTTGGAATAATATCGGCCTGATCCTGTAAGCAAAACGAGTGGATGTGAGTGAATTCTCACTTTTTGCATTTATTGACGAGGAGAGATGATTGGAGATTGATGTGTTTATTGTTGTCGAAGTATTAACAAGCGATGATTTATTCAATGTGACGAGAGCCTCACCAGTGTTAGACGATGTGCTTATCGAGGAAGTAATAACAGGATGAACGAGAGTATGGTGACGAGTGTGACATGTTTCACAACCACTGTTTGACCGACATTTAATAGACGAAGACAATTAAATAATAGTGACTGTTCCCTAACAAAACTTCGACGCGCTTCAAAAGGAAGTTCATGAAAACGTTTGCAGTTGAAGAGACTATGTTTTTCCTTACACTTAGGACAACAGTAGTTTGTCTCGCGGTCCCCTGCTTGGGGGTAATTACTATCCGTATTGGAGATGTGTTTTAAAAAATTGAACGCTTCTCCACTTAAAAACGATTTTAAGTATTGCAATTTTTGTGCAGATGTTAATGATGCGTTACAATCGACTGATCCCATCAACGAATCGCGAAATCTTGGCCAATCTTTGTAATCACTCGAAAACGTATGTATTGACATTTTTGGTAATTTACGGACGTGGAAGCATTATTCAGTTTTTCTAGCAATGCAGCCAAAACTGAGCTGACCATAAAATGGAAGAAGCGCGCGATGAACTTTCTAACAGAGCACGCATTTTGATAATAAAAAATAATAAAATTCAATAATTTGCAAGCGTTTTCGTTTGTAAGACGATTCATGGTTAAATTATAGACCAAACTGAAGATGTTTGACAGTGAAACAAAACACGAAACGTGTGTCAGTGAAGTTAAACCAGTGTTACCAAAAAGATAATAGCTAAAAAATCACCCTTCAGTTAGAAAGAATCACCCTTCAGAAAAAAGCGTTAGAAAGAGAATAATTACAAGAGCGACTTACAAATGAGACAAAACTCAGGTTTTGGGTCTACGTAATCTTCACTGGACGAAAACGCGCACAAAGCCTTCTGCAGTTTCACGAACTTATTTCACGCTTCGTTGAGCTTTTCAATGCGTATCTCTATCATCGATAACGGCGTATTGGCATCAACTACATAGACTACAACACACGTAATCATAGTTTTAACGCGATCCCGTTTTCACCCCACGCTCATTATCGATATGAGATATTAAAACGAATAAATATTAGACCAACAACGTGCACTATTTGCGTTAATAGTCTTTCCGATTAGTTCACAAATGTAATCGTCCATACACGATTTTCTACAGACACGTGTTTTTTAAGACCAATTTAGCAAAGTACATATCTATAATTTTTATTTTATCCGGATTTGAAGGACATCAAATGTATAGATAATTAACTTAAAGTTCAACAATTTATTATATGTACAGTGTAACAAAAAAAGAAACTTAAGTACACTAAATGTATAGTAAAAACAACACTGATTTTTGTTCAGCTTACCAGACGTCTGTACACGCTGAATGTTCGAACGAGAGAGAGTTTAGGACCAACAAAATTTAGTACAGATCATTTGAGTAAAATTTCATACCAAGAAAAAAGCGTTAGAAAGAGAATAATTACAAGAGCGACTTACAAATGAGACAACTAAGAAGAAATCGAAAGATCATAATTACATAAAGTTTCAGCGTAAATTTGCATTATTTGTCTTTATGTGACCAAATGAACAAAATTTAGTTATATTATTAGGAATGTACTGAACAGATATCAAGAACATCTCCTATTACCAACTGATAACCGCTTTACTAGTACCAAGGGAACCTTTTTCTAAAAATTCCATATTCGCATTACGAAACTTAAAATTCTTAATTTCAACTGCAACTCTAGTATTTATCAAAAGTGTTTCATCAACTAAAACATCCCTTTCAATTGCAAATCTGCTAGTTTCAACATTCAAACACCTTGTAATCATTCGGTTCACATCCGACTAGTAAATCTTCCCATGATTTTTCATTAAATTTCCATTTTCTTATTTTAATACGTTCATATTAATATACTGTCGAGCCGAAAACTTTAAAATATTTTAGACTTGGCATTTCATAATGCTAGATTTCATACGGTGTTTTCTTGCACCCTTTTAATGCATTACTTGAGCTTCTATTTATTTAATATGTAGCTGTCAATACAGCTTCCCCGCAAAAATATGTTTGTAACTTTGCCCCTAGAACCAGAACACGGGCTTTTTCTGTTATAGACCTTATCATCCTTTCGGACACACCGTTTCACTGTGGAGTATATGGAACTGTTAAGTGGAAGCTGATGCCTTTTTGAATACGAAATTCTCGCAAAACATTTGATAAATATTCTCTGCCGTTATAAATATATAAGTTCACAACTTTCATATTAAAGTGCGCTTTACTAATTGCAGTTCAGTAAATCAGTTATGAAGTAATGGGTATATTGATCAATAACACCAGCATAGTAATTCTTATTTTCTATAGTTGAAGGTGATTTCGGACCACATACATCGGAATGAACAACAAAGAAAGACCAGTTAATATGATCTTCATTCTTAAATTTTTCAAAGCCTAGTTTTTCTTGCTTTCCTTTTATGCAAGCTTCACACAGGTTATCACTTATTTATCAATATCTTTATACCATTCGCTGCTTTTATTTCTCTTTGCTTATATGGCCCAACATCTCGTCCCACAGACTGTAATTTTTGATTTATTTATATTTGATGCATATAACTTTTTGGTATAGAAAATCTAACAATAGTAAAATTATCAATATATTGCTTCCATAATATACGAGTATTTGTTATTATTACTCACTGTAGCACCTCCTGGATGAAACAAAATATTAAATCCAGTATCCTGAACCTTCTTAACAGAGATTAGGTTTTGAGGCCAGAGAATCACTGTACAACTCCCCTGTGCCCTTCTTTGTTGCAAAAATAAATTCACCACATTTTGCTACAGCAATTTTAATAGGAGACTCTTAATATACAACATTCGTGAACAGATTATCATTATTAATCAAATGGTCCGACGATCCGGAGTCCAGCAGAAAAGAAATCCTTTTTTCGTGGTAACTACCTCGCCTTAACATAAACGCAAAACCTGGTTTATATTTTTGGGGCTAATAGCTTTTGGTTTGAGCTATTTAAACGCAAATGAGACACCCTATCCATTTCTCTGCGTCAGATGCGAGCAACTCGGTAATCAAATCATCAAAAATATTGAAATGACTTAGTAGCGAGGTCTCGCCTTATAATTTTATAAAAACTATAAACTTTACCTTTCATGGATAGCATCTAAATTTTTAAAAAATATCTTTTGCAGAGCATTAACTAATTGCAAATCCGAGAAAATAATTACTTAAATATGCATTCGGTAATTGCAAATCCGAGAAAAGAATCACTTAAATATTCACTCGCGCTTCTTTCTAATTTATTCCATTTCTCTGAATTTTCTACGGAATTTTGATCGATTTTGATAAGCGCGTCCATTTCACTTAATAGGACTTTTAGCCGGAATCTGCAAACATTTATCCATCAAACGGTTTTATATTTCTTTTTGGCTTATCCATAATTAGATAGCTGCAGTGATTATGTGTAACCTGTTGAAAATTCCAAAATGTGACGCCAGAAGAACAGCTCAACAGAAATAATTTAAATAATAGACAAAGAGTTTCCTTTTAATATTACTTTAATTTTTATTATTTTACTCTTCGACCAACATGCCACTTTGAGCACTCGACAACGAATGAAAATAAAAACTTAGAATTTCGGCAAGTGTGGTCTTCTATTCGCGACAATTCCTGGTAACCTTGTTGCGGTTTTTAACAAAAGCATTATTATATAGAACGTTCAAGATATTTACAGTACAATTGTTAAAAGTTACCAAGACATTTCGATATACTTGGTAAATCATACTATTAAAATTATTTACAAGTTACATTATTTGCATTTTTTAATAATATCCACTTCTTTGTCTATTTGACATGTACACTTCTTATAATTTTTCTTTACTTGGTTAAGTTTACATTTTTGGAAACTTTCATATTGTTTATATAATTTTCATCACTATTATAATTTGTCCATTTAATTATATCACTTTACTCTAAAATTCATCTTTCGTGTTTTGCATTCGGAACTGGTATTAATTTATATCGAATAAGTCCAAGATGACACCTAATTTGTTGCAGTCAATTTTAAGTAACTCCATTTTGTCATCTGCCATGAATGACCTTCTCATTGTTCCATATTCTGCGGACATAATGTTATCGTATCTTTTCAACATGGTTCCCTAGAATTCTTATGTCGTTTAAAATTTGAATAAAATGAAGCTGTTTTAAATGGAATTCATCCATTTCCGTAACAGTATTACATACTTTTGTTTTCAGTTTTTGATTTGAGTCAATAGTTTCCGTAATAACTTGAAGATTTGTCTGCATATCGAAATGTATCTTTATTCGAGAATTAAGGTTCGTTATGGCGTTGTGACTGTTCTCGTCTGCTGATCGTAAGTGATTTTAGATTTCTTCCCTATCGTATTTATGTCCTCAAAGGGAATTGACAGCTTGCGACCAGCTTGGACATGAGATCGAAATCCGTTATAGCGTTGATGGCCGCTCATCTGTCAATTAGAAAGGTAATAGCAGCCGGTGGTATTTCCTTCAATGAAATCGTTTTGGCCGCTTTCTTGACCGCTTGCACCTCCGCTTGAAACACGCTCTATCGACGATGATCGGGTCATCTGATTGAATGGTGCATGTTTAGCGTTTCGGAGAAAATGCCTGCGCCTCTTCCTTTACCCATCTCCGATCGATCTGTATAAGCGTATAGTCACTTTCGTTAGTTCCAATACGCAATCTGTCAAGTATACGTCCGGCCGAGATCGGCTACAGCGCCAGCTGTTGGATTGACTAATCATTATAGCGCTTTTTGCCGCAGTCGATTGTAGATAGAGGTCTAGTGGCAGAACGCCCAACATGACTTCCATGCCGGCTGCAAGAGTGGCGGAAATTGCTCCTATCACATCGAGGCATGAAAATCTTTGTATACTTCTTAGTAGCTTTAGGTTGTTCGGTTTCGAGCAAGCTTGCCACCATACTAGGCTACCGTGTTTTGGGGTTTGGGCCCCATTCTCTGGCAAAGATCCTATTACTGAGTTTAAGGGCACAGGCCCTTTCACTCTTACTTGAATATTAAGTTTCTTATTTAATATCTTGTCTCTTTGCACTATCCTGAAGTTTGAAATGCGTTCCCTCAATCACTGGGGTGTTGAACACAGGGATAACCCTTTTGTTGGTAAGAGTACCAACTCCGTTTCTTGGCGTTTTTGCCCATCTTAGTAGGTAACTTATTGCACGTTCAACTAGCTCACTGATAGTTGAGCGGCATTTACCGCTTTCGATTATGACAACGTCGTCAGCATATGTGATTGCTTTGACACCCGTGAGTTCCAGCTTATCTAAAATGTCTTTAATGGCTAGTACTCATAGGAGGGGTGAGATAACTCCACCCTGCAGGGTACCCCTTGAGGTTATCATTCTGATAGACGAGTCACCTAAGGACGCATTAACGATTCTTCTGTGAAACAGGTCATGCCTTTTCTATTCCTGTTTTGATAGCACTGGTTTCTATGTTGTCGAACGCTCCTTCGATTTGACGTTTAGAGACCTTTCAATAGCACTTACTATCTCGTGTAGTACAGTTTCTATACCTTTACCTTTCATACACGCGTGCTGTAGGCAAGGGATAGTGGCGTTACGCTTAAGCTTGCTTCATATATGGTCGTTGATAATCTCCTCAAACGTTTTTTGTATAAAGGAAGTTAAACTTATCGGTCTAAAATCTTTTGCTGTACAGTGTAGTTTTGCCTGCTTTGGGAATGAAGACAACTTTGACTTCCCTGCAGGCATAAAGTATGAATCCGTATGCTAGACTGCATGAAAAGATCTTTACTTAGTTTCTTGCAACATTATGGGAAGGATGCTGTACACTCCTGGTGAATTGTTCGGCTCAAAGGAGTCGATAGCCCATCTTTATTTTGCTTAAGCTGACTGTTCTTGTCCGAATGTCAGAGGTAGGCTCCGGTGTGGCAACGGTTACGGGGAGGCAGTCTTGAGAGCACCCTGGGAAGTGGGTATCCAACAGTAGCTGTAGTGTCTCATTTGAATACTGAGTCCAATTACCGTTCGAGTTTTTTGTGGGGCCCGAGACAGTGGTACTTTTTGCAAGAAGTTTCGGACTTTTTTATTATCTATACTTCCTAAGACTGTCCTTGTAGGCATCACAGTATTCTAGGGGTCTGGATGCCTTGGCCGCATTAAAACGCGATCCTGAAATTATTCTCATAGCATGAAGATTCTTGCTTCACCAAGCAGGGGATTTCTTGCACGTAGTGGTTCGTAGGGGACATGCACTCTCATAGGATTCCCGGAACGTGTAAGACAGATCGTTGGCAGATTCCTCCAGATCATTGACACTGGCGATCGCCTTGTTGACCAGGTGGCTCGTGTGCCTTTCAACTTCATTGGAAACTTGTTCCAGTTGGTGTTCCTAGGATTCCTGACTTTGGAGATTCAATTAAACACACTGCTTGCTGTGAAGGTAATCAGTCTATGGTCCGAGAGGGACGGTGTGTCAGAAACTCTCCAATTGCCAATATTTTCTATGTTGAGATCAAAGTGATGTAGACGACGATATGGAGTAGTTGGATGAGCTGGTAACAGAGCAAGAGTCATCGCCGTCAATGATTAGACTAGCCAGGGTGACATCTACCGCTTCGTTGCCAGCTACATCTGAAGACAGCCGAGTGGGTGATTGAAAAAGAAAACCTCGGATTTTGAATCGGTTTTTTTGGTGGTCTCTCACTCAGTTGCACCAGAGTTCCCTGAAGGTAGTTGTTTTTGTGTGGTGGGTAATAACATTTTGCTGAAGAGAAACTCATTCCACTCATGTACAGAGAATCACTGTACAATTCCATTGTGCCCTTCTTTGTTGCAAAAATAAATTCACCACATTTTGCTACAGCAATTTTAATAGGAGACTCATAATATACAACATTCGTGAACAGATTATCATTATTAATCAAATGTTCCGACGATCCGGAGTCCAGCAGAAAAGAAATCCTTTTTTCTTGGTAACTACCTCGCCTTAACATAAACGCAAGACCTGACATGAAAACATTATAGTTGATTATTAGGTTTATATTTTTGGGGACTTATAGCTTTTGTTTTGAAAATACGTTTTATTATGTTTACTGACATGCTTCAATTTTATTTCCTGATCGATCTGTTTTTAACAAACGCAAGAGTTAAATTATCATCTGATATCTTTTCAATTGCTGTAAGTACACCGTCATAAGACGGTGGCACAGTTAAACGCAAATAAGACACCCTATACATTTCTGTGCGTCAGATGCGAGCAACTCGGTAATAAAATCATCAAAAATATATATATATCAATAAATATATATATATATAAAATATCAAAAAATTATATTAGTAGCAGAGTCTCGCCTTTTTATTTTAAAGACAGTAATTGCTTACGGACGGACAGTTGTAGAGCTAAACTTTTCCCTTCATAGACAGCATCTTAATTTTTGAAAATGCCTTTGCAGTGTATTCATTGGTTGCAAATCCGAGAAAAGAATCACATTAATATTCACTCGCGCTTTTTTTCTAAATTATTCAATTTCTCTGAATTTTCTACGGAATTTTGATAGATCACTTTAAGCGCGTCAATTTAACTTAATGGGGATCTTAGAAGGAATTTCCACATTTGACATTAACTTCCTCTTGCTTAATCATCGGGAAGCCTAAATTTGTTCCAATTTCTTCGATACTTATAGTTCCTGATGCCAGAAAGAATTTAAGAATTTATAGATTCTTTTTATTCGTATTGGATGTATATTCATATCTCTTGCATCTAATAACTTTCTGTTAGACAATGAAGTTTTAAAGATTTTGAAGAAAGATTTTGAAGCTTAGGCATAGTAGAAGCCTTGTTTTTAACTTATTTATTAGTTTCCCTTTTTTTTTGTCTGGTTCTTTCAAAAATGTTGTATATTTATTATAAAATCTATTGGTTTTAACTGTGTTGCCGAGTGTATAGTACTGTTTTATTAGGTCTTCAATTAATTCGTGCGTTTTTTTTTTTTTTTTTCTTATATTCCGACCGTTTTTCGGCTACTGGTCTCTAAAAAAGGGATTAATTGTGTTCGGTAGCGTTATCCATTGATGGTTTCACCCGGTTTTATCAGCTCATAATACAGCACACGCTTCTGATCCCACCAAATACAGAGCATTACCTTCGCGCCATGGATATTCGGCTTTGCCATTGATTTGGCTGGATGGCCAAGCCAAAATCGTGCAAGTCACTTTTGGCACGTTCGCTCAGCTAGCGTATGTTCACCATAAACATCCACAAAAATACGATGACTTTCGGCAGCAGTTTTCTTCATATTAAAGAATTGAAGAAGAGCTCCACGCAAAAACGCTTTTTAAGGTACAAATTTCGACATATTTGAGTAAAAAATATTATTGTTGTTTACGCTTCAAATGAAAGCCATATACTGAAATGACGTACAATTACAGTAGCTTTCGATTGCATGTTCAGCATGAATAATAACAATGGAATTATAAACGTTATGCCTCTCTTATCAAACCGCACGAATCCAGACCCTGTGCACGACGCCAGAAGCGTTGAAAATCAAAGCAGTTCAACGTATCTAATTGTGTGCAAAATGAATCAATATTACAATTTGATGATAACTTCTCGGACGTATTACTATAAACTACACAAGCAAATATTGTTGGAATAATATCGGCCTGATCCTGTAAGCAAAACGAGTGGATGTGAGTGAATTCTCACTTCTTGCATTTGTTGACGAGGAGAGATGATTGGAGATTGATGTGTTTATTATTGTCGAAGTATTAACAAGCGATGATTTATTCAATGTGACGAGAGCCCCACCAGTGTTAGACGATGTGCTTATCGATTAATTAATAACAGGATGAACGAGAGTATGGTGATGAGTGTGACATAACAAAACTTCGACGCGCTTCAATAAGAAGTTCATGAAAACGTTTGCAGTTGAAGAGACTATGTTTTTCCTTACACTTAGGACAACAGTAGTTTGTCGCGCGGTCCCCTGCTTGGGTGTAATTACTATCCGTATTGGAGATGTGTTTTAAAAAATTGAACGCTTCCACTTAAAAACGATTTTAAGTATTGCAATTTTTGTGCAGATGTTAATGATGCGTTACAATCGACTGATCCCATCAACGAATCGCGAAATCTTGGCCAATCTTTGTAATCACTCGAAAACGTATGTATTGACATTTTTGGTAATTTACGGACGTGGAAGCATTATTCAGTTTTTCTAGCAATGCAGCCAAAACTGAGCTGACCATAAAATGGAAGAAGCGCGCGATGAACTTTCTAACAGAGCACGCATTTTGATAATAAAAAATAATAAAATTCAATAATTTGCAAGCGTTTTCGTTTGTAAGACGATTCATGGTTAAATTATAGACCAAACTGAAGATGTTTGACAGTGAAACAAAACACGAAACGTGTGTCAGTGAAGTTAAACCAGTGTTACCAAAAAGATAATAGCTAAAAAATCACCCTTCAGTTAGAAAGAATCACCCTTCAGAAAAAAGCGTTAGAAAGAGAATAATTACAAGAGCGACTTACAAATGAGACAAAACTCAGGTTTTGGGTCTACGTAATCTTCACTGGACGAAAACGCGCACAAAGCCTTCTGCAGTTTCACGAACTTATTTCAAGCTTCGTTGAGCTTTTCAATGCGTATCTCTATCATCGATAACGGCGTATTGGCATCAACTACATAGACTACAACACACGTAATCATAGTTTTAACGCGACCCCGTTTTCACCCCACGCTCATTATCGATATGAGATATTAAAACGAATAAATATTAGACCAACAACGTGCACTATTTGCGTTAATAGTCTTTCCGATTAGTTCACAAATGTAATCGTCCATACACGATTTTCTACAGACACGTGTTTTTTAAGACCAATTTAGCAAAGTACATATCTATAATTTTTATTTTATCCGGATTTGAAGGACATCAAATGTATAGATAATTAACTTAAAGTTCAACAATTTATTATATGTACAGTGTAACAAAAAAAGAAACTTAAGTACACTGAATGTATAGTAAAAGCAACACTGATTTTTGTTCAGCTTACCAGACGTCTGTACACGCTGAATGTTCGAACGAGAGAGAGTTTAGGACCAACAAAATTTAGTACAGATCATTTGAGTAAAATTTCATACCAAGAAAAAAGCGTTAGAAAGAGAATAATTACAAGAGCGACTTACAAATGAGACAACTAAGAAGAAATCGAAAGATCATAATTACATAAAGTTTCAGCGTAAATTTGCATTATTTGTCTTTATGTGACCAAATGAACAAAATTTAGTTATATTATTAGGAATGTACTGAACAGATATCAAGAACATCTCCTATTACCAACTGATAACCGCTTTACTAGAACCAAGGGAACCTTTTTCTAAAAATTCCATATTCGCATTACGAAACTTAAAATTCTTAATTTCAACTGCAACTCTAGTATTTATCAAAAGTGTTTCATCAACTAAAACATCCCTTTCAATTGCAAATCTGCTAGTTTCAACATTCAAACACCTTGTAATCATTCGGTTCACATCCGACTAGTAAATCTTCCCATGATTTTTCATTAAATTTCCATTTTCTTATTTTAATACGTTCATATTAATTTACTGTCGAGCCGAAAACTTTAAAATATTTTAGACTTGGCATTTCATAATGCCAGATTTCATACGGTGTTTTCTTGCACCCTTTTAATGCATTACTTGAGCTTCTATTTATTTAATATGTAGCTGTCAATACAGCTTCCCCGCAAAAATATGTTTGTAACTTTGCCCCTAGAACCAGAACACGGGCTTTTTCTGTTATAGACCTTATCATCCTTTCGGACACACCGTTTCACTGTGGAGTATATGGAACTGTTAAGTGGAAGCTGATGCCTTTTTGAATACGAAATTCTCGCAAAACATTTGATAAATATTGTCTGCCGTTATAAATATATAAGTTCACAACTTTCATATTAAAGTGCGCTTTACTAATTGCAGTGAAATCTTGAAAAACGACAAGCACATCAGATTTGTAAGTCAGTAAATATGTTATGAAGTAATGGGTATATTGATCAATAACACCAGCATAGTAATTCTTATTTTCTATAGTTGAAGGTGATTTCGGACCATACATCGGAATGAACAACAAAGAAAGACCACTTAATATGATCTTCATTCTTAAATTTTTCAAAGCCTAGTTTTTCTTGCTTTCCTTTTATGCAAGCTTCACACAGGTTATCACTTATTTATCAATATCTTTATACCATTCGCTGCTTTTATTTCTCTTTGCTTATATGGCCCAACATCTCGTCCCACAGACTGTAATTTTTGATTTATTTATATTTGATGCATATAACTTTTTGGTATAGAAAATCTAACCATAGTAAAATTATCAATATATTGCTTCCATAATATACGAGTATTTGTTATTATTACTCACTGTAGCACCTCCTGGATGAAACAAAATATTAAATCCAGTATCCTGAACCTTCTTAACAGAGATTAGGTTTTGAGGCCAGAGAATCACTGTACAACTCCCCTGTGCCCTTCTTTGTTGCAGAAATAAATTCACCACATTTTGCTACAGCAATTTTAATAGGAGACTCTTTATATACAACATTTGTGAACAGATTATCATTATTAATCAAATGGTCCGACGATCCGGAGTCCAGCAGAAAAGGAATCCTTTTTTCTTGGGAACTACCTCGCCTTAACATAAACGCAAAACCTGACATGAAAACATTTTAATTTATTATTAGGCTTATATTTTTGATTTGAATTTGTTTTGAAAATACGTTTTTTTATGTTTATTGTCAGCAAGACCTTTAAACTGGTATCTTTGCTGACATGCTTCAATTTTATTTCATAATCGATCTGTTTTTAACAAACGCAAGAGTTAAACTATCATCTGATATCTTTTCAATTGCTGTAAGTACACCGTCATAAGACGGCGGCACATTTAAACGCAAATGAGACACCCTATCCATTTCTGCGCGTCAGATGCGAACAACTCGGTAATCAAATTATCAAAAATATTGAAGTGACTTAGTAGCGAGGTCTCGCCTTTTAATTTTAAAGACAGTAATTGCTTACGGACGGACAGTTGTAGAGCTAAACTTTTCCCTTCATAGACAGCATCTTAATTTTTGAAAATGCCTTTGCAGTGTATTCATTGGTTGCAAATCCGAGAAAAGAATCACATTAATATTCACTCGCGCTTTTTTTCTAAATTATTCAATTTATCTGAATTTTCTACGGAATTTTGATCGATCACTTTAAGCGCGTCTATTTCACTTACTATTTCCATCACCACTCTTAGAAGGAATTTTCAAACATTTTCTAAATCAAAAGGTTTTATATTTCTTTTTGGTGTATCCATAATTAGATAGCTGCAGTGATTATGCGTAACCTGTTGAAAATTCAAAAATGAAATAAAACAAATAATTTAAATACTTCACAAACAGTTTCCTTTTAATATTACTTGAATTTATTATTATTTTACTCTTCGTGTTCGAAGCCAAAATCGTGCAAGTCACTTTTGGCACGTTCGCTCAGCTAGCGTATGTTCACCATAAACATCCACAAAAATACGATGGCTTTCGGCAGCAGTTTTCTTCATATTAAAGAATTGAAGAAGAGCTCCCCGCAAAAACGCTTTTTAAGGTACAAATTTCGACATATTTGAGTAAAAAATATTATTGTTGTTTACGCTTCAAATGAAAGACATATACTGAAATGGCGTACAATGGCAGTAGCTTTCCAATGCATGTTCAGCATGAATAATAACAATGGAATTATAAAAGTTATGCCTTACTTATCAAACCGCACGAATACAGACCCAATATATTTCAACAGAACGTCATATTATTTCTTCAGGGGTCTTCTTTATCTAATACTACTTTTTCGTGTTTGCCTAATATGGAAAATCTATGAAGAAAAGCTGTTATTATTGTCATACAATATGATATTGTGGCTATTAAATGTCTACTAAAATTATCTATTGTTGTGAGAAATCCTTCTTTTTGAGATATATATAAGTCTCCATGAAGTTCGGTTATTGTTGAATTCGGACATTGTTGTAGGTCTTTGTAGATTTTTTGGTTTCCTATGCAGGAACGTATCACTATTAGTGATAAATATTGCAGAGCCTGTATCTATTAAGCAATTCAATGCTTGTCCTTCTACGGTTAAACTTACTATAGGAAATGCGTTTCACGAGGAGCTAAATGAACATTTTCTTGCGGTATAATATTATGCAGTTGCGTTTGAGAGCTATGGGAATGAATGAAACTTCAATTACGGCTTGTGTTAAAATGGCTCTAATTGTGCGATCTGTTACCACTGTTTCTTGTATTATTATTTTGAGACTGAGATATATCATCGAGGTTTCGATTGTGTGCACTTGTTAAATTTGAATTTCTTATTTTGGTAAGAACGATCATTACTATATGCATTTTTGTTATTGTATTTACGGTTTCTGAAAGTAGAAGTTTCGACTAGGCTATAGTATGTTTCTTCAAGAGTTGTTTTAACTTCTTTTATTGGAAGATACATACTATCTGATCTTACTATTTAATTTAGAATTTTTCGATCATACTATTTTCATTTTTTTTTTTTTGCTTATGGTATGTTCCCACTAGAATTAGGATCGAAAATGCGCTATTTCCCATACAATGAACCAATTTCCAAATTGCCTCAATTACCTCAATTTTAATGAAATTGCGAACGAAATTGTATAATTTTAACAGACTATCCCAGTTTTCGTACAATAATAATAAACAAAACTAGTAGACTTTTCATCATTATGCCAGTTAATTAGCAGATTTCTGACAGATTGTGTTTTTTTTTTTTTTTTGCTAACGTTTTTCATACAATGTTGACGTAATGACATTTCGTTGTCAAACCAAATTGCTTCAATCGTAGTGTGAACACTTTTGGCAATTTCGAAATTGTGCAATTTTGCGTCTAGTGGGAACATACGTTTGTTGCTTATTCGCCGATTCTTCACCACCTTGATTAAATTTTCTTTTCTCCTTTTTCCTCCAACATGGCTGCCAATTTTCTTTTTTCCACTTTCTTCAAACATGGCAGCTTTCCACCACTGCTGAGGTGTCAGTCATAGGTGCTGCCAAATGTATCGTGACACTCCCCCGCGGTATGTCATTTCGATGGCCTAACCCTTCATTCTGCTGACAGATATCAAGCACAGCAATCTTAGTGGCTGATCTCGCGTATATTCATTTTGCTGTCTTCACCAGAAACCTTCACACTCGACCATCCAATCCATGTTTTATCGCCATAATTCTACCCCTTGGCCACCACTTTCTTGGGTCATCTGCATCGACTGCACCCCTATTGTGCTGGTCTGCTTCAGTTTCCCGCCAGTGCCTCCATTCTCCAAGAAGTATTCCACAGTGACGTTCCGCACAGACCGTCACTCCCCGGATGTACGTTAATGATGCGTCCATGCCGTCATTCGGTCGGCGGTAGATTCTCTTGCCGAAATACGACGATGTCACCCACTTGGGGGTCGTCAGTCGGTAAATGCTTCTTCGCCGATTTCACTGCGATTTCCCATAAGCCACCTTGATGTAGAGCCGCTGCTGAGATGAAATGCCATGTAGTCTTCTGATTCGCCAACAGCCAAATCTGCCTGTAGAAGTTTGTTCGCCTTCCTACACTGCGTGCCATTATCGCTGTAGAGTTGAGTGCATGGGCCACGACGACCAGTAAATCGCAGGAAGACGTTGATAAATGACTTGGCTGACAAATCCTCCGCCAGCTCGATGTGTACAGCCTTGGTTGCCATGCAAACGAAAATTACCACATATGTTTTCTTCGTCGTGCGTGTGCGCTGTGCCCCAATCCGAATGTTAAAGGGTCCGCAATAGTCGCCTGATGATGAGTAGGGTGGAGATGCTACGACCCTCGTGGTCGGTAGCGATGTCATCTGTTGCCTAGTCATTTGCTGAGAGTGCCATCGACATATGACACACTCATGTATGCATCGTTTGACGAGCACACGGCCACTGATGATCTAGTATTGTCGTCAAATTGTTTGTAGCATGAGTGTCGTCTGATCATGCGAATTGGAGAGATGAATGTCCCTAGTATTGTCGTCAAATTGTTTGTAGCATGAGTGTCGTCTGAGCATGCGAATTAGAGAGATGAATGTTCCGAACGGTGAGTCGTGACAGCGTACT
Source organism: Eristalis tenax (assembly GCA_905231855.2). Lineage (NCBI taxonomy): Eukaryota > Metazoa > Arthropoda > Insecta > Diptera > Syrphidae > Eristalis > Eristalis tenax. The sequence continues at coordinate 22,739,582 of HG993125.1, read as the reverse complement.
TTCCTTTGCCATGATATTTGGATGGTGTTTCTCGGGAGTAAGCTCAGCGTTCCTAAGTCGACCACCGATTCGCAATATGCCATCTGAGCCCAGATATGGTGCCAGGGATGCCAGTTTGCTTTTAGCTGCAACATCTCCAAATTAATAATTGAATTTCATTGCCAAAGAGCGCCAAACGGTCGTTGGTGGTTCGAAGGTGCCACTTTAACGACATAGCAATCCACCAATAGTTGATGCCAATACTGTCGTCGAACTGGATTGTAACGGAGTACATACGCAGTAGTTTGTAACAGCCTTTCAATGTTAGAGAAGCGCTCGACTAAGCCCAGGGTGATGACTTCGTTGCCACAGTTGTATCGGGTTTGTATGACTCTGAGTGGAGCAATACGCCCTATATGCGCTTTGATTGGTTTAGTTGCCATCTACATTGCCTGTAGATCTGCCTCGGAAAGTTCTGGAATATCAGTCGCCATGTTGTTTCGCATTAGTTCAGTTGGACCATGCCACCATAATGTATGACTGACGGATGATGCATCCGAAATTCCGCGACTCACACAATCTGTGTGCATATGGTTCGAGCGCAGCAGCTGATTTGCGTAGCCAGCAAAGAACGATGGTGGAATCTCTCCACAGGGTTCATGGTGCATGCGCCATGTCCAATGCATGTTTTGCACTGCCGACAGTCTGTGGCAATAGTCGAGCTGCACACAATTCCAGCCTTCGTATCGTTGTGGTCGGATTGCCTTGAGTGTGTTCGAGCTGGTGCCTCACGAGTTTTTGCAGTAGCAAGTGCTGATGTGAAGTCACCATTGGGGCTGGTCGTACAGACGTACACGACGGCTGCATATGTCTTAATGGTTGCATAGCAAAATCCATGAAGAGTAGTTGAAGCAAATTCTGGCAGTAGTCCATCCATTCCTGAAGCAAGTACACCGGTAGTGGTGAATCCCATTAAAAGCCAGTCCGCCATAGAGATTGTAGGAATATTATAGCCATGATGATGACGGGTGCCAGCATGTTCGTAGGATCGTACAGTCGAGCAATATCAATCAACACCTGGCGTTTGGTGTTAGATATTGTTTCGCCAATGTGGATTCGATAAAAGAGTTCGTCAGTTGTCGGATTCCAATGCAGCCCAAGCATAGTTACCTCCGGCGATTTCAACTCGATGTCAAACGTTGGATAAGTATCGGTTGTTATATGATCCAAAGCCATCGTATCGTTGGACTGTCATTTGCGCAAATGAAAGTGACCTTGCTGCAATACCTTGTCGATGTCATTTGGCACTGGAATCGCCTGTTCACGACGTAGAAGTCCCGCAAAAGGCTCGTAAGAGAAGCCGCTGCTCGGGGACCATCAGCCAATATGTTGCATTCATCGCGAGCACACAGCTGCATTGCCGAATAGCATGGTACGGACCAGAAGATATGCCATAAGTGACAATTGGTATGTACGAATTGGTAGACTGTTTCACGCCATATGATCTGCTGCCAGCGCTGGTGACGTCCGTCGATTTAAACCTACCTGAACATCTTTTCCCCATCGGCTTTTCCACTGCAAAGTGTCGAATTCAGATAGAAGATAATTGTGACCAGCTCTTCTTGTATGAGCAGCCCACTAAATTGTGTCTCATACAGGGAAACGCCATTTGTTGTCTTCGCTGATGCGTTGAAGACGACTCGAAATTTGGACAGCACAGCATGATTTGGATTGAGGTAGCGTTGTGATGGCTCATGCAGCAAATCGGAGACATCTTTCATATGGCCCAGAGCGATGTATTCCTGCATGGAAGCAGGAATTCAGCTCCGGGTTTTTCGTCAGTTTGCGCTCCATTTGACGAAACTGCCGTAGTGCCAATGGGAACGGGATTTGCAAGATGTAACAGCCATTAGAATCACGTCGATGTGTAGCGAGGAATAGATTCAAGCAGAATTCGTCATCGCCATCCGTAGTTGGTTCGTTTGCGTCAGCTATGAATATACGCGCCATAGCCAAGTCGAGACGTTCACCTTCGCTGCCAATGTTGCCATGAACCATCAGCGATGAACGAATGGATGATGCCAGTGGAGTGTTGATTTCGGCTGGTGCAAAGATAACCCAGCCAAGCCTTCTTAGATGATATGACCCCAGACGTCAGCGCCAAGAAGCGCATCGATTGGACACGTTTTTCCAAATGATGGATCTGCCAAAGACAAAGTGCGTGGATGTTGCCAGCAAGACTGCGCAATATCAAAATATATATGATTGTGGTCAACAAGTAGAAGTTAACATCGATGCCAAATGTATCATCGCGGGACGCCAAAGAGATTGTAGCGCTACCACTTGTGTGTGCTATGGCAGAACCAACACCCTCTACTTGAACGGCACAGGGTTTTCTGCAAATAGCCAATTTATTAAAAAAGTTGTACCTCATGAAACTGACCTACTTCCTGGATCGCAAATGACCCGGCAGCGATCTTTGTAACCATAGCCATCATTGATGCAAACAATCGCAGTCGCCAACAAAACCACCCCCTCGCCAATCACTACAAACGTCTTAGCTGCTCAGGTTGTGTAGTTCTTTTGTGGTTGACTTGATGATGCTGCAAGCGGTTGAGCAGCAGTTGATGACGGCTTGGTGGTTGGTGTAGTGCCGGAAGAGTTGATGCGGCACAGCAATGTGTGGTGTCTGCCTTGGCAATTTCTACAGCTGCCACCTGAACATACCTTGGTTGCATATCCCGGCCTCAAGCAGTTAAAGCATAGATTGGATACAGGAAATTTGTTGAATCGTTCAGCCACAGGCAGGGCCAACAATTTTGGACAACTGCTAATACGATGAATCTTGGAGTCGCAAAACTTGCAATTTCCAGGTGTAGTTGCAACCAACTCGTCTTCAGTAAGCGCAATGCACGATTTGGAGGGTTGCGATTTACCTCGTGCAGGTTTGTTGTGAAGGTCGACAGCATTCCATTGCAATACGTCCGACGCCTAACTGTGAGCTCGTTTCTCCACAAATGTTAACAAGTCCTCTAGCTTAGGAATCTCGTTTGAAGTCCAACTCATATCCCAGGCCTGCTGAGTCGCTGGAGAAATTTTTGATGTGATGATAGGAACATGTCATAGCGGGTCTTCAATGCCTTTCATACATCCTCATTTCCGCCAATGTACATGCCGCCAACGAGTGCCACGGCTTCGCCTTGATATGCCTCTCGCAGTTTGCCCAGCTTGTATGCTTCAGGAAAGTCATGAGAATAAACCAGCGTCTCGAACGTGCCCTTGAACGCAAACCAATTTCGGAGTGTGCCATCGAATTTCGGGACCGACAGTGGGTCCAGCTTCAAATCCATTGTGGTTGAATGGATTGAACGACACCACCTCTTAGATGACATCAGTATTTCGTCTTGAACGTGCAGCCGAAAGCGCGCGATGCTGCTTTACCATTTTAACGTTGTAGTGTTCCTCTACATCATCCCATAGCTTCGTGTGAGTTTCAATTTCGCTTGATAGTGCTGGTGCCACAAGTGCGTCATGAGCAGCCACTAACCGATCGAAATGCATTTGTAGCGAGTTGAATTCCTGTTGAAGGCCAAATTCGTCGTCCGAGTATTCACTCTTCGCAACCTTAATTGAGATACGATTGATTGCGGTAACTGCGGTAGTGCGTCGGTTGAGATCCGCCATTGTTGCAGGAGACTCCAAAGTACAGAACGACCCTGAAGATAATTCGGGCAAAAAATTCAGACTCACCAACAGCAGCCAACTCCAGGTAATCTGAATCGTCGTCAGACATCCACCACAGTGAAGAATACAGATGCGATCGCCACAGGAACCGTAAAGATAGTGAATTTGCCAAATGATCCGGTATGCAGGATAACTGTACGCCAAAACCCACGCCACGCTCTTCTCGTTTGAGCAACCGTAATTGTCCAACACGCGAATGTTCTCGTCTAGATAACGGAACTGTACAAAAAAATATGCACGCGGACAATTGTTTAAAAAAGTGGCAAATATAAAAACAAAAGCCAGTTCAATTTTAACGATATTTTTATTCACATGGAAAATCACAAAATGAGGAGCTCAAAGAGCTTTCTCGCCAGGAAAAGGAAATACAAAGGAAAGGAAACAAAGGAAAAGGAACGAATCGCTAATTGCTTTTTGGTAATGCCAAATTGTAAAACACCGCGTTTACAAAAATTTGAAAATCGAGTAGATGTACAATAATCTTGTACAACTATAGTCCTGGGCAACTTTCCTTAGAGTCCTGCATTTCTCTTATTTGTAAAAAATCGTGTCTGTAAACAATTCAGGCCTTCCAAATTTGATGCGGAATGTCGATAATAATTGCGAAATGCGTCTTGGAGTTGGGGCGGCTGTTATCATTTGAATTAGATGTGCCTCCTGTCTGTGAAGTTGCTATTACAGCAGTCGTGCTTTCTGCTTATGACTCTCTAAGCCAAGTCTCTGAACTTCGATATTTTTCTTGAAGTTGGAGCAGCACTTCTCTCTGCTTAGGTAAAAGATCATCATTTTGTTGAACTATTAATTATTTCTGTTTTAGGAGTCGTTCTTCTTCTCGAATGAGTTGCCTTTATTTATGCAATTGGCGAACGCTGCTTTATGTTGCTCTCTAGAGGGCTCTAGAGTGAGGAGACTTGGTGGTTTACGTGCTTGATCAGGCGGTGATGTTGACAACCTATTATAATCGGGCATAGGAGCAGGGCTCTCATTAATGGCTACCAATTGGTCACGTATCTTCGAGGAAGAACATGATGAAGAGTTATGGACGCTTATTGGATAGATGCTGAACACTCATGATTGGCCTCCTCGAGAGACTTGTGCGTGTCCTTTGATAACTACTCCGAATGAGGTGAACTGGTGCAGGGTTTGGTGTCGGCGATGAACACATAGCACAATTTTCTTTCTAACTTTCGACCAGTGCGCTGGCTAGAAGCGCTGGGCTTGAACTGTACCACCAGCTGCGATTGGCCGCGGTAGATGTTACACTTCCTTGTTGCAGTCAATTCAATTATAGCTCTTTTTCTTTGAGCCGGGGACAGTGGGCTTAGGATTCTTCGGCGGCATCTTACCAGAATTTTCAGATGTTAAAAATATAAGACACCTTTAAATTTTTAGAACTTTATTCAAAGAGTTAAAAAAAATCGTTTTTTTATTCGCCGACTCTTCACCTCATTGTTACAATTTTCTTTTCTCGTTTTACCTCCAACATGGCTGCCAACTTTCTTTTTCCCACTTTCTTCAAACATGGCAGCTTTCCACCACTGCTGAGGTAATCGGTGCTGCGAAAACTATCGAGACAGTAAACGTACCATTAGGAGATATGCAACTTCTTCGTCTCTTCTCGCACCGGTTTCATCTGACAGTGTTTTTAGCACGGAAAACGGTCAGTGAATACGGAAATATAAAATAAAACGTATTTGTGGGTATTTTAATCAACTTCATTAATATAACTTAATTAGAAAATACATATTTCCATATATTTCTCAAAACTTAACAGTCATTCAACTCTTTCGGAAAGAATGTCATAGCGATTACAATTGATGTTATATGTGTATGACTGCTTTATAACCATGAATCCAGAATGCCATATTCAATCTTAAAGTACCACAGTGTTATTTCGATGAAGAAATGATATAATGGTCAAATATAAATGTCAACACATTTTGTCGTTAAAATAATTTTAGTCAACTATTTCCATTTATCAAATGTCACTTGACACAAAAAAATCGTGAAAAGAAGAATGTTATCAATTTGGGAGAAAAACTCTCAAAGGAAAATCTCTAAACCTTTCACAGCGCACCTCTCTGTCAAATATTTTTCGAAGCCGGAGCCCTGCTCTTAAGAATTAAGTGCAAGAAAATAAAATAGAATGCATGTGATTACAGCAGAAAAGCTATTGACCAGAGATGAGAGAGGAAGAGATGGGCCACTTCTACGTTTCTAGCCCCCCAGAATCATCAGACAGTGTTTTTTAAAGGAGGCTGTGAATACGTGTGAGCTAATGAAGCGGATGACACCCGACTAACACCATTGCATTGCTCTATGCTTCTAACAAGTGTGCGTGAAAATGAAGTAGTACGCGTGACTTGAGAGCATAACTACGATTGACTGGGGGTTTTCCACTGGAAAGAGGAGTATCTCTTCCTCCATCATCTCTGATCTCTGGTTGGTACTAAGCAGAGATCCTTTTCCTCCGTTATTAGGAAGAGATATTCCTCTTTCCAATGGAAAGCCCCCAGTACATCGCAGTTGTGCTCTAAAGTCACGCATATTATTTTATTTTCACGCACACTTGTTAGAAGTATAGATCAACGCAATGGTATTAGGCGGGAGTGAACAGCTTCGCTTAGCTCGCACGTATTCACAGATGCCTAGCTGTGAAAAGGTTTTTAAAAAAGCTGCCAGATGAATCTGTAGGACAAGAAACGTAGAAGTGGCCCATCTCTTCCTCCATTATCTCTGACAGAAATCATGAACCGCAATTGTCCACTTTCCAGTGGAAAACCCATAGCAATTCACCTATCGACATTTGATTTCAGCATCCCCTGGTGGCATTTTTTATAACATTATATCCCATTCAAGACCAGAGATAACGGAGGAAAAGATGTGCCACTTCTAAATTTCTTGTCGCACAGAATCATCTGACAGCGTTTTTTATAACCTTTTCACAGCCAGGCGTCTGTGAATACGTGTGACCTAAGCGAAGCAGATTACTACCGCCTAACATCATTGAGCTGCTCTATACTCCTAACAAGTGTTTGTAAAAATAAAGTAGTATGAGTGATTTATGAGCACAACCGACCAAATCGGTGGTAGACTGGGGTTTTCCACTGAAAAGGCGAATACCTCTTCCTCCATTATGTCTATTCAAGACTCTGCTCACATTGGCGCTAAGGAATGTGTATGTCAATTTGAATCGAATCATGAAAAATGTAAACAAAACTCTTCGTTGTGCATTTCATCATTATGAGAATAGTGAAAAAGTTTTGTTTTACTGTTTTTTTATTGTATTATATTAAAACAATGTTTGAATTAGTGAAGTGCACCTGAAATGCCCACATTCATACATTTCATGTTGTACTAGTAGAACAACAATTCCAAGGCGACTTCTTCGCATATTGCAAGTAAAGAGTTCATAGAAATTGGTTTTGTTTGAAAGCAATACATTAATTATATGTTATAAACAATTTCTTATAAATAACTGAAGCAATAAAAGGAACCAGCATAATGTATTATTTCATTGCACTGAATTTGTTAAAATAAATTTGTTTAACAAACTATCAAACTAACTAACTAATATCGTTCATCATTCAGTGTACATATATAGTGTTGAAGAATGATAAAACAACAATCTCATGTTAAACCGCTCATCGTTTACACTTGTCAAAGCAGTATTCCACAAAAACTATCACACATATGCACTTGCCATCAACTTAAATTAAAACTTCTGCATTTTAAATCGATATTAACACATTTGGATTAAAAAAATATTTTCCATTTTTTTATTTTTCTTAATACCCCACTGCATTTCGCAATTTGTATGTAAATTCGTATTTTATTGGACCAGCTTAGTACCAGAGATGAGGGAGGAAGAGATGGGCCACTTCTACGTTTCTTTTCCCCCGCAGAATCATCAGACAGTGTTTTTTTAATAACATTTTCACAGACAGGCGTCTGTGAATACGTGTGAACTAAGTGAAGCGGATTACTCCCGCCTAACACCATTGCGTTGCTCTATGCTTCCAACAAGTGTACGTGAAAATAAAATAGTATGCGTGACTTTAGAGCTCAACTGCGTTGGACCTGTGGTTTTCCACTGGAAAGACGAATATCTCTTCCACCATTATCTCTGCTGATTACTCCTGCTTAAGACCATCGCGTTGCCCTATAATCCCAACCAGAAATGAAGTATGATAGAGATGCCCAACTTGCCAGCTGCTTAACCCCTAGCCCATCAACGAATTTCAGATATTTTCACGCACACTTGTTAGAAGTATAGAGCAACGCAATGGAGATAGGCGGGAGTAAACAGCTTCGCTTAGCTCACACGTATTCACAGACGCGTGGCTGTGAAAAGGTTATAAAATACGCTGTCAGATGAATCTGAGGAGCAAGAAACGTAGAAGTGGCCCATCTCTTCCTCCATCATCTCTGGTAAATGCCGTCCTGTGATTGGTCAATTAGGGTTAAGTGAACGATATAAAAAATGGTCAAACATTTTAAAAGGCAAGATAAGTTGGGCATCTCTATCAGACTTCATTTCTGCTCCCAAGAAGCGGGCGTGAAAATAAAGTAGTATGAGTGACAACCTTCAAAATCTGAGGTGGACTGGGGGTTTTCCACTGGAAAGAGGAATATCTCTTCTTCCATTATCACTGATTTCTGTTTGCGGAATAATATTCACTAGCTTGTAATCGGAGATAATTGTCTCTGCTTGTAATATGAAACAAAAAGGCACATATTATATGTAGGTAATATTTAGCATTCATATCAAAAAATGGACGATCTGAACCCACTTGCTGGAACGGCCCATCTCTTGGAAGAAGTTGATAGTAAGTAATATGGCAATATGTGTAATCCTTTTCGTAAAACAATACTGAACTTATTTTTTTAGAAAAATTAATGGTTCTTCTTAGAGACGGGCGTACTCTTATTGGCTTTCTTCGATCCGTTGACCAATTTGCAAACTTGGTGTTGCACAGGACCATTGAAAGAATTCACGTTGGGAATGAGTATGGTGATATACCGCGAGGCGTGTTTTTGATTCGCGGAGAAAATGTAGTTTTGTTAGGTGAAATTGTAAGTGGCTAATATAATATAACAAGTCAAATTATAATGCAGTTATTCCCAAGGATCGAGAAAAAGAATTAAAGCTTCCATTAAAAGAAATATCAGTGGAAGAAATACTTGATTCCCAACGGAGAGAACAAGAACAACGTCAAGAAAAACATAGACTTATATCAAAGGCCCTTAAGGAAAGGGGTCTTGCTGTAAACGCCGACATAAATGAAGATTGCTTTTAATTGTATGGCAATATAATAGTATTATTATATATTAGTATACAATAACATATAATACTAATAATTGTGAGCACAGGCTGCAAGGTATTTTGGCTCGCTTGTATTGAAAATGATTAAAAGTGCTAAATAAGCCCATTATGTTGTTAATAGTGCTGAAGTCTTAAAGGGATGGGTTTGTTAACAATTGTAAGTCGACGCTTTTATTTTTCAAAGGCGAGAAGCAATGTCTAATACAGAGATAATGGAGGAAGAGATGAGCAGCTTCTACGTTTCTTGTCCCTCAGATGCATCTCACAGCGTTTTTTATACGTTTATACTGTCAATACGTGTGAGCCAAAAATGAAGTATGATAGAGATGCCCACTTCTGCCTCTCTTACCCCTTGAAATTTTTGACAACAGTTTTTATATCGTTTCCTAAAGCCTAATTGACCAATCACAGAACGGCATTTACCAGAGATGATGGAGGAAGAGATGGGCCACTTCTACGTTTCTTGCTCCTCAGATTTATCTGACAGCGTTTTTTTTTACGTTATTTCGTGAAAAGCCGTCAAAAATAAAAATTCATGAATAACTCAAAAAACCTGAAATTCGTCGTTCGACTTTAATGCTGCATACTTTTACCAGTGGTGTCTCCTCAAATCAATTTTGCTCCTTATACTGTCAAATAAATTTCCAATTTGGCTAACTTGAGTAACATGAGTTCGTCAAGTATATTTAAGTCTAACTGGAATTTATAACATGGAAAAAGAATTTTGCTTGTAAGGTAAATGGACATATATAACACATTTACAAATATTGGTGCTGATATTACAATACTATACCTATGTGTAAAAACAAAATCCTTCAATTATTGACTTCTGTTTTGACACCATTATTTCGAATTCAATAGCAACATTGGAGTGTTTGATTGATAAATATGCAATGTTTAAACGACAATACGAACAATCAAGATAATTGTATTGTTTTCCATACAATTTTGTACTAAGGACTAAAAAAATAACCATATGTATGTGTATTTTCAGAATATATATAATTTAATCTTCAAACTTTATTTTTTTAATAAAAGATTAACGCGCCGGTTTCCTTTAGATTTTTTCAAGCAGCTTCAACATCTGTGTGAGAAAGAGGACTGGATCAGAGATGGGCCACTTCTACGTTTCTTGCCCCTCAGATACATCTGACAGCGTTTTTTAACCTTTTCACAGCCAGACGTCTGAATACGTGTGAGCTAAGCGAAGCTCATTACTCACGCCTAACACCACTGCGTTGCTCTATACTCCTAATAAGTGTGCGTGAAAATAAAATAGTATGCGTGACTTGAGAGCACAATTGCGATGGACTGGGGGTTTTCGACTGGAAAGAGGAATATCCAGAGATGATGGAGGAAGAGATATTCCTCTTTCCAATGGAAAACCCCCTAGGCAATCGCAGTTGTGCTCTAAAGTCACGCATACTATTTTATTTTCACGCACACTTGTTGGAAGTATAGAGCAACGCAATGGGGTTAGGCAGAAGTAAACAGCTTCGCTTAGCTCACACGTATTCACAGACGCTTGTCTGTGAAAAGGTTATAAAAAACGCTGTCAGATGAATCTGAGGGGCAAGAAACTTAGAAGTGGCCAATCTCTTCCTCCATCATCTCTGGGAATATCCCTTCCACCATCATCTCTGATCTCTGGACGATTGATGATCGGCCCGAGTTGGTTACAATTCCCTCTTTTCGAGGATCCGAAGTTGGCTGCGATCCCAAATCGTCCAGTTCAGTTGACGAAGTGAGACACAGAGGGTGCTCACCCGAGTGCGTTCGGCTAATAAATTATGAAATGCTTACAACTCGGCCGACCTGACAATTGGTCGACCACGAACAATGACATACAAAAAATCAGCTGAAGCTATACGGCACATGGAGTCGGAGTGTTGCTCCGGCTACCGATACATACAGCCTCTTCTTCGTGCTGCCACAGTCTCATTCTATTCGCTTCGACAACTCCGTCGTAAGTTAGTTGAGTCAACTGGCAATTTTCGATGTCCCTAAGCACTAGGACTTTATGTACGACATAAGGTCCACGGAATTTCGGCACCATTTTCTTATTCGTTCCGGCAGTAGTGTCGACGTTTGACATAACAACATTATCGCCGACCTCATAACTCTTTGATCCCTTGCTATACCTCAGGAAATAACTCAGACTATAATCCTGGGAATCGTCGATACCTACAGAAGCGTTCGCCTTAATACGTAAGAAGTCGCGAGGATCATATGAGCCCAACTTATCATCTACATGTTCCGTGAATGCGTCAACGACTTTCTCCCGCTGCTCAACACCAAATAACAGCATACTGGGTGAATATTTTGTTAATCGCAAACTCTATCTGTAAAAGCTTTTGGGACCAGCGGACCAAAATGATCCAGGTGTAAGGTGTCAAACGGCAACGGCTTTTTCGGTATATTGAACAAGTTCCTCTCGTTAGCGCGGGTGGGAGCGGCATACATGACACACTTTAGACAATTCGAGGATTAACATGTTTCTTCCCTAGTGTCATCGCAAGCGAGCTACAATCAGTTACAATATTGAAGGGTATCCCCTCCAAGTAAGCCCAGAAACGTCTCAGAGCATAAATTATGTCGAGCGTCTCAAGCTCAAAACTGTAATACCTGGACTCGGCAGCCGAAGTTGTTTTTGAGAAGTAAGATATCGGATGAAGTTTTTCATCGTACTGTCTTTGTAGAAGAACGGCTCCAAAGCCAATCGAATTGGCGTCAGAATGAAGTTCGGTTTCCTTAGGAGGATTGTAAACAGCGAGAACTGGAGCCTAGACCAGTCTAGATTTCAATTCAATAAATGCAGCACGGCATTTGTCGTCCAAACTTGGCAAATCGAGAAAATGAAGGCACAAATCGTCTGAAGTAGGGAAACAACCAGATGCAGGACTGCAGCTGCTTCTGATTTTATTGCATTGTACCTTTCTATAGCAGTAATGTGAGAGTCACTCGGCGCAATACCATCATCATATCCCCAGTACTCTATCTGAGTATAGCAAAACTTACATTTGTTAAGGTTAAGCTTGAAATTTTGCTGCGGAATCTGTCTCAGAACCATTCCTAGTAAGTGCAAATGCTCGTCAACATCGGCATTAGCAACCAGTTTGTTATCCATATAGGCCACTATGTGGCCTGAATCAATGAGATCACGAAAAAAAAACATTGATGAACCACTGAACTACAGCCGGGGCATTCTTGAGCCCGAACGGCATTCTCATATATTCCTGCATTACGTTGGGGGTAACAAAGGCTGTGAGGGGAACGGACTCTGACTTGGTGGAACCCGCTTTTCAAGTCTAGGAGCGAGAAGTAATTTTTCCCTCCCAGGCCTCAGTAAGCGGCAATGGTTGATAGTTTCGAATAGTTTTCTTCTTGCGAGCACGATAGTCAACGCACATTCGTATTTCTCCACTCTTTTTTTCAGCAACACAATCGGAGAGGCAAAAGGTGGACTACTTGACTAATTATTCCATCTTCTTCTAATGGGCTAACTATGGATTGGACCCTAGAACGTTCGGCATAGGAAAGTCGCCGAGGTGCACAATGAACCGTACACGATTCATCTGGCAGTGCGCAGAACTTACTGTTCACACTTAGGGAAAGTAACGTTTCTTTATGATATTTAAATTTGACCTTAGTCAAGTGGATTTTCAAAGCACTTAAAAAATCCCGTCCCAAGATGAATGGCAGACAAATAGCCTCATCATTCAAAACAAGAATTTTTATTAAATTTGACAGCTTTTTAAATTTCATAAAGTATAAAATTTCCCCAATTATTTTTATTACATTTCCGCCTATTCCATGGTATATTCTCGAAAGCTTCTTCAAGGACTCCAGGGTAGCACTTGGGACGTATGATAGTTTCATAAAACTAATTGGGCTGCCCATATCAAAATAGGAGAGAACGTCAGTAAATTCTGCGCCCTCCAGAAAGTCACATTCGTCTTCATCAGCGTAATCAGCGGCAACGGCAGCAACTTGTTTGTCGGCATTTACAGCAAGCTTCTTCGTCAAAATCTCACGATCGGTGGTCATGTCCCATTCTCCAAGATCGGTAACAAGATCCGTCCGTGCGCAAATGGTACGGGCAGTACGGCTGGATCTGTCCTAGTTGGCAACAGTTGAAGCATAACGGGTCATTTTTGGCGGTCGGTGTCTTCTTTTCCATCTTTTGCCGTCTAGTGGCATTGTCTGTAAGCCACTTTTGCTGATACCGATTGACCAGTTGCTTCAAATCCTCGAAACTGCGAGCTCCCATCAACAGGTTAAAGTTAGGCACATCTCCTATGCCGTTCACGATGAAGTCAATGACCTCCAGTTCGCTGCTGTATGCGCGATTTCCAATCGCTTGCACGGTGAGGATGTAGCAGTGGAGCGACTCTTGTTTCTGTTTCTTGCACATTCGACGGCTCAGCACCCTGTACAGGTCCTGGCGCGAAACGGCGATGTCAAACTCCCTGATGATTGCTGTCCTTAGCTCCCGGTAATTTAGGGCGGCCGTTGACTCAAGGAAAACCTTTGCAATCAGCACTGACCGTCTCCTTCACATCTTTAAAGTCCCGAAGGAAGTGCAATACGGAATAACCTATGTCATCTCCCGTGAACTTCAGTAATGCATGCTCCAGGTCACCGTAGTCAGTCCTTCAGCTGTTCGTAGATGCCAACTCCCCCTACAGATTACGTATTTGTTTCCTTAGTTCGAGGATTTACATCCTCTTTCAGAGGTCAGCCAGTTCCTTGTCCAGAGCGGCTCCCTGCAACTCGCTCACATTTAAGGCATTATCGGCATTTACAACTCCATCGGCAGCTGAATCGGCATCATCTATCAAATACTCCTCCTCTGGCACTTCGCAGTCAACTTCTCTGCGGTTGCGTCGTGTTGCACGTGACATTACAACACACCTGAATTTTAATCCGCAACTTTATTTTTTTAACAAGAGATTACCACGTTGTTTTTCCTTAGATTTGTCCAAACAGTTTCAGCGTCTGTGTGAGAAAGAGGACTGGACGATTGAGGATCTGCCCGAAGTTGGTTGCAATTCACTCTTTCGAGGATCATCCTGAAGTTGGCTGCGATCCCAGATCGTCCAGTTCAGAAAATTCAGTTGATGAAGTGAGACACAGAGGGAGCTCACCTGGGTGCGTTCGGCTAACAAATTATGAAATGTTTACAATGTTCTTATCATTACATTATGAATTGTGACTGAATATTGATAGTTTGATTTTGACAACAAAATCTTATTAAATGAACTTCGGTTCAACTATTTGCTAATATTTCAACGGCAAAATATTTAAATCCGAATGTAACGTGTGTATGATCAATGATCAATGCCTTCCAATATGCTTCCAGTGAAATGAATGTACCTTCTAAACACAAGCTGCTTTCTAAAGCTCCTCCTCCTTTTTGTAGTGAAACATTAAGTTTAAAAAGTTAAAATACTTTTTTAAAACAAATGCCCAAGTTCACCACCTTATTTCGGAGAATGGAAGACTCTCAGTTGTTCGAAACCCATCTCATGTAATATAATATTTCATTTCACCCACCAAACCAGAAATATTAAGAAAAGCATAACTTTACTTGAGAGGCAAGTTTAATGTAACAGGTTATAGTACCGTAGGTGCATATTTAATAATCGCCTAGGCCTTTATAAGTTGAGTATCACCAATCCGGGATTTATTGTTGCGAGAATAAACATCCACAAAGACGCAAAATATAACAATGGGCTTATTCACTGTTAACATATCAATAAAAGATCTTACAGAATATTGTTATTGACAAGTACACTTACATTTCGGCAACTATAGGCGGCTTGCGTCCGAACTTGGTGACTTCAGTTGATTTAATGCGAGTTAATTCGGTTGAAGTAAACGTCAAAATAAATGCTTTGTTCGTAAATTCAACTGCAAGACACCTAAAGGCCCGATTACATTTTCTGATCTTATAAAATATTTAACATTCCACCCCCGTGAGGTGCCCGAATCTCATTCGGAAATCTCTGTAGCGTATCGATTTTCAGCGTTGTTTCTGAGAGAATACGTTATAGGACTCTTTTGATGTTCCCGGGGCAATTGAACACCCATTCTATTCCTTTAGAAGACAACTTCGCTTTGAAGACTTCGTTATCAAAAATGAGTTGATGTTGGTCCCAACGAAGTTCGTTCCATTGTCACTTCTGATTCGAAGCGGCACTCCTCGCTTATTTACAAAATTCCTTATGCAGAGAATGCAAGCATCCGTCGATAAGTCAGTCGCTATCTCGAGGTGTAAAGCACGAACGGTGAGACAGGTGAACAGAGCTATGCACCTCTTCTCCCTTCGACGTCCAATGGCGACGTTTATGGGACCAAAATAGTCCAGGTCCGTATACGTAATCAGGTTGGTTACCTTATATTCGTAGGCGATGTGATAGGACGTTTGCTTTCAAATGGTACTGTCGATGCAGCGTCAATCCGACCCAGAACGCGCAACAAACCATTATTTAGGTATAGGTACGGTGAAAGTCTGTATATCCTGCTGTCTTTACTAACACGTGCACTTTGAGATAACATATCGATGTCAACGCTATAGACATCAATTTGTATTTGGCGGCATATTACACGTTCTGCTTCCCGTAGCTCAAACATATTAAATTCACCATGTGAAGTGTTTTTCTTTCTACAGCAGGCGATAAAACGTAACAACCATGGCATTGCCCTTTGCAGCTTTAAGTATGTTTGAGAATCTCTTAGGGTCGAAGAAGAGGTTTTTAAAAAGGTCTGCATGTAGCACATATCTCGGTCGTAATTCATCTTGGCACTCGTATATGGCGAGGCCTTCCGGTTTTTTCGGCCATTCTGCTTCAGGAAACTTGAGAAAGAAAGGACCATTTATCCACTTGTTGCGCACATCTAACTTACTTTCTACCTTGCTCCATTATGGCTTAACTTATACGAGGAAATTTAGATCGAAACACGAACACATCCATGTTATCCCAACACATGCCGAGGATGTTTCTAGTCGAGGATGCTGTATCGATGTTCATGTCGATTGTTTGTTTTTGATAGTTATTTTTATGGTTACTAACGTTGCGGGTAACTTCCTTAGAATTCGATATCACGATGATGGCTTCATCAACATTGTCAAAACTGTGGACGTAATTATCCACGTAGTGATGATCGATTATGGCTTCAACTTCGGTTCTTCTGTAGCAAATCTTGAGGCATAGTGATTCTTTATGAAGTTGGCTATACAAGGCGAACAGATGGACCCGAAAGTCATGGCTTCCATTACGTACAAATTGATTTTTTGGTCTTCTTTTTCTCGCCAGAGAAAGTGCTGCGAGTGCTGATCTTTAGGCAGGACCAGCACTTGATGGAACATCTCTCTGATTTCTCCTATTACTGCTATTGACCGCAAGCGAAAGTTTAGTAGTGCTGCTATCAAAGGCCTGTATCGTCGGGTCCTTTCAGTGGAAATGAATTCAATGAGACACCATTTACCCTTAGCGTCGAAAACTAAACGAATCTTCGGGTTCTTCACACCGAAGTGTGGGAGATACCACGTTCTCGGTGAGTCTACCATTGCAGTCTTTCAGCTAGTTGGTAACTTCTTAGTAATCTGGGATTCTCCTCCTTCCATAGCAATCCTGCTCTATATCGGTTGTCCAAACCTGCAGTCCAAGTCGTTAAAATCCTTAGCGCCCTCTTGCCCTCTGGGCTCCGCTTATTAAAACATCAATGACAGACTTCTCTGTAATGGTCTCTCCGCCAAACCACCGCAAGTTGAGATCCTTAGGTCTCCCAGTTAATTGAAGCCGCTTAGCCAGGGCGTTCGCTCGCCATCATTGTTTTCGTTGTTTTCACTCTGGTTGCACGTCCATTTGATGAAGCGATTGGTGATGCATCTTCACGCAGTTATCAACTCCGCATGTTTTTCGGGTCTTGCAGACTCTCAAGTTGTGACCAAACTGTAACCAACCGAAACAAAGTTTATTCCGCTTTACGAACTGACACTTTTCTGGGTTGCCCAATTTTTTGAAAGTGTCACATTGAACTACAGGATGGGATAGTTCCTTACAATATCGGCACCTTTGGTTCACGTTGGTTGATGGTGAACTTTCGATCGTATGCAATATACTTCCAGGTTTTGGCTTGGACTTTTCTTAGCCATGAGTGAAGGTCGTCGAGATGATACAAATGAATCGAGCCATGCGGTTTAACCATTCGTTGATTCCTTTATTGTAGCATGCGGTAAAATGTTCACGCTGACTTGGGCCCACTCCAACATCTTGCTCATTGGTAGCTTTCCTACTACTTCATCTAACAAAGTTGGATTAGCCAAATGATGATGCATGCCACTTGCCTCCAAGAATACCGTTAAATTTTGCAACTTCGTAGCAAACGGTATTATCAAATCAAATCCAGAGTCAATTGACTCTGGACAAGGCATTCTGGACGTCCAAACCGAAATTTCAATTGAGACATAACTCAATCCACATTGTCCGGATGAATGAGCAAGGACTCGACGACGGAACATATTTTCTAACCTGCTGTAGTTGAATATACCCGTAGATTCAAGAAAGGCCATGCAGAACATCGGAATTCTGGTAAATCGTGTAACTTTCGATGACTTTCAAAGCCAGTCGAAAATAATTGCGATGCTTGTTGGTTCAGCTGAGATGGTAATGGTGCGGATTGTGCTTGCAGAAACGTTAGTTGAGGTTCAGGCAATGACTAAGGCTGGATTAAATTTGGCGTTGGCAAAGTGAACGAAACCCTTTGCTGATATACGTATCGTTGGTGATCAACTCCTTGTAGACCAAGGGATGGCAAGAATGTTGGAATTGGACTCCCATTAGCAGATCCACCTCGCATATAATCGATAACACTTAATGGAATTGTCTTACCAGGCTGAGACAAGGGAACAGGCGCTGGTGGCCAAGAGTATGGTGAGTAGGACATTTGTGTAGATTTTGAATCGGGAAAACCATACAAATTAAAAGAAGACATAATAGATGCAGTGGACTTGGCAACGGTGACTAAACTAAAGAGTGCGGTTGGAGACGTGGACGTAACAGGTATGGACGCAGCTTCCTCGTGTTGGCGTTCGTTAAGCTGCGCTTCGAGACGTTGATGTTCCTGTTTCTAAGGCTGTCCTGTGTACCTAAGGCTTCCATTTGCTCTCGCATTGAAAATCCATCATCTTCTTTCTCTGTCATTATTGTTCGCTCAGTCTCATCATGTGAACTTTCTTCTAATTCTGAAGACTCCCCGGTTACTGATGTTTTGCCGAACTCCTGTTCACACCGCTGTTAGACGTGTTGTTTGACATTTACCCACATGTAATGACTTAATTGTCATTGTTAAATGGTTGCCGCAATTGACTTAGCTACTATGCAAATGTCGCAGTTATGTACAAACTTTTGTATTTCGGTTTGTAAGTTGGGGTAAAAATATAGACTTTTCAACACAGAAAACATTTCCCTGATACCTTGATCTGTTATAATGTCAATCATTTGATTTTTATCGATGACGTCCGTTAATTTGATATTGGATCTTACTATATTTAAGTTTTGAAATTCTACAAACAATGATAAGTCATTACAATATAAGCAGAAATATCTACTGTTTAATAGAACTCTTTTCATTATTTCAACCAAGTTGCTTTCATCTTTTACGAGTTCTATGTGATTCTGGATTTTTTTACGAATTATTTTCATAAAAACACTTTATATTGGACAAACATATCTGAATTTTAAGCATATTTATGGGTCTCACGGAAATGTATATATGACGTGTTGCATCTTCTGCTGCACAATGCACTTTCCTTCAATGGGATAAGTGGGAATAGCTTCAACCGTATTTACACCAACGTTTTCATCGCATAAAACATTTTTCATTTTTTTTAACCCGAACGGCATTCATGAAACTCGAAGTAGCCATTCTTGATTGAAAAAGTTTTTTTTTTTTTTGTCTATCACGCGGTTCTACCAGGATTTGATGAAAACCTTTCACAAAATAATCCTTGAGAAATAAGTGCAGTTTATCGAGCAGGTCATCAATATTTGGCATGGGGAATCTATCCTCGTCCGTCTGCTCATTCAGTTTCCTATAATCGATTAAAATTCGTCACTGCTTCTGACCATCTCTACTATCATTTTTGGGAACTGCCAAAATGGTCGAAATGTAAGGGCTATTACTTGGTACAATTATTCCCTGATCTACCATTTCCGCAATTTGCATATCGACTTCTTCTGTGTGGCACTCGGGATACTAATATTAATAGTTTAATATAAATTCGCACTTCCGTTTTGCTTTTATTTGATGCGTTATGAGATTTCTGAAAGTCAAATTATTGCCACCTTTATAGAAGACAGATTTATACGAAATCAACAAAGACTTTAACCTCGAAGAATCCGCTTTGTTTAAATGCGTTGCAAATCCATGTTCACAAAATCTGTTTTCAAAAGCCTCACCAAAACAAATTGTATTTGCTATTGTAAATATATCTTATTATAAATATTTTAAAACTTTACCTCCCTCTATACTCATTGGGGCCAAAAGACCGATGACCTACCGCTATAATAATTTTATATGCCTCAACTATGCTCTGAGGATTCCTACACAAAATAATTTTCTTAGTCGGTTCGGGTAGATTGAGTTTGAACGATTCTAACGCGATTCTATTATTTGAGTCTGTAAAAGAGTCCGAATCGAATAGGTTAAGGGCCCAGTTCCTACGCTATGTAATATTATATAATAGGAAAAGTATGACATATATATTGAGCATAAATATTGAGAATTGAAAGTAGCCTGGGGCCAAAATTTCAAAATTTTCAAACCGTTTGGTGCAATATCAAAGAATACCGTACGATAGAAACTCTATTTTCAGGAGGATCAAATGCAAAAGGCAGAAGAGATACATCACACCAATCAAAAATACAAGATGCAGCGTTTAGTGGGAAACACCTAGGAGCGAAAAAGAAGTATGTTTCAACTAAATAAGAAAAAAAAATTGGAAAAAGTTTTGTCTGAAACAAAAAGGGACGAACAATAACGACTGACACAGAGGGAATACATCAGCTGCGTTTGCAATAAACGAAGACATTCTTTCATCCGACTACAAAGATTTGTGAATAGCGGACTCTGCTGCGACGCGACATACAACATTTCGGCGTGATTGTTTTTCGCCGTGACAAGTTTTTCTCGGAAAAAGCACACAAAGGAGTAAAAATAGCAAACGATGACACGATGGCATAAACGATGTTATGCCATTGTTCACAAATCAAATTGACTTCTTTTGTGAAGATTGCCAACTAGGAAAAATACAACGAGCTTCGCATCCAGTAGCTAATAAACGTGCTCAAATAAAAGGTGAATGTATTTATTTTTTTTATATATATATATTTTATACATATATATATATTATTTGGCTAGAGGCAGTGAGAACCACTGTCTATATTCTTAATCGAAGTCACCCTGTGAACAATGGTTCGCAGAAAAACCGCATTTAGGGCATCTTAAAATGTTTGGTACAGCAAAGTTCTCAAAAGGAAAAAGCGGAACCCTAAAGCAAAAAAATCTGGTGCGCTATGAACCTTCAAATAAACACTTTAGATTATATGATCCTATTATAATCAGTTGTGACGTAAAATTCAATGAAACTTTGGTTGAAAACCAAACCTTAATCATTTATTACATTACTGATGAGGCTGATGATGAAGTCGTGTTATCAAGTACTAAATAATTACCAGATACAACAAAAAAGGAAGTAGAAGAACAACCATTTGAAGATAATCAAAAGATAGATACTACTTGTAGAAAAGGAAATGAGATGTTTACGAAGTAGAACCAATGAAGTAATACCATCTGGAGCCGAGACTGGATTCGTAGCTATGTTCGTAAAGCCTGAATCATATGAAGATGCAATGAGGTCTGAGCAGTATTATAACTGAGGACAAGCGATTAACGAAGAATTAAAATCATTAAGTGATAATGATACCTGGGACATTGTTGATAACCCGAAAGAGTGCGAGAATACCCAGGAATGCCTTTGTGATCTTTAGGAATTACCATAGAAATCATTGCTTTTACTTTGTCCGGGGTTATACCATTGTTCACAATCATGTATCCTAGATAATTTGTAGACAGTTCAGCGAATCTACATTTATTTATTTGTATTTCTAAATTTGATTCTTTAAGAGCCTGTAAAATGTTCCTCAAAGTATGTAAATGCTCCTCAAAACTAGTAGAGAATACTAATATGTCGTGTAGACATACGATTCAAACTTTGGTTATAAACATTTTTAAGTAATTCATAAGTCTTTAAAATGTCGGAGGGGCATTTTTTAACCCGAATGGCATTCTATGAAACTCGAAGTAGCCATTCTTGATCGAAAAAGTTGTTTTCTGTCTATCACGCGGTTCTACCACGATTTGATGAAAATCTTTCACCAAATAATCCTTAAGAAATAAGTGCACTTTCCCAGTTTATCGAGCAGGTCATCAATATTTGGCATGGGGAATCTATCCTCGTCCGTCTGCTTATTCAGTTTCCTATTATCGATTAAAATTCGTCACTGCTTCTGACCATCTCTACTATCATTTTTGGGAACTGCCAAAATGGTCGAAATGTAAGGGCTATTACTTGGTACAATTATTCCCTGATCTACCATTTCCGCAATTTGCATATCGACTTCCTCTGTGTGGCACTCGGGATACTAATATAAATAGTTCAATATAAATTCGCACTTCCGTTTTGTTTTTATTTGATGCGTTATGAGATTTCTGAAAGTCAAATTATTGCCATCTTTATAGAAGACATATTTATACGAAATCAACAAAGACTTTAACCTCGAAGAATCCGCTTTGTTTAAATGCGTTGCAAATCCATGTTCACAAAATCTGTCTTCAAAAGCCTCACCAAAACAAATTTTATTTGCTATTGTAAATATATCTTATTATAAATATTTTAAAACTTTACCTCCCTCTATACTCATTGGGGCCAAAAGACCGATGACCTACCGCTATAATAATTTTATATGCCTCAACTATGCTCTGAGGATTCCTACACAAAATAATTTTCTTAGTCGGTTCGGGTAGATTGAGTTTGAACGATTCTCACGCGATTCTATTATTTGAGTCTGTAAAAGAGTCCGAATCGAATAGGTTAAGGGCCCAGTTCCTGCGCTATGTAATATTATATAAGAGCAAAAGTATTACATATATATTGAGCATAAATATTGAGAATTGAAAGTAGCCTGGGGCCAAAATTTCAAAATTTTCAAACCGTACGATAGAAACTCTATTTTCAGGAGGATCAAATGCAAAAGGCAGAAGAGATACATCACACCAATCAAAAATACAAGATGCAGCGTTTAGTGGGAAACAACTAGGAGCGAAAAAGAAGAAGTATGTTTCAACTAAATAAGAAAAAAAAAATCTGGAAAAAGTTTTGTCTGAAACAAAAAGGGACGAACAATAACGACAGACACAGAGGGAATACATCAGCTGCGTTTGCAATAAACGAAGACATTC
Source organism: Eristalis tenax (assembly GCA_905231855.2). NCBI lineage: Eukaryota > Metazoa > Arthropoda > Insecta > Diptera > Syrphidae > Eristalis > Eristalis tenax. The sequence continues at coordinate 22,717,006 of HG993125.1, read as the reverse complement.
TTTCATCCGACTACAAAGATTTGTGAATAGCGGACTCTGCTGCGACGCGACATACAACATTTCGGCGTGATTGGTCTTCGCCGTGACAAGTTTTTCTCGGAAAAAGCACACAAAGGAGTAAAAATAGCAAACGATGACACGATGGCATAAACGATGTTATGCCATTGTTAACAAATCAAATTGACTTCTTTTGTGAAGATTGCCAACTGGGAAAAATACAACGAGCTTCGCATCCAGTAACTAATAAACGTGCTCAAATAAAAGGTGAATGTATTTATTTTTTTATATATATATATTTTATATATATATATATTATTTGGCTAGAGGCAGTGAGAACCACTGTCTATATTCTTAATCGAAGTCACCCTGTGAACAATGGTTCGCAGAAAAACCGCATTTAGGGCATCTTAAAATGTTTGGTACAGCAAAGTTCTCAAAAGGAAAAAGCGGAACCCTAAAGCAAAAAAATCTGGTGCGCTATGAACCTTCAAATAAACACTTTAGATTATATGATCCTATTATAATCAGTTGTGACGTAAAATTCAATGAAACTTTGGTTGAAAACCAAACCTTAATCATTTATTACATTACTGATGAGGCTGATGATGAAGTCGTGTTATCAAGTACTAAATCATTACCAGATACAACAAAAAATGAAGTAGAAGAACAACCACTTGAAGATAATCAAAAGATAGGTACTACTTGTAGAAAAGGAAATGAGATGTTTACGAAGTAGAACCAATGAAGTAATACCATCTGGAGCCGAGACTGGATTCGTAGCTATGTTCGTAAAGCCTGAATCATATGAAGATGCAATGACGTCTGAGCAGTATTATAACTGAGGACAAGCGATTAACGAAGAATTAAAATCATTAAGTGATAATGATACCTGGGACATTGTTGATAACCCGAAAGAGTGCGAGAATGCCAGCGGGTTTTTAAAGTCAAAACAATGCAAAGGAAGAACCAAAATATAGAGCAAGACTAGTTGCGAAGGGTTATTCTCGCTTTATGGAAGTTCCAAAGGAGTAAAACATAATAAAGACCATTTGTGTCGGTTAAAATGTAAGCATTTCGTAATTTGTTATCCGAACGCACCCGGATGAGCGCGCTCTGTGTCTCACTTCGTCAACTGAACTAACTGAACTGGACGAGCGGGGATCGCAGCCAACTTCGGGATGATCCTCGAAAGAGTGAATTGCAACCAACTTCGGGCAGACCCTCAATCGTCCAGTCCTCTTTCTCACACAGACGCTGAAGCTGTGTGGACAAATCTAAGGAAAACCAACGTGGTAATCTTTTGTTAAAAAAATAGAGTTGCGGATTAAAACTCAGGTGTGTTGTAATGTCACGTGCAACAAGACGCAACCGCAGAGAAGTTGACTGCGAAGTGGCAGAGGAGGAGTATTTGATAGATTATGCCGTTTCAGATGCCGATAATGCGAGTTGCAGGGAGCCGCTCTGGACAAGGAACTGGCTGACCTCTGGAAGAGGATGTAAATCCTCGAACTAAGGAAACAAATACGTAATCTGTAGGGGGAGTCGGCATCTACGAAAAGGTGCAGGACTGACTACGGAGACCTGGAACATGCATTACTGAAGTTCACGGGAGATGACATAGGTCATTCCGTATTGCACTTCCTTCGGGAATTTAAAGATGTGATGGAGACGGTCAGTGCTGACTGCAAAGGTTTTCCTTGAGTCAACGGCCACCCTAAATTACCGTTAGCTAAGGACAGCAATCATCAGGGAGTGTGCCGTCGAATGTGCAAGAAACAGAAACAAGAGTCGCTCCACTGCTACATCCTCACCGTGCAAGCGATTGGAAATCGCGCAGACATCAACGAACTGGAGGTCAATGACTTCATCGTGAACGGCATAGGAGATGTGCCCAACTTTAACCTGTTGATGGGAGCTCGCAGTTTCAAGGATTTGAAGCAACTGGTCAATCGGTATCAGCAAAAGTGGCTTACAGACAATGCCACTAGACGGCAAAAGATGGAAAAGAAGACACCGACCGCCAAAAATGACCCGTTATGCTTCAACTGTTCCCACTGGGACACCCTGGGTACTGCCCGTACCCTTTGCGCCCCGACGGATCTTGTTTCCGATGCTGGAGAATTTGATGAAGACGAATGTGATGTTATTTTGTGCCGGTTGAGTGTTGCTTTGAAGAGAGAATTTACTGACTTTCTTTCTCTTTTTGATACGGGCAGCCCAATTAGTTTTATGAAACTAGTCCTTGAAATTTTATACTTAATAAATATTAGAAAGATGTCAAATTTAATCAAAATTTTTGTTGTGCCTGATGACGCTATGGGTATGCCATTTACTAAGATCAAATTTAAATATCGTAAAGAAACGTTCCTTTCCCTAAGTTTCCTTTCCATAATGTTCTTATCATTACATTATGAATTGTGACTGAATATTGATAGTTTGATTTTGACAACAAAATCTTATTAAATGAACTTCGGTTCAACTATTTGCTAATATTTCAACGGCAAAATATTTAAATCCGAATGTAACGTGGGTATCAATGATCAATGCCTTCCAATATGCTTCCAGTGAAATGAATGTACCTTCTAAACACAAGCTGCTTTCTAAAGCTCCTCCTCCTTTTTGTAGTGAAACATTAAGTTTAAAAAGTTAAAATACTTTTTTAAAACAAATGCCCAAGTTCACCACCTTATTTCGGAGAATGGAAGACTCTCAGTTGTTCGAAACCCATCTCATGTAATATAATATTTCATTTCACCCACCAAACCAGAAATATTAAGAAAAGCATAACTTTACTTGAGAGGCAAGTTTAATGTAACAGGTTATAGTACCGTAGGTGCATATTTAATAATCGCCTAGGCCTTTATAAGTTGAGTATCACCAATCCGGGATTTATTGTTGCGAGAATAAACATCCACAAAGACGCAAAATATAACAATGGGCTTATTCACTGTTAACATATCAATAAAAGATCTTACAGAATATTGTTATTGACAAGTACACTTACATTTCGGCAACTATAGGCGGCTTGCGTCCGAACTTGGTGACTTCAGTTGATTTAATGCGAGTTAATTCGGTTGAAGTAAACGTCAAAATAAATGCTTTGTTCGTAAATTCAACTGCAAGACACCTAAAGGCCCGATTACATTTTCTGATCTTATAAAATATTTAACATTCCACCCCCGTGAGGTGCCCGAATCTCATTCGGAAATCTCTGTAGCGTATCGATTTTCAGCGTTGTTTCTGTCTGGCAATTGAACACCCATTCTATTCCTTTAGAAGACAACTTCGCTTTGAAGACTTCGTTATCAAAAATGAGTTGATGTTGGTCCCAACGAAGTTCGTTCCATTGTCACTTCTGATTCAAAGCGGCACTCCTCGCTTATTTACAAAATTCCTTATGCAGAGAATGCAAGCATCCGTCGATAAGTCAGTCGCTATCTCGAGGTGTAAAGAACGAACGGTGAGACAGGTGAACAGAGCTATGCACCTCTTCTCCCTTCGACGTCCAATGGCGACGTTTATGGGACCAAAATAGTCCAGGTCCGTAAACGTAATCAGGTTGGTTACCTTATATTCGTAGGCGATGTGATAGGACGTTTGCTTTCAAATGGTACTGTCAATGCAGCGTCAATCCGACCCAGAACGCGCAACAAACCATTATTACCTAGGTACGGTGAAAGTCTGTATATCCTGCTGTCTTTACTAACACGTGCACTTTGAGATAACATATCGATGTCAACGCTATAGACATCAATTTGTATTTGGCGGCATATTACACGTTCTGCTTCCCGTAGCTCAAACATATTAAATTCACCATGTGAAGTGTTTTTCTTTCTACAGCAGGCGATAAAACGTAACAACCATGGCATTGCCCTTTGCAGCTTTAAGTATGTTTGAGAATCTCTTAGGGTCGAAGAAGAGGTTTTTAAAAAGGTCTGCATGTAGCACATATCTCGGTCGTAATTCATCTTGGCACTCGTATATGGCGAGGCCTTCCGGTTTTTTCGGCCATTCTGCTTCAGGAAACTTGAGAAAGAAAGGATCATTTATCCACTTGTTGCGCACATCTAACTTACTTTCTACCTTGCTCCATTATGGCTTAACTTATACGAGAAAATTTAGATCGAAACACGAACACATCCATGTTATCCCAACACATGCCGAGGATGTTTCTAGTCGAGGATGCTGTATCGATGTTCATGTCGATTGTTTGTTTTTGATAGTTATTTTTATGGTTACTAACGTTGCGGGTAACTTCCTTAGAATTCGATATCACGATGATGGCTTCATCAACATTGTCAAAACTGTGGACGTAATTATCCACGTAGTGATGATCGATTATGGCTTCAACTTCGGTTCTTCTGTAGCAAATCTTGAGGCATAGTGATTCTTTATGAAGTTGGCTATACAAGGCGAACAGATGGACCCGAAAGTCATGGCTTCCATTACGTACAAATTGATTTTTTGGTCTTCTTTTTCTCGCCAGAGAAAGTGCTGCGAGTGCTGATCTTTAGGCAGGACCAGCACTTGATGGAACATCTCTCTGATTTCTCCTATTACTGCTATTGACCGCAAGCGAAAGTTTAGTAGTGCTGCTATCAAAGGCCTGTATCGTCGGGTCCTTTCAGTGGAAATGAATTCAATGAGACACCATTTACCCTTAGCGTCGAAAACTAAACTAATCTTCGGGTTCTTCACACCGAAGTGTGGGAGATACCACGTTCTCGGTGAGTCTACCATTGCAGTCTTTCAGCTAGTTGGTAACTTCTTAGTAATCTGGGATTCTCCTCCTTCCATAGCAATCCTGCTCTATATCGGTTGTCCAAACCTGCAGTCCAAGTCGTTAAAATCCTTAGCGCCCTCTTGCCCTCTGGGCTCCGCTTATTAAAACATCAATGACAGACTTCTCTGTAATGGTCTCTCCGCCAAACCACCGCAAGTTGAGATCCTTAGGTCTCCCAGTTAATTGAAGCCGCTTAGCCAGGGCGTTCGCTCGCCATCATTGATTTCGTTGTTTTCACTCTGGTTGCACGTCCATTTGATGAAGCGATTGGTGATGCATCTTCACGCAGTTATCAACTCCGCATGTTTTTCGGGTCTTGCAGACTCTCAAGTTGTGACCAAACTGTAACCAACCGAAACAAAGTTTATTCCGCTTTACGAACTGACACTTTTCTGGGTTGCCCAATTTTTTGAAAGTGTCACATTGAACTACAGGATGGGATAGTTCCTTACAATATCGGCACCTTTGGTTCACGTTGGTTGATGGTGAACTTTCGATCGTATGCAATATACTTCCAGGTTTTGGCTTGGACTTTTCTTAGCCATGAGTGAAGGTCGTCGAGATGATACAAATGAATCGAGCCATGCGGTTTAACCATTCGTTGATTCCTTTATTGTAGCATGCGGTAAAATGTTCACGCTGACTTGGGCCCACTCCAACATCTTGCTCATTGGTAGCTTTCCTACTACTTCATCTAACAAAGTTGGATTAGCCAAATGATGATGCATGCCACTTGCCTCCAAGAATACCGTTAAATTTTGCAACTTCGTAGCAAACGGTATTATCAAATCAAATCCAGAGTCAATTGACTCTGGACAAGGCATTCTGGACGTCCAAACCGAAATTTCAATTGAGACATAACTCAATCCACATTGTCCGGATGAATGAGCAAGGACTCGACGACGGAACATATTTTCTAACCTGCTGTAGTTGAATATACCCGTAGATTCAAGAAAGGCCATGCAGAACATCGGAATTCTGGTAAATCGTGTAACTTTCGATGACTTTCAAAGCCAGTCGAAAATAATTGCGATGCTTGTTGGTTCAGCTGAGATGGTAATGGTGCGGATTGTGCTTGCAGAAACGTTAGTTGAGGTTCAGGCAATGACTAAGGCTGGATTAAATTTGGCGTTGGCAAAGTGAACGAAACCCTTTGCTGATATACGTATCGTTGGTGATCAACTCCTTGTAGACCAAGGGATGGCAAGAATGTTGGAATTGGACTCCCATTAGCAGATCCACCTCGCATATAATCGATAACACTTAATGGAATTGTCTTACCAGGCTGAGACAAGGGAACAGGCGCTGGTGGCCAAGAGTATGGTGAGTAGGACATTTGTGTAGATTTTGAATCGGGAAAACCATACAAATTAAAAGAAGACATAATAGATGCAGTGGACTTGGCAACGGTGACTAAACTAAAGAGTGCGGTTGGAGACGTGGACGTAACAGGTATGGACGCAGCTTCCTCGTGTTGGCGTTCGTTAAGCTGCGCTTCGAGACGTTGATGTTCCTGTTTCTAAGGCTGTCCTGTGTACCTAAGGCTTCCATTTGCTCTCGCATTGAAAATCCATCATCTTCTTTCTCTGTCATTATTGTTCGCTCAGTCTCATCATGTGAACTTTCTTCTAACTCTGAAGACTCCCCGGTTACTGATGTTTTGCCGAACTCCTGTTCACACCGCTGTTAGACGTGTTGTTTAACATTTACCCACATGTAATGACTTAATTGTCGTTGTTAAATGGTTGCCGCAATTGACTTAGCTACTATGCAAATGTCGCAGTTATGTACAAACTTTTGTATTTCGGTTTGTAAGTTGGGGTAAAAATATAGACTTTTCAACACAGAAAACATTTCCCTGATACCTTGATCTGTTATAATGTCAATCATTTGATTTTTATCGATGACGTCCGTTAATTTGATATTGGATCTTACTATATTTAAGTTTTGAAATTCTACAAACAATGATAAGTCATTACAATATAAGCAGAAATATCTACTGTTTAATAGAACTCTTTTCATTATTTCAACCAAGTTGCTTTCATCTTTTACGAGTTCTATGTGATTCTGGATTTTTTTACGAATTATTTTCATAAAAACACTTTCTATTGGACAAACATATCTGAATTTTAAGCATATTTATGGGTCTCACGGAAATGTATATATGACGTGTTGCATCTTCTGCTGCACAATGCACTTTCCTTCAATGGGATAAGTGGGAATAGCTTCAACCGTATTTACACCAACGTTTTCATGGCATAAAACATTTTTCATTTTTTTTAACCCGAACGGCATTCTATGAAACTCGAAGTAGCCATTCTTGATTGAAAAAGTTGTTTTTTTGTCTATCACGCGGTTCTACCAGGATTTGATGAAAACCTTTCACAAAATAATCTTTGAGAAATAAGTGCAGTTTATCGAGCAGGTCATCAATATTTGGCATGGGGAATCTATCCTCGTCCGTCTGCTCATTCAGTTTCCTATTATCGATTAAAATTCGTCACTGCTTCTGACCATCTCTACTATCATTTTTGGGAACTGCCAAAATGGTCGAAATGTAAGGGCTATTACTTGGTACAATTATTCCCTGATCTACCATTTCCGCAATTTGCATATCGACTTCCTCTGTGTGGCACTCGGGATACTAATATAAATAGTTTAATATAAATTCGCACTTCCGTTTTGTTTTTATTTGATGCGTTATGAGATTTCTGAAAGTCAAATAATTGCCATCTTTATAGAAGACAGATTTATACGAAATCAACAACGACATTAACCTCGAAGAATCCGCTTTGTTTAAATGTGTTGCAAATCGATGGTCACAAAATCTGTCTTCAAAAGCCTCACCAAAACAACTCCTATAATAATTTTATATGCCTCAACTATGCTCTGAGGATTCCTACACAAAATAATTTTCTTAGTCGGTTCGGGTAGATTGAGTTTGAACGATTCTCACGCGATTCTATTATTTGAGTCTGTAAAAAAGTCCGAATCGAATAGGTTAAGGGCCCAGTTCCTGCGCTATGTAATATTATAAAAGACCAAAAGTATTACATATATATTGAGCATAAATATTGAGAATTGAAAGTAGCCTGGGGCCAAAATTTCAAAATTTTCAAACCGTACGATAGAAACTCTACTTTCAGGAGGATCAAATGCAAAAGGCAGAAGAGATACATCACACCAATCAAAAATACAAGATGCAGCGTTTAGTGGGAAACAACTAGGAGCGAAAAAGAAGAAGTATGTTTCAACTAAATAAGAAAAAAAAAATCTGGAAAAAGTTTTGTCTGAAACAAAAAGGGACGAACAATAACGACAGACACAGAGGGAATACATCAGCTGCGTTTGCAATAAACGAAGACATTCTTTCATCCGACTACAAAGATTTGTGAATAGCGGACTCTGCTGCGACGCGACATACAACATTTCGGCGTGATTGTTTTTCGCCGTGAGAAGTTTTTCTCGGAAAAAGCACACAAAGGAGTAAAAATAGCAAACGATGACACGATGCCATAAACGATGTTATGCCATTGTTAACAAATCAAATTGACTTCTTTTGTGAAGATTGCCAACTGGGAAAAATACAACGAGCTTCGCATCCAGTAACTAATAAACGTGCTCAAATAAAAGGTGAATGTATTCACATGGACGTGTGTGGTCCGATGGAAGTAGTTGGAATTGGTGGTGCGAAGTATTTCATGTTTTTAAAAGATGAAGCAACTCGATTCCGATTGGTTTACTTTTTGGAGCACAAATCAGAGATGCCAAATAAAAATAATGCGATGCGACAACGGTAAAAAAAATAAAAATATCCTTAGACTACTTGGTAGAAATGGTATAGCCGTAGACCGAATTGCACCATATACAACGGAACAAAACGGGATTATAGAAAGAGACAATAAGACCGTTCAAGAGTCAGCAAGAACAGAGCTGGTTTCTAGTGGATTACCAAAAACACTTTGGCTAGAGGCAGTGAGAACCACTGTCTATATTCTTAATCGAAGTCAGCCTATGAACAATGGTTCGCAGAAAAACCGCATTTAGGGCATCTTAAAATGTTTGGTACAGCAAAGTTCTCAAAAGGAAAAAGCGGAACCCTAAAGCAAAAAAATCGGTATATGATCCTATTATAATCAGTTGTGACGTAAAATTCAATGAAACTTTGGTTGAAAACCAAACCTTAATCATTTATTACATTACTGATGAGGCTGATGATGAAGTCGTGTTATCAAGTACTAAATCATTACCAGATACAACAAAAAAGGAAGTAGAAGAACAGCCACTTGAAGATAATCAAAAGATAGATACTACTTGTAGAAAAGGAAATGAGATGTTTACGAAGTAGAACCAATGAAGTAATACCATCTGGAGCCGAGACTGGATTCGTAGCTATGTTCGTAAAGCCTGAATCATATGAAGATGCAATGACGTCTGAGCAGTATTATAACTGAGGACAAGCGATTAACGAAGAATTAAAATCATTAAGTGATAATGATACCTGGGACATTGTTGATAACCCGAAAGAGTGCGAGAATACCCAGGAATGCCTTTGTGATCTTTAGGAATTACCATAGAAATCATTGCTTTTACTTTGTCCGGGGTTATACCATTGTTCACAATCATGTATCCTAGATAATTTGTAGACAGTTCAGCGAATCTACATTTATTTATTTGTATTTCTAAATTTGATTCTTTAAGAGCCTGTAAAATGTTCCTCAAAGTATGTAAATGCTCCTCAAAACTAGTAGAGAATACTAATATGTCGTGTAGACATACGATTCAAACTTTGGTTATAAACATTTTTAAGTAATTCATAAGTCTTTAAAATGTCGGAGGGGCATTTTTTAACCCGAACGGCATTCTATGAAACTCGAAGTAGCCATTCTTGATCGAAAAAGTTGTTTTCTGTCTATCACGCGGTTCTACCACGATTTGATGAAAATCTTTCACCAAATAATCCTTAAGAAATAAGTGCACTTTCCCAGTTTATCGAGCAGGTCATCAATATTTGGCACGGAAGTTGCCTTTGTGATCTTTAGGAATTACCATAGAAATCATTGCTTTTACTTTGTCCGGGGTTATACCATTGTTCACAATCATGTATCCTAGATAATTTGTAGACAGTTCAGCGAATCTACATTTATTTATTTGTATTTCTAAATTTGATTCTTTAAGAGCCTGTAAAATGTTCCTCAAAGTATGTAAATGCTCCTCAAAACTAGTAGAGAATACTAATATGTCGTGTAGACATACGATTCAAACTTTGGTTATAAACATTTTTAAGTAATTCATAAGTCTTTAAAATGTCGGAGGGGCATTTTTTAACCCGAACGGCATTCTATGAAACTCGAAGTAGCCATTCTTGATCGAAAAAGTTGTTTTCTGTCTATCACGCGGTTCTACCACGATTTGATGAAAATCTTTCACCAAATAATCCTTAAGAAATAAGTGCACTTTCCCAGTTTATCGAGCAGGTCATCAATATTTGGCACGGGGAATCTATCCTCGTCCGTCTGCTTATTCAGTTTCCTATTATCGATTAAAATTCGTCACTGCTTCTGACCATCTCTACTATCATTTTTGGGAACTGCCAAAATGGTCGAAATGTAAGGGCTATTACTTGGTACAATTATTCCCTGATCTACCATTTCCGCAATTTGCATATCGACTTCCTCTGTGTGGCACTCGACATACTAATATAAATAGTTCAATATAAATTCGCACTTCCGTTTTGTTTTTATTTGATGCGTTATGAGATTTCTGAAAGTCAAATTATTGCCATCTTTACAGAAGACATATTTATACGAAATCAACAAAGACTTTAACCTCGAAGAATCCGCTTTGTTTAAATGCGTTGCAAATCCATGTTCACAAAATCTGTCTTCAAAAGCCTCACCAAAACAAATTTTATTTGCTATTGTAAATATATCTTATTATAAATATTTTAAAACTTTACCTCCCTCTATACTCATTGGGGCCAAAAGACCGATGACCTACCGCTATAATAAATTTATATGCCTCAACTATGCTCTGAGGATTCCTACACAAAATAATTTTCTTAGTCGGTTCGGGTAGATTGAGTTTGAACGATTCTCACGCGATTCTATTATTTGAGTCTGTAAAAGAGTCCGAATCGAATAGGTTAAGGGCCCAGTTCCTGCGCTATGTAATATTATATAAGAGCAAAAGTATTACATATATATTGAGCATAAATATTGAGAATTGAAAGTAGCCTGGGGCCAAAATTTCAAAATTTTCAAACCGTACGATAGAAACTCTACTTTCAGGAGGAGCAAATGCAAAAGGCAGAAGAGATACATCACACCAATCAAAAATACAAGATGCAGCGTTTAGTGGGAAACAACTAGGAGCGAAAAAGAAGAAATATGTTTCAACTAAATAAGAAAAAAAAATCTGGAAAAAGTTTTGTCTGAAACAAAAAGGGACGAACAATAACGACAGACACAGAGGGAATACATCAGCTGCGTTTGCAATAAACGAAGACATTCTTTCATCCGACTACAAAGATTTGTGAATAGCGGACTCTGCTGCGACGCGACATACAACATTTCGGCGTGATTGGTCTTCGCCGTGACAAGTTTTTCTCGGAAAAAGCACACAAAGGAGTAAAAATAGCAAACGATGACACGATGGCATAAACGATGTTATGCCATTGTTAACAAATCAAATTGACTTCTTTTGTGAAGATTGCCAACTGGGAAAAATACAACGAGCTTCGCATCCAGTAACTAATAAACGTGCTCAAATAAAAGGTGAATGTATTTATTTTTTTTATATATATATATTTTATATATATATATATATTATTTGGCTAGAGGCAGTGAGAACCACTGTCTATATTCTTAATCGAAGTCAGCCTGTGAACAATGGTTCGCAGAAAAACCGCATTTAGGGCATCTTAAAATGTTTGGTACAGCAAAGTTCTCAAAAGGAAAAAGCGGAACCCTAAAGCAAAAAAATCTGGTGCGCTATGAACCTTCAAATAAACACTTTAGATTATATGATCCTATTATAATCAGTTGTGACGTAAAATTCAATGAAACTTTGGTTGAAAACCAAACCTTAATCATTTATTACATTACTGATGAGGCTGATGATGAAGTCGTGTTATCAAGTACTAAATAATTACCAGATACAACAAAAAAGGAAGTAGAAGAACAACCATTTGAAGATAATCAAAAGATAGATACTACTTGTAGAAAAGGAAATGAGATGTTTACGAAGTAGAACCAATGAAGTAATACCATCTGGAGCCGAGACTGGATTCGTAGCTATGTTCGTAAAGCCTGAATCATATGAAGATGCAATGACGTCTGAGCAGTATTATAACTGAGGACAAGCGATTAACGAAGAATTAAAATCATTAAGTGATAATGATACCTGGGACATTGTTGATAACCCGAAAGAGTGCGAGAATGCCAGCGGGTTTTTAAAGTCAAAACAATGCAAAGGAAGAACCAAAATATAGAGCAAGACTAGTTGCGAAGGGTTATTCTCGCTTTATGGAAGTTCCAAAGGAGTAAAACATAATAAAGACCATTTGTGTCGGTTAAAATGTAAGCATTTCATAATTTGTTATCCGAACGCACCCGGATGAGCGCGCTCTGTGTCTCACTTCGTCAACTGAACTAACTGAACTGGACGATCGGGGATCGCAACCAACTTCGGAATGATCCTCGAAAGAGTGAATTGCAACCAACTTCGGGCAGACCCTCAATCGTCCAGTCCTCTTTCTCACACAGACGCTGAAGCTGTGTGGACAAATCTAAGGAAAACCAACGTGGTAATCTTTTGTTAAAAAAATAAAGTTGCGGATTAAAACTCAGGTGTGTTGTAATGTCACGTGCAACAAGACGCAACCGCAGAGAAGTTGACTGCGAAGTGCCAGAGGAGGAGTATTTGATAAATGATGCCGATTCAACTGCCGCTGGAGTTGCAAATGCCGATAATGCCGTAAATGTGGGCGAGTTGCAGGGAGCCGCTCTGGACAAGGAACTGGCTGACCTCTGGAAGAGGATGTAAATCCTCGAACTAAGGAAACAAATACGTAATCTGTAGGGGGAGTCGGCATCTACGAACAGGTGCAGGACTGACTACGGAGACCTGGAACATGCATTACTGAAGTTCACGGGAGATGACGTATTGCACTTCCTTCGGGACTTTAAAGATGTGATGGAGACGGTCAGTGCTGACTGCAAATTTTTTCCTTGAGTCAACGGCCACCCTAAATTACCGGGAGCTAAGGACAGCAATCATCAGGGAGTTTGACATCGCCGTTTCGCGCCAGGACCTGTACAGGGTGCTGAGCCGTCGAATGTGCAAGAAACAGAAACAAGAGTCGCTCCACTGCTACATCCTCACCGTGCAAGCGATTGGAAATCGCGCAGACATCACCGAACTGAAGGTCAATGACTTCATCGTGAACGGCATAGGAGATGTGCCCAACTTTAACCTGTTGATGGGAGCTCGCAGTTTCGAGGATTTGAAGCAACTGGTCAATCGGTATCAGCAAAAGTGGCTTACAGACAATGACACTAGACGGCAAAAGATGGAAAAGAAGACACCGACCGCCACAAACGACCCGTTATGCTTCAACTGTTCCCACTGGAACACCCTGGGTACTGCCCGTACCCTTTGCGCCCCGACGGATCTTGTTTCCGATGCTGGAGAATTTGATGAAGACGAATGTGATGTTATTTTGTGCCGGTTGAGTGTTGCTTTGAAGAGAGAATTTAATGACGTTCTTTCCCTTTTTGATACGGGCAGCCCAATTAGTTTTATGAAACTAGTCCTTGAAATTTTATACTTAATAAATATTAGAAAGATGTCAAATTTAATCAAAATTTTTGTTGTGCCTGATGACGCTATGGGTATGCCATTGACTAAGGTCAAATTTAAATATCGTAGAGAAACGTTCCTTTCCCTAAGTTTTCTTTCCATAATGTTCTTATCATTACATTATGAATTGTGACTGAATATTGATAGTTTGATTTTGACAACAAAATCTTATTAAATGAACTTCGGTTCAACTATTTGCTAATATTTCAACGGCAAAATATTTAAATCCGAATGCAACGTGGGTATCAATGATCAATGCCTTCCAATATGCTTCCAGTAAAATGAATGTACCTTCTAAACACAAGCTGCTTTCTAAAGCTCCTCCTCCTTTTTGTAGTGAAACATTAAGTTTAAAAAGTTAAAATACTTTTTTAAAACAAATGCCCTTGTTCACCACCTTATTTCGGAGAATGGAAGACTCTCAGTTGTTCGAAACCCATCTCATGTAATATAATATTTCATTTCACCCACCAAACCAGAAATATTAAGAAAAGCATAACTTTACTTGAGAGACAAGTTTAATGTAACAGGTTATAGTACCGTAGGTGCATATTTAATAATCGCCTAGGCCTTTATAAGTTGAGTATCACCAATCCCGGATTTATTGTTGTGAGAATAAACATCCACAAAGACGCAAAATATAACAATGGGTTTATTCACTGTTAACATATCAATAAAAGATTTTACAGAATATTGTTATTGACAAGTACACTTACATTTCGGCAACTATAGGCGGCTTCCGTCTGAACTTGGTGACTTCAGTTGATTTAATGCGAGTTAATTCGGTTGAAATAAACGTAAAAATAAATGCTTTGTTCGTAAATTCAACTGCAAGACACCTAAAGGCCCGATTACATTTTCTGATCTTATAAAATATTTAACATTCCACCCCCGTGAGGTGCCCGAATCTCATTCGGAAATCTCTGTAGCGTATCGATTTTCAGCGTTGTTTCTGAGAGAATACGTTATAGGACTCTTTTGATGGACTGTACGAGTCGCTCCCAACACCCTCTTGCATGCGGGTTCCCGGGGCAATTGAACACCCATTCAATTCCTTTAGAAGACTTCGTTATCAAAAATGAGTTGATGTTGGTCCCAACGAAGTTCGTTCCATTGTCACTTCTGATTCAAAGCGGCACTCCTCGCTTATTTATAAAATTCCTTATGCAGAGAATGCAAGCATCCGTCGATAAGTCAGTCGCTATCTCGAGGTGTAAAGCACGAACGGTGAGACAGGTGAACAGAGCTATGCACCTCTTCTCCCTTCGACATCCAATGGCGACGTTTATGGGACCAAAATAGTCCAGGTCCGTATACGTAATCAGGTTGGTTACCTTATATTCGTAGGCGATGTGATAGGACGTTTGCTTTCAAATGGTACTGTCGATGCAGCGTCAATCCGACCCAGAACGCGCAACAAACCATTATTACCTAGGTACGGTGAAAGTCTGTATATCCTGCTGTCTTTACTAACACGTGCACTTTGAGATAACATATCGATGTCAACGCTATAGACATCAATTTGTATTTGGCGGCATATTACCCGTTCTGCTTCCCGTAGCTCAAACATATTAAATTCACCATGTGAAGTGTTTTTCTTTCTACAGCAGGCGATAAAACGTAACAACCATGGCATTGCCCTTTGCAGCTTTAAGTATGTTTGAGAATCTCTTAGGGTCGAAGAAGAGGTTTTTAAAAAGGTCTGCATGTAGCACATATCTCGGTCGTAATTCATCTTGGCACTCGTATATGGCGAGGCCTTCCGGTTTTTTCGGCCATTCTGCTTCAGGAAACTTGAGAAAGAAAGGACCATTTATCCACTTGTTGCGCACATCTAACTTACTTTCTACCTTGCTCCATAATGGCTTAACTTATACGAGGAAATTTAGATCGAAACACGAACACATCCATGTTATCCCAACACATGCCGAGGATGTTTCTAGTCGAGGATGCTGTATCGATGTTCATGTCGATTATTTGTTTTTGATAGTTATTTTTATGGTTACAAACGTTGCGGGTAACTTCCTTAGAATTCGATATCACGATGATGGCTTCATCAACATTGTCAAAACTGTGGACGTAATTATCCACGTAGTGATGATCGATTATGGCTTCAACTTCGGTTCTTCTGTAGCAAATCTTGAGGCATAGTGATTCCTTATGAAGTTGGCTATACAAGGCGAACAGATGGATCCGAAAGTCATGGCTTCCATTACGTACAAATTAATTTTTTGGTCTTCTTTTTCTGGCCAGAGAAAGTGCTGCGAGTGCTGATCCTTAGGCAGGACCAGCACTTGATGGAACATCTCTCTGATGTCTCCTATTACTGCTATTGACCGCAAGCGAAAGTTTAGTAGTGCTGCTATCAAAGGCCTGTATCGTCGGGTCCTTTCAGTGGAAATGAATTCAATGAGACACCATTTACCCTTAGCGTCGAAAACTAAACGAATCTTCGGGTTCTTCACACCGAAGTGTGGGAGATACCACGTTCTCGGTGAGTCTACCATTGCAGTCTTTCAGCTAGTTGGTAACTTCTTAGTAATCTGGGATTCTCTTCCTTCCATAGCAATCCTGCTATAGCGGTTGTCCAAACCTGCAGTCCAAGTCGTTAAAATCCTTAGCGCCCTCTTGCCCTCTGGGCTCCGCTTATTAAAACATCAATGACAGACTTCTCTGTAATGGTCTCTCCGCCAAACCACCGCAAGCTGAGATCCTTAGGTCTTCCAGTTAAATGAAGCCGCTTAGCCAGGGCGTTCGCTCGACATCATTGTTTTCGTTGTTTTCACTTTCTGGTTGCACGTCCATTTGATGAAGCGATTGGTGATGCATCTTCACGCAGTTATCAACTCCGCATGTTTTTCGGGTCTTGCAGACTCTCAAGTTGTGACCAAACTGTAACCAACCGAAACAAAGTTTATTCCGCTTTACGAACTGACACTTTTCTGGGTTGCCCAATTTTTTGAAAGTGTCACATTGAACTACAGGATGGGATAGTTCCTTACAATATCGGCACCTTTGGTTCACGTTGGTTGATGGTGAACTTTCGATCGTATGCAATATACTTCCAGGTTTTGGCTTGGACTCTTCTTAGCCATGAGTGAAAGTCGTCGAGATGATACAAATGAGTCGAGCCATGCGGTTTAACAATTCGTTGATTCCTTTATTGTAGCATGCGGTAAAATGTTCACGCTGACTTGGGCCCACTCCAACATCTTGCTCATTGGTAGCTTTCCTACTACTTCATCTAACAAAGTTGGATTAGCCAAATGATGATGCATGCCACTTGCCTCCAAGAATACCGTTAAATTTTGCAACTTCGTAGCAAACGGTATTATCAAATCAAATCCAGAGTCAATTGACTCTGGACAAGGCATTCTGGACGTCCAAACCGAAATTTCAATTGAGACATAACTCAATCCACATTGTCCGGATGAATGAGCAAGGACTCGACGACGGAACATATTTTCTAACCTGCTGTAGTTGAATATACCCGTAGATTCAAGAAAGGCCATGCAGAACATCGGCCACTCTTCTGGTTTGCCATGGAATTCTGGTAAATCGTGTAACTTTCGATGACTTTCAAAGCCAGTCGAAAATAATTGCGATGCTTGTTGGTTCAGCTGAGATGGTAATGGTGCGGATTGTGCTTGCAGAAACGTTAGTTGAGGTTCAGGCAATGACGAAGGCTGGATTAAATTTGGCGTTGGCAAAGTGAACGAAACCGTTTGCTGATATACGTATCGTTGGTGATCAACTCCTTGTAGACCAAGGGCTGGCAAGAATGTTGGAATTGAACTCCCATTAGCAGATCCACCTCGCATATAATCGATAACACTTAATGGGATGGTCTTACCAGGCTGAGACAAGGGAACAGGCGCTGGTGGCCAAGAGTATGGTGAGTAGGACATTTGTGTAGATTTTGAATCGGGAAAACCATAAAAATTAAAAGAAGACATAATAGATGCAGTGGACTTGGCAACGGTGACTAAAGTAGAGGTTGCGGTTGGAGACGTGGACGTAACAGGTATGGACGCAGCTTCCTCGTGTTGGCGTTCGTTAAGTTGCGCTTCGAGACGTTGATGTTCCTGTTTCTAAGGCTGTCCTGTGTACCTAAGGCTTCCATTTGCTCTCGCATTGAAAATCCATCATCTTCTTTCTCTGTCATTATTGTTCGCTCAGTCTCATCATGTGAACTTTCTTCTAATTCTGAAGACTCCCCGGTTACTGATGTTTTGCCGAACTCCTGTTCACACCGCTGTTAGACGTGTTGTTTAACATTTACCCACATGTAATGACTTAATTGTCGTTGTTAAATGGTTGCCGCAATTGACTTAGCTACTATGCAAATGTCGCAGTTATGTACAAACTTTTGTATTTCGGTTTGTAAGTTGGGGTAAAAATATAGACTTTTCAACACAGAAAACATTTCCCTGATACCTTGATCTGTTATAATGTCAATCATTTGATTTTTATCGATGACGTCCGTTAGTTTGATATTGGATCTTACTATATTTAAGTCATTACAATATAAGCAGAAATATCTACTGTTTAATAGAACTCTTTTCATTATTTCAACCAAGTTGCTTTCATCTTTTACGAGTTCTATGTGATTCTGGATTTTTTTACGAATTATTTTCATAAAAACACTTTTTATTGGACAAACATATCTGAATTTTAAGCATATTTATGGGTCTCACGGAAATGTATATATGACGTGTTGCATCTTCTGCTGCACAATGCACGACGAAATATCATTTCCTTCAATGGGATAAGTGGGAATAGCTTCAACCGTATTTACACTAACGTTTTCATGGCATAAAACATTTTTCAAGTTAACAACGTCCGCGTCTGACATTTCAGTAGTATGAGTACTATTTCTACTGATTTTCTTTCCTTTTTAGGTAGGTACTTCACTTCAAAATTATACTCACTCAAAGAGATTTTCCATCTTTGGAGTTTCATTTTTATCTCTAATATTGTTCAACCAAAGAACTTGATCGACCACACTATTGCAAGTAGTTCTGGGTGGATGTTTTGGCTATGTACAGCCTCAAATCATAGTTGGAAGCCGTGGTTAAAACAAATTGTTTTTTAAAGTCTGGACTTTTTAGTATTAGTTCACTTGTTAACAATTTTTTTTAAATTTTGTAGGCTCGACTTCTTCATAAATGTTCGGTAATAGCCAGTAATACCCAGGAATGCCTTTGTGATCTTTAGGAATTACCATAGAAATCATTGCTTTTACTTTGTCCGGGGTTATACCATTGTTCACAATCATGTATCCTAGATAATTTGTAGACAGTTCAGCGAATCTACATTTATTTATTTGTATTTCTAAATTTGATTCTTTAAGAGCCTGTAAAATGTTCCTCAAAGTATGTAAATGCTCCTCAAAACTAGTAGAGAATACTAATATGTCGTGTAGACATACGATTCAAACTTTGGTTATAAACATTTTTAAGTAATTCATAAGCCTTTAAAATGTCGGAGGGGCATTTTTTAACCCGAACGGCATTCTATGAAACTCGAAGTAGCCATTCTTGATCGAAAAAGTTGTTTTCTGTCTATCACGCGGTTCTACCACGATTTGATGAAAATCTTTCACCAAATAATCCTTAAGAAATAAGTGCACTTTCCCAGTTTATCGAGCAGGTCATCAATATTTGGCACGGGGAATCTATCCTCGTCCGTCTGCTTATTCAGTTTCCTATTATCGATTAAAATTCGTCACTGCTTCTGACCATCTCTACTATCATTTTTGGGAACTGCCAAAATGGTCGAAATGTAAGGGCTATTACTTGGTACAATTATTCCCTGATCTACCATTTCCGCAATTTGCATATCGACTTCCTCTGTGTGGCACTCGGGATACTAATATAAATAGTTCAATATAAATTCGCACTTCCGTTTTGTTTTTATTTGATGCGTTATGAT
Source organism: Eristalis tenax (assembly GCA_905231855.2). Classification (NCBI taxonomy): domain Eukaryota; kingdom Metazoa; phylum Arthropoda; class Insecta; order Diptera; family Syrphidae; genus Eristalis; species Eristalis tenax. Next base: position 22,697,427 of record HG993125.1, on the reverse strand, counting down.
ATTTCTGAAAGTCAAATTATTGCCATCTTTATAGAAGACATATTTATACGAAATCAACAAAGACTTTAACCTCGAAGAATCCGCTTTGTTTAAATGCGTTGCAAATCCATGTTCACAAAATCTGTCTTCAAAAGCCTCACCAAAACAAATTGTATTTGCTATTGTAAATATATCTTATTATAAATATTTTAAAACTTTACCTCCCTCTATACTCATTGGGGCCAAAAGACCGATGACCTACCGCTATAATAAATTTATATGCCTCAACTATGCTCTGAGGATTCCTACACAAAATAATTTTCTTAGTCGGTTCGGGTAGATTGAGTTTGAACGATTCTCACGCGATTCTATTATTTGAGTCTGTAAAAGAGTCCGAATCGAATAGGTTAAGGGCCCAGTTCCTGCGCTATGTAATATTATATAAGAGCAAAAGTATTACATATATATTGAGCATAAATATTGAGAATTGAAAGTAGCCTGGGGCCAAAATTTCAAAATTTTCAAACCGTACGATAGAAACTCTACTTTCAGGAGGAGCAAATGCAAAAGGCAGAAGAGATACATCACACCAATCAAAAATACAAGATGCAGCGTTTAGTGGGAAACAACTAGGAGCGAAAAAGAAGAAATATGTTTCAACTAAATAAGAAAAAAAAAATCTGGAAAAAGTTTTGTCTGAAACAAAAAGGGACGAACAATAACGACAGACACAGAGGGAATACATCAGCTGCGTTTGCAATAAACGAAGAAATTCTTTCATCCGACTACAAAGATTTGTGAATAGCGGACTCTGCTGCGACGCGACATACAACATTTCGGCGTGATTGGTCTTCGCCGTGACAAGTTTTTCTCGGAAAAAGCACACAAAGGAGTAAAAATAGCAAACGATGACACGATGGCATAAACGATGTTATGCCATTGTTAACAAATCAAATTGACTTCTTTTGTGAAGATTGCCAACTGGGAAAAATACAACGAGTTTCGCATCCAGTAACTAATAAACGTGCTCAAATAAATGGTGAATGTATTTATTTTTTATATATATATATATTTTATATATATATATATATATTATTTGGCTAGAGGCAGTGAGAACCACTGTCTATATTCTTAATCGAAGTCACCCTGTGAACAATGGTTCGCAGAAAAACCGCATTTAGGGCATCTTAAAATGTTTGGTACAGCTAAGTTCTCAAAAGGAAAAAGCGGAACCCTAAAGCAAAAAAATCTGGTGCGCTATGAACCTTCAAATAAACACTTTAGATTATATGATCCTATTATAATCAGTTGTGACGTAAAATTCAATGAAACTTTGGTTGAAAACCAAACCTTAATCATTTATTACATTACTGATGAGGCTGATGATGAAGTCGTGTTATCAAGTACTAAATCATTACCAGATACAACAAAAAAGGAAGTAGAAGAACAACCACTTGAAGATAATCAAAAGATAGATACTACTTGTAGAAAAGGAAATGAGATGTTTACGAAGTAGAACCAATGAAGTAATACCATCTGGAGCCGAGACTGGATTCGTAGCTATGTTCGTAAAGCCTGAATCATATGAATATGCAATGACGTCTGAGCAGTATTATAACTGAGGACAAGCGATTAACGAAGAATTAAAATCATTAAGTGATAATGATACCTGGGACATTGTTGATAACCCGAAAGAGTGCGAGAATGCCAGCGGGTTTTTAAAGTCAAAACAATGCAAAGGAAGAACCAAAATATAGAGCAAGACTAGTTGCGAAGGGTTATTCTCGCTTTATGGAAGTTCCAAAGGAGTAAAACATAATAAAGACCATTTGTGTCGGTTAAAATGTAAGCATTTCATAATTTGTTATCCGAACGCACCCGGATGAGCGCGCTCTGTGTCTCACTTCGTCAACTGAACTAACTGAACTGGACGATCGGGGATCGCAGCCAACTTCGGGATGATCCTCGAAAGAGTGAATTGCAACCAACTTCGGGCAGATCCTCAATCGTCCAGTCCACTTTCTCACACAGACGCTGAAGCTGTTTGGACAAATCTAAGGAAAACCAACGTGGTAATCTTTTGTTAAAAAAATAAAGTTGCGGATTAAAACTCAGGTGTGTTGTAATGTCACGTGCAACAAGACGCAACCGCAGAGAAGTTGACTGCGAAGTGCCAGAGGAGGAGTATTTGATAAATGATGCCGATTCAACTGCCGCTGGAGTTGCAAATGCCGATAATGCCGTAAATGTGGGCGAGTTGCAGGGAGCCGCTCTGGACAAGGAACTGGCTGACCTCTGGAAGAGGATGTAAATCCTCGAACTAAGGAAACAAATACGTAATCTGTAGGGGGAGTCGGCATCTACGAACAGGTGCAGGACTGACTACGGAGACCTGGAACATGCATTACTGAAGTTCACGGGAGATGACGTATTGCACTTCCTTCGGGACTTTAAAGATGTGATGGAGACGGTCAGTGCTGACTGCAAATTTTTTCCTTGAGTCAACGGCCACCCTAAATTACCGGGAGCTAAGGACAGCAATCATCAGGGAGTTTGACATCGCCGTTTCGCGCCAGGACCTGTACAGGGTGCTGAGCCGTCGAATGTGCAAGAAACAGAAACAAGAGTCGCTCCACTGCTACATCCTCACCGTGCAAGCGATTGGAAATCGCGCAGACATCAACGAACTGGAGGTCAATGACTTCATCGTGAACGGCATAGGATATGTGCCCAACTTTAACCTGTTGATGGGAGCTCGCAGTTTCGAGGATTTTAAGCACCTGGTCAATCGGTATCAGCAAAAGCGGCTTACAGACAATGCCGCTAGACGACAAAAGATGGAAAAGAAGACACCGACCGCCAAAAACGACCCGTTATGCTTCAACTGTTCCCACTGGGACACACTGGGTACTGCCCGTACCCTTTGCGCCCCAACGGATCTTGTTTCCGATGCTGGAGAATTTGATGAAGACCAATGTGATGTTATTTTGTGCCGGTTGAGTGTTGCTTTGATTCACTTTCTGGAGGGCGCAGAATTTACTGACTTTCTTTCCCTTTTTGATACGGGCAGCCCAATAAGTTTTATGAAACTAGTCCTTGAAATTTTATACTTAATAAATATTAGAAAGATGTCAAATTTAATCAAAATTTTTGTTGTGCCTGATGACGCTATGGGTATGCCATTTACTAAGATCAAATTTAAATATCGTAAAGAAACGTTCCTTTCCCTAAGTTTCCTTTCCATAATGTTCTTATCATTACATTATGAATTGTGACTGTATATTGATAGTTTGATTTTGACAACAAAATCTTATTAAATGAACTTAGGTTCAACTATTTGCTAATATTTCAACGGCAAAATATTTAAATCCGAATGTAACGTGGGTATCAATGATCAATGCCTTCCAATATGCTTCCAGTGAAATGAATGTACCTTCTAAACACAAGCTGCTTTCTAAAGCTCCTCCTCCTTTTTGTAGTGAAACATTAAGTTTAAAAAGTTAAAATACTTTTTTAAAACAAATGCCCTAGTTCACCACCTTATTTCGGAGAATGGAAGACTCTCAGTTGTTCGAAACCCATCTCATGTAATATAATATTTCATTTCACCCACCAAACCAGAAATATTAAGAAAAGCATAACTTTACTTGAGAGACAAGTTTAATGTAACAGGTTATAGTACCGTAGGTGCATATTTAATAATCGCCTAGGCCTTTATAAGTTGAGTATCACCAATCCCGGATTTTTTGTTGCGAGACTAAAAACATCCACAAAGACGCAAAATATAACAATGGGTTTATTCACTGTTAACATATCAATAAAAGATTTTACAGAATATTGTTATTGACAAGTACACTTACATTTCGGCAACTATAGGCGGCTTGCGTCCGAACTTGGTGACTTCAGTTGATTTAATGCGAGTTAATTCGGTTGAAATAAACGTAAAAATAAATGCCCGATTACATTTTCTGATCTTATAAAATATTTAACATTCCACCCCCGTGAGGTGCCCGAATCTCATTCGGAAATCTCTGTAGCGTATCGATTTTCAGCGTTGTTTCTGAGAGAATACGTTATAGGACTCTTTTGATGGACTGTACGAGTCGCTCCCAACACCCTCTTGCATGCGGGTTCCCGGGGCAATTGAACACCCATTCAATTCCTTTAGAAGACAACTTCGCTTTAAAGACTTCGATATCAAAAATGAGTTGATGTTGGTCCCAACGAAGTTCGTTCTATTGTCACTTCTGATTCAAAGCGGCACTCCTCGCTTATTTACAAAATTCCTTATGCAGAGAATGCAAGCATCCGTCGATAAGTCAGTCGCTATCTCGAGGTGTAAAGCACGAACGGTGAGACAGGTGAACAGAGCTATGCACCTCTTCTCCCTTCGACGTCCAATGGCGACGTTTATGGGACCAAAATAGTCCAGGTCCGTATACGTAATCAGGTTGGTTACCTTATATTCGTAGGCGATGTGATAGGACGTTTGCTTTCAAATGGTACTGTCGATGCAGCGTCAATCCGACCCAGAACGCGCAACAAACCATTATTACCTAGGTACGGTGAAAGTCTGTATATCCTGCTGTCTTTGCTAACACGTGCACTTTGAGATAACATATCGATGTCAACGCTATAGACATCAATTTGTATTTGGCGGCATATTACACGTTCTGCTTCCCGTAGCTCAAACATATTAAATTCACCATGTGAAGTGTTTTTCTTTCTACAGCAAGCGATAAAACATAACAACCATGCCATTGCCCTTTGCAGCTTTAAGTAAAGCCCTTTGCAGCTAAAATATCTCGGTCGTAATTCATCTTGGCACTCGTATATGGCGAGGCCTTCCGGTTTTTTCGGCCATTCTGCTTCAGGAAACTTGAGAAAGGAAGGACCATTAATCCACTTGTTGCGCACATCAAACTTCCTTTCTACCTTGCTCCATTATGGCTTAACTTATACGAGGATGTGATCGAAACACGAACACATCCATGTTATCCCAACACATGCCGAGGATGTTTCCAGTCGAGGATGCTGTATCGATGTTCATGTCGATTGTTTGTTTTTGATAGTTATTTTTATGGTTACAAACGTTGCGGGTAACCTCCTTAGAATTCGATATCATGATGATGGCTTCATCAACATTGTCAAAACTGTGGACGTAATTATCCACGTAGTGATGATCGATTATGGCTTCAACTTCGGTTCTTCTGTAACAAATCTTGAGGCATAGTGATTCTTTATGAAGTTGGCTATACAAGGTGAACAGATGGATCCGAAAGTCATGGCTTCCATTACGTACAAATTAATTTTTTGGTCTTCTTTTTCTGGCCAGAGAAAGTGCTGCGAGTGCTGATCCTTAGGCAGGACCAGCACTTGATGGAACATCTCTCTGATGTCTCCTATTACTGCTATTGACCGCAAGCGAAAGTTTAGTAGTGCTGCTATCAAAGGCCTGTATCGTCGGGTCCTTTCAGTGGAAATGAATTCAATGAGACACCATTTACCCTTAGCGTCGAAAACTAAACGAATCTTCGGGTTCTTCACACCGAAGTGTGGGAGATACCACGTTCTCGGTGAGTCTACCATTGCAGTCTTTCAGCTAGTTGGTAACTTCTTAGTAATCTGGGATTCTCTTCCTTCCATAGCAATCCTGCTATAGCGGTTGTCCAAACCTGCAGTCCAAGTCGTTAAAATCCTTAGCGCCCTCTTGCCCTCTGGCCTCCGCTTATTAAAACGTTAGACTTCTCTGTAATGGTCTCTCCGCCAAACAACCGCAAGCTGAGATCCTTAGGTCTTCCAGTTAATTGAAGCCGCTTAACCAGGGCGTTCGCTCGCCGTCATTGTTTTCGTTGTTTTCACTTTCTGGTTGCACGTCCATTTGATGAAGCGATTGGTGATGCATCTTCACGCAGTTATCAACTCCGCATGTTTTTCGGGTCTTGCAGACTCTCAAGTTGTGACCAAACTGTAACCAACCGAAACAAAGTTTATTCCGCTTTACGAACTGACACTTTTCTGGGTTGCCCAATTTTTTGAAAGTGTCACATTGAACTACAGGATGGGATAGTTCCTTACAATATCGGCACCTTTGGTTCACGTTGGTTGATGGTGAACTTTCGATTCTTAGCCATGAGTGAAAGTCGTCGAGATGATACAAATGAGTCGAGCCATGCGGTTTAACAATTCGTTGATTCCTTTATTGTAGCATGCGGTAAAATGTTCACACTGACTTGGGCCCACTCCAACATCTTGCTCATTGGTAGCTTTCCTACTACTTCATCTAACAAAGTTGGATTAGCCAAATGATGATGCATGCCACTTGCCTCCAAGAATACCGTTAAATTTTGCAACTTCGTAGCAAACGGTATTATCATATCTAATCCAGAGTCAATTGACTCTGGACAAGGCATTCTGGACGTCCAAACCGAAATTTTAATTGAGACATAACTCGATCCACGTTGTCCGGATGAATGAGCAAGGACTCGACGACGGAACATATTTTCTAACCTGCTGTAGTTGAATATACCCGTAGATTCAAGAAAGGCCGTGCAGAATATCGGCCACTCTTCTGGTTTGCCATGGAATTCTGGTAAATCGAAAATAATTGCGATGCTTGTTGGTTCAGCTGAGATGGTAATGGTGCGGATTGTGCTTGCCAGTCGAAATTAATTGCGATGCTTGTTGGTTCAGCTGAGATGGTAATGATGCGGATTGTGCTTGCAGAAACGTTAGTTGAGGTTCAGGCAATGACGAAGGCTGGATTAAATTTGGCGTTGGCAAAGTGAACGAAACCGTTTGCTGATATACGTATCGTTGGTGATCAACTCCTTGTAGACCAAGGGCTGGCAAGAATGTTGGAATTGAACTCCCATTAGCAGATCCACCTCGCATATAATCGATAACACTTAATGGGATGGTCTTACCAGGCTGAGACAAGGGAACGGGCGCTGGTGGCCAAGAGTATGGTGAGTAGAGCATTTGTGTAGATTTTGAATCGGGAAAACCATAAAAATTAAAAGAAGACATAGATGCAGTGGACTTGGCAACGGTGACTAAACTAGAGGTTGCGGTTGGAGACGTGGACGTAACAGGTATGGACGCAGCTTCCTCGTGTTGGCGTTCGTTAAGCTGCGCTTCGAGACGTTGATGTTCCTGTTTCTAAGGCTGTCCTGTGTACATAAGGCTTCCATTTGCTCTCGCATTGAAAATCCATCATCTTCTTTCGCTGTCATTATTGTTCGCTCAGTCTCATCATGTGAACTTTCTTCTAATTCTGAAGACTCCCCGGTTCCTGATGTTTTGCCGAACTCCTGATCACACCGCTGTTAGACGTGTTGTTTAACATTTACCCACATGTAATGACTTAATTGTCGTTGTTAAATGGTTGCCGCAATTGACATAGCTACTATGCAAATGTCGCAGTTATGTACAAACTTTTGTATTTCGGTTTGTAAGTTGGGATAGAAATATAGACTTTTCAACACAGAAAACATTTCCCTGATACCTTGATCTGTTATAATGTCAATCATTTGATTTTTATCGATGACGTCCGTTAGTTTGATATTGGATCTTACTATATTTAAGTTTTGAAATTCTACAAATAATGAAAAGTCATTACAATATAAGCAGAAATATCTACTGTTTAATAGAACTCTTTTCATTATTTCAACCAAGTTGCTTTCATCTTTTACGAGTTCTATGTGATTCTGGATTTTTTTACGAATTATTTTCATAAAAACACTTTCTATTGGACAAACATATCTGAATGTTAAGCATATTTATGGGTCTCACGGAAATGTATATATGACGTGTTGCATCTTCTGCTGCACAATGCACGACGAAATATCATTTCCTTCAATCACACTATTGCAAGTAGTTCTGGGTGGATGTTTTGGCTATGTACAGCCTCAAATCATAGTTGGAAGCCGTGGTTAAAACAAATTGTTTTTTAAGGTCTGGACTTTTTATTTTTTTGTTTGATTCTTTAAGAGCCTGTAAAATGTTCCTCAAAGTATGTAAATGCTCCTCAAAACTAGTAGAGAATACTTTGCACACTTTGGTTATAAATATTTTTAAGTAATTCATGTCTTTAAAATGTCGGAGGGGCATTTTTTAATCCGAACGGCATTCTATGAAACTCGAAGTAGCCATTCTTGATCGAAAAAGTTGTTTTCTGTCTATCACGCGGTTCTACCACGATTTGATGAAAACCTTTCACCAAATAATCCTTAAGAAATAAGTGCACTTTCCCAGTTTATCGAGCAGGTCATCAATATTTGGCATGGGGAATCTATCCTCGTCCGTCTGCTTATTCAGTTTCCTATTATCGATTAAAATTCGCCACTGCTTCTGACCATCTCTACTATCTTTTTTGGGAACTGCCCAAATGGTCGAAATATAAGGGCTATTACTTGGTACAATTATTCCCTGATCTACCATTTCCGCAATTTGCCTATCGACTTCCTCTGTGTGGCACTCGGGATACTAATATAAATAGTTTAATATAAATTCGCACTTCCGTTTTGTTTTTATTTGATGCGTTATGAGATTTCTGAAAGTCAAATAATTGCCATCTTTATAGAAGACAGATTTATACGAAATCAACAACGACTTTAACCTCGAAGAATCCGCTTTGTTTAAATGTGTTGCAAATCGATGGTCACAAAATCTGTCTTCAAAAGCCTCACCAAAACAACTCCTATAATAATTTTATATGCCTCAACTATGCTCTGAGGATTCCTACACAAAATAATTTTCTTAGTCGGTTCGGGTAGATTGATTTTGAACGATTCTAACGCGATTCTATTATTTGAGTCTGTAAAAGAGTCCGAATCGAATAGGTTAAGGGCCCAGTTCCTACGCTATGTAATATTATATAATAGGAAAAGTATGACATATATATTGAGCATAAATATTGAGAATTGAAAGTAGCCTGGGGCCAAAATTTCAAAATTTTCAAACCGTTTGGTGCAATATCAAAGAATACCGTACGATAGAAACTCTATTTTCAGGAGGATCAAATGCAAAAGGCAGAAGAGATACATCACACCAATCAAAAATACAAGATGCAGCGTTTAGTGGGAAACACCTAGGAGCGAAAAAGAAGTATGTTTCAACTAAATAAGAAAAAAAAATTGGAAAAAGTTTTGTCTGAAACAAAAAGGGACGAACAATAACGACTGACACAGAGGGAATACATCAGCTGCGTTTGCAATAAACGAAGACATTCTTTCATCCGACTACAAAGATTTGTGAATAGCGGACTCTGCTGCGACGCGACATATAACATTTCGGCGTGATTGGTCTTCGCCGTGACAAGTTTTTCTCGGAAAAAGCACACAAAGGAGTAAAAATAGCAAACGATGACACGATGGCATAAACGATGTTATGCCATTGTAAACAAATCAAATTGACTTCTTTTGTGAAGATTGCCAACTAGGAAAAATACAACGAGCTTCGCATCCAGTAGCTAATAAACGTGCTCAAATAAAAGGTGAATGTATTCACATGGACTTGTGTGGTCCGATGAAAGTAGTTGGAATTGGTGGTGCGAAGTATTTTATGCTTTTAAAAGATGAAGCAACTCGATTCCGATTGGTTTACTTTTTGGAGCACCAATCAGAGATGACAAATAAAAAGAATGCGATGCGACAACGGTAAAGAATTCATTAATAGAAATATCCTTAGACTACTTGGTAGAAATGGTATAGCCCTAGACCGATATGCACCATATACACCGGAATAAAACGGGTTTATAGAAAGAGACAATAAGACCGTTCAAGAGTCAGCAAGAATCGAGCTGGTTTCTAGTGGATTACCAAAAACACTTTGGCTAGAGGCAGTGAGAACCACTGTCTATATTCTTAATCGAAGTCACCCTGTGAACAATGGTTCGCAGAAAAACCGCATTTAGGGCATCTTAAAATGTTTGGTACAGCAAAGTTCTCAAAAGGAAAAAGCGGAACCCTAAAGCAAAAAAATCTGGTGCGCTATGAACCTTCAAATAAACACTTTAGATTATATGATCCTATTATAATCAGTTGTGACGTAAAATTCAATGAAACTTTGGTTGAAAACCAAACCTTAATCATTTATTACATTACTGATGAGGCTGATGATGAAGTCGTGTTATCAAGTACTAAATCATTACCAGATACAACGAAAAAGGAAGTAGAAGAACAACCACTTGAAGATAATCAAAAGATAGATACTACTTGTAGAAAAGGAAATGAGATGTTTACGAAGTAGAACCAATGAAGTAATACCATCTGGAGCCGAGACTGGATTCGTAGCTATGTTCGTAAAGCCTGAATCATATGAAGATGCAATGACGTCTGAGCAGTATTATAACTGAGGACAAGCGATTAACGAAGAATTAAAATCATTAAGTGATAATGATACCTGGGACATTGTTGATAACCCGAAAGAGTGCGAGAATGCCAGCGGGTTTTTAAAGTCAAAACAATGCAAAGGAAGAACCAAAATATAGAGCAAGACTAGTTGCGAAGGGTTATTCTCGCTTTATGGAAGTTCCAAAGGAGTAAAACATAATAAAGACCATTTGTGTCGGTTAAAATGTAAGCATTTCATAATTTGTTATCCGAACGCACCCGGATGAGCGCGCTCTGTGTCTCACTTCGTCAACTGAACTAACTGAACTGGACGATCGGAGATCGCAGCCAACTTCGGGATGATCCTCGAAAGAGTGAATTGCAGCCAACTTCGGGCAGATCCTCAATCGTCCAGTCCACTTTCTCACACAGACGCTGAAGCTGTTTGGACAAATCTAAGGAAAACTAACGTGGTAATCTTTTGTTAAAAAAATAAAGTTGCGGATTAAAACTCAGGTGTGTTGTAATGTCACGTGCAACAAGACGCAACCGCAGAGAAGTTGACTGCGAAGTGCCAGAGGAGGAGTATTTGATAAATGATGCCGATTCAGCTGCCGCTGGAGTTGCAAATGCCGATAATGCCGTAAATGTGGGCGAGTTGCAGGGAGCCGCTCTGGACAAGGAACTGGCTGACCTCTGGAAGAGGATGTAAATCCTCGAACTAAGGAAACAAATACGTAATCTGTAGGGGGAGTCGGCATCTACGAACAGGTGCAGGACTGACTACGGAGACCTGGAACATGCATTACTGAAGTTCACGGGAGATGACGTATTGCACTTCCTTCGGGACTTTAAAGATGTGATGGAGACGGTCAGTGCTGACTGCAAATGTTTTCCTTGAGTCAACGGCCACCCTAAATTACCGGGAGCTAAGGACAGCAATCATCAGGGAGTTTGACATCGCCGTTTCGCGCCAGGACCTGTACAGGGTGCTGAGCCGTCGAATGTGCAAGAAACAGAAACAAGAGTCGCTCCACTGCTACATCCTCACCGTGCAAGCGATTGGAAATCGCGCAGACATCAACGAACTGGAGGTCAATGACTTCATCGTGAACGGCATAGGATATGTGCCCAACTTTAACCTGTTGATGGGAGCTCGCAGTTTCGAGGATTTTAAGCACCTGGTCAATCGGTATCAGCAAAAGCGGCTTACAGACAATGCCGCTAGACGACAAAAGATGGAAAAGAAGACACCGACCGCCAAAAACGACCCGTTATGCTTCAACTGTTCCCACTGGGACACACTGGGTACTGCCCGTACCCTTTGCGCCCCAACGGATCTTGTTTCCGATGCTGGAGAATTTGATGAAGACCAATGTGATGTTATTTTGTGCCGGTTGAGTGTTGCTTTGATTCACTTTCTGGAGGGCGCAGAATTTACTGACTTTCTTTCCCTTTTTGATACGGGCAGCCCAATTAGTTTTATGAAACTAGTCCTTGAAATTTTATACTTAATAAATATTAGAAAGATGTCAAATTTAATCAAAATTTTTGTTGTGCCTGATGACGCTATGGGTATGCCATTTACTAAGATCAAATTTAAATATCGTAAAGAAACGTTCCTTTCCCTAAGTTTCCTTTCCATAATGTTCTTATCATTACATTATGAATTGTGACTGTATATTGATAGTTTGATTTTGACAACAAAATCTTATTAAATGAACTTCGGTTCAACTATTTGCTAATATTTCAACGGCAAAATATTTAAATCCGAATGTAACGTGGGTATCAATGATCAATGCCTTCCAATATGCTTCCAGTGAAATGAATGTACCTTCTAAACACAAGCTGCTTTCTAAAGCTCCTCCTCCTTTTTGTAGTGAAACATTAAGTTTAAAAAGTTAAAATACTTTTTTAAAACAAATGCCCTAGTTCACCACCTTATTTCGGAGAATGGAAGACTCTCAGTTGTTCGAAACCCATCTCATGTAATATAATATTTCATTTCACCCACCAAACCAGAAATATTAAGAAAAGCATAACTTTACTTGAGAGACAAGTTTAATGTAACAGGTTATAGTACCGTAGGTGCATATTTAATAATCGCCTAGGCCTTTATAAGTTGAGTATCACCAATCCCGGATTTTTTGTTGCGAGACTAAAAACATCCACAAAGACGCAAAATATAACAATGGGTTTATTCACTGTTAACATATCAATAAAAGATTTTACAGAATATTGTTATTGACAAGTACACTTACATTTCGGCAACTATAGGCGGCTTGCGTCCGAACTTGGTGACTTCAGTTGATTTAATGCTAGTTAATTCGGTTGAAATAAACGTAAAAATAAATGCCCGATTACATTTTCTGATCTTATAAAATATTTAACATTCCACCCCCGTGAGGTGCCCGAATCTCATTCGGAAATCTCTGTAGCGTATCGATTTTCAGCGTTGTTTCTGAGAGAATACGTTATAGGACTCTTTTGATGGACTGTACGAGTCGCTCCCAACACCCTCTTGCATGCGGGTTCCCGGGGCAATTGAACACCCATTCAATTCCTTTAGAAGACAACTTCGCTTTGAAGACTTCGATATCAAAAATGAGTTGATGTTGGTCCCAACGAAGTTCGTTCCATTGTCACTTCTGATGCAAAGCGGCACTCCTCGCTTATTTACAAAATTCCTTATGCAGAGAATGCAAGCATCCGTCGATAAGTCAGTCGCTGTCTCGAGGTGTAAAGCACGAACGGTGAGACAGGTGAACAGAGCTATGCACCTCTTCTCCCTTCGACGTCCAATGACGACGTTTATGGGACCAAAATAGTCCAGGTCCGTATACGTAATCAGGTTGGTTACCTTATATTCGTAGGCGATGTGATAGGACGTTTGCTTTCAAATGGTACTGTCGATGCAGCGTCAATCCGACCCAGAACGCGCAACAAACCATTATTACCTAGGTACGGTGAAAGTCTGTATATCCTGCTGTCTTTGCTAACACGTGCACTTTGAGATAACATATCGATGTCAACGCTATAGACATCAATTTGTATTTGGCGGCATATTACACGTTCTGCTTCCCGTAGCTCAAACATATTAAATTCACCATGTGAAGTGTTTTTCTTTCTACAGCAAGCGATAAAACGTAACAACCAAGCCATTGCCCTTTGCAGCTTTAAGTATGTTGAGAATCTCTTAGGGTCGAAGAAGAGGTTTTTAAAAAGGTCTGCATGTAGCACATATCTCGGTCGTAATTCATCTTGGCACTCGTATATGGCGAGGCCTTCCGGTTTTTTCGGCCATTCTGCTTCAGGAAACTTGAGAAAGGAAGGACCATTAATCCACTTGTTGCGCACATCAAACTTCCTTTCTACCTTGCTCCATTATGGCTTAACTTATACGAGGATGTGATCGAAACACGAACACATCCATGTTATCCCAACACATGCCGAGGATGTTTCCAGTCGAGGATGCTGTATCGATGTTCATGTCGATTGTTTGTTTTTGATAGTTATTTTTATGGTTACAAACGTTGCGGGTAACCTCCTTAGAATTCGATATCACGATGATGGCTTCATCAACATTGTCAAAACTGTGGACGTAATTATCCACGTAGTGATGATCGATTATGGCTTCAACTTCGGTTCTTCTGTAACAAATCTTGAGGCATAGTGATTCTTTATGAAGTTGGCTATACAAGGTGAACAGATGGATCCGAAAGTCATGGCTTCCATTACGTACAAATTAATTTTTTGGTCTTCTTTTTCTGGCCAGAGAAAGTGCTGCGAGTGCTGATCCTTAGGCAGGACCAGCACTTGATGGAACATCTCTCTGATGTCTCCTATTACTGCTATTGACCGCAAGCGAAAGTTTAGTAGTGCTGCTATCAAAGGCCTGTATCGTCGGGTCCTTTCAGTGGAAATGAATTCAATGAGACACCATTTACCCTTAGCGTCGAAAACTAAACGAATCTTCGGGTTCTTCACACCGAAGTGTGGGAGATACCACGTTCTCGGTGAGTCTACCATTGCAGTCTTTCAGCTAGTTGGTAACTTCTTAGTAATCTGGGATTCTCTTCCTTCCATAGCAATCCTGCTATAGCGGTTGTCCAAACCTGCAGTCCAAGTCGTTAAAATCCTTAGCGCCCTCTTGCCCTCTGGCCTCCGCTTATTAAAACATCAGACTTCTCTGTAATGGTCTCTCCGCCAAACAACCGCAAGCTGAGATCCTTAGGTCTTCCAGTTAAATGAAGCCGCTTAGCCAGGGCGTTCGCTCGACATCATTGTTTTCGTTGTTTTCACTCTGGTTGCACGTCCATTTGATGAAGCGATTGGTGATGCATCTTCACGCAGTTATCAACTCCGCATGTTTTTCGGGTCTTGCAGACTCTCAAGTTGTGACCAAACTGTAACCAACCGAAACAAAGTTTATTCCGCTTTACGAACTGACACTTTTCTGGGTTGCCCAATTTTTTGAAAGTGTCACATTGAACTACAGGATGGGATAGTTCCTTACAATATCGGCACCTTTGGTTCACGTTGGTTGATGGTGAACTTTCGATTCTTAGCCATGAGTGAAAGTCGTCGAGATGATACAAATGAGTCGAGCCATGCGGTTTAACAATTCGTTGATTCCTTTATTGTAGCATGCGGTAAAATGTTCACGCTGACTTGGGCCCACTCCAACATCTTGCTCATTGGTAGCTTTCCTACTACTTCATCTAACAAAGTTGGATTAGCCAAATGATGATGCATGCCACTTGCCTCCAAGAATACCGTTAAATTTTGCAACTTCGTAGCAAACGGTATTATCATATCTAATCCAGAGTCAATTGACTCTGGACAAGGCATTCTGGACGTCCAAACCGAAATTTTAATTGAGACATAACTCGATCCACGTTGTCCGGATGAATGAGCAAGGACTCGACGACGGAACATATTTTCTAACCTGCTGTAGTTGAATATACCCGTAGATTCAAGAAAGGCCGTGCAGAATATCGGCCACTCTTCTGGTTTGCCATGGAATTCTGGTAAATCGTGTAACTTTCGATGACTTTCAAAGCCAGTCGAAAATAATTGCGATGCTTGTTGGTTCAGCTGAGATGGTAATGGTGCGGATTGTGCTTGCAGAAACGTTAGTTGAGGTTCAGGCAATGACGAAGGCTGGATTAAATTTGGCGTTGGCAAAGTGAACGAAACCGTTTGGTGATATACGTATCGTTGGTGATCAACTCCTTGTAGACCAAGGGCTGGCAAGAATGTTGGAATTGAACTCCCATTAGCAGATCCACCTCGCATATAATCGATAACACTTAATGGGATGGTCTTACCAGGCTGAGACAAGGGAACAGGCGCTGGTGGCCAAGAGTATGGTGAGTAGGACATTTGTGTAGATTTTGAATCGGGAAAACCATAAAAATTAAAAGAAGACATAGATGCAGTGGACTTGGCAACGGTGACTAAACTAGAGGTTGCGGTTGGAGACGTG
Organism: Eristalis tenax; assembly: GCA_905231855.2. Taxonomy (NCBI): domain Eukaryota; kingdom Metazoa; phylum Arthropoda; class Insecta; order Diptera; family Syrphidae; genus Eristalis; species Eristalis tenax. The sequence goes on along the minus strand of HG993125.1, from coordinate 22,681,626 downwards.
GACGTAACAGGTATGGACGCAGCTTCCTCGTGTTGGCGTTCGTTAAGTTGCGCTTCGAGACGTTGATGTTCCTGTTTCTAAGGCTGTCCTGTGTACATAAGGCTTCCATTTGCTCTCGCATTGAAAATCCATCATCTTCTTTCGCTGTCATTATTGTTCGCTCAGTCTCATCATGTGAACTTTCTTCTAATTCTGAAGACTCCCCGGTTCCTGATGTTTTGCCGAACTCCTGATCACACCGCTGTTAGACGTGTTGTTTAACATTTACCCACATGTAATGACTTAATTGTCGTTGTTATATGGTTTGCGCAATTGACATAGCTACTATGCAAATGTCGCAGTTATGTACAAACTTTTGTATTTCGGTTTGTAAGTTGGGATAGAAATATAGACTTTTCAACACAGAAAACATTTCCCTGATACCTTGATCTGTTATAATGTCAATCATTTGATTTTTATCGATGACGTCCGTTAGTTTGATATTGGATCTTACTATATTTAAGTTTTGAAATTCTACAAATAATGAAAAGTCATTACAATATAAGCAGAAATATCTACTGTTTAATAGAACTCTTTTCATTATTTCAACCAAGTTGCTTTCATCTTTTACGAGTTCTATGTGATTCTGGATTTTTTTACGAATTATTTTCATAAAAACACTTTCTATTGGACAAATATATCTGAATGTTAAGCATATTTATGGGTCTCACGGAAATGTATATATGACGTGTTGCATCTTCTGCTGCACAATGCACGACGAAATATCATTTCCTTCAATCACACTATTGCAAGTAGTTCTGGGTGGATGTTTTGGCTATGTACAGCCTCAAATCATAGTTGGAAGCCGTGGTTAAAACAAATTGTTTTTTAAGGTCTGGACTTTTTATTTTTTTTTGATTCTTTAAGAGCCTGTAAAATGTTCCTCAAAGTATGTAAATGCTCCTCAAAACTAGTAGAGAATACTTTGCAGACTTTGGTTATAAATATTTTTAAGTAATTCATGTCTTTAAAATGTCGGAGGGGCATTTTTTAATCCGAACGGCATTCTATGAAACTCGAAGTAGCCATTCTTGATCGAAAAAGTTGTTTTCTGTCTATCACGCGGTTCTACCACGATTTGATGAAAACCTTTCACCAAATAATCCTTAAGAAATAAGTGCACTTTCCCAGTTTATCGAGCAGGTCATCAATATTTGGCATGGGGAATCTATCCTCGTCCGTCTGCTTATTCAGTTTCCTATTATCGATTAAAATTCGCCACTGCTTCTGACCATCTCTACTATCTTTTTTGGGAACTGCCCAAATGGTCGAAATATAAGGGCTATTACTTGGTACAATTATTCCCTGATCTACCATTTCCGCAATTTGCCTATCGACTTCCTCTGTGTGGCACTCGGGATACTAATATAAATAGTTTAATATAAATTCGCACTTCCGTTTTGTTTTTATTTGATGCGTTATGAGATTTCTGAAAGTCAAATAATTGCCATCTTTATAGAAGACAGATTTATACGAAATCAACAACGACATTAACCTCGAAGAATCCGCTTTGTTTAAATGTGTTGCAAATCGATGGTCACAAAATCTGTCTTCAAAAGCCTCACCAAAACAACTCCTATAATAATTTTATATGCCTCAACTATGCTCTGAGGATTCCTACACAAAATAATTTTCTTAGTCGGTTCGGGTAGATTGATTTTGAACGATTCTAACGCGATTCTATTATTTGAGTCTGTAAAAGAGTCCGAATCGAATAGGTTAAGGGCCCAGTTCCTACGCTATGTAATATTATATAATAGGAAAAGTATGACATATATATTGAGCATAAATATTGAGAATTGAAAGTAGCCTGGGGCCAAAATTTCAAAATTTTCAAACCGTTTGGTGCAATATCAAAGAATACCGTACGATAGAAACTCTATTTTCTGGAGGATCAAATGCAAAAGGCAGAAGAGATACATCACACCAATCAAAAATACAAGATGCAGCGTTTAGTGGGAAACAACTAGGAGCGAAAAAGAAGTATGTTTCAACTAAATAAGAAAAAAAAAATTGGAAAAAGTTTTGTCTGAAACAAAAAGGGACGAACAATAACGACTGACACAGAGGGAATACATCAGCTGCGTTTGCAATAAACGAAGACATTCTTTCATCCGACTACAAAGATTTGTGAATAGCGGACTCTGCTGCGACGCGACATACAACATTTCGGCGTGATTGGTCTTCGCCGTGACAAGTTTTTCTCGGAAAAAGCACACAAAGGAGTAAAAATAGCAAACGATGACACGATGGCATAAACGATGTTATGCCATTGTTAACAAATCAAATTGACTTCTTTTGTGAAGATTGCCAACTGGGAAAAATACAACGAGCTTCGCATCCAGTAGCTAATAAACGTGCTCAAATAAAAGGTGAATGTATTCACATGGACTTGTGTGGTCCGATGAAAGTAGTTCGAATTGGTGGTGCGAAGTATTTTATGCTTTTAAAAGATGAAGCAACTCGATTCCGATTGGTTTACTTTTTGGAGCACCAATCAGAGATGCCAAATAAAAAGAATGCGATGCGACAACGGTAAAGAATTCATTAATAGAAATATCCTTAGACTACTTGGTAGAAATGGTATAGCCCTAGACCGATATGCACCATATACACCGGAATAAAACGGGTTTATAGAAAGAGACAATAAGACCGTTCAAGAGTCAGCAAGAATCGAGCTGGTTTCTAGTGGATTACCAAAAACACTTTGGTTAGAGGCAGTGAGAACCACTGTCTATATTCTTAATCGAAGTCACCCTGTGAACAATGGTTCGCAGAAAAACCGCATTTAGGGCATCTTAAAATGTTTGGTACAGCAAAGTTCTCAAAAGGAAAAAGCGGAACCCTAAAGCAAAAAAATCTGGTGCGCTATGAACCTTCAAATAAACACTTTAGATTATATGATCCTATTATAATCAGTTGTGACGTAAAATTCAATGAAACTTTGGTTGAAAACCAAACCTTAATCATTTATTACATTACTGATGAGGCTGATGATGAAGTCGTGTTATCAAGTACTAAATCATTACCAGATACAACAAAAAAGGAAGTAGAAGAACAACCACTTGAAGATAATCAAAAGATAGATACTACTTGTAGAAAAGGAAATGAGATGTTTACGAAGTAGAACCAATGAAGTAATACCATCTGGAGCCGAGACTGGATTCGTAGCTATGTTCGTAAAGCCTGAATCATATGAAGATGCAATGACGTCTGAGCAGTATTATAACTGAGGACAAGCGATTAACGAAGAATTAAAATCATTAAGTGATAATGATACCTGGGACATTGTTGATAACCCGAAAGAGTGCGAGAATGCCAGCGGGTTTTTAAAGTCAAAACAATGCAAAGGAAGAACCAAAATATAGAGCAAGACTAGTTGCGAAGGGTTATTCTCGCTTTATGGAAGTTCCAAAGGAGTAAAACATAATAAAGACCATTTGTGTCGGTTAAAATGTAAGCATTTCATAATTTGTTATCCGAACGCACCCGGATGAGCGCGCTCTGTGTCTCACTTCGTCAACTGAACTAACTGAACTGGACGATCGGGGATCGCAGCCAACTTCGGGATGATCCTCGAAAGAGTGAATTGCAACCAACTTCGGGCAGATCCTCAATCGTCCAGTCCACTTTCTCACACAGACGCTGAAGCTGTTTGGACAAATCTAAGGAAAACCAACGTGGTAATCTTTTGTTAAAAAAATAAAGTTGCGGATTAAAACTCAGGTGTGTTGTAATGTCACGTGCAACAAGACGCAACCGCAGAGAAGTTGACTGCGAAGTGCCAGAGGAGGAGTATTTGATAAATGATGCCGATTCAGCTGCCGCTGGAGTTGCAAATGCCGATAATGCCGTAAATGTGGGCGAGTTGCAGGGAGCCGCTCTGGACAAGGAACTGGCTGACCTCTGGAAGAGGATGTAAATCCTCGAACTAAGGAAACAAATACGTAATCTGTAGGGGGAGTCGGCATCTACGAACAGGTGCAGGACTGACTACGGAGACCTGGAACATGCATTACTGAAGTTCACGGGAGATGACGTATTGCACTTCCTTCGGGACTTTAAAGATGTGATGGAGACGGTCAGTGCTGACTGCAAATGTTTTCCTTGAGTCAACGGCCACCCTAAATTACCGGGAGCTAAGGACAGCAATCATCAGGGAGTTTGACATCGCCGTTTCGCGCCAGGACCTGTACAGGGTGCTGAGCCGTCGAATGTGCAAGAAACAGAAACAAGAGTCGCTCCACTGCTACATCCTCACCGTGCAAGCGATTGGAAATCGCGCAGACATCAACGAACTGGAGGTCAATGACTTCATCGTGAACGGCATAGGAGATGTGCCCAACTTTAGCCTGTTGATGGGAGCTCGCAGTTTCGAGGATTTTAAGCAACTGGTCAATCGGTATCAGCAAAAGCGGCTTACAGACAATGCCGCTAGGCGACAAAAGATGGAAAAGAAGACACCGACCGCCAAAAATGACCCGTTATGCTTCAACTGTTCCCACTGGGACACACTGGGTACTGCCCGTACCCTTTGCGCCCCAACGGATCTTGTTTCCGATGTTGGAGAATTTGATGAAGACCAATGTGATGTTATTTTGTGCCGGTTGAGTGTTGCTTTGATTCACTTTCTGGAGGGCGCAGAATTTACTGACTTTCTTTCCCTTTTTGATACGGGCAGCCCAATTAGTTTTATGAAACTAGTCCTTGAAATTGTATACTTAATAAAATTTAGAAAGGCATCAAATTTAATCAAAATTTTTGTTGTGCCTGATGACGCTATGGGTATCCATTGATTAAGGTCAAATTTAAATATCGTAAAGAAACGTTCCTTTCCCTAAGGGTGAACAGTAAGCTCTGCGCACTGCCAGATGAATCGTGAACGGTTCTAGATAGATATAGCCTTTTGAAAATTGATTATCCTGTTGCCGTCGTTAATGCGTGTAATACAAGGCCGGTTGTTGAAGTTGAGTCAACTGCGATTAGTAATAAATTTAGTCCCGGTCCAGGCATATTTAATATTGAAGTAGCCGCTGATCAAGTCGAGTTGCCAAAGTGAATGACGTGATTGTAGATTCCTATATTTCTCCGAAAGATGTGAAGATAGAATCATTAGATTATGAAATGAGGATTCATTTGAGTACTGATATGCCGTTTGAGTGTGCACCTCGACGACTTTCCTATGCCGAACGTTCTAGGGTCCAATCCTTAGTTAGCCAATTAGAAAAAGATGGGATAATTAGTTCAAGTAGTTCACCTTTTGCCTCTCCGACAGTGTTGATGAAAAAAAAAGAGTGGAGAAATACGAATGCGCGTTGACTATCGTGCTCGCAAGAAGAAAACTATTCGAAACTATCAACCATTGCCGCTTACTGAGGCCTGGGAGGGAAAAATTACTTCTCGCTCCTAGACTTGAAAAGCGGGTTCCACCAAGTCAGAGTCCGTTCCCCTCACAGCCTTTGTTACCCCCAACGTAATGCAGGAATATATGAGAATGCCGTTCGGGCTCAAGAATGCCCCGGCTGTAGTTCAGTGGTTCATCAATGTTTTTTTTTCGTGATCTCATTGATTCAGGCCACAAAGTGGCCTATATGGATGACAAACTGGTTGCTAATGCCGATTTTGACGAGCATTTGCACTTACTAGGAATGGTTCTGAGACAGATTCCGCAGCGAAATTTCAAGCTTAACCTTAACAAATGTAAGTTTTGCTATACTCAGATAGAACACTGGGGATATGCTCTTACGGCAGATGGTATTGCGCCGAGTGACTCTCACATTGTTGCTATAGAAAGGTACAATGCAATAAAATCAGAAGCAGCTGCAGTCCTGCATCTGGTTGTTTCCCTACTTCAGACGATTTGTACCTTCATTTTCTCGATTTGCCAAATTTGGACGACAAATGCCGTGCTGCATTTATAGAATTGAAATCTAGACTAGTCGAGGCTCCAGTTCTCGCTGTTTACAATCCTCCTAAGGAAACCGAACTTCATTCTGACGCCAATTCGATTGGCTTTGGAGCCGTTCTTCTACAAAGACAGTACGATGAAAAACTTCATCCGATATCGTACTTCTCAAAAACAACTTCGGCTGCCGAGTCCAGGTATGACAGTTTTGAGCTTGAGACGCTCGACATAATTTATGCTCTGAGACGTTTCCGGGCTTACTTGGAGGGGATACCCTTCAATATTGTAACTGATTGTAGCTCGCTTGCGATGACACTAGGGAAGAAACATGTTAATCCTCGAATTATCTAAAGTGTGTCATGTATGCCGCTCCCACCCGCGCTAACGAGAGAAACTTGTTCAATATACCGAAAAAGCCGTTGCCGTTTGACACCTTACACCTGGATCATTTTGGTCCGCTGGTCCCAAAAGCTTTTACAGATAGAGTTTGCGATTAACAAAATATTCACCCAGTATGCTGTTATTTTGGTGTTGAGCAGCGGGAGAAATTCGTTGACGCATTCACGGAACATGTAGATGATAAGTTGGGCTCATATGAACCTCGCGACATCTTACGTATTAAGGCGAACGCTTCTGTAGGTATCGACGATTCCCAGGATTATAGTCTGAGTTATTTCCTGAGGCATAGCAAGGGATCAAAGAGTTATGAGGTCGGCGATAATGTTGTTATGTCAAACGTCGACACTATTGCTATGTCGTACATAAAGTCCTAGTGCTTAGGGACATCGAAAATTGCCAGTTGACTCAACCAACTTACGACGCAGTTGTCGAAGCGAATAGAATGAGACTGTGGCAGTCTGAACCTGAAGAAGAGGCTGTATGTATCGGGAGCCGGAGCCAAACTCCGACCCCATGTGCCGAACAGCTTCAGCTGATTTTTTGTATGTCATTGTTCGTGGTCGACCAATCAGGTCGCAGCCAACTTCGAGATGATCCGAAGTTGAAGCAAACGTTGTAATCTTTTAAAATACCAACAAAAAAATACCGGATCGTCAAGAACTTGGAACTCAAAATTCGTAGATTTCATTAAGGGCTGTAATATTCAGCAATCACAGACAGACCACTGTATTTTCTATGGAGACATTTGCGGCAAAAAGGTAATTTTGTCTCTATACGTTGATGATAGTTTTGTCTTCCAGCATAAAAGTTATCAACGTATTAATTAGAAAATTACGCAATGAGTTTCATATCAGTTTGGACGGAGGTGACTTCTATGTTGGGTTGGAAATCTAACGTAATAGACAGTTGAAAACAGTCAGTATTGGTCAGCCTTTTTATTTAGGCAAGATAATTCGAAAATTGCAGATGTTGGTGCAATTTAAACAAGAACAACAGATAATGGAGCAGAAATATCATTTCCGTATAAGCAAGCGTGGTTCGTTGATGTTCGTGGCGACAGTATCACAACCAACGGGATAACAACGTTTAATATATCAAAAACCGAAGAGTAACCGGCAGACGTCTTTACAAAACCTTTATCCGCGTTTAAGTTTAACTTAAACTAAATCTGGCATAATAATATTTCTTACTTTAAGCTTTATTTCAATTATTCCTTTCATTGTATTGTGCGAAGTTGTAACATAAAATGTTAATGAGTGGGAGTGTAAAAGTCACATTAAAATTGTATGCTTGACTTATAGCGCACAATTATGTATTACAGTTTTCTCTATTCTTTACTGTCATATGAAATATCAAGTCACATGACATACTTGTATAACGAAATGTTATACACTTTTGAATTATAGGGAATAATAAGGCCACTCTTGTTAAACAACTGAATCGAAAAGAGTCTATCATTTAAGGATTGTCTTCGTTGTTATATAGATTGTACGCATTATTAATTCTAACTAACAACCTACGTATCTCATCTAAAGCTAGTGTTCCTGGTTGAGATTGGACCCCGTGCTGCCGTTTGGAACTTAACCCTCTGTAAAACTGAAATATGAGGATTTATTCTCTGCAAATGATTTTTATGGCAACACCTTCTGCGGCGAAACTAATACAAAATATTCTTTTTCTGAACAGTCAAATAACACATTCGGCCGTAGGTTAAATAGGAACAAATATAATATTAATTTAACGATTAAACTTTTTCAATAGCTTTTCAATAGCTAATATAAATTTTTCTATGTACGAAGCAGCCATTTTATGGCAGCATACCGATAGTCCGTTTTAGTTGAGACCCAAATGTTGTAAACTTTCCGTTACTTGTTAATTGGAGCGTATATGAAGTTGTTTTTGAACTAAATCCGAGTATTTTTTTATTGATTTATTGTGATTGAGCAAAGCTGTTTAGTTCTTTTTAGTTGGGGCCCTTAAGTTTTAGGTATTCCGTTCTTTGTTGAGTGGAGCTTTTGATACGGGTATGATTCGAACACTCAAATTACACACATATAAGCTAAGCATAAAAAATGTTCGGTTATGGTAACTTGTTTTTGAACTAATATTCGTCCTGATTTTATTAATTCTTTTTCAGTAAATTTATTCTAGTAAATTTAGTAATTTTAGAACACCATTCACTGTCCTTTCACTTATTGTTCCTTCTTTTCCTATCTTTTTGTAATGTGGAAATGAATAAACTTAGAGCACGGTTCACCGCGGTTCTTATTTCTAATTGTCGATTTTTGTCTCTTTTGCTTTCATTATTTTAGAGGTAATTAATTTGGTTCGAACCCGCCTAGTTTCCCGACTACGCCAGTAAACCCTGAATTATTGGCATTCAAGAATCGATTGTATGCTTTCTGAAGGTCTACGGAGAATCGACTGACTAAAATGAACTTTAGATCCATCATTCTCATGTTCTGATCTTCTTCAAGATCAGCAGGAGAAGAGGGCCAGAATGACCAAGCCTCCATGCACACTCAGAGTTTTCATATCAGAACTAACATCACTAGGGCTAAAAGTACAAAATGTCAAAATAATTGAAAAGAAATACGGTGCATACAATGATGTGTTCTATCTAATATTCTTAGAATGCGGTTCTACTAAGTTAAATGTTCTTAAAAAAATGTCCGGTCAACATTTCGAACACAAGCAAAGTGGAACTTCGCACGAAGGCAACGCAACAAAATTACGCAATGCCACAATTGCCAAATTTTTGGGCACGGCGAAAAAAATTGCCATATTAAAAGACTTTGCGGAATCTGTGCTGAAAATCCTCACACAAATGAGTGCAAATCCGCAAATCCGTTGGAAGTAACATAATTAGTAGCGAGGAGAGATTAGTTCAACAGGCCGTAGTCCGAATCAACAATCAAGTCCCAACTATTGGTGATAATGATCTCATTTCAACTGAAGATCTAAAAGTTGCTATAAGAAACTTAAAAAATTTAAAGTCTCCTGGCTTGGATAGGGTTAAAAACATATTTCTCAAAAACCTCCCGGCATGCGACATCAAATTCCTGCAACAACTCTTTTTTTAAGTTTAAGCATAGTTACTTTGTCGAAAATGGAAAACATCAAAAATTATGCCCATTCTAAAACCCGGAAAAGATCCATGCGAGACTAGCAGTTACCGACCTATAAGCTTTCTAAGTTCAATAAGTAAATTTTTTTTTAAAATTATTAAACATAAATTAGTGAACTATCTCGAAGCACACAGCATTATTCCACGTCAACAATTTAGCTTTACAGCACATCATTCCGCAGTGAAAAAAAAGTTTACCGTGTTACAAAGACCATAAAAGCCAATTTTGAGGCTGGTAAAAGTACGGGTTTGGTTCTTCTGGATGTAGAAAAGGCCTTTGACACGGTATGGCACGATGGTTTGCTGTACAAACTTCAAAACCTTAATTTCCCAATTTACTTGGTCAAAATTGTCCAGTCCTTTTTAACTGACGGTCATTTTATGATTTCTGTCAATAATTGTTTATCACAAACTTTTCCAATAGAGGCAGGTGTATCCCAAGGCTCGGTACTTGCTCCAATATTGTATAACATCTTTACTCATGATTTTCCGCTATCAAATAGTTATGAAGCTGTCATATTTGCGGACGACACATGCATCTTTGCGTCAGATACGTATGGTATATATATAATAATATTACATATTGTAACCAAATTGCAATCTGGTGCAAATGATGTCGAAACATCTCAATAAATGGAAAATCATATTATATGCTTCAAAGACCCAGGTAGCCTTTTTTACCAGAAAAAGAAAAGCCTGCTTCTTACCAAGCGACAAAATAACATTGAACAACATTGAAACAGACTGGAAATCAAGTACTAAGTATCTTGGAGTGCATCTCGACAAGACACTTACCTTCAATATTCATGTTCAGAACATAATTAAGAAAGTCAACATGGCAATACGAATTCTATATCCATTTTTAAATCGTAAATCTAAATTGAGTAATGTTAATAAACTTGTCATTTTTAAAACAATTTCCCAACCGATTATGTTTTACAGTTTCCCAGTAAGGGGCCAATATGATAAAACTCATATACGCAAACTACAATTAACACAGAATAAGTTACTCAAAATTATGCTTAACTTGCCATGGCATTTTTCGACCGATGAACTTCATTTACTTTGAAAAGATTCCTATAAGGTCGAACAAGTTATTCGAACTTTTGATTTAAAGTTTACTAAACGAAACATAGTTTGGTGACACTATATCATGTCTATGTATGTTTTTGTTGTTAATTATGTATATGTTCACACACAGTTAATCTTTTTTTTTTTCAACCCATATTATTTATTTATTTATTTATGTATTTATTTATTTACTTATTTTTTTCATTTTTTTTTATTTATTTATTTACTTATTTACATATTTATTTATACACTATGTACCTACCTTTATTTGTCTGTTTTTATCTTTATCTACTTAAAAATTACTTAACTAATTAAAAATTGAAAAATATTAAATGTATCAATATTATTGTTGTTATCTATATCTCTTTTTTTCTAAGCATAAAACTGGAAATCAGGCTACACCATCACCTCCCCTTCTTTAAATTTTATGATTAATTCGTTGTTCCTTTTTTTTACCTATTTTGTAATTTATATAGAGGTTTTCGTCAACAGCAGTATATATAGTATATTTAATGTGAGATTAATAATGTTAAGCTGTTTCTAATAAAAAAAAAAAATGTTTTCATTTTTGCATGTTTTTCTAATTCGTTACTAATGGATAGTTCCCATCCATTTTCAATTGCTTCATGATATGTCTGTGGTTCATCTTCATGATAAAATTTATAATCGTTAAAATTCATTCAGGTGTTTTAATTTGTCTTCCACTTTTTGTTGTTTTTATCTTATGTTCGTCTTCATTAGAATTTGATTGAATTGTATCTTCTTCATTTGATGTATTTTCACTTGTTGTGTATTTCACTGTTTTAAATTTGTTAATGTTGCTGCAGTTATTTTCAAACTTAATATGGCTGTCGTCAATCTCACATCTCGTGATTCTGGAACCATATCAGTTTCCGGATCCCATAGTCTATAATCTTTTCTTGCATATCCAACTATACGTACTTGTTTTGCTCTCAAATCAAATTTGTCTTGTTTTGGATTTAACATTTTTTTGAATAAAACATTTTGATTCAAATATTCTTAGACCGTCCATGTATAATTTTCTGCCAAAGAGACGAGCCGGTATTTAATTTTTAACAGATTGAGAAGGTGACCTATTAATTAAGTTGGGCACAGCACTGCTTCACACCATAAATGCTATGGTGAATTAGCCTAATTAAGTAATATTCTGATATAATTATAAATGGTTCGATTCATCCGTTCCGCTGTCCCATTTTGCTGAGGACTGTATGGGTATGTACAATATTTTCAAGCTTAATGCCTCGGTTGTTCCAAAATGCCTTAAAAGAATTCGAACAAAATTCTCCTCGATTATCACATCTTATTATGGATACAATAATTTTGTCTCTAATTTCATGTTTAATGTAAAATGTCTTCCAAAACGTCCACCGTAGCCTTTTAAATCTCTAAATTATCATTAACAAACGTAACTGTGAAATCCTTCTCTATCAGCTTCTATACTGAGAGTAAATTGTGACTAAGTCCTTGTACTATGAGTGCATTCCCATTGATTATATGTCAATTCAAAATTGTTTTTAATATTCCTCGCTTATACTCGTACAATACCAGGTTTTGTCCATTTGTTATATTTATTTTTATCTGTGTTTCTAAGGCCCTGATTGCGAGTGTCGATTGTCGACTGAATCGATAGTCGACAAATCTATCGCTTGAAATCTATTTTGGTATTGTGTAACTCAGTCGACTGAGAATCGTATTATTGTGAATTAAAAACGTGCATATGACAAATTTGTATACGTCTGACAGTTGAGGGTGTCAAATTTCTTAATTCATGTTCACATGGACGTGGGAAGCACAGGAATATTAGATAGAGAGGGTGTGTGAGATCCCATGAGTTAGAGAGATGTGGGCTTCGCCGGTACAGTGTAAACAGGCACTCGGGTGCGTATCAAAACAAATCGTGTGTGCAAATACTTGAATGAAATAATACATTTCTGGACATTATTTATTCGGTGTGTATCGACTATCGATTGATAATCGACACTCGCAATCTGGGCCTAAATTTATTATTTCTGTCATTTCAATTCAATTTCATACTGATTTTTTATTAAGTTATCGGTCGCACCCGAATCAACGATAAACCTAATGTCTTTTGCCTGAGTTGGCCAACCTCCTTCGTTAAAAATGCATAGAAACCATGTACATCTGACCGACTATCCTTTTGTGAATCTGTTATTGTGTAATAATAAACTTCAAAGTGCTGAAATAAAGGGCGCTCATTTACGTAAATTTGCTAAAGGTGCATTCGCACTACTATGCGAAACACTCCCCTCCGTAGATCGTCCCTTACTGCTGACGTTCGTATTAATTAGGTCGAGGATGGCCAACTTGACTACAGGCCTATAATAGATCCCGGTTGGAGTCTGCACCCAAGCACTTCTTACTCGTCCGTCCTTGGACCTTCTCACGGTTTCGATCCGCTAGAAGAGCGCAACAGAAAATGGTTTGGTATAATTGCCTCTTGATTCTCCTCGTCTAAAGGTATATATGTTAATGGTCGCGACAATCCTGCCTCAATCAGCATACTTCGTAGCAGTTCATCCGAAGGATTGCGGGTTGGTGTTATCGCATACAGCGTAGACTTAATAGAACGAACCAGTCTTTCCCAGCCATATGGGGCGCACCCGGGGGAATTAACTTCCAGTTTGTGATTGTGGTAACGAAGGATTCGTGCAGTCTTTTACCTTCGATTGCTTGTAAAGCTTGTTTAAGCACTATTTCTGCTTTGTGAAAGTTCGTCCCATTATCACTGTGGAATTCAATCGGAACCCCCCGCCCTGCGATGAAATTCCGGATACATAATATGCAGGAATCTGTCGTGGATCGCCCTCGTAGTGAAACAGGTAAAAAGACAACCCATCTCTTTTCCACTCTCCTACCAACTATCAGTCTAATCGGCCCGATGTAGTCGATCCCAGCAAAGTAAAAGGGTCGACTGAACGATGAGAGTCTGCCGGGTAGCTGTGCCATAAGCGGAGGTTGTGGGCGAGCGTAGTTATTCTTGCACAGTTGACAAAGGCGCCTGATGGAGTTTAACTGGACACTAAGCCGGCTTATATGGTATCTTATCTTGTCGCAGTTGAATTATTACTGTCTCATGATTATGATGTTTGTGTTTGCAGTGGGTGTCCATCATTATTGGATGCCTGATCGAGTGGGATCTGGGAAAGATGATCGGGTGCCTGAATTCCCTCTTAATCCAGTATTGCAGATAAATTAAACGGGTTTAAATTGTCGCCGTACACAACCGCTGCAGTATCCACCTCACCGCAGTCAATTTCAATAATGCGCTGTCGTATGTTTATCGCCTCCATGCAAGCCGTCGAAAACGGCATCTACTCAGCTTCGGTGGTGCTGAGAGCCACACTGCATTGCTTCTCTGATTTCCAAGATATCGATCCACCTTCTAGGAAATAAACTTATCCAGTATTCGATTTGTGGTCGACCTTGTCTCCGCCCCAGTCGGCATCGACGTAACCCACAAATGTTTGACCGCACTCTTTGTAATGCAGCTTGATGTCCACCGTAGACGCCAAATACCTCAGAATGTGCTTCACTCCCGCAAGGTGCTCATGGTGCGGATCCTTGTTTCGCTGCGCCAGTTTCGCAACTGAGTGTAAAATGTCCGGTCTGGTCGTTAAGGCCAATCATATCAACTCGCCAATTGCTGACTGACAAAAACCCGCATCAACCTCCTGACATTGATTACTGTCACAAGTCACTTGAAACCCTGCATCTAACGGCGTAGCTGCTGGCCTGCAGTTTTCGCTCCCATGTCGTTGTAGCATCTCTTTGATGTATTGTCTGTGACCTAATATGATCTCGCCTAGTTCACCTTCTCATTGTATTTCCATTCCAAGGAACAGATGCAAGGGTCCCTTGTCAACACACTCAAAAGCGTTCGAGATAGCTGTTTTGTTTTGAAGCAAGTCTGGTTTCGATTGGCATGCTTTAATAAAGTCGTCAGCGTAAACCAAGATAAGTGATAAGTTCCTCTTTTATTCTGCTTATACAGGCATATACAGGCCTCGTTGTCGCATTGAAAATAATCCAAATTCGCGCAAGACACTATGAAGCTTAGCGTTCCACTCCCTTTCCGATTGTTTTAAACCGTGTAAAGCTTTCTTCACCAGTAAAACCTTGACTACTATCTTCGTACCCTTGTCGTGCTTCATGTAAACGGTATGTGTTGGCACACAGGCGAAAGTGTTTCGCCATAGTTCACACCATACTGTCGTGCACATCCTTTTGCAACAAGACGTGCCTTGAACCGTTGTACTTCGCCCACTGCATCTCATTTCAGGCTAAATACCCATGTACAGCTAATAGCTCGCTGATAGTCTACGACTACCCAAGTCTGATTTGCCATCAGCGCCTCATACTTCTTCTGCATAGCATTGCGCTAAACTGCTTATCCTCGTATGATGAGGGTACGTCACCGGCAACTAGCGTGCTTAGTAGATTGTATTGCTTACTGGGGCGACCAGGTTTTCCAGTCCGAAGAAATTTCGGTCTGCCGGGTCCAACCTTCAAGCCCTTTCTTCAACGTTTTTAACCGCACTCGCAATGTCATTGTCGTCATTGTCGCTGCTGTGCTCATCTAAGGGGGCCTCGAAACAATCGTGGCCATCACTACGGTAGATCAACTGTATCGGTTGTATGCTCCATATGGCCTTGCTCATCAAATAGGACGTCCCATTTTTCGACCACCTGTCTCGCTTCTGCATCATACAGCCGATAACCTTTTGCTTGGCTTGAATAGCCAACGATGCAGTATATCTTGAATTTAGCTTGAAATTTGCTCTTGTTACGTCCCTTTTCAAGTGCCACTTCAACGGAACTGCACTTGTAGGTGTAAGTGCACTTGTGGGTAAGTGCGCTTGTGGGTGAACGATTACGTAAATATACTGCTGTATAAAGCGCCTCGGCTCACAATGATTCACATAGTCATGACTGCACCATTAGGCACCTTGACATCTCGACCAAAGTCCGGTTGGCTCGTTCTGCAATACCATTTTGTTGCAGGATCGGATGAGAAACTGACATTTTCAATTCTGCTCACCAACTCTTTTTTGGCGATTTCCGTCAAGCCGCCGTAGTTTAAGTGGCAAAACACTTATTACGTTGGCCTTCAAACAAGAAGAGATTTCCAACTTTTTTTACTTTTAAATTGCACTCGCCTTCTTGAACAACTGTTGCATGTTTTTCCCCGAAATGCATTAATCACGGACATAAAATTGCCTTTCATTCTTGGTACGTACAACACATTCACTAATATCAGTACGCAGAGGATGGTTTGCAGTTGTACTTCACCTCTCCCGTCTGAACGTAAGAAGTCTTCGCCAGCGAAACCAATCATCCCAGTATGTGTTTCGAATATCGTAAAAAAAATCCTTCTCGTAACAAATGTGCCTAGTTGCGCCGCTGTCCAAACACCACGCCAACCGATTGAAACTATTTGCATTCAACACAACCAACAAGCTGCACCGTTATTGTTCTCTTTTCGTTGTGCTCTCTTTTTTCTCCCATTGAGTGCTTTTGTTGCGACACTGTGCCTTCACATGTCCCCGACCACCACATTTGAAACATATAACGTTTTGAAGTTTCTTTTTTGTGATGGCCTTCGCAGAATTGTTCAAACATTGGTGATCCGTGTTTATCGCGAATCCCTACTATCTTTCGTTGTGCAATTCTTCATTACTTCGACGTTCCGCTTCTTCCTTTAATTTTATGAACAGAATTTCGAATTCCGGTATATTGTCTCGCGTCTCTATAGCGACAACGAAACTCTCATACTTTTAATGTAGACTGGATAGAAGAATGCTAGTTCGTATTTCATCGTTCATCTCTATTCCAACAGCGGCAAGTTTATCTAAGACTTCGACGAACCTATTGAAATAAACCAACATGCACTGGCCATCTGGCATCCGTAGACTCAGCAACTGTTTGTAAAGAGATACTTTGCGCAGAGATCCACTATGTTAACGCACTTCTTTTAGTTTTGTCCACGCCGCAAATGATATAGCACAATCCTTCACATACCCCAATTGCGAAGGTTTTACACTCAGTATGATCATAGCCAATGCGTTCTGATCCATGCCTGACCAACTGGAACCAGCATTGTCATCCTCTTGTTTTAACGCCACGCTCCATACGCTACGCATCTGGATACTCCAAGAATCATAATTCTTCTCCTCCAGCTTCTCTATTTGGTACATTGAACTCATTTTGTTATGCAAAAAACAAACAAAATGAAAACAAAAATTTGCACAAGTAGATAATTATAGTTTTTCTTGTTTTTATTACCACATGCCGTTGCTTGGGCCCATAACCTATTGCAGATTAATTAGACGGGGTGGAATATGTTAATAAGAAAACAACAGCGAGCACCACATACGTGTGTTGAATTCAAGGGTTTATTCGCAACTGACAACTTACGACTATTTGCATAGGTACATACATACATTGATTCGAAGTAACATGTTCGATCTCTTACACATGCGTGCATTGGGATTGTTCGTATACTAATTTCAACATCCAGGAATGGACAGATCTTGAAGATGTGGCTGCTTCTATTCAACGAGCGATTAGCATTTAAGTCTGCGTTTCAGCCGAAGTTCCTTTTGAGCTAGCAGTCCATTTTTCCTCTCAGATTTGTCACAGGTCCTGGCGTTGTAGATGAATCGAAGCCCGTACGCGGATCATCTAAGTAGTCAGTATCTTCGGTGATCCGAGCGAAGCCAGGAGAAACACTCACGGTAAACGTTAAACGGATTGAGTGCAACTCGGCGATGCATTTCGCAAATCTCGCACCTAGAACCACCGTCTGTAACTCGAGTCGGGGAACGGATAACGACTTTAGCGGTATCACTCTCGTGTTTAGGCTAGTCTATACTCTATCGTCGACTCTATGGCATCGACGAATGTGTGGAGTTGAACTTCATCGTGGGATTTTGACATTTTCCACCACCGGCAAATAGTGAACCCGATTCTGCCATTTGGTGTATTCTGCGTCCTTAAGTTCAGTGTGCCAGCCGATATTCGAGCGCCAAACTTCCTGTAATAGAATTTTAATATACATAAGGAAATGTGCTAGTAGACCCAATGGATCGAATATGGTCATTAGGACTATGAGACTATGATAACCTGCCGTTTAAGTTGGGCGTCGATTGTCTGTGAGAATGTCCCTCTGCTCTGGGTTGGTGGTTATTTGGTAGGTGAAATTATCCGACAAGGTACACCACCACATTCAATGAACTTTTCTTTTTCTTTTTAGTTTTTCTAACCACTTACCTTTGGCGGGGGAAGTCAACTTACTAGACAGGGTTTTTCTATGGAACTCAACATTATTTGTCCATATCAGTTCTTCATATAATACAAATTTGCTTATTCTTCATTATATGAAAGAGGTGCGTACAGGTGTACAAAAAATGTGCAATGGAGTGATAGTGGCAAAAAGAACTGAATATGTGCAGTTTTGCTATTGTGTGCTGTGTGGTGTGTGCTGTGTGTTGTGTTCTGTGCTGTGTGCTGTATAAGTTGGCGTCATATATCAATTGTTGTGGTTAATCACAACATGCTGGGGCCATCTAGACCATAAAGAGTTCGTTCGAGAATATTGATGACGCGACTGGTACACTTCGTCGTCTGCGTGGTGCTGGATTGGGAGTACGATTTTGATGTTGGCTGACTTCCTTTTTCTAAGCCTTTTTAGTACAGCATACCGCATACCGCGATTGCAATGACAAGTGTTATTGCACCGCTTAATGAATACTGGTGTATCTCTTGGCTTCGGATTTGTTTAGATATTACTTCTTGACTTCTTTCGAGGCAGTAAGTAAATATGATGACGTTATCCTCGTTGTTACTGACTGCCTGCCAAAAATGATCATGCATTGAAGAATCCTGCAGTTTGGTGGCAACTGCAATGTTCCAGTTATCATCAATTGAGTTGTCGAAGATACTTGGCCACATGCTATGTCTACATTGGCCGCGCTTGGTTTACTGTATGTCCTAGTATTTGTGTGGTGCATTTGTATCCGACGCCGGAAAGTGGAATCTTTTTTGTATGTATTAAGAGCCCTATATCGCAGGAACTAGTTGTCTATAGATATAGAGGATGTTTCATATCACACCAGAATGTTCCTGTCGATCGCTGCTTACACATTGAAAAGGACATTTCATTAAGAGGGTAGAAACGGTCGCCTTCGCAAAATTTTGTCCTCGCCAAACTGGTACCGAAATAAGTTTACACATCTTGAATTCTTCATTATACAAGAGCGGGAGAGTTACTTCGATGATAACATTTTTTTCCGTTACTCGTGCTCTTAGTTGTAAAGTCTTATATAGGTATTATCATGCTTCTTGCTATATTGTTGTAAGGTAGGTGTAAAGACTCGAGTAAGATCGGTTTTAAGGTGATTAACCGTTAATATTAAGGGATGAATTTGTCCATGGTGCGTTTGCCAGTATGATGTTAAATAATAAATTATGCGTGTTATAATTAGAAGCTGATCATAGTTCACATCGCAGGGAACGCTGTTTATATGAACATCTGAAAGGCATACTCATTGTGCCCTTGAGTTTCTAACTTCGAAATCATGTTATACAGTATCCTCATCTGGTTTTGAGTTAAGGTGCAATCTTCCTTGAAGAGATTGATGGCAGAATCTATTATACTAGTTTGATTTTTTAATAGATTGAGCAGATGGTTGTCATTTTCTGTGACTTCAGTTAATCTCTGCTCATACTGAACAACAAAGTTTTGATCCAGAATGCTAAACAATTTGTTGGTAATTTGTCCCATAAAATCAAAGGGGGATCGTTTCACGTTTGTGGGGATTCATTGTTTGTGTGACGGAGTACTTCATTGTTTAGTTCAATTTGCTGTAGTTGTCGATCAAATAAATGTAGGCTGCTATCACAGAGCAAAGTTCGATTCTGACAAATTCGATTCGCAAATGTCTTTCATGTATTCTATGAATTTTTTGTACGTACAGACATCTGCCCAATAGTTGGTCAAATTGAAAAACACTATGGTTTTCCACGAACCAACAATCATGTTTGCATGCCCAATATCTTCAAAATATATTCCTGGAGTTGTCTCAAATCTTGTTATTTTATAGTTTTCACATATACTAGTATATTGACCAGATATAAGACTTTTGGTCAACGCTAATCCAAAGAAGTGGCTTACAACTCACGTACTTATGCATCTATTCCAGGATGTATTTCTGTGACCTTTTCCATGTTCCATTTGGTGGAGGGTAAACGTTTTTTCGTTAATACGGCGACATTCTTTACTCTTTTCTTCCATTTATTTCTGCGTTGAAGCTGCGTCAGATATTCTGAAGACCAAATCTGCCACAAGCCATGGACCATCCTTTGAATAAGTGACCATCGGGATCGATATGTTTTAACTTGATCTAGTATACGATCTGGTAATGTGCAGATCCAATTTAGAAATGCCCAGGTTTAAGAATCTGGTCATCATCAATATCGTTGCTTATATTTGTCAATGGAGATGAATTCAAACATGCTTCAATTCGTGTAAGCGTTGTTGTGAATTAGTAGTAGTAAGTGTACTGTCACCAATAACCCGTTTTAAATAATATTTTTTATTAGAAGTTTAAATATTTTTATTAGAAATTGGAGCAAAGGCCTCTTCTGGATACGTATCTTCTCATAACAAGCATATGGTTTGCTGGCCATTTTCGAAATTGGAAGGTCTAAGGAGTCCTCTCCAGACATAGTCAACGTAGAACTCCCTTCTGATGATATCTGCGGCTACCGATTAGTTTTGTTGCTCATCAGTTGCTAGCTGGTAAGTGCCTTAACGACCCATACGTCACAGTGGCAAGCTTATAATCTTTTATTTCTTCATTTCTTGAGTTTCTCCATACTACTCGTTGAAAGTTTTGATGTTTCTGATTTATTTTAAGTCCGCTGTTTATACGTACTGATGTTTTCGCCAACGCGTAATAATGCTGGTTAGATCATCCTGTAACCTTGGGCCCACAAGCATTAGGTGGTTAAAAATGATTCCGGTTGGTGTTTTAGCTGATGCATCGTACACCACGCGTAATTTTGTGGTAGTACTGTAAGGCTTAGATACTGAATGATATGGTATATAGTACGTAGAATTTTCTGGTGGCGAATCATCACTGAAATAAATTTAATTTTTGTTCACTTTTGTTCAATTTGTTCACAGTCCAAGTCTTTCTGTGTTGATAGACTCGATTCTGGAATTTGTTCTTGTTTCCAGAATTGTTTCAGTTGGCTCCCCAAAGTGGTTTGCGCAACCATTCCAATGCTTTTGCGTTTGCACTCTTAACAGACGTTCTTCCCGTGATAAACCATCCAAAATGTGACATTTGGGCGAGAGGAGAACCCTTAGGGCCCCTCCTTTTGCCATTAAGTATGCTATCTCCGTAAACGGCTGCTCCAAGAATCATGCTAATAGAACCGGGTATATAAACTTTGTATCGGCCAGCAAAAGTTGTTTCATCTCATTACGAATTCCACTGCATTCTTGCCCGGCGTCAATCTAGTGAGAGTTGGTAACACAAGTGCGGAAACCAGCAATTTCAATCTGAATTGAATCTTGGTTCTAGTACCACTTCTACTTTGCTGAGTGCCGTAACTGCACTAGTAGCTCCAAATCCGCCGATCTCGGTGCGTGTTTTTTCCTTCGGTAGACGCAGTAATTGGGTTGCTTCAGTTATAAGACGCAGTGATTGGTGTTCACTACCCATTTTTAGATTGACTTTGTCTTCTGGCTCCGCCTTTTGGGCTTTAAGAACAGATGGGGAGTTGAACACCCAGTTCCGTATATAAAATCCACCGTGCTTATGTATCCGGGGAACAATATCCATGAGGTCATCTACGTAGCGGTTTTCTTTTATTGAACGCATTGCACGAGGAAATTCCTCACTGAACTGGTCTGCGTTCCTGTTTTTCACAAATTGGGTTGTACACGGGGAACAAGTGGCTTCAAAAGTCATAACCATCATGGCATAGGTACGCGGTCGGTTTGCACTCTCATAGTCCCACAAAAAGCGTTAGTAGTTCTGGTCGGGTTCACGTATACGGACCTGGTGAAACATTTCCATGATATCCCGCAAATTGCTATGCGCTCTCGGCGAAACCTGTAGATTACTGAGTTGAGCGGTGTGAGCTGATCCGGGCCCTTCAGAGTTTAGGCAGACCCCTTGAATGGCAGCTGCAGCATCCCAAACGATTCTCATATTCCCTGGTTTATTTTGGATTTGAACAGGAAATATAGGAAGGTACCAGGCTCGTACCCTCCCGTTCGATGCTTCTTCGGGCGGAAGTTCCCGAGCGTAGCCTTTAACGACGTATTCCTCGATCTTCTTGCATAGCGTCTCTGCAAGCTCTGGTTCCCACAAATCCGTTTTTTTGCCATCGGGTAGCTATCGGGGAGTGGGATCTGGTTAAACTTCCAGAGTGTTGGCTAAAACTGGCTGTTTCAATGTGCTGAAAGCCGGGGCAGAAGGAAAACCAGCTACCGATGCTGCTGTATTGGTGGGGCCTTCTATTGCTGAAGAGCGAGGATCGGATATATAACCGGCTGAAGTGTTGGCTAAACCCAGTTGTTTCAATATGTTGAACGCCGGTGCACAAGGAAAACCAGGATTCGATGAAACGAAGTTTATAGGGTCTTCTATTGCCGAAGCGCGAGCAGCGTTAGGGACCGCTGATAGGTCGCCAGCTGGGTGGTTGGCTAACACTGGTTGTTTCAATGTGCTGAACGCCGGGGCACATGGAAGACCAGGAACTGATGATACGGGATTTGTTGGTGCAATTGGTAGATCAACTATCGAAGCGGACACGCGTGCGCTACTTGACTGAACGTTTGATTCGATGTTAACTAAATTTTGTTTAATTGGGGCTGAACTGGCTAAGGTGGCTAATTTGACTATGTCTACATTTAATAAATATGGCCCACTCAAATGGGATAAATAAAGATGGTGGAATGGAAATGGGATAATAATAAACATCCCAGTGCTGGAATGCAGCACTTGAACATGCGCAAAAGTTCATCAACAAACTGCTGAATCTTGCTTTTACAAATCCTACTGTAATCGTTTTATCACTAATTGTCTCAATTGCAGTGATGACTGTATTATATTTATCGGCTAAAGTGAGTAAAATATGACAAGCCTAATCGGATTCCTGTCGAATTTCATGAAATGGTTTTACAATTTTCGCCTTCTTTGCTTTTCAAACTCAACAGTTTCCTCTTAACATGACGTAACTTCGAAACCAAGTTCTTCCTCTCGAACCACCACCTGAAGTTTGTCGATCATGTTTTTTGCAGATGGAGTATCTTTTACTAGATCCAGGTGCTTGCATGTAATACATTGAACAATTATTTATCTTGCATTTCCAATTGTTGAAACTATCTGCGGACAGCTGTGGATATTTTGTTGTGGACATTTTTATATTTAATTTACACATCCTTTTTGTTATTTGGGTACTTCTTTAATTTCTTATATTTTCATTTTATATTAGTACACATAACGTTTTATTTCATATATCCGTTTATTAAGAATTCAAATTTATGACGGCATCGAGTTTAAAGAAAAACATAAGTAACATTGGAGTGTTCATAAAACCGATAACATAAGTGTGTTCAGAAATACATTCAGAAATAAAGAAATTAATTGCTTTGTACATTCGCATTAATTTCAGTCGTACCTTAACAATATGTCGATAGGTCAATCCTACAAACAAGTGTGCGTGAAAATAATGTAGTATGCGTGACTTAAGTGCACAAACGTCAAAAACCCTGTTGAACTTTGTTTGCCAGTGATGTCCACTGGAAAGTTACATATTTCTTTAGTACTTCATTTCTGGTTAACTGCTACGAATATATTCTGAAACGCGTTTTTCTGCGACAGCATATATCTAATATGTAATTGCCAATTTTCAGTGCCGTGGTATTTTGAAGATAGAGGGTTTAATGCTCAGAAATATATATTGTTGTCTGAGAATTTCTACATGAAATTAATGATTTAATGTTCTAATTTAATATACATGTGTATGTATATAACATTAAATATAAATAACTTCTGTTTAAACAAAAACTTGTATAAAATATTAAGTTTTTAGCACATGAATCCAAAGCTCGCACAACGTAATTGACTTGTTTTGGATGTAGAGAGTGTATTATTGTAACAAAATATCAAAATGAATTTTCTTATTCGGCAAAATAAATCTGTGCTTAGGCTTGGTGGCAATCATTCACTTGGATATTCAATTAAACGTAAGTCAGTACTTTAGTGATGTGTATTACAAAATATTCAGCTATCAGTGGTAATTCGTCAATGATATTAAAAACCTTTTCGTATTTTTAAATGTAGATTACATAAGAAATATGTGCATACATCTGATAAAACTAAAAATGTACGAACCGTATCCCGAATATCTTCTGCACTTAAAAAGGGATAATAAATCTGCTTTAGTCATTGATTTAATGTTTAATGTTTCTTAATGTTTTTAAATTTATATATGTTAATGGACAGAAC
Organism: Eristalis tenax; assembly: GCA_905231855.2. Taxonomy (NCBI): domain Eukaryota; kingdom Metazoa; phylum Arthropoda; class Insecta; order Diptera; family Syrphidae; genus Eristalis; species Eristalis tenax. The sequence continues at coordinate 22,657,517 of HG993125.1, read as the reverse complement.
TAAATTGGTTTGTAAAAATGTTATAAGCAAACTTTCTATTGGCCTATGTATGAAACTGTTTCGTCGAAACGACGAATACGATTAATTTTATTTGTTATTGTTTAAAGTGGTTGGCTAGTTCCATTTACATTTCATGGTACTTCAGAAGTACTTGCATTGGACATCCGTGAGGCTTCACAGGTGGTTAGAGAGTTCCAACTTTTATTAGGTTCTTCTATGGTCGTGTCATCCAAATTTTCTTTTGCAAGATGTCGTTAGATACTTAGGATTGCCTGGAATGGGTACTACTTACAAAGACTCAATTGTTGGGAAATATCACCGGAAAGAATTTCGAAATCAGAGAACGGATAGGTTGAGTATAGTCTTTTTTCCCATAAAATCAAAGGGGGATCGTTTCACGTTTGTGGGGATTCATTGTTTGTGTGACGGAGTACTTCATTGTTTAGTTCAATTTGCTGTAGTTGTCGATCAAATAAATGTAGGCTGCTATCACAGAGCAAAGTTCGATTCTGACAAATTCGATTCGCAAATGTCTTTCATGTATTCTATGAATTTTTTGTACGTACAGACATCTGCCCAATAGTTGGTCAAATTGAAAAACACTATGGTTTTCCACGAACCAACAATCATGTTTGCATGCCCAATATCTTCAAAATATATTCCTGGAGTTGTCTCAAATCTTGTTATTTTATAGTTTTCACATATACTAGTATATTGACCAGATATAAGACTTTTGGTCAACGCTAATCCAAAGAAGTGGCTTACAACTCACGTACTTATGCATCTATTCCAGGATGTATTTCTGTGACCTTTTCCATGTTCCATTTGGTGGAGGGTAAACGTTTTTTCGTTAATACGGCGACATTCTTTACTCTTTTCTTCCATTTATTTCTGCGTTGAAGCTGCGTCAGATATTCTGAAGACCAAATCTGCCACAAGCCATGGACCATCCTTTGAATAAGTGACCATCGGGATCGATATGTTTTAACTTGATCTAGTATACGATCTGGTAATGTGCAGATCCAATTTAGAAATGCCCAGGTTTAAGAATCTGGTCATCATCAATATCGTTGCTTATATTTGTCAATGGAGATGAATTCAAACATGCTTCAATTCGTGTAAGCGTTGTTGTGAATTAGTAGTAGTAAGTGTACTGTCACCAATAACCCGTTTTAAATAATATTTTTTATTAGAAGTTTAAATATTTTTATTAGAAATTGGAGCAAAGGCCTCTTCTGGATACGTATCTTCTCATAACAAGCATATGGTTTGCTGGCCATTTTCGAAATTGGAAGGTCTAAGGAGTCCTCTCCAGACATAGTCAACGTAGAACTCCCTTCTGATGATATCTGCGGCTACCGATTAGTTTTGTTGCTCATCAGTTGCTAGCTGGTAAGTGCCTTAACGACCCATACGTCACAGTGGCAAGCTTATAATCTTTTATTTCTTCATTTCTTGAGTTTCTCCATACTACTCGTTGAAAGTTTTGATGTTTCTGATTTATTTTAAGTCCGCTGTTTATACGTACTGATGTTTTCGCCAACGCGTAATAATGCTGGTTAGATCATCCTGTAACCTTGGGCCCACAAGCATTAGGTGGTTAAAAATGATTCCGGTTGGTGTTTTAGCTGATGCATCGTACACCACGCGTAATTTTGTGGTAGTACTGTAAGGCTTAGATACTGAATGATATGGTATATAGTACGTAGAATTTTCTGGTGGCGAATCATCACTGAAATAAATTTAATTTTTGTTCACTTTTGTTCAATTTGTTCACAGTCCAAGTCTTTCTGTGTTGATAGACTCGATTCTGGAATTTGTTCTTGTTTCCAGAATTGTTTCAGTTGGCTCCCCAAAGTGGTTTGCGCAACCATTCCAATGCTTTTGCGTTTGCACTCTTAACAGACGTTCTTCCCGTGATAAACCATCCAAAATGTGACATTTGGGCGAGAGGAGAACCCTTAGGGCCCCTCCTTTTGCCATTAAGTATGCTATCTCCGTAAACGGCTGCTCCAAGAATCATGCTAATAGAACCGGGTATATAAACTTTGTATCGGCCAGCAAAAGTTGTTTCATCTCATTACGAATTCCACTGCATTCTTGCCCGGCGTCAATCTAGTGAGAGTTGGTAACACAAGTGCGGAAACCAGCAATTTCAATCTGAATTGAATCTTGGTTCTAGTACCACTTCTACTTTGCTGAGTGCCGTAACTGCACTAGTAGCTCCAAATCCGCCGATCTCGGTGCGTGTTTTTTCCTTCGGTAGACGCAGTAATTGGGTTGCTTCAGTTATAAGACGCAGTGATTGGTGTTCACTACCCATTTTTAGATTGACTTTGTCTTCTGGCTCCGCCTTTTGGGCTTTAAGAACAGATGGGGAGTTGAACACCCAGTTCCGTATATAAAATCCACCGTGCTTATGTATCCGGGGAACAATATCCATGAGGTCATCTACGTAGCGGTTTTCTTTTATTGAACGCATTGCACGAGGAAATTCCTCACTGAACTGGTCTGCGTTCCTGTTTTTCACAAATTGGGTTGTACACGGGGAACAAGTGGCTTCAAAAGTCATAACCATCATGGCATAGGTACGCGGTCGGTTTGCACTCTCATAGTCCCACAAAAAGCGTTAGTAGTTCTGGTCGGGTTCACGTATACGGACCTGGTGAAACATTTCCATGATATCCCGCAAATTGCTATGCGCTCTCGGCGAAACCTGTAGATTACTGAGTTGAGCGGTGTGAGCTGATCCGGGCCCTTCAGAGTTTAGGCAGACCCCTTGAATGGCAGCTGCAGCATCCCAAACGATTCTCATATTCCCTGGTTTATTTTGGATTTGAACAGGAAATATAGGAAGGTACCAGGCTCGTACCCTCCCGTTCGATGCTTCTTCGGGCGGAAGTTCCCGAGCGTAGCCTTTAACGACGTATTCCTCGATCTTCTTGCATAGCGTCTCTGCAAGCTCTGGTTCCCACAAATCCGCTTTTTTGCCATCGGGTAGCTATCGGGGAGTGGGATCTGGTTAAACTTCCAGAGTGTTGGCTAAAACTGGCTGTTTCAATGTGCTGAAAGCCGGGGTAGAAGGAAAACCAGCTACCGATGCTGCTGTATTGGTGGGGCCTTCTATTGCTGAAGAGCGAGGATCGGATATATAACCGGCTGAAGTGTTGGCTAAACCCGGTTGTTTCAATATGTTGAACGCCGGTGCACAAGGAAAACCAGGATTCGATGAAACGAAGTTTATAGGGTCTTCTATTGCCGAAGCGCGAGCAGCGTTAGGGACCGCTGATAGGTCGCCAGCTGGGTGGTTGGCTAACACTGGTTGTTTCAATGTGCTGAACGCCGGGGCACATGGAAGACCAGGAACTGATGATACGGGATTTGTTGGTGCAATTGGTAGATCAACTATCGAAGCGGACACGCGTGCGCTACTTGACTGAACGTTTGATTCGATGTTAACTAAATTTTGTTTAATTGGGGCTGAACTGGCTAAGGTGGCTAATTTGGCTATGTCTACATTTAATAAATATGGCCCACTCAAATGGGATAAATAAAGATGGTGGAATGGAAATGGGATAATAATAAACATCCCAGTGCTGGAATGCAGCACTTGAACATGCGCAAAAATTCATCTTTCTCGTCCACCAACAAACTGCTGAATCTTGCTTTTACAAATCCTACTGTAATCGTTTTATCACTAATTGTCTCAATTGCAGTGATGACTGTATTATATTTATCGGCTAAAGTGAGTAAAATATGACAAGCCTTATCGGATTCCTGTCGAATTTCATGAAATGGTTTTACAATTTTCGCCTTCTTTGCTTTTCAAACTCAACAGTTTCCTCTTAACATGACGTAACTTCGAAACCAAGTTCTTCCTCTCGAACCACCACCTGAAGTTTGTCGATCATGTTTTTTGCAGATGGAGTATCTTTTACTAGATCCAGGTGCTTGCATGTAATACATTGAACAATTATTTATCTTGCATTTCCAATTGTTGAAACTATCTGCGGACAGCTGTGGATATTTTGTTGTGGACATTTTTATATTTAATTTACACATCCTTTTTGTTATTTGGGTACTTCTTTAATTTCTTATATTTTCATTTTATATTAGTACACATAACGTTTTATTTCATATATCCGTTTATTAAGAATTCAAATTTATGACGGCATCGAGTTTAAAGAAAAACATAAGTAACATTGGAGTGTTCATAAAACCGATAACATAAGTGTGTTCAGAAATACATTCAGAAATAAAGAAATTAATTGCTTTGTACATTCGCATTAATTTCAGTCGTACCTTAACAATATGTCGATAGGTCAATCCTACAAACAAGTGTGCGTGAAAATAATGTAGTATGCGTGACTTAAGTGCACAAACGTCAAAAACCCTGTTGAACTTTGTTTGCCAGTGATGTCCACTGGAAAGTTACATATTTCTTTAGTACTTCATTTCTGGTTAACTGATACGAATATATTCTGAAACGCGTTTTTCTGCGACAGCATATATCTAATATGTAATTGCCAATTTTCAGTGCCGTGGTATTTTGAAGATAGAGGGTTTAATGCTCAGAAATATATATTGTTGTCTGAGAATTTCTACATGAAATTAATGATTTAATGTTCTAATTTAATATACATGTGTATGTATATAACATTAAATATAAATAACTTCTGTTTAAACAAAAACTTGTATAAAATATTAAGTTTTTAGCACATGAATCCAAAGCTCGCACAACGTAATTGACTTGTTTTGGATGTAGAGAGTGTATTATTGTAACAAAATATCAAAATGAATTTTCTTATTCGGCAAAATAAATCTGTGCTTAGGCTTGGTGGCAATCATTCACTTGGATATTCAATTAAACGTAAGTCAGTACTTTAGTGATGTGTATTACAAAATATTCAGCTATCAGTGGTAATTCGTCAATGATATTAAAAACCTTTTCGTATTTTTAAATGTAGATTACATAAGAAATATGTGCATACATCTGATAAAACTAAAAATGTACGAACCGTATCCCGAATATCTTCTGCACTTAAAAAGGGATAATAAATCTGCTTTAGTCATTGATTTAATGTTTAATGTTTCTTAATGTTTTTAAATTTATATATGTTAATGGACAGAACTAAATTGGTTTGTAAAAATGTTATAAGCAAACTTTCTATTGGCCTATGTATGAAACTGTTTCGTCGAAACGACGAATACGATTAATTTTATTTGTTATTGTTTAAAGTGGTTGGCTAGTTCCATTTACATTTCATGGTACTTCAGAAGTACTTGCATTGGACATCCGTGAGGCTTCACAGGTGGTTAGAGAGTTCCAACTTTTATTAGGTTCTTCTATGGTCGTGTCATCCAAATTTTCTTTTGCAAGATGTCGTTAGATACTTAGGATTGCCTGGAATGGGTACTACTTACAAAGACTCAATTGTTGGGAAATATCACCGGAAAGAATTTCGAAATCAGAGAACGGATAGGTTGAGTATAGTCTTTTTTCCCATAAAATCAAAGGGGGATCGTTTCACGTTTGTGGGGATTCATTGTTTGTGTGACGGAGTACTTCATTGTTTAGTTCAATTTGCTGTAGTTGTCGATCAAATAAATGTAGGCTGCTATCACAGAGCAAAGTTCGATTCTGACAAATTCGATTCGCAAATGTCTTTCATGTATTCTATGAATTTTTTGTACGTACAGACATCTGCCCAATAGTTGGTCAAATTGAAAAACACTATGGTTTTCCACGAACCAACAATCATGTTTGCATGCCCAATATCTTCAAAATATATTCCTGGAGTTGTCTCAAATCTTGTTATTTTATAGTTTTCACATATACTAGTATATTGACCAGATATAAGACTTTTGGTCAACGCTAATCCAAAGAAGTGGCTTACAACTCACGTACTTATGCATCTATTCCAGGATGTATTTCTGTGACCTTTTCCATGTTCCAATTGGTGGTGGGTAAACGTTCTTTCGTTAATACGGCGACATTCTTTACTCTTTTCTTCCATTTATTTCTGCGTTGAAGCTGCGTCAGATATTCTGAAGACCAAATCTGCCAGAAGTCATGGACCATCCTTTGAATAAGTGACCATCGGGATCGATATGTTTTAACTTGATCTAGTATACGATCTGGTAATGTGCAGATCCAATTTAGAAATGCCCAGGTTTAAGAATCTGGTCATCATCAATATCGTTGCTTATATTTTTCAATGGAGATGAATTCAAACATGCTTCAATTCGTGTAAGCGTTGTTGTGAATTAGTAGTAGTAAGTGTACTGTCACCAATAACCCGTTTTAAATAATATTTTTTATTAGAAGTTTAAATATTTTTATTAGAAATTGGAGCAAAGGCCTCTTCTGGATACGTATCTTCTCATAACAAGCATATGGTTTGCTGGCCATTTTCGAAATTGGAAGGTCTAAGGAGTCCTCTCCAGACATAGTCAACGTAGAACTCCCTTCTGATGATATCTGCGGCTACTGATTAGTTTTGTTGCTCATCAGTTGCTAACTGGTAAGTGCCTTAACGACCCATACGTCACAGTGGCAAGCTTATAATCTTTTATTTCTTCATTTCTTGAGTTTCTCCATACTACTCGTTGAAAGTTTTGATGTTTCTGATTTCTTTTAAGTCCGCTGTTTATACGTACTGATGTTTTCGCCAACGCGTAATAATGCTGGTTAGATCATCCTGTAACCTTGGGCCCACAAGCATTAGGTGGTTAAAAATGATTCCGGTTGGTGTTTTAGCTGATGCATCGTACACCACGCGTAATTTTGTGGTAGTACTGTAAGGCTTAGATACTGAATGATATGGTATATAGTACGTAGAATTTTCTGGTGGCGAATCATCACTGAAATAAATTTAATTTTTGTTCACTTTTGTTCAATTTGTTCACAGTCCAAGTCTTTCTGTGTTGATAGACTCGATTCTGGAATTTGTTCTTGTTTCCAGAATTGTTTCAGTTGGCTCCCCAAAGTGGTTTGCGCAACCATTCCAGAGTTGGTAACACAAGTGCGGAAACCAGCAATTTCAATCTGAATTGAATCTTGGTTCTAGTACCACTTCTACTTTGCTGAGTGCCGTAACTGCACTAGTAGCTCCAAATCCGCCGATCTCGGTGCGTGTTTTTTCCTTCGGTAGACGCAGTAATTGGGTTGCTTCAGTTATAAGACGCAGTGATTGGTGTTCACTACCCATTTTTAGATTGACTTTGTCTTCTGGCTCCGCCTTTTGGGCTTTAAGAACAGATGGGGAGTTGAACACCCAGTTCCGTATATAAAATCCACCGTGCTTATGTATCCGGGGAACAATATCCATGAGGTCATCTACGTAGCGGTTTTCTTTTATTGAACGCATTGCACGAGGAAATTCCTCACTGAACTGGTCTGCGTTCCTGTTTTTCACAAATTGGGTTGTACACGGGGAACAAGTGGCTTCAAAAGTCATAACCATCATGGCATAGGTACGCGGTCGGTTTGCACTCTCATAGTCCCACAAAAAGCGTTAGTAGTTCTGGTCGGGTTCACGTATACGGACCTGGTGAAACATTTCCATGATATCCCGCAAATTGCTATGCGCTCTCGGCGAAACCTGTAGATTACTGAGTTGAGCGGTGTGAGCTGATCCGGGCCCTTCAGAGTTTAGGCAGACCCCTTGAATGGCAGCTGCAGCATCCCAAACGATTCTCATATTCCCTGGTTTATTTTGGATTTGAACAGGAAATATAGGAAGGTACCAGGCTCGTACCCTCCCGTTCGATGCTTCTTCGGGCGGAAGTTCCCGAGCGTAGCCTTTAACGACGTATTCCTCGATCTTCTTGCATAGCGTCTCTGCAAGCTCTGGTTCCCACAAATCCGCTTTTTTGCCATCGGGTAGCTATCGGGGAGTGGGATCTGGTTAAACTTCCAGAGTGTTGGCTAAAACTGGCTGTTTCAATGTGCTGAAAGCCGGGGCAGAAGGAAAACCAGCTACCGATGCTGCTGTATTGGTGGGGCCTTCTATTGCTGAAGAGCGAGGATCGGATATATAACCGGCTGAAGTGTTGGCTAAACCCAGTTGTTTCAATATGTTGAACGCCGGTGCACAAGGAAAACCAGGATTCGATGAAACGAAGTTTATAGGGTCTTCTATTGCCGAAGCGCGAGCAGCGTTAGGGACCGCTGATAGGTCGCCAGCTGGGTGGTTGGCTAACACTGGTTGTTTCAATGTGCTGAACGCCGGGGCACATGGAAGACCAGGAACTGATGATACGGGATTTGTTGGTGCAATTGGTAGATCAACTATCGAAGCGGACACGCGTGCGCTACTTGACTGAACGTTTGATTCGATGTTAACTAAATTTTGTTTAATTGGGGCTGAACTGGCTAAGGTGGCTAATTTGGCTATGTCTACATTTAATAAATATGGCCCACTCAAATGGGATAAATAAAGATGGTGGAATGGAAATGGGATAATAATAAACATCCCAGTGCTGGAATGCAGCACTTGAACATGCGCAAAAGTTCATCTTTCTCGTCCACCAACAAACTGCTGAATCTTGCTTTTACAAATCCTACTGTAATCGTTTTATCACTAATTGTCTCAATTGCAGTGATGACTGTATTATATTTATCGGCTAAAGTGAGTAAAATATGACAAGCCTTATCGGATTCCTGTCGAATTTCATGAAATGGTTTTACAATTTTCGCCTTCTTTGCTTTTCAAACTCAACAGTTTCCTCTTAACATGACGTAACTTCGGAACCAAGTTCTTCCTCTCGAACCACCACCTGAAGTTTGTCGATCATGTTTTTTGCAGATGGAGTATCTTTTACTAGATCCAGGTGCTTGCATGTAATACATTGAACAATTATTTATCTTGCATTTCCAATTGTTGAAACTATCTGCGGACAGCTGTGGATATTTTGTTGTGGACATTTTTATATTTAATTTACACATCCTTTTTGTTATTTGGGTACTTCTTTAATTTCTTATATTTTCATTTTATATTAGTACACATAACGTTTTATTTCATATATCCGTTTATTAAGAATTCAAATTTATGACGGCATCGAGTTTAAAGAAAAACATAAGTAACATTGGAGTGTTCATAAAACCGATAACATAAGTGTGTTCAGAAATACATTCAGAAATAAAGAAATTAATTGCTTTGTACATTCGCATTAATTTCAGTCGTACCTTAACAATATGTCGATAGGTCAATCCTACAAACAAGTGTGCGTGAAAATAATGTAGTATGCGTGACTTAAGTGCACAAACGTCAAAAACCCTGTTGAACTTTGTTTGCCAGTGATGTCCACTGGAAAGTTACATATTTCTTTAGTACTTCATTTCTGGTTAACTGCTACGAATATATTCTGAAACGCGTTTTTCTGCGACAGCATATATCTAATATGTAATTGCCAATTTTCAGTGCCGTGGTATTTTGAAGATAGAGGGTTTAATGCTCAGAAATATATATTGTTGTCTGAGAATTTCTACATGAAATTAATGATTTAATGTTCTAATTTAATATACATGTGTATGTATATAACATTAAATATAAATAACTTCTGTTTAAACAAAAACTTGTATAAAATATTAAGTTTTTAGCACATGAATCCAAAGCTCGCACAACGTAATTGACTTGTTTTGGATGTAGAGAGTGTATTATTGTAACAAAATATCAAAATGAATTTTCTTATTCGGCAAAATAAATCTGTGCTTAGGCTTGGTGGCAATCATTCACTTGGATATTCAATTAAACGTAAGTCAGTACTTTAGTGATGTGTATTACAAAATATTCAGCTATCAGTGGTAATTCGTCAATGATATTAAAAACCTTTTCGTATTTTTAAATGTAGATTACATAAGAAATATGTGCATACATCTGATAAAACTAAAAATGTACGAACCGTATCCCGAATATCTTCTGCACTTAAAAAGGGATAATAAATCTGCTTTAGTCATTGATTTAATGTTTAATGTTTCTTAATGTTTTTAAATTTATATATGTTAATGGACAGAACTAAATTGGTTTGTAAAAATGTTATAAGCAAACTTTCTATTGGCCTATGTATGAAACTGTTTCGTCGAAACGACGAATACGATTAATTTTATTTGTTATTGTTTAAAGTGGTTGGCTAGTTCCATTTACATTTCATGGTACTTCAGAAGTACTTGCATTGGACATCCGTGAGGCTTCACAGGTGGTTAGAGAGTTCCAACTTTTATTAGGTTCTTCTATGGTCGTGTCATCCAAATTTTCTTTTGCAAGATGTCGTTAGATACTTAGGATTGCCTGGAATGGGTACTACTTACAAAGACTAAATTGTTGGGAAATATCACCGGAAAGAATTTCGAAATCAGAGAACGGATAGGTTGAGTATAGTCTTTTTTCCCATAAAATCAAAGGGGGATCGTTTCACGTTTGTGGGGATTCATTGTTTGTGTGACGGAGTACTTCATTGTTTAGTTCAATTTGCTGTAGTTGTCGATCAAATAAATGTAGGCTGCTATCACAGAGCAAAGTTCGATTCTGACAAATTCGATTCGCAAATGTCTTTCATGTATTCTATGAATTTTTTGTACGTACAGACATCTGCCCAATAGTTGGTCAAATTGAAAAACACTATGGTTTTCCACGAACCAACAATCATGTTTGCATGCCCAATATCTTCAAAATATATTCCTGGAGTTGTCTCAAATCTTGTTATTTTATAGTTTTCACATATACTAGTATATTGACCAGATATAAGACTTTTGGTCAACGCTAATCCAAAGAAGTGACTTACAACTCACGTACTTATGCATCTATTCCAGGATGTATTTCTGTGACCTTTTCCATGTTCCAATTGGTGGTGGGTAAACGTTCTTTCGTTAATACGGCGACATTCTTTACTCTTTTCTTCCATTTATTTCTGCGTTGAAGCTGCGTCAGATATTCTGAAGACCAAATCTGCCAGAAGTCATGGACCATCCTTTGAATAAGTGACCATCGGGATCGATATGTTTTAACTTGATCTAGTATACGATCTGGTAATGTGCAGATCCAATTTAGAAATGCCCAGGTTTAAGAATCTGGTCATCATCAATATCGTTGCTTATATTTTTCAATGGAGATGAATTCAAACATGCTTCAATTCGTGTAAGCGTTGTTGTGAATTAGTAGTAGTAAGTGTACTGTCACCAATAACCCGTTTTAAATAATATTTTTTATAGAAGTTTAAATATTTTTATTGGAAATTGGAGCAAAGGCCTCTTCTGGATACGTATCTTCTCATAACAAGCATATGGTTTGCTGGCCATTTTCGAAATTGGAAGGTCTAAGGAGTCCTCTCCAGACATAGTCAACGTAGAACTCCCTTCTGATGATATCTGCGGCTACTGATTAGTTTTGTTGCTCATCAGTTGCTAACTGGTAAGTGCCTTAACGACCCATACGTCACAGTGGCAAGCTTATAATCTTTTATTTCTTCATTTCTTGAGTTTCTCCATACTACTCGTTGAAAGTTTTTGATGTTTCTGATTTCTTTTAAGTCCGCTGTTTATACGTACTGATGTTTTCGCCAACGCGTAATAATGCTGGTTAGATCATCCTGTAACCTTGGGCCCACAAGCATTAGGTGGTTAAAAATGATTCCGGTTGGTGTTTTAGCTGATGCATCGTACACCACGCGTAATTTTGTGGTAGTACTGTAAGGCTTAGATACTGAATGATATGGTATATAGTACGTAGAATTTTCTGGTGGCGAATCATCACTGAAATAAATTTAATTTTTGTTCACTTTTGTTCAATTTGTTCACAGTCCAAGCCTTTCTGTGTTGATAGACTCGATTCTGGAATTTGTTCTTGTTTCCAGAATTGTTTCAGTTGGCTCCCCAAAGTGGTTTGCGCAACCATTCCAATGCTTTTGCGTTTGCACTCTTAACAGACGTTCTTCCCGTGATAAACCATCCAAAATGTGACATTTGGGCGAGAGGAGAACCCTTAGGGCCCCTCCTTTTGCCATTAAGTATGCTATCTCCGTAAACGGCTGCTCCAAGAATCATGCTAATAGAACCGGGTATATAAACTTTGTATCGGCCAGCAAAAGTTGTTTCATCTCATTACGAATTCCACTGCATTCTTGCCCGGCGTCAATCTAGTGAGAGTTGGTAACAGAAGTGCGGAAACCAGCAATTTCAATCTGAATTGAATCTTGGTTCTAGTACCACTTCTACTTTGCTGAGTGCCGTAACTGCACTAGTAGCTCCAAATCCGCCGATCTCGGTGCGTGTTTTTTCCTTCGGTAGACGCAGTAATTGGGTTGCTTCAGTTATAAGACGCAGTGATTGGTGTTCACTATCCATTTTTAGATTGACTTTGTCTTCTGGCTCCGCCTTTTGGGCTTTAAGAACAGATGGGGAGTTGAACACCCAGTTCCGTATATAAAATCCACCGTGCTTATGTATCCGGGGAACAATATCCATGAGGTCATCTACGTAGCGGTTTTCTTTTATTGAACGCATTGCACGAGGAAATTCCTCACTGAACTGGTCTGCGTTCCTGTTTTTCACAAATTGGGTTGTACACGGGGAACAAGTGGCTTCAAAAGTCATAACCATCATGGCATAGGTACGCGGTCGGTTTGCACTCTCATAGTCCCACAAAAAGCGTTAGTAGTTCTGGTCGGGTTCACGTATACGGACCTGGTGAAACATTTCCATGATATCCCGCAAATTGCTATGCGCTCTCGGCGAAACCTGTAGATTACTGAGTTGTGCGGTGTGAGCTGATCCGGGCCCTTCAGAGTTTAGGCAGACCCTTTGAATGGCAGCTGCAGCATCCCAAACGATTCTCATATTCCCTGGTTTATTTTGGATTTGAACAGGAAATATAGGAAGGTACCAGGCTCGTACCCTCCCGTTCGATGCTTCTTCGGGCGGAAGTTCCCGAGCGTAGCCTTTAACGACGTATTCCTCGATCTTCTTGCATAGCGTCTCTGCAAGCTCTGGTTCCCACAAATCCGCTTTTTTGCCATCGGGTAGCTATCGGGGAGTGGGATCTGGTTAAACTTCCAGAGTGTTGGCTAAAACTGGCTGTTTCAATGTGCTGAAAGCCGGGGCAGAAGGAAAACCAGCTACCGATGCTGCTGTATTGGTGGGGCCTTCTATTGCTGAAGAGCGAGGATCGGATATATAACCGGCTGAAGTGTTGGCTAAACCCGGTTGTTTCAATATGTTGAACGCCGGTGCACAAGGAAAACCAGGATTCGATGAAACGAAGTTTATAGGGTCTTCTATTGCCGAAGCGCGAGCAGCGTTAGGGACCGCTGATAGGTCGCCAGCTGGGTGGTTGGCTAACACTGGTTGTTTCAATGTGCTGAACGCCGGGGCACATGGAAGACCAGGAACTGATGATACGGGATTTGTTGGTGCAATTGGTAGATCAACTATCGAAGCGGACACGCGTGCGCTACTTGACTGAACGTTTGATTCGATGTTAACTAAATTTTGTTTAATTGGGGCTGAACTGGCTAAGGTGGCTAATTTGGCTATGTCTACATTTAATAAATATGGCCCACTCAAATGGGATAAATAAAGATGGTGGAATGGAAATGGGATAATAATAAACATCCCAGTGCTGGAATGCAGCACTTGAACATGCGCAAAAGTTCATCTTTCTCGTCCACCAACAAACTGCTGAATCTTGCTTTTACAAATCCTACTGTAATCGTTTTATCACTAATTGTCTCAATTGCAGTGATGACTGTATTATATTTATCGGCTAAAGTGAGTAAAATATGACAAGCCTTATCGGATTCCTGTCGAATTTCATGAAATGGTTTTACAATTTTCGCCTTCTTTGCTTTTCAAACTCAACAGTTTCCTCTTAACATGACGTAACTTCGAAACCAAGTTCTTCCTCTCGAACCACCACCTGAAGTTTGTCGATCATGTTTTTTGCAGATGGAGTATCTTTTACTAGATCCAGCTGCTTGCATGTAATACATTGAACAATTATCTATCTTGCATTTCCAATTGTTGAAACTATCTGCGGACAGCTGTGGATATTTTGTTGTGGACATTTTTATATTTAATTTACACATCCTTTTTGTTATTTGGGTACTTCTTTAATTTCTTATATTTTCATTTTATATTAGTACACATAACGTTTTATTTCATATATCCGTTTATTAAGAATTCAAATTTATGACGGCATCGAGTTTAAAGAAAAACATAAGTAACATTGGAGTGTTCATAAAACCGATAACATAAGTGTGTTCAGAAATACATTCAGAAATAAAGAAATTAATTGCTTTGTACATTCGCATTAATTTCAGTCGTACCTTAACAATATGTCGATAGGTCAATCCTACAAACAAGTGTGCGTGAAAATAATGTAGTATGCGTGACTTAAGTGCACAAACGTCAAAAACCCTGTTGAACTTTGTTTGCCAGTGATGTCCACTGGAAAGTTACATATTTCTTTAGTACTTCATTTCTGGTTAACTGCTACGAATATATTCTGAAACGCGTTTTTCTGCGACAGCATATATCTAATATGTAATTGCCAATTTTCAGTGCCGTGGTATTTTGAAGATAGAGGGTTTAATGCTCAGAAATATATATTGTTGTCTGAGAATTTCTACATGAAATTAATGATTTAATGTTCTAATTTAATATACATGTGTATGTATATAACATTAAATATAAATAACTTCTGTTTAAACAAAAACTTGTATAAAATATTAAGTTTTTAGCACATGAATCCAAAGCTCGCACAACGTAATTGACTTGTTTTGGATGTAGAGAGTGTATTATTGTAACAAAATATCAAAATGAATTTTCTTATTCGGCAAAATAAATCTGTGCTTAGGCTTGGTGGCAATCATTCACTTGGATATTCAATTAAACGTAAGTCAGTACTTTAGTGATGTGTATTACAAAATATTCAGCTATCAGTGGTAATTCGTCAATGATATTAAAAACCTTTTCGTATTTTTAAATGTAGATTACATAAGAAATATGTGCATACATCTGATAAAACTAAAAATGTACGAACCGTATCCCGAATATCTTCTGCACTTAAAAAGGGATAATAAATCTGCTTTAGTCATTGATTTAATGTTCGGCTTTTGCGAAAATAAATTGCGTCCAAGACGTTTTTAAATTTATATATGTTAATGGACAGAACTAAATTGGTTTGTAAAAATGTTATAAGCAAACTTTCTATTGGCCTATGTATGAAACTGTTTCGTCGAAACGACGAATACGATTAATTTTATTTGTTATTGTTTAAAGTGGTTGGCTAGTTCCATTTACATTTCATGGTACTTCAGAAGTACTTGCATTGGACATCCGTGAGGCTTCACAGGTGGTTAGAGAGTTCCAACTTTTATTAGGTTCTTCTATGGTCGTGTCATCCAAATTTTCTTTTGCAAGATGTCGTTAGATACTTAGGATTGCCTGGAATGGGTACTACTTACAAAGACTCAATTGTTGGGAAATATCACCGGAAAGAATTTCGAAATCAGAGAACGGATAGGTTGAGTATAGTCTTTCACACTTAGGGCATTTTCAGTCACGCTAATTGCGGTTTGCACGCCTTTGTTTTTCATATATGCATCTTACGCACATGATATTGTACTGAGGCCGAATTTACCAAGGATGAGCTCTAGGACTGTATTGAAAAGTTTCGAAAGACAAAAGAACTTAAAACTAGCTTAACTAACTTAACAATTCATGAATTGTTCTTAATACTAACCTACTGACCCTATGCGGGTACTCTAAGCTAATCTAATCTAAAATCATAAATGTGCCTTTCGGCTTAATCTACTTGTTTTTTTTTAGTCTTTCCTGACAAGCTTGATTCATTTATTATGTGCCAAGAAAACTTATAAAAAAACTTGGCTAAACTTAACTTACTAACTTACCCTAACATAAAACTTAGGACTATCTTAATTATGTCCGTAACATTACGGACGCGTGCACCTGGGCGTATATGTTATGTATATGCTTAACATATATAATTTATACGCCGTGGTGCACCTTTTTTTTGGTTTTTGTTTTATATATATATATATATATATTTTTTTTTTCTTATAAACTACTTTAAAACCAATGTAAGCTGGCCACCATGGTCAACTACCGGGTCGTTTAAAAGGGCCAGCGGTGGTGGAGATTGGTTTTGGTGTAACCACCAGTAAAATTGCCGATCTTTGGCAGACTGCTTTCTATCTCGAGCGGGGATCGCTCGACTGAACCGAAGAAGATCCTCGTGGGTGCGACATCCGGTTAGTATTGGAGTCGCCTGTCCACTGTTCGGCGTACGACATCCGGGGGACAATATCCATGAGGTCATCTACGTAGCGGTTTTCTTTTATTGAACGCATTGCACGAGGAAATTCCTCACTGAACTGGTCTGCGTTCCTGTTTTTCACAAATTGGGTTGTACACGGGGAACAAGTGGCTTCAAAAGTCATAACCATCATGGCATAGGTACGCGGTCGGTTTGCACTCTCATAGTCCCACAAAAAGCGTTAGTAGTTCTGGTCGGGTTCACGTATACGGACCTGGTGAAACATTTCCATGATATCCCGCAAATTGCTATGCGCTCTCGGCGAAACCTGTAGATTACTGAGTTGAGCGGTGTGAGCTGATCCGGGCCCTTCAGAGTTTAGGCAGACCCTTTGAATGGCAGCTGCAGCATCCCAAACGATTCTCATATTCCCTGGTTTATTTTGGATTTGAACAGGAAATATAGGAAGGTACCAGGCTCGTACCCTCCCGTTCGATGCTTCTTCGGGCGGAAGTTCCCGAGCGTAGCCTTTAACGACGTATTCCTCGATCTTCTTGCATAGCGTCTCTGCAAGCTCTGGTTCCCACAAATCCGCTTTTTTGCCATCGGGTAGCTATCGGGGAGTGGGATCTGGTTAAACTTCCAGAGTGTTGGCTAAAACTGGCTGTTTCAATGTGCTGAAAGCCGGGGCAGAAGGAAAACCAGCTACCGATGCTGCTGTATTGGTGGGGCCTTCTATTGCTGAAGAGCGAGGATCGGATATATAACCGGCTGAAGTGTTGGCTAAACCCGGTTGTTTCAATATGTTGAACGCCGGTGCACAAGGAAAACCAGGATTCGATGAAACGAAGTTTATAGGGTCTTCTATTGCCGAAGCGCGAGCAGCGTTAGGGACCGCTGATAGGTCGCCAGCTGGGTGGTAGGCTAACACTGGTTGTTTCAATGTGCTGAACGCCGGGGCACATGGAAGACCAGGAACTGATGATACGGGATTTGTTGGTGCAATTGGTAGATCAACTATCGAAGCGGACACGCGTGCGCTACTTGACTGAACGTTTGATTCGATGTTAACTAAATTTTGTTTAATTGGGGCTGAACTGGCTAAGGTGGCTAATTTGGCTATGTCTACATTTAATAAATATGGCCCACTCAAATGGGATAAATAAAGATGGTGGAATGGAAATGGGATAATAATAAACATCCCAGTGCTGGAATGCAGCACTTGAACATGCGCAAAAGTTCATCTTTCTCGTCCACCAACAAACTGCTGAATCTTGCTTTTACAAATCCTACTGTAATCGTTTTATCACTAATTGTCTCAATTGCAGTGATGACTGTATTATATTTATCGGCTAAAGTGAGTAAAATATGACAAGCCTTATCGGATTCCTGTCGAATTTCATGAAATGGTTTTACAATTTTCGCCTTCTTTGTTTTTCAAACTCAACAGTTTCCTCTTAACATGACGTAACTTCGAAACCAAGTTCTTCCTCTCGAACCACCACCTGAAGTTTGTCGACTGCTACGAATATATTCTGAAACGCGTTTTTCTGCGACAGCATATATCTAATATGTAATTGCCAATTTTCAGTGCCGTGGTATTTTGAAGATAGAGGGTTTAATGCTCAGAAATATATATTGTTGTCTGAGAATTTCTACATGAAATTAATGATTTAATGTTCTAATTTAATATACATGTGTATGTATATAACATTAAATATAAATAACTTCTGTTTAAACAAAAACTTGTATAAAATATTAAGTTTTTAGCACATGAATCCAAAGCTCGCACAACGTAATTGACTTGTTTTGGATGTAGAGAGTGTATTATTGTAACAAAATATCAAAATGAATTTTCTTATTCGGCAAAATAAATCTGTGCTTAGGCTTGGTGGCAATCATTCACTTGGATATTCAATTAAACGTAAGTCAGTACTTTAGTGATGTGTATTACAAAATATTCAGCTATCAGTGGTAATTCGTCAATGATATTAAAAACCTTTTCGTATTTTTAAATGTAGATTACATAAGAAATATGTGCATACATCTGATAAAACTAAAAATGTACGAACCGTATCCCGAATATCTTCTGCACTTAAAAAGGGATAATAAATCTGCTTTAGTCATTGATTTAATGTTCGGCTTTTGCGAAAATAAATTGCGTCCAAGACGTTTTTAAATTTATATATGTTAATGGACAGAACTAAATTGGTTTGTAAAAATGTTATAAGCAAACTTTCTATTGGCCTATGTATGAAACTGTTTCGTCGAAACGACGAATACGATTAATTTTATTTGTTATTGTTTAAAGTGGTTGGCTAGTTCCATTTACATTTCATGGTACTTCAGAAGTACTTGCATTGGACATCCGTGAGGCTTCACAGGTGGTTAGAGAGTTCCAACTTTTATTAGGTTCTTCTATGGTCGTGTCATCCAAATTTTCTTTTGCAAGATGTCGTTAGATACTTAGGATTGCCTGGAATGGGTACTACTTACAAAGACTCAATTGTTGGGAAATATCACCGGAAAGAATTTCGAAATCAGAGAACGGATAGGTTGAGTATAGTCTTTCACACTTAGGGCATTTTCAGTCACGCTAATTGCGGTTTGCACGCCTTTGTTTTTCATATATGCATCTTACGCACATGATATTGTACTGAGGCCGAATTTACCAAGGATGAGCTCTAGGACTGTATTGAAAAGTTTCGAAAGACAAAAGAACTTAAAACTAGCTTAACTAACTTAACAATTCATGAATTGTTCTTAATACTAACCTACTGACCCTATGCGGGTACTCTAAGCTAATCTAATCTAAAATCATAAATGTGCCTTTCGGCTTAATCTACTTGTTTTTTTTTAGTCTTTCCTGACAAGCTTGATTCATTTATTATGTGCCAAGAAAACTTATAAAAAAACTTGGCTAAACTTAACTTACTAACTTACCCTAACATAAAACTTAGGACTATCTTAATTATGTCCGTAACATTACGGACGCGTGCACCTGGGCGTATATGTTATGTATATGCTTAACATATATAATTTATACGCCGTGGTGCACCTTTTTTTTGGTTTTTGTTTTATATATATATATATATATTTTTTTTTTCTTTTAAACTACTTTAAAACCAATGTAAGCTGGCCACCATGGTCAACTACCGGGTCGTTTAAAAGGGCCAGCGGTGGTGGAGATTGGTTTTGGTGTAACCACCAGTAAAATTGCCGATCTTTGGCAGACTGCTTTCTATCTCGAGCGGGGATCGCTCGACTGAACCGAAGAAGATCCTCGTGGGTGCGACATCCGGTTAGTATTGGAGTCGCCTGTCCACTGTTCGGCGTACGACATGGAAGATTATAGGGCATCCGTCTGTATCCTGTATTAGGCCAATCGTGTCAAAATAGAGGAATGCTTCGGGAGGAATAAAGCCGTTAAGGCGCACCCTTTCATGGTACATAATATTGGGGTAGTAAGCCCCGAAGATCAGACTGTTGGAAGAAGTCATAGCTCGTGCAATGTGCGTTCTGATCAGCTTAATAATAAAATGATCTATCCTTTTCACGTTTGCCTCGTTTTACAGGACTTCGTTAGGATAGTATTTCTTGTACTCAGACTCGGGTGTACGATACAGCCGGAGACACGTCCGAACAGCCTCATCTTTTCCATCTGGGAAGGACTCACGTTGAACCACAATGGACAACCGTACGCTATGATATAATAATAAGATGTAGCAGATTACCTTCACCCTGGTATCAAGTTGGCTACTAAAAAATAACCTCCTGGCCGCAGCAAAGGCCTTTCTGACTTTCGTCAGAGCAATATCTATATGTTTGTCAAAATACAGATATTGATCCAGCCAAATGCCAAGATATCTAACTACACTTTTCACAGCTAACGTCTGTCCTTGCGGGACAACTATGCCGAACTTGCGCCAGTTTAGGCGAGTATCCCGCGAAGCCATGTACAACGGGGTCCTGGTCATACTTCAAGAAGTTGATAACCAACTACCAGTCGTCGCAAAATCGCTGAATTTTTTCGAAGTCACGCTGCAACAAGCTGTTTATTAGCTCGACCTTCGGACCTGATCTGTACGCTACTAGGTCGTCGGCGTACACACTTAAGTGCGGCATGGAACCTATAAGTTCTGCAGGGAATATTGAGAACAAGATCGGCGAACCAATAGCCCCCTGTTGCAGACCATTTTTAATGTCAAAGACCGTGGTAGAAGTTATGTCGCCACTTTTCACGACGAACTTTCTACCTGTAATCATGTCATAGATTATGTATAGCAATGGTTTACTTATACCAAGTCTGACCAGATTGAGGAAGAGGCCCTCCAACCAAACGGTGTCGTACGCTTACTCCAAGTCAATCAGGCAAGCACCCGTGCATTGTTGTTTGCCTTTATTCCATTGAATGTCGGACGCCAGTTTGGACGCGGCATGTATGGTTTCATGCCCCGCCCTGAATCCGAATTGGTTGTCCGGTATGATTTTATTTTCGTCTACCCATTGTTTCAGAACACTACAGCTGTTTTCCAGTGCCTTGGGTGATATGCATTTTTAGCACATTACTTAGCATATTGTTAAACAGTGTTGTGTAAATCTGTACAATATCGGGGGGAAGTTGACGAAGCACAATATTCGGTATTCCATCGATTCCCATTGACTTTTTTTTCTTCAGTGAGTTAAAAGTGCCCTGAAGATCTTCTTGAGAAATCAAGATGTGATTTCCATCATTGGCGACGGCACTGTGTGCCAAATTATAGTCACTGAACCAGGTGAAACCTGGATTCTCGGATCGCCATTGAATTATTTCACTACGAAGATTAGTGTGGTTCAGTAAGGCTTCGTTTTCTCCGGTCGTGGTTCGGCCTACTTACTTCGTTGACCCTGTGCACTTGCTGGAAAACAGCACCAATAGCTGCCACTTTCTCCTGGGGATCTTCAACCACAAAGAAGTCATTGTCTAGCACTGCCCCATTTGTATCGATGCTAATTGATGTCAGTAAATGTTCGTTGTTTGTTGTCTTGGGAAGTCTAACGGCCTGGATGTCGTTTTGATCTTTCCTTCGAAAAATTTTATTTACTTGCGGGAACATTCCCGGGTTGTTAGATCGTACAGCCCGGATTTTATTGCCCCAGTGCAAGCTTATAGCTAAGCTTTAGTTTATTCGTATTAATTGTTGGAGGTTCTTGATCTCCGACTTCAGTGCCCTTACTTCCGAGTTTTGTAGATCTGTAAACCGCCTGTACAAGAGCTTAAGTCTTGATAGCAGTCTACTTTTGTGCACGTGGAGTGCATCGATGGTAACCTTTCGATAAACATCGCTGTCATCGATTTGTACTACCTTCGGAATAGTTTTCTCCATGGTTCCTTTAATTACGTCGTCCATTTAAATGAGGTACCAGTCAACCTCTTCGTTCGTCAGGTTTCTGTTCGTCGGGGGATTGATCCCACTCGAACGTAGTTCTGTGGATAAAGTCCTGGCGAAGCGTGACCAGCGGGCCTTATTATAATTATAAGGGTGCCTCTGGACATACTCCACCAGTTCTTCTACCTCGTTCGGGAGCTGAATAGCAGCGAAGAGCCCGCAGTGATCACTCTCGTACTCAACCGCAGCTAAACAGTTCCGCGTGCGTCTTTCCACGCCTAGTACAGTCAGTCGTCTGTCTATCAGCAACTAATCCAGATAGGACCCTGTGCAAATCTAGCTTGAACTCAATATTGTGCTCTGCCAACCAGTTATACAGTGGGGTCCCCCTGTCATTATGTACTCTATTGCCCCATTCTCTATGTTTGGCGTTCAAATCCCCGGCAATGATATAATAGTTTTCCGCCGCGCTAAGTCGAAGGCTCGTGAATATAGTTTCGAGCTCTGAAATAAAGTTCCGATTGAGGGTACTATTGTCAGCTGCATAGATCGCGATCACATATAACCGCTTTCCACCCTGGAGCGGAATGCGTGCAATACACGTTTCTAGCACTTGAAATCTTCGCACTTCACTGCTATACAAGACCTTATGACATAGGCCTTTTTTGATTAGGAGAGCAACCCCGCCCCCTTGCAAGGATTGGGGCCGGTGTCTTCGAATTATGTGGTAATGCTTGTACCTGAGTTTACGCGGTTCAGCTTAGTTTCGCTGACCATCAACACGTCTGGATTGTGGATTTGCAGAAGGTTACCCAAGTTCATTTTACGTTCGGTTTTGATCAGTGAATTCAATTTCACTGCTAGCATTTTAAGGTTACGGGCTGCCTGCGCAGCCATCACACCGATGTGGCGTTTGCTCTTGTGCTTGCTCTATGAACTGTGTTTGTAGCTGAGCGATCTGCCCCTGGATGGAGAGCAGGACCGTCTTCAGTTCCAAGTCGGCTTCAGGTTGCCTGGCCACTGGGACCGCAGCCGCCTTCGGCGCTGTCTGTTGTACCGGTCGCCTACCTGATGCCATTTGGGCATAGGAAACTGCCGGTGCAACAGTGGTAGCTGGAGCACGTGGCACTGGCCTCGCTTCTACCATTTTTTCTTTCCTTTTGGCCTCTATGCTTTTTCTTATCTCTTGGACCTTAGGGCATCCCCGATAGTTTGCAGGGTGCCCGCTGGTCTAACAGAGTACAAATTTCAGCTTGCTCATGTCTTCAACTTTGTCCGTCCCCAAAGGACATTCTCCTCTAATGTGGGTACCTGCGCATTTGACGCAGCGAGACTGCATGTTAAAGTTCGCCGCGGCATGCCCAAACCTTTGACAACGAGCGCACTGGAGTGTGTGTATTGTCTTTTTTAATGTCTCCCATTTGACATAAATGGAGCCTAAACGATTGATACGTTTTAGGCTCTCTGTTTTCGTGTCTGGGGTAACCTGGATTAGGAAGAACGGAAGTTTCCTGTTCTCCCTTTTCGCTACCGCAGTGATGAAGGGCTTAACCCCGACAAACTGGATATCGTCTCTCTTCTTGGGATCAGTGTCAGGATCCACGCCCTTAAGGAGCATGGTCTGCACCTTTTCCCCTTTTGGAGTATACGAGAAAAACTCGGCCTCCGCCACCGCTAGCCTTTCTTTAATGACATGATAGTCTGCCACTGATGAGCAGTGGACAGACAATCTTAAGGGCGCTTTATATTTTATATAATATGCATTTTTAGTGGCCAACTTACATAGTTTATCGACGTCATTCGTATCCAGTCCGAACACGTTAATCGGCGGGCATCTCTCCTTCTGGGCTGGTTGCTGATGCTGTTGTTGCTGCTGCGTCTGCTTCTGCTGCGGCTGCTTTGGTCGCTGTTCCGTTTGGTTGCATCTGATTCGGACGACGTCAGAGCTTAGAAGGGGTTCTCTCTTCCGCTGTAGGAGAATCTCTCCTCGCCTTCTGTGGATTCGTATTGTACGTCGTCGTACAATACTGCTGATGTGGCTGCTGCAGTTGTTATTGTTGCTGTTTTTTTGTGTGGCTTTTACGGCCGTTTTGGTGTCGCCTGATCCGACACTGGAGCGGCGCTTCAACGGGCTAGGTTGTGGCTGGAGCTTCTTCCTCCCCTCTTGTGTTGACTGCTGGTCTGACGGCAGTTTCGGTCGCTCAGCTGACTCCATATTATTTTTTCCACTTGAATGTCTTTTTTACTTTTATAAAAAAAGATCTCAATGTTTTTTCGGGATATGAACCCGCCACCACTGAGTCACCCGCGATCACGTTACCGCGAAGCTATTCGGTGTTATAGTTTTCAGCGACACTTTATGCACTTGAGTTCTACTGCTATCTCACTAAGCCGAAAGGAGTTCTGTGAACGACTCACTAGTAAAATGTTACGTTTTGGGTATGTGCGTTGACTCCTACGCAATTGAATTTCGCTGGCCCTGGTTGGATTCCCGGTACGACAAAACAAAAAAAAAATATGTTCACCGCCCCATCTCTTTCGAGTCACTGACAATGCTCAAAGAGTAATAACTGTTTAGAAAAAGCTTCTCAAACTTGGCCGTTCGGAGTCGGCATAAAAATGTAGGTCCCTTCCACACTTGAGAGAAAAATATCTCACACAACACGAGTGGTTGCTGAGAAACTGGGCCCCTTGCCCTCTACGGGCTGTAGCATAATATATATTATTATAATAAAATGTTGGTTGTGCTATACACAGATTCACAGAAGACAAATTAGAAGGCTGGAAGCCTTCGAAATGGGTTTGGGGCCCAATTTCACCAGCTCTTTTTTACCCACCTAAGGATGGTGGCAATTCTGTGGTCAACTAACTCACTGCGGGTCGAGGGAAATTTCCCACCGGCAATTATGAAAACGTTGTCATTCGTTGATTCTTCTCATGAATAGACTTAATATTACTGACGCAATGGGTTGCTGAATATTGTTATTTACGAGCGCATTTTTAATTGCCTCAGTTTCTATATTGCTGAATTCTCCCGCAATGTCTAGGAATGCAGCTAGGGCGTACTCCTTGATATTTAAGTACTCTTCAGTTCATGTACGCAAGTTTTGCTTGAAGTTATTACGGATAAATGCGTTGATGAGCTTTTCAAACGTCCTTAAGACGAATGATGTAAGGCTTATTGGTCTTAAGTATTTCGCAGAGCAGTGACTAGTTTTTTCTGCCTAAGGGATGAAAATTGCTTTATATTTCCTCCAGGTGGACGGTATATAGCCGTGAGTTAGGCTGCAAAGGAAGATATCTTTAAGGATAGCACACTCCTCTTTAAGAATAATAAACTCCTGTGTCTTCTGCAGCATGATGGTAATAATGCCATCACCTACAGGGGATTTAAAGTTATCCAAGGAGTCGATGACCCATCTTATTCTGCTTTCGCTTACAATACCGTCTGGAACGTTATGTGAAGTATCTGAGGACGCTTCAGCCGTCGGGAGTTCTGCTTGCGTGCATCCCGAGAAGTTGCTGACTGTGTCTATTCCTTGTCCTTCATTGTTCCTGATGGGGCCAGAGACCGTAGGACTTTTGGCAAGAATTTTCACAATCTGGCAGTCTCGAGGTGCACATGATCTCACTACGTTAAGATCTCCATGACACATGTCCAGATAAGGCGACTGCTTTTTTTTAAATCCTGAGGCTATCCTTGTAAGCATTCCAGTCTTCTACCTACGTACCGTCTGCTAGCAGTTTTGTGCTTTACTGCGCATGGACTTCCACTGCTTCGCTACTAGCAGCAGGGATTTTATTATTAAAGGGTGATTTTTTAGCTATTATCTTTTTGGCAACACTGGTTTATACAGCTGACGGATGTTTCGTGTTTTGTTTCACTGTCAAACATCTTCAGTTTGGTCTGTAATTTAACTATGAATCGTCTTACAAACGAACAGCGCTTGCAAATTATTGAATTTTATTATCAAAATGCGTGCTCTGTTAAGAAAGTTCATCGCGACATCACATGTGTTCAGCGACGAAGCTCATTTTTGGCTCAATGGGTACGTAAACAAGCAGAATTGTCGATTTTTGAGTGAATATCACCCAGAAGCATTGCAAGAGCTACCAATGCATCCAGAAAAAGTCAGTTTGGTGCGGCTTATGGGCTGGTGGCATCATTGGACCGTACTTCTTCAAAGATGATGCGAACCATAACGTAACTGTGAATGGTGAGCTCTACCGTGAGATGATATCCAACTTTTTTTTGCCCAAAATGCAAGAGCTTGACTTGCATGACATGTGGTTTCAACAAGACGGTGCCACATGCCACACAGCACAACAATGGACTTATTGAGAGGCGAGTTCGGTGAACATTTAATTTCACGTTCGGGACCGGTCAATTGGCCGCCTAGATCGTGCGACTTAACTTTAGGCTTTTTTTTGTGGGGCTATGTTAAAGCTCATGTCTATACAGGCAAGCCCGCTTCAATGGACGCATTGGAAGATAACATTGAAGCATTTATTCGTGAGATACCGGCCGAAATGTTGGAAATAGTATGCCAAAAGTGGACTAAGCGGATGGACCATTTGAGGTGCAGTCAAGGTCAACATTTGCATGAAATAATCTTCAAACATTAAATTATATGGACCGTGCTATCGATTCAAATAAAGATTTCATGCATTTTTCCGAATTTTATGTGTTTTTTTTTTTGAAAAACTTTCCTATAGCTTTTAAAAAATCACCCTTTATTGTGACTCTCGTTGAATTTGATGCACAAGATACGCAGTTAAAACCGCTAATATATTTCTTCTTCATCAATGTCTTCTGTAATGTGCGATTCAGATAAAATGAAAAAAGCAGTTATGTATTTATTAGATAGAAGTTCAATTTGGTCAAAGTTGTTAATTAGTCCTTGTATATTAATGTAAATAGAAAACCCTCCATAGCTTTGTTTGCTAGTAACCTATCGTATCTCTTTTTATCTCAAATTTTTTAGATACACCGGACATCACCTGTCTAATGCCCAGTGATTTACTTCAAGTTCTAAATTCAGTTTTTCATTGACTATTATACAGTTATGCACTTATTTATAGTTTATTTCTTGCAATCTATTGTCTTGTGGTTATTATGGCATTTTAGGCAAATCTCATCCTTCTTGCATTAATTTGCAGTATGGTTAAAACCATTGCATTTAAAACATCGCATAACAATCACTCCGTCAAAAACTTTACATTGTTCCCATCCAGTGTTGGCTTTTCCTAATTCCATAAGTTGTATCCGTTTCTTCTGGTCTCATAGTATTTTATTAGTCTGAACTCACTCTGTTTAGTTTTCTTAATTTTTCAATGATATCATTTTCATTATTGGTTACCTTAATTTCATATTTTCCTCACTTTGCACTCTCGATCGCATTTTTAATTTTATACGTCTTTTTCGTTTCTACTTTAAACTACTACCACACCAATATGTTTGTTTTCTATTTTTGAAACTTGTTCATTTTTTTGGGTCAATGTTTTTATTAGAGTCTTCTTGTGTTTTCGTACTATTTTGTATAATTTTTGGATTTATGACATATGGCAACTCTGTTTAAGCTGTGGTAATATTTCTTTCCATCTTTCATTTTGACAGCTGACAAATGACATTTTTACCTCAGATGTGTTTTTTACTGTTTGTGATTTTTTAATTTCCTTGCAAAGAACAGCTTTATTGCTTTTCAGTTCGGTGAATAATTGTTCACCTTTTTGATTTAATCTTTAGGTTGTATTGCACAATTTTGATATTTCTTTTATATTTCTTCCACATATTTCATTAAGTCGGTTCATATATCTTGTCTCAATTGCTTCTAGTAGGTTTTTTATTTCATGTTCACTTGTTTTTAGAGAATTTTCAAACTCTTCCTTGTATAGCTGAAGAAAATCACTATTTTTGTTCCCGCTCTTTTCTTCATTATCAAGTGCATATTTTGTATATGCATTCAGCAATCATCGCACATGCAATGAATCATATTGGGATTACCTAATACTTCACTGTTGTATTGCTCCAATCAGGAGCAACGGATGCCCATTTCACCTCGAAATGCTGTTTTACACTTACTGCACTCAGCCATAGTGCAAATAATTCGTTATTTATTTTTAATACTTAACTTGTTTTAATTTTACCTCAATTGTGCCATATTTTTGTTAAATATTGAAATTACTATTGATTAAGTTTTAAAATAGTGTAAATATTAAATAATTTAATTATAATCTATTCACACCGGTTTTTGCAACTGCTCTGTTCCCGTATGGCCTCAGCGCGCGACTCAGAAGGGCGTATACCGGTTGAATCGATAATGTGACCAATATGCTTAATTTCGGGTTTGGCAAATTTGCGTTTTTCAGGCGCTGGTATTCGAAGACACCGAACTCCGTATTGATAACTCACATCTTCTTAGATTCATTATCTAAAGGAATCTGCAGTTTGTGTGTAATTTCAAAATCACAATTTTGAAATCAACTTCCCGTCTTCTTTACGACTACGAGAGGTGCCGCCCATTGTCTATTTTCGACAGGCCGTACGTAGTATGTCCAATTGCTGCAACCGTTCGAATTATTCACGGACATCTTTCTTCAACGCGAAATGTACTGGCCGATACATAAAATATCTTGGCTGGCTGTTCGGTTTTAGCCGATGTGCTACAAAATGCCGACTGTGTCCCAGTCCAGGACTAAAAGCTATTTCGCAGCTTTTACACAGGGCCTTCGTTTTCGATACCAGCGTTATTGGATGCTAATTTATGTGGAGCAACACGAAGATTTTATTATTATTTTTATCAGCCTGTGCCGATGAGACTTTCTCAATCGCCTGTTTTCCGAAATTCATGCTATCAAATATAGCATTTATTTAATGTGCAAATTCCGTCTGCCTAGAGCGAGAAACATAGTTCGGTCGAATATTTACTTCACGACTCGTTCCAAGATTGTTAAATTGTCTTCTTCCCCGACTCTTCGATCGCTGATGGAAAAAAGAGCTTTTATCACGCTTTGCAGATAAGCAAACACTTCGGATATGACCTCGCCGCTGACAGTTGTCACATATCGAAGCAATGTGCTTACATTGTTCTCGATTGTGCTGAATAAAACGACCAGGACACGACTTCCGAACATTGTGGGTATCAATTGGCTTTCCTGGTGGTCTTTGAGGATTTATTTCAGTTGGTTGGCCGGGGTTGAAATGCTGCTCCCCTTCAAAATACCAGATGAGAGTTGAGTTGATTCGTATTCCGTTACTAACTCTTCGATTTCTTCCAGCGTTGGGTTTTTCTTCTGCGTTGCCGCTATGCGCACAGCATCATGTGGGGTGTAAAATGCAATATCCCTGCGAGAGATGTGTTACATCTTTCATTTGGACATATAAAGGCACAATCCCCCTAGCCAGTCCTCTCAGATCGGCGATCCAATCGACAAATGCTGCTGCAGCTGAAATTGGTAACTATCCCAAGACTCGTTTTCCGCATCAAAAGGACGAAATTGTGGGGTAATGGATGTTGCAGACGAGACTCCTCTCAAGATACGCTCCATGCATTCTGTGTTGGACTTGAATGCCTTTTCCAATAATTGCATCTGATGATTGAGGATCTTTTGTATTGCTGCTGGGTCCATTTGAAAAAAAATATCTCGTCGTCACTTGTTGTATTTTAACTATACACTTTATTCATTACTGACTACCTAAAAATTAATAATTCATTTGACAAAGCTATATATATGTAATATTTTTTTGGCGAGATCAAGAAATAGTTCGGGTTGTTTAACCATGACAGTTGTTGTTCTTGTTCTTGTTGACAAAAACTACTACTACTACTACCTCTCTTAACAAACCTCTCTAATCATGAAAAACCCACGTGGCGTTACAATTGGACTACTTTTGGCATTAGTGCCACAGCCACTTTCTACCTATCTTACCTACCATGTACCTATATACTTACCTACCATGTGGAGAGCTTTGTTATTATTATGTAGTTTTCACGAACTTTCTTAAACTGGGTATTTTTAGTGATATTAGTAATTCGTGTTGGGTGTGTATTGTGCGTTTTTTGTTGTAGACTGTATGGCATGGCAAAGTTGAGTTGTTGAGAGGAGTGACTCCTCGAATCGCGGGTTGAGTCAAGGAGGCTCGAATTAGAGCTCACTTAACTTAATCCCCGGTCCGCTTAGTCAGTTATTAGGTTGATATTTCTATTATTGCATCTCGGCATCGTCATTACCATTGAGAGAATGAGGTATGGAGTTTTTTTTAGTGGGTGAGTTATTTGTATTTTGATAATTTAAATTGGTGTTGACGGTTTGTGTTTGCGCAGGTTGAAGGGAGGTTATATTAGAGTTGGTACGTGAATTAATGGTTTGAGAGAAGTTTGGGTGTGTGTTAATTGAGGCGCCGCTTATTTTCGGCGCTAGTTTAAAATAAATAAAATAGGAAATGACATTTTGATGAAATCCTTTCTTCAGATGCCCGCGCCTCTGTCGGCAAGTAGCAGGTTTAGCATTTACTTGATGGTGTCATCTCGAAACGATTTTTTTGCGATTTTACGGAAGTTAAATGACTTCTGTCGCGGAGTTGGCTTATGTTATCGCATTCTTTGTCTCAATAGTTTTTTTTTTTAAGGAAAAAGGGGCTTAGGGAGATGATGGTTTGATCGTTATGTGTTGAAAACACTAAAACGAATCCGGGCTTTTTGGAATGGGAGTTCTTGGAATGGACTCAGAGGCAAATAATTTAGTTTGCGGTATTTTTTGTTGCTCATTATCGGGATCAGAAAATATCCCGTAACAACAGTCAGGATTTTTTGGCCTATCGGTCATGGCGGTTAATGGTACTGAACTATATGTAAGTATGTAGTTTAAAAAAAAGGGGAATGAAAAATTGAAAAAGAAAAAAAAAAGATATACGGTTAAAAGGAAAAAACCGGTCTTATTCACTTAGTAGCACTATTAAATCACGACCTCTTCGAGAAACGATGTTATCGGTTTGAGAGCTAGTTGGTGACTGGGGGGGTTTTTTGAAGGATATCTTCCTCCTCTTTCGTTAAGGGCATTTCTTTATTGCTAGAGTCGGTTTTATGGAGGTCACTGGGGCCCCACTCTTTGCATCAGAGTTCCTTGAAGTTTTTAAGTGGAGGAGCTAATTTTTGATGCCACGAGTAAGGAGAAAGAAACTGTCACACTACACTCACCCCATGTATATAGTGGACTGTATAAGAGGACTGAATTGAAACCAGACTGCTCCAGGATCCGGAGTTCACTGTAAGAAGACAGTGTCATTCGACCTAAGGCGCCGTTGTGGGATTGTGGGTTTTATAGAGTTGTTCCGCTTTAGATCCGCATATATTCTGTAAAAGCAGGGGCACCTCGTACAGGGTGTGACTAGAGTCAGGTATAGCGGTCCTGGAGGAACCCTCCCTGCCCCAACCACTGGATGTTAGATCCGAGGTAGCTCGCAGCTAGGCTCTTTTTTAATTCCATGCCAATTATATGTTTTATTAAATAACACACAAAGGACATTTAAGTACATTTTCATTGTTAACAGTTATAATTAGCGCTAAAATCGTTACAGGTGGTTTTACGGCAAATGCGTAATGTTCGGAGTAAGGTTCGGAGTCGAAGACTCTTCGAGCCGCAGCCGAGTTGTCCATACGCTCTACACGCCCAGCCACCTTAGACGTTGGATCCGTAGACGTCTGGCTTGGCTCATTTCGCTGCATAGCCCCTAGAGGTCGTGGTTGAATCTTCTCCTCCAAAAACCGTCAACGCAAACAGTACCAAAGATCGTACGCATACCTCCGCATAGCAGGACTGGGATGATCAAGGTGTTATGTAAAATCTGCCTGCGCATTCGCGAGACGGCTCTATTACGCAATTGCTCTTGAGCCCATAGAAACAGTAGTTGGCAAGAGTTATCCTACGTTTGATCTCGGTACAGATGTTGTTCGTATTGCTATTTACTGCGGAGCCGAGGTAGATCCCGGAGTTATAGCTGCCCATTGTGATGTCCAAGACGTCCATGTAAATCCTTTCTTGAGGGCAGCATAAATACATAATTTTGCCCCCATTGAACCCTAGACTCATTTTAGCCGCTTCCTTCTCACTGTATTCAGCCGATCACGTCAATGTTATCCGCGTATACTAACAGTTGTACGGATATATGTGTGTACAAAAACTGGCGTGTAAGTCCTGCACGATTTTCTGACGGATGATGTTAAAGAAGTCACATGACAGTTGCGTGCCGTCTTGTCAAAACCCGTTTTTGACATTGAAGGTCTCGGTGGTGGAGCAGCGAGAATTCTCCATCATCATCCTGCACAACGTAGTCATGGCGCTGTATATCTCGTGTCTATGCGCCTTTGAAATCGAAAAATCTATCTGAACTTCTAGTGTCTTTTCCAGTATCAGGCGTAGTGTAAAGATCTAGTCGATCGTTGACTTCCCCAGCTTGAAGCCACACTGTTATGTACCTATCAGATTGCTTATAAACGGTAGAAAGGATCTAGTACGCGATGCTATTGAGACTGTAGTTGACGCAGTCAAAGGGATCTCCTTTGTTGTGGATCGATAGAAGATTCCACTCGTCGGACAGGCTTTCCTCCGGACATATCTTACAGATGAGCTGGTACATGCGCCCAAACGTCAGTATTGTTATCTTGACCTCGTCTAGGTCGGGTGGATGGAATTCTCGTCGATCATCGTCCAGATTGAGCGGAACATTCTGCCTGACAACGGTCTCGACTGCGATTCTCAGTATCGACTGCGACTCTACTACAAGTTTCCCACTTTCGTCCCGGCAGGCTTCTGTCCGTCGCGCGCTTATCGTGCTCTATCCTCCTGAAAAGCCGGATTTCTTCCCTTCGCCTCTGTTCATAGAGATCGCGAACAGCTCTCGTTGTTCGTTGCAGCGTTGCTTTCTAGGCTTCGCTGCATGTGCATCTTCCTAAGTGGTGTCGTAAAACCGAGAACATCAGTGGTAGCTTTTTTGATTGATATCTTCTTTACAACGCATCCAATCTTCTTCGATTGTTTGCGCAGGCAGCGACGAACTTAAAGAGAGATTCTTGGAGACGCGATCGGCAAAGACCCTGGCAGTTCGGGGCGATTGTTGCTTTCTCGACCCCGTTGTTTTCTTGATATCCGAGTTCTTACCTTGGCTACAACAAGGAAATGGTCCGGTCCGATGTTGGCTCCTCGGAACATACGGACATCAAGTATGCTGAAGGAGTACCTGACGTTGATCAATCTGATTGACGGTGGGTTGTTCTGGGGACCGCCAGGTCCCTTTATGGATGCTGAGTTGCGGGAAACGCGTGCTAGCAACAGAGAGGTTAAGTGCCGTTACCAAATCCAACAGCCTGAGTCCGTTATCGACTTGGTATCGAAGCTGGGGCACTGATCGTATGTCCTTTCATCCTTGTTGTTCAGCATCTTTGTCCTTTGTCGGGGCGTGGGCGCAAATCAGGCCAATGTTGCCGAATTCGTCCTTGATGTTATGAGGCGTTCGCTTTTGCAAATAAAGCTTAAGACATTTTGCCTGAGTCTGCAACGAACAACAAATTAACATCTAAATAAGCGCTTCTCTCTGTTGCAGTCACCGTAGTAGGTGTCGCATTTTCACATACTCTTTTTGCCCGGCCCATTCTACCGTATTTCCTCGATTGCAGTGATGTTTGCTTTGTAGCAGGACCTCTGCGAGTTCTTCGGCGGCATGGGGTCTGTTAAGGGACCTAACATTCCACTTGCAGAACCGAAAATCGTTGTCCTTGTTTAGTTCGCTGGGTCGTCAACATGAATTCTGACATGGGCTTAGAGAATCCTTTAGACCTGAGCTCCGAATATGTTGTAGTAGCTCTAGAAGAAGGGCTCTGGAGGACTGGAGTTTTGTCTGCCGCTAACTCCAGACAGTTGTCTAAATCTTCCACCCATCTATAAAGAGAGATGAGCGCTGCTACAGACTCATTTTCGTCTGCAGCTGCCAAAGACGTCCCACGGAGGTTGGGTACCCAATCTTCGAACCAAAGGTGCTCGGCTCCACGTAAATGCAATGATGCATGAATGCCTATATTGTCGAATGCTTTTTCAAAATCAAGGGCTAGAATATTTATATAATTTGAAGCAGAGCGCATTCAAAGATACAAAAATCAAGGTATAGTAATGCATCAGCGCAATCTCAACCAGGTTGGAATGCTACCTGTTTCCGACTTTTTTAGTTTGTTTGATACAATAAACCAGAGTAATCGTTTAGCAACAATTTCTTCCAGTATTTTAGTCATGCAGGGAATTAGTGAGATTGGACGATATCCGTCTATATTGCTTAAATGTTTGTTTGCCTTAGGAAGAGGAATAATAGTTGCTTTCCAATTTTGCGGAATTACGCATGTGCTTAGAATATTATTATGCAGATAAAATTTATTATAGAATGTGGTAAGTTTTTGAGCATTGGATATGATATTCTGTCCCTGCTTGGGGTTTTGCCCCTGAGCTTATTAAGAGAGCAGTTCTTAAGAACTACTCACAAGCCGGTCGGTCTTGGCAATACGGTTGCGAAGTGAAATTCAATCTCTCGCTTTCCCCCTAACTACTTTCATTATAAAAAAACAAAAGTGAAACGTGAACCTATTTATTTTTTAACTAAAATTAAAATGTATTGCCAAAATCAGTATAAAAAAAGAGACATCTAAACCCTATAAACACACTATACATCTATATAAAATCCTATAAAGGAACGATTACTCAAAATAAATCTTATGGAAATATAAATCATTTTACTGAAAATAGAAAATATTATAAGTATAATACAAATGGCAGCGGTACATCTGATAATCAAATTCAAAATCGTGACAGGAACTCCGACCAGGTTAGACAACTGTAACCAGAGCTTTAATAGAAACTCTGAAAAGTTTAGAAACATTAATTATCAGAATTTTAGTTGAAATCAAGAAAGAATAGACATAACAATTATAGGAAATCAGCACAGTTTAGTAATCGAAATAGAGTAGAGCCGATCGAAGTAGGTCATTTGCGAAGTCAAGAACAGGAAGAGGTAAATTTTCAGTTACCGCCTCCAGTACATTCTTACCGATAGTAGAACTAACAATAAGTAATGCTAAACTCAAATAACTTATAGATTCTGGTTGGTCGACAACTTTATTGGACAAAAATAAACTTATACGATACAAAGATTAATAAATAATAAATTGATAAAATAATTAATTTTGGTATTCTTAACGGTTAAAAAATTGTAGATTCGGAACTAAAAACATAATTACCTTTACAACTTAATGAAAAGAAATGGGTGAGTTGGAAGCTAACAACTTTGAAGAACAAAGAATTCGATGGACTCATCGGACTAATTTTGCTTAAACCACTCCAAGCAATAGTTAACTTAGATAAAGAAATGTTGGAAGAAAATGTAAAGGCATTTTAAAAGATAATAGTGATTGTTTTTTTTTTTTCAACAACTTATTAAAGAATGCAATTCGCAATATAACTCCCAACTTTGGATAGTAAAATCGGATAATTCAGGGATAAAAAGTGGAGGATTGTCATAGATTGCCGTAAACTGAAGAACGAAGATACGGTTGACGATACATTCTCGATCCCAAACATAGAGAATATCCTTTTGTAGGATATATATATAGATAGATAGATATATATATATATATAGATATATGGATGGAGCCCAATAAAATACTAATCAAACAAGAGGATCGGAAGAAAAAGCATTTTCTATTCCATAAAGGCGCTATGAATTCATTAGAATGCCATTCGGGCTTAGAAATTCTTCACCTACTTTTCAGCGTCTTATGAATTCGGTCCTAGAAGAGTACATCAATAAAACCTGTGTAGTATATATGGACGATGTACTAATATTCAGTACAAACATTGATGAACATGCTGAAAACATGAGGGGAGTTTTACATTTTTTTTGCTAGAGAGACGGAATATGTAGGTCATATTTTGACTACTGAGGTTGTTAAACCTACGAGTAAGATTGAGAGTATTCATAAACTTAAACATCATAAAATCCATAACTACCATAGAAGCGAAACAATGCATGCTCGTCATTATGTTTTTTGTTGTTGCGTTGGTGTAGTGTGTGTAAGAACGCCAATCTTCTCTTAATTTTTCGTTCCAATTTGTTTTTATAAATTTTCTTGTATCGGAATGGTTGAAAATGAATTGGGAAATCAAAGGTTTTGAACTGCTTTCTTGGCTGCATACTCAAACCGGAGATTCCTGCATGTTCTGGTATCAAAAGCCTTGTTTTACAGGCGTTCCTTATTAAATTGTCCCGAATGGCGACAATAGCTCGAGAGTTGTTTTTCAAGTTTTTGATAGAGAGAGCTGTAGCTCGAAGGATGGCGTTAGCTTCGGCTGAAAATACAGACGCAAAATGAGGTAGGAGATCATAGTACCATTATCAAGGACGACTGCAAATGCTGTTCCGTACTCGGTTTTAGAACCGGCGGTGAAAGCAAATGCCTCCAATTATGGGCTTTATGTGTTGAGTATAAGTCAAGGAAATTCTGTTGGTAGACCCCGTTTGGAGTTGATGCTTTATTGTCCTTTTGAAGTCCAATGAGGGAGATTTCCCTTGGCACTCTGTTGTCGTGGGCAAATTGGCGCTCCAATATGTTGCGCCTTTATGAATAAGGTCGATGGGAGAGATTTATTTCGAATTATTATGTTCCTGATATCTTTTTGACAAAACTGTCTTTAGGTTGGTTGATTATCAGTGCATCCATTGATTTGAGGTAATCGGCTGTGTCTTAATAACGGCAGCCAAGGTTCCACAAGCATATTTTTGAACGGCGTTCTTTTGAAAACTCTTAGGCTGGAACGAATAGCGGCATTGTATAAAGGCTCTTCTAGATTCAATGATGTGGGTGAACACTTTCCAAATATTGACAATCCATATTCAATCGTGGGGACTACAATTGCCCGTGTTATGTTGATAAAGCTGTTGGTGTGACATAAGCTGTACTTAGAACTTAGGTATTTAATAATGTTGACCCTGCTAGCTAGTTTTTTTTTCTTCTTAAAATAATTCTTTATTAACAATGCTGTTTAAAAGTAAATCTCTTATCAATTATGATACCAAGTATCTTAAGGCTATCGACATTAACTATGCTAGATCTTGGCACCAGATGATTTGCCCCAGGTATCAAGGTCTCTAGGATGAAGTTGACTCGTATCTAATAGATTATTCTTTTACAAGAACCAGGTGAATCTTTTTGCTATAATTTTCTCTAAGATTTTGCCAATGCATGGGAGCAGAGGGATTGGACGGCATCCTTTTTCGTTACAGAGGTTTTTGTTGGGTTTGGTAATCGGGATTACTGTAGAAGTTTTCCATGTTTTTGCGGTATTTTGCTTTGGGTAAAGATATTGTTATATAGGTGTGGCAGTCTTAGGTTAAAGTTGGAGTCGGCTGAATAGTTGGACCAAGTTTTGGCAAAGTGTTCGGCGATTTGACAGGGATTAGATAGAACTTCATCGGCGCTAAGTATACAGATTGGAGGAGGAGTGAAATTTCCAGTGAGGCATTTAACATCGGCCGATATATTATATAGCATTATCGTAAAGGTTCTGTGTGGGGGAGAGACAGTATTGATTGCTTTTTAACAGATATTGGGTAACTAGAGAAATGGGGAAGGTGTTCAAAGCGAACTCTTTAGTCTGACTATTATCGGATGTAGTGTTCTTCCCAGGGGTGCTCTGTCGGTGTCCGTGGTAGGGGGTAGGGTGTGTGACTGAGTTGTGAGACCAGATACAGTAGCACAAGTCGCAGAAGAGTTGCATATAGCTTTTGCTTCAGGCATACTGCATTTCTTTATGGTCTTAATTTGTTTTTGTTTGGTTTGCAGATCATCATCATCATCATTATCTTCTGACCCGCATGCTGCAACTCGATCCTCCGCCATGGACTCTAACTCATCAGGAGTTATGCCCAAACCTAACCAAGCGAGTTTTTGGACTTGGTCCAACCATCTCGTCCTGTGTCTTCCAAGCGGTCGTCTACCTGATGGAATTGCATTCAACGCCCGCCTCGGAAGTCGTGATGAAGGGGACATTCGTGCCACGTGACCAAACCAATGAAGCATAGCCCTCTCCGTTCGGAGAAGCAGCGCCTCAATGTTGAGTTCCTTTTGCACTGTCGTCTTTCTCACCCTATACCGGCGAGTAATTCATACAACAGCACGGAGAAATCTCATCTCAACAGCTTGTATTCGCGATCTTATTCTTTCGGTCATTACCGAAATTTCAAGACCATAAGTGAGAGTTGGAACACATACTGAGTTGAAAACTGCTAACTTGGCTTTGACACTAAGCTCGGCCTTCGTGATTACTACCAAACTGTTTCAAATTTAACCCAGCTTGACCAATCCTATAGGAAAGCTCAGCATTACTCCTTCCATCACTCGTGAAAAAGAACCCGAGATACTTAAACTTCTCCACCAGCTTCAATGGGATTCCACTAGCCTGTAGAGTGCATTGAACAAGTGTTCAGGAGATGATCATAACCTCCGATCAACTCTCCCAATGTGAAACATTCCTCGTTTCGGCTGCATCGCAACATCCAGTCCATATTATTATGGTTTCCGACTGTTGAAAGGTTTTCACCAAGAAATATACTACAGATTCGTCATGGTAGGTGGGCGTGTGGGGCATTGATCATGACGTCGTCATATTCGAGGACATTTTCTGTGATCTTGCTAGTGCCAGGTGTGGGTGGTCGTTTCCAGGGGTGTCCGGTTCGACACCGCCGCAGGGTTTTTTTTTTTTTTTTTTTTCTTCCCTTCTGGTGTGAACCTATTGGTTTTTCCTCGGCTTCCCCCTTTCCAGGAACACGCTAGTCGTTCTTAGTGTGGCGTGATGGGAAGTTAGCGGACTAGCTGATTGGGTGATCATGTTCCCATCGTTAATTTTTTTTGTGACTATCTTCCGAGCGTTTTCTGGGTTTCGGGGAAGTGTTTTTAACCGAGCAACGGCAGTAAAGTGTCCCGAAGCCCAAAAAGGAAAACTGCCCGAAAAGAAACCAGTCGAAGAGTGATCTGTTCGGTAACAGGAAAAAGGGAAAATTGAATGGATTTACGCCCAGTCCTGAAAGGTGATAGAGTGAGGTGAAAAGATTTAGAAAATGACATACAAAAATTCCCAAGCGAAAAACAAAAATCAAAAAAAAAAAGTGAAAAATTAGGATCGAGAAACGCGACCAGAACTGAATTTAACAGAGTTTAAACCGAAGATAAAGCGAATTTCAGTGTCATTGAGGAAAATCTCAAAGTATAGTGAAGATAATCGATAGTGTGTAGTTGCTGTCTAATTTATGTGTGGAAATCACAGAGACCAAACACTGAGAAGTGAACGCACGTTGAAGAAGAAGCGGAGCTGAACGACGAGGACAGGTGACTTCTCCCACACGGGGGAAGGAGACTCATTCTATTTTTTTTTCTTTTTTTTAATCTTATTTCTTTTGATTACTTTTGTTGGTCTGGTACAGTTATTACCTGCTATTTCATTCATTTATTTTTTTTTTTTTTGGGAAAGAAGTACACCCTGTTTATTATTTTTTAATTACATAATTGGATTTGTCGTGTAGTGAAGTGTATTTATCTCCCTTTTTGTCGCGTCGGTTTTCCAATAGGTTGGCCGAATCGTTAAGGACAAGGCGCCAGGGTTCTTTCGGGCAGCGCCCACGTAGGTCCGAAACCTGGCGGTGACGCGTAGAATTTCGGGTTTTTTTTTTGTGGTCCCTCTGTGTAGTGTTCTGTCTCTGGGCTTGTCCATTAATTAATTTTTTTTTTTATATAACAGAGATTGTTAATTTATGTGTTCCTTACATATATAAATATATATATATTTTTTTTGAAGTAAAAATCAATCCAAGAAGCATTGCTAGTACTTAAGCTAGGTTTAAGTTTTTTTTTTAATGCGTTTGAATAAATTGTAATTTGTGAAGTCAAGTGTCTGTGGTCCTTTTTTTTTTTTTTTTTTTTTTTTTTTTTTTTTTTTTTTTTTTTTTTTTTTTTTTTTTTTGCTGCTTTAGTTCTTTTGTTTTTGACCGGGTGTTGATTTTTTGGTGGAGATTGGGTTCCTCCCCCTAGCCGCAGTTCTATATGTAAGAAGCGTGTTGAGCGGAAAGGCAACTGCGTGGCGCCCAAACATACCATCTTAACTCACGGCCATTCTCCAGCGGCTGGCGTTCTTCCGCCCAACCCCAATCGGTCTCGGGGATTTCGACGGTAACAATATATACAATGAAAAGCTTGCGTAAGGGAAGTAAAAAAGAAAAGCTTATGTACGTCTCTTCACGAATCTGAAACGAACACTCAGCCATCAGCAATTTGGAACTTATGCGCTTATTACCAAGTAAATATAACACACTTTGCAGCTGTAGCTTCTAATTTATTTATGTATATCACAAGTCCAATTTCGCAGATTAAAAAAAATAACGTCCGTTCCGAAGATGGAAGGATGGTATGCATGATTTCAATGTGAGTTTCCGGCATCAATCGACATTGCATTTTTTTTCTCGAGGATCGATTTCTCTTTCTTAGTTTTACTGACTTAACTTGGGTATTGTTCACAATAAGACTGTCGTAATGTCTTGGCTGCGCTTGGTGTATGAGACTCTTGTACCGAGTGCATAGGTTGCATCGTAACTGCTTTGTCTAAAATAACTTTATCCTCGGTGATTTGCTATTGAGTGCATGGATTAGGTCCCGCCCGTTATGTTAAATAACTTCACTTTCTGTTATTTACTGGTTTTTTTTGACACTGTGGCTGTGATGAAAGCTATGTTCTAAATAACATTATTTTTGTAGATACTGTATACATTCTCATCGCGTCAATAATTTTAATGTAATGTCTCCTTTAGTGTACGATAGATGGAGATCTCTCGCTCTTTTCCGTTCAGTTATTTGTATATAGCTCGGTAGCTATCGGGCCAAGTTCCTTTTTCTTTCTTCACTGGTACTGTTTAATTATTTTTTATTATTTATTCATAAATGAAACTTTCAATACAATTAAAATTTTTTAGGAGAACCATTCGAGCGCAAATTATTCAGCACTGAATTATCAGGACAAGTTAATAACAAGCGGTTCAGACTCAATTTTAGTCCTAAAAATTACGCATTTAATTTAGGAAACGCCTGCTGCTTTCAAGATGTGAATTACTACGCATATACTCCATTTGTTTCGCAAAGTCGTACAATAGCACTTAGCTGTTGTTTACTGGAGCAATCATCATCAAAAGTGGAAGAAACTGTTAAATCAATGAAAAATAAACAGAAAGAACAAGAAGAAGAACTAAAAAAGGAATTCCTAGAGTTCCCTGAAAATACAAAACCTGTTGCAACTAAAAAGCCACTTAAAGAACGCATTTGGGATGAAGTTCTACATTATTACCATGGATTTCGACTGCTCTTTATAGATATTAATATATGTCGAAAACTTCTGGGTAGGGTACTAAATGGAAAAACATTGACCAGACGTGAGAATAGGCTTTTGGTCAGAACTACATCTGATCTTTTCCGTTTAATTCCATTCTCAATTTTTATCATAGTGCCGTTTATGGAGTTTTTGTTGCCCGTTTTTATTAAATTTTTCCCCGGAATGTTGCCCTCGACATTTCAAACTGCTAAAGATCATGAAGACCGATTAAAACAAAGTTTTCAAGTCCGATTGGAAATGGCAAAATTTTTGCAGAAAACTCTTGATGAAATGGCTGTTCAACACAAGGATCACAATAGCAAAGAAGCTAAGGATTTCGCTGAGTTTTTTAGAAAAATTAAAGATCCGACTGAATTTGTTAAAAATGATGAAATAATTAAATTTTCAAAGAGATTCGAAGATGAAATTACTCTGGACTCATTGAACAGAAATCAATTGGTTGCACTATGCCGAGTGCTAGAGTTGAATACGGTCGGTACAACAAATATCCTACGTTTTCAGTTACGTTTAAAACTGAGAAGTCTAGCAGCTGACGATAGAGCTATTTCTCGTGAAGGGGTAAATGCTCTCGATCTTTTTGAATTGCAACAGGCTTGTAAAACTCGTGGTATGCGAGCATATGGCTTATCGGCGGATAGGCTCCGTTCGCAGCTGCAGGAATGGATCGATTTAAGTATGAACGAAAAAGTTCCTAATACTCTTCTGTTATTATCTAGGGCCTTAATGATATCTGAAGAAGCTCCCACAACGCATAAACTTAAGGAGACAATTCGAATTCTACCCGATGTATTGGGTGCTCAAACTAAGGCAGCGATTGGGGAACGCGAGGGTAAAATTGATAACAAAATAAAAATAGAAATTATTAAAGAAGAAGAAAGAATGATTAGAGAAGAGCGCGATGAGGAACGCGAAGATGAAAAGCAGAAAGCAAACTTATTGAAGGATAAAGTTCCAGTCCTTGATGAAATAAATTTGTCATCAATAGGAATACGTGAACCACAACCGTTTATTGCAAATGAGGTAGCAATAGATACGCATATTTCACCAAAAGATGCAGAGTTATTAAGCGAAGCACTTAAGTCGGTTATTGGTGCGAATGAAAAATTATTGGTGGAAAAAGAAACTATAAGAGATCTTAAAGAAGAAATCGCCGACTACAAAGAGGATCTTGAAGAATTACATGAGGTAAGTATTACACCTTTTATATTCCCCCATAACTGATGGAATAATCCAGATAACAACAACGGAAGTAAAAGAACCTGTTAAAGAAAGTCGAGGAGCTAAAATTTTGTTCAAAAAAGTAAATGCTATGATTGGACAATTGGATAAGTTGCTAAACGACCTTGAGGAAAGGGGCGCGCAAATTCAGAAAAGTGATGTCTCTTATTCCTCTAACCATTCTCGCTTTAGTGGCAAAATCACATCACCCGAGGGTTTGGTTAGTGTTGATGAGCTCGTCAATGCATTAAAACAGGTAGACAAACTTAAAAAAGGTTTATGACCAAATTAATAATAAATTTATTCTTTATTAGATTTTAACGACGTCTGATGAAGCGAAGTTATTGACTATCGAAAAAGTACTGAGTAAAATTGATGCTGATAGGGATGGAACAATAAGCGCTAATGAGGTTCTTAAGGTAAGTTTCATACAAAACGGACATATAAGCCGACCAATCATTTTTTAAATTAATCCCAGTAAAACTGTTGGTGAAATCGGAAAACGGTAATTAGGACTTTAAGTCTGGTCCTTTCATTATAAGTCAGACATTGGGGTCCGAACAATTGCAGCGTACACATTGGTGGTTCGCTTTCTAGTTATTCATCATATTGATGTTTAACCGTGTTATATATGTCTCTGCTACGATTAGGTATTATTATTTATTTATTTATTAGTAATTAGTTACAAACTAAGTACTTACTTAAATTAATGAGTCCTAGCTACAATCGACTGTCAGCTCTATTCTATCTTTATATGTAAAAATTAACAGCTATCTCCCCCAGTGCTTTTTTCGCGTGTGAATATGCCCCTTGGGCAAGCGGGGTCCCGCTTCAAAGTACTTGCCGGTTGACTTGGACTCCATCTCTTTCTCTTAACCGAATAAAAAACATAAATCCTATCATAGTCATAAATCTTATCAGTTGCACGACAGGTTAAACTAAAAAGTGTTGTTTACGCTCCTTGTTGAATTAACGTCTCTGAATCTGAGATTATCGCTGAGACAAGGAGTAACAAACATCTATAAACTCACCAAAAATTAAAAAAAAAACGGGCTTAATTCTTTTCACCTTTAATGGTTTCTAAATTCCTACATCGGTTGGAAATTGGATTTTATATCGCAAAGGTGAAAAAGTATATTGTAAACACTATGCGTTGCCGCAAATGCAAAAAACTTAGGCGCACGATTAAAAACTGTTAGGTCGATCAAGTATGCGAGTTCTGCAAC
This sequence comes from Eristalis tenax, assembly GCA_905231855.2. Classification (NCBI taxonomy): domain Eukaryota; kingdom Metazoa; phylum Arthropoda; class Insecta; order Diptera; family Syrphidae; genus Eristalis; species Eristalis tenax. The sequence goes on along the minus strand of HG993125.1, from coordinate 22,613,963 downwards.
TTACCGCCTCACTCCTCCGTGCCATGTAGTCGTACTGTGTGCGCAAATTGAAACTTCCTTACCAATCCTCTTCGAAAATAAGTAGATACAGACAGGAGAAATCTTACCACAAAAATGTACTATGACAGATGCAATGTAGTGCCATGTAGTAGTACTGTGTGCGCAAATTGAAACTTCCTTACCAATCCTCTTCGAAAATAACTAGATAAAGACAGGAGAAATCTTACCACAAAAGTGTACTATGAAAGATGCAAAGAGAATCAGCACAGAACAAAATGCCGCTTCATTTCTCTAACATCCCAGTCAGCAGTCTAAGCTCGCCGCTAAAAGTCCTCTCGTCCCTCTCACCAATCTCAAACGTTACACTCTTTTACAAAAAATCTTTTATTACGTTTCCAATCCCCAAAACTATTAGACTTACTTACTTACTTACTTAAGGTGGCGCTACAGTCCGGGGTGGACCTGGGCCTCAACCAACAAGCGTCTCCAGCCAGCTCGATCTTTAGCTAGCTGTCTCCAGTTTCGCACGCATAGTTGGTTGAGGTCCCTTTCCACTTGCGTGCGCCACCTGAGTCGCGGTCTTCCTCTACTGCGCCGTCCCTCGGGGGTGGATTCGAAGACTTTTCGGGCCGGAGCATTGGTTTCCATCCGCTCTACATGACCTAGCCACCTCAATCGTTGGATCTTCACTCTTCTGGCTAAGTCGATGTCGCTAAACAGCCCGTATAGTTCGTCATTAAATCTCCTCCTCCACTCACCATCTATGCAGACGGGACCGAAAATCACACGAAGAATTTTCCTCTCGAAGCAACCAAGAGCAGCTTCATCCGCTTTTGATAAAGTCCATGCCTCCGCGCCATATAGCAGGACTGGGACGATTAAGGTCTTGTAAAGCGTTAGCTTGGTTGTTCGAGAGAGGGCTTTGTTTACCAATTGCTTTCTTAGCCCAAAGAAGCAGCGATTGGCAAGAGTTATTCTTCGTTTGATTTCAGCGCTGGTGTCGTTGTCTGAATTGATAGCTGTGCCTAGGTAGACAAAGTTTTTGACTACCTCAAAGTTATATCTGTCTGCTGTGACGTTCTGACCGAGACGTCGGTGTTGGGTGTCCTTTCTCGTTGACAGCATATACTTGGTCTTACCCTCGTTTACCGCTAAACCCATCTTCGCGGCCTCCGTTGCAATACCCACAAAAGCGCCATTGACATCACGCTGCGTTCTTCCGATAATAACTATTAGACTTACTATGGTTTTTACTCTGTATGTACATTCACCCCAATCAAGCCTTTTTCCAAACAGATTATCATTCCTGTCATACTAAGCGGCGACTTTTATACCTGAAGTGTTCTTTGGGGCGCGACTAGTAAAATGGTAGATGTGACATCTGGGAAAGGTTTCTGAATAACATATGTCTCATAATTCTTAAAGATTGCTCCCCTACTCACTTCTCAACACACCATATATTCTCACATGCTCATATCAGCACCTGCTCTTCGGAAAATTATCCTAAAACGTCCTGGAAATTTTTTATATGATATTTTCTACATACATCTCATTACATAACATCCGTCCAAAACCAGCACCATCCTACCCCAAATTTAAAATCGACCTTGCGAACTGGCTGAATTTAGAAACTCACATTTTAAATGTAATATACTCCTAAGAACCTGTGTGATAACGCAACGGAGGATGAAATACTTTTGCACAACGGAGTAATTTTAATGAAAGGAAAGAACGAAATAACAAAAAGGTTAGAATTCAAAATTGACACTTTAGTTATATTTATTATGGTTATCTGAAGGATTTTTTTTTTTCGATTATTTAATATAGTTATCTGAAGGATAACCTCTTTCGAAACTTAACGATATCGATTTCTTAAACGATATTCTATTTTTTAGCTTTCTTCACACATTAGGGGCGTGGGTAGACACGCTGGAGCTGCGCCACGCTTAGGTCCTGTTGGACCCATTGTGATGCCCATGGGATCAGTCCTTCCTACCGTTCTACTCGTTTTAGGTGTTGGTGTTGTAAATGGCTGCCGTTGTAAGTGGCCTGTGCAACTCACCGGGAAACCTAGCCTGTCTTGTGTAACTTGTGTGTTACCTATCACTTGTTTCTTCAAGGTGTTGATGGTTGTTGTTATTCTTCCAGCCAACCAGAGATCCGTAGAAACCTGCAATGAGATTTTAGTGGGATATGTGATATGTTATGAAGGTCATGGAAGAGAAATCGCAACAGGTAGTAAAATGCTGACGTTGCGCATCTTGTCATGAGATTGTGGAATACGTAGTCATGCACACTTATGACATATGATCGCTCGTTGTGATCAGTCTAAGTTTTTTGGGCCTTAAAAGTTTCTTTTGACAGGATATACAAAAATATCTATTTCTTGCGACTGGACTTCATTTTTATTAATTTACTTTTTTATTATTTATCTAACCTTGTCTTCTTTTCACTAAAGTTCAAACATGTTCTCTACGGTGAAGTTTGGAAGTGCTGGTATTTTAGAGATCGGAACTATATTTTGACTTTCATTCTTCTCGGGTGAGATTTTGGGTTTGGTGGTTAGTGTGGTATTTTCTTCTGCTTTTTTTTCTTGTTCGTCGGTTGCCAAAAGGTAAACATTCGACAGCTGCCAAGAAGCACCAACAACAACATCAACCAAAATAGCAACAGAAGCAGACGCAGCTGCAGCAACAGTATCACCAACCAGCCCGAAAGAAGATTTGCCCTCCGATTAAAACGTCTTCGGACATGATACGAATGACGTGGATTTTTTTTATAATTTCCGCGCGCACAATCTATTGTTTATACCCTTAAATGTCCGGGTTCAAGGCACAGCACGGGCTGAAGGTTGAGAGGAAGAAAGGGACAGGAGGTACCTGTGCACATTGGTTTTAAATATCTGCGGATTGTATTCTGGGGGAAATATAGGGCTGGGAAGAGCATTCCATATTCGTGTCGTGCGGCTGGTGAACGAGTCTTTTAATTTAACTGTGCGTCCGAAAGTAGGCTTAAGGGTAAGCTGAAGAGCATTCCTGGCGACACGGGTATTGCGGGGGGATGTTTGGGGCGTATATACGCCTTATAAATTAAAGCCAAATCAGAAGGGCTGAGGTATTTCTTGCAACGATTGAGGAAACCTAAACATTTCGCAGCATTTTTGACGACCTTAAATATATGATCGTTCCAACTAAGTGTTGTGTTGATCCACATACCAAGGATGAAAAGCTTTCCGGTTTCATGGACACAGGTTCCATTCATGGATAATGGCTGATTAACAAGGGTTCGCTTGAGTGACAGCAGGCAGCATTGAGTTTTCGAAGCATTGAATTCCACTCGATTGTTCTTTCCCCAGTTAACTATGCTGTCAAGGTCGGAACTCGATGTGCTTAACATAAGCTGCCGTTACAATTCTACGGCCGAAGGGCGGGGTTGTCACGCATTTTCGACAAGAGAGCTTGATGCCTGTCAAAGGCCTTAGAAATATCAAGCGCAACGATTTTGCTTTCGCCTGCATTGTGCAATGATTGGTTCCACTTTTCGGTGAGATAAGCTATCAGATCACCAATGGACCAGTTGCTGCGGAAACCATAAACCATAACCATACTGCCGGTCATTAAGAAGCTTCCGCGATTCGAGGTATTTCATAAGCTGACGATTTATCAACGTTTCCAAGAACTTAGAAAGAAGGGTCTGTACGAGGTTGGTGACGAAGACTCGTTCTTTTTAAGGACGGGCTGGACAAATGCTGTTTTCCATGTGCTCGGAAAGAGACCTAAAGAGTAGTATAGACGAAAAGCTTACGCAGTGGTTTTGCCAGCACAGAAGAACAACCTTTCAGAAGCATAGGGGAATACCATCCCGGCCAGCGGATTTGTGCACGTCGAGATCTTTAAGTATTCCTGATAGCCTCTTTACAGCTCGAGTCATACCCTGCGTTTGCTTGGAATGAAGTTTCCTCTCTGACCAGTTAAATTTCCTAAAGATCTTTGACCGCTCCAATCGGCTTTCTCGTATACCATACTGTTCCTTTAGGATTTTGTTCTCGAACTGTTTGTGGCGATAACGAGAAATTAGCTGATACTACACAATGGTCAGATGAGCCTAAAGGTGACAGAATGTCAATAGAATATTTGTCAGGATGAGAGGTGAGAAACTGGTCCAGGGTGTTGGCGGAATGATCTGCTATGTCAGGTATTCGTGTGGGTTCATTTACTAGCTGTGTCAGATTATTTATCTCAGCAAAGATTCACGTTCGAGTGGGAATGTCGAAGCCAGTTAGAATTGTGTTTTGAAATCGATCGCAATGGCAATTTCAGTACGAGGATACAGGAATACAATTCTTGAGATGGAGTCGGATAGCGCATCAAATTCAATTTCGGCACTGCATCTCTCATTTAAAACCCTTGAGAGTAGTCAGCAGTACGAAGCGAGGAACTATACCCTCATTCTTCGTGATAGCGTCATTTAACCAATGAATGGTCCTAATCTCAATGAGATTAGGATTAGGTAATTCATTTTTATTTCTTAATTCATGAGGTACTTAAATACTAGACAAAAATGCTTAAAACTGGTTGGACGAACATTGTTACTATTTTTAACTTACTGACCCTCCGCGGGCACTCTAAGCTAAACCGTTCAGGAACGCCGAAGTCTACAAGTCAGACGGCAACGTGTATTCGCTCTCAAGCTACTGCCGAATGTTTTGGCCTTTTAGATACCCTATATGTGTAGCGTGGGGAGAGCGACTCATCCTGTCGACCTCTTTTTGATGGCGAAGTAGCGTTTCCTCTTCTAGAGGATGCCGCACCTTGTCAGTCTACTTTTGGCACGTGCGGAACCGGAATGGCCTGGGATTGGCGTTAGGCCAGCCTGAGCTGACGCCTGCTTCTTGGCACTGGCCGCTCTCGAGATGGAGAGGATATGCATCTTCCCCTCCGTAACGACCAGAACTCGTTTTCCGCCATTGCCGACAATTTGCCGTACTGCGAGGGTTGATGCGTTGGTCGATTTATTTTTCTTTGTCCGTTAAGGACACAGGATCGCGACCTCTGAACCGCCTGACGGTTGTTTTGGCACTGGCACTTTTTCTTAAGGAAGAACGGTGCGGCAGGAGTATTTCTTACAGTGCTAATCACTGTTTCCGCGCTCTATAGCGTCGAGTTCGCTGTTTCCGGTGACTTCGATTTCGGAGGGGAGACAGCGGCTGAAGACGGATCAGACGCTTGCTGCGTGCCCGCTAAAATCGTCGTCGGCTTTTCCTTTGGTACTTCAACGAGAGACATACCTGGACAGGCACCGCCTCCATTGGAGAGCTCAGGACCCACCGCGGTTTTACCGTTCTCCTCCTTGGGTGACCTGCTTACCTCCTGCGCCGAATTGCTTCGGCCACATGGGGAGGGGTTTCCCATCACCGTCATAGAACTCCTTCGAATCAGACTTTGCTAACCTCGCCTCGTCTTCCACTTAGCATTTGGTAGTTCTGCGTCAACAATATTGTTATCCAATGATTTTTTTTACTTCCGATTTTGTATCTTCTAAATGAGTAAAAGTGCAAGGTAAGGAAGACTGTATTGCGAAGCAATTGAACTTCAAATGCTGACACAGCTATTGAGTTCCCGAACGAGGTCGAAGAACTGGAGGACAAACAGAAACCTGACGAACGAAGAGGTTAACACGTACCTGATACAAATGGACGACGCAATACGCTGTACGATCTAACAACCCAGGTATGTTCTCGCAATTAAATAAAATATTTCGAAGGAAGGATTCTGAAGATCTCCAGGAGAAGTTGAGAGCTATTGCAGCAGTACTCCAGTGCACACCTTCAACGACGTAAGTGGGCCAAACCTTGATCTGGAGAACGAAGCCTTGCTGGAGCAAACTAATAAATGTCCATATGTATTCGAAACTAATCTTCGTAATGAAATAAATCAATGGCGGTTCGAGAATCCAGGTTTCACCTGGTTCAGTGACGATTAGCACATAGTGCCGTCGCCAATGATGGAATGACATCTTGAGATCTCCAGGGCATTTATCAACTCACTGAAGAAAAAAAATTCCGTGGGAATCGATGGAATACCGAATATTGTGGTTCATCATCTTCCCCCTGAAGCGGTGCAGACTTACACAACGCTGTTCAACGATTCGCAACAAACGCAAATTACCCATCACACTTATATATATATATATAAAAACAGCTGTGGTGCAACCGATCCCTAAACGGAAAAAAGGAAAATCCATACCGACAAATCTGCAGTCGATTAGTCTTCTTCCTTGCATAAACAAGGTTTTTGAAGAGATGGTTAATAGAGCTCTGAACAAGGGGAGAGGAAAATAAAATTATACCGGACAAACATTTCGGTTTCAGGGCGGGGCATGAAACCATACATGCCGGGAACAAACTGGTGTCCGATATTCCGTGGAATAAAGGCAAAAAACAATGTGCGGATGCCTGCCTGATTGACTTTGAAAGAACGTTCGATACCGTTTGGTTGGACTGCCTCTTTCTCAAGCCGGTCAGGTTCGGCATAAGTAAACCATTGCTATATTCGAACCTGTCTCCGGTTGTATCGCACAACCGAATCTGAGTACAAGAAGTACTATCCTGATGAGGTCCTGTATAACGAGGCGAACGTGAGCATAATAGATAATTTCATTATTAAACTGATCAGGAGGCACATTGCACAAGCTATTACTTCTTCCAACAGTCGAACCGGATGTCATTCGCACCCACGAGAATCTTCTTCGGTTCAGTGGATCCCCGCTCGAGATAGTAATGAGTCTGTCAAAGAACTGCAAATTTGACTGGTGGTTACACCAAAACCAGTCTCCATCACCGCTGGCTTTTCAAGGTGACCAGAAAGTTGACCATGGTGCCCAATAGGTTTTAAGGCAGTTTTTAAGGGAACAGAATATATATATATATACTACTATATACTACTATATACTATATATATACTATATATACTATATATACTATATATATATATATAAGCTAAATTCTTTTATATTTTATATATATATATATATATATATATATATATATCGAGAATCTGACTCTCAGGCGGCAATTAAAGCTATTTCGGCTATAAAAACCAATTCCATTTTTTGTTTTGGGTTTTATAGATATATATATATATATATATATCATATGTATATATATCAGTTTATATATATAGCTTTAATTGCCGCTTGACAGTCAATTAGAATGGTAATATCAGCTGGTGGTATTTCCAACAAACACGCAAACTACTACAGGATCGGCTTCACAATTGCTGTGTACATCCACAGTATTGTTTTGGTATTAGGACCCCATTTTCTGCTAAATATTCTTTTGCACTGGTTATTTGCAGTGACTAGCTTTACCTGCCTTGGGGATGAAAACTACTTTCACTTCCCTCAAGATAGACGGTATAGACCGTAGGTTAGGCTACATAGGAAGGACAGGAGTAATTATCTCTTTGGTCCGCTGCAGCATGATGGGGATGATTCCTTCGACTCCAGGGGATTTAAAATAACCGAAGGAGTCAATGGCCCATTTTTATTCTGCTTTCACTTATTATTCTATAAGCCCTCATTTTTCTTAATGAAACCAGTTACCGCGAAACTTTTGGCTAGGAGTTTCTTTAATCTGGAAGTCTCTGAGTTGCTCAATATCTCACTACAGTAAGATCTCCATGACTCGCGCTTAGCTGTAGCAACAGCTTTATTGAAATTCCTAAGGTTGTTCTTGTATGCTTTCCAGTATTCTGTGAGTCTGGAGGGCTTAGATTAGAACAGGGAAAGACTAGTAGGGTCATATTATCAAACGGTGGAAGCGTAGGAGTAGCTGGTATGTTGTGTCTTCCATTTGACTCTCTCTATTCCAAACATTGCTCTCACTTATTGAACACAGGATTAGGACTTGCGACCAATTAGGATTTCTTCTGCGGCTCAGCGGCATTTATATAGTGAGCTGGAGGACACGTTGAAAAATGGAGTTATAGAGTAATCGATCAGTCCGTGTGTTGGAGCAAGTTCATTATATTCGGCATATTCATCATCGCCATCCAAGTTGTTGAAATTGTATTCTTTTCCTGGAATTTGGAATCAATCCGACGGCATTCTCATTGCCCAGCTAAATTCTTTTCCCATTCTTTATTAATTTGTATTTTTTAAACTCATTTCTTTGTATTGTATTCACTTAATCTAATTCGAGGAATTGTAGTTTTTGTTTGACGCTCCAATTCGCCAGCTACGTCTGGCAGTTATTGGAATAAAATAATCGGTTTTTTGTTTGCAGTGAACGACGACGGTTGTTTGTAGGATAGGAAAGATTAAATAAGAGTTCACGCATATGGTCAGTAGGTTAGTAGTAAGAACAATTATTAAGTTAGTTAAGCTAGTTGTAGTACTTTGTACTTTTGTCTACGAAGAACGTCAAAAATCCTCTTCGTCCCCACAGCCTCTGCATATGGTGCGTCCTATTTTATGTTCATCGTATCTCAAATTGTTTGTACCCAGTTATTGCTTCGGCCGGAGAATATTGGTTTTTGTGCTTTTTAACCTAGTCTATTACGTACGAGAGGTCTCACATGTCGGGAGAGAACTCCACCTATCATTAGCTAACTCCTTGATTTTAATATCCACCTTCCTCTTTATGTCAGATAGCGGTAGGTAAAACCATGGGATTACCTGGGATGGGTCAGATTCGGCCCCTTTTCCTGGCAAGTTCATCTACTACTTCGTTCCCGAGTTTGTCTCTATGACCTGGGACACAGCACAGACTGATCGAATGCTGTGGGCCAAGGGTGAGGGTTGTACATTAAATTTTGGGAGGATCGAAAGGCGGAAAGACAGACCATATTGTTGGTGAAGAGGACCAACTCTGTTTTTATAGGGTTAATCCCAAGACCGCAAGATCTTGCCTACTTAAGGAGGGTGGTTATTGCGTGTTCGACTAACTCACTGAGAGTCGGGAGAGATTTGCCACGGGCAATTATGACTACGTCGTCGGTGGAAGCAATTGCCTTGGTTCCCGAGAGACTGAATAACACCACCCTGAGGGGTCCGCCTTGAGGCTATGACTTTGACAGTTGAGTCGCCTAAGGTTGCATTTATGATCCTTTTCCTGAGTTATCATCGACGTGACGGATTACTTTGTTCTTTCCGAGTGCTTTTTTGACTGTCTCGATCTCTACATTATTGAATGCTCCTTCAATATCTAGAATATATAGGCGAGGCCGTACTATATGACATTTAAGGATTTTCAACTAAACTAACTATGTTATGCAGTACAGTTTCTACGCCTTTGCCCTCATATATACGTGTTGCGTGTACGAGATTGGGTTGTGCTTAAGATTGGCACGAACTAATGCTTTAATGAGCTTTTCAAACGCCTTTAGGACGAATTAAGTAAGGCTTATTGGTATAAAGTCCTTCGCCGTGCAGTGACTAACTTTACCTGCCTTGTGTGCATCCCGGGAAGGGGATGTCTACAAGGAGACGTATAGTCTCCGCTGACTGTGTAATAATACCAGTGATCGCGGCTATGACTTTCTTTAATCTGGCAGTCTCTAAGGTGCATAAGCTCTCACTACAGTAAGATCTCCACGACTCACGCTTAGCCACTGCTTTCTTGAAAGTGTTAAGGCTGTCCTTGTATACGTTCCAGTCTTCTGTGAGTCTAGAGGACTTGGCTGCGTTAAAGAGGGATCTAGATAGATGGATAGGATCTATATAGGAGATGGAGATCTTTTGTTTTAGCAGGTCCGTAGAGGATACGTTTTTTCAAACTACACTTGGAATTTTGAAGACTGATTTTTGGCAGCCTGCTCAATGTCGTCAGTTGCAAGTGATGAAAGTGGGTTCGCGACCGATGTTTACGATACTTAGTTGATTCATTATAATGAAGTCAAAAATATCATTACCTCTGTCGTTTGTATCCGAGCTTCCCCAAACAGCAACTCACACCACACAGGTGAGTTACTGTCTCAGCCAAGGATTAAATCCCATTTCCCGGTGAGAGGAGATAGACCAGGTTAGCACTGGCCGCATTGCTGTGGTAAAGATTAATTTAAAGCAACTTCATTCGGGCGACCAGCGTGTTCAGAAGATTCTTTATCGACCGTTGCGGGCAGGATTCTTAGTCTACAAAGGTTAGTTCCTGCTGGCGCAGTAGCGTACCGGCTTATTGTTCAAAGGATGTCAACATCCGTACCATTTTCGTTATACTCGCCCATCGCAACAACCATAACCTTCCAATTCTGACTAAGCAGATCTGTATTGAGAGCTCTATTCTTTTCTTCGGGAGGTAATTCAAGACTTCCCCCTTATCTACTATTCGTAGTTCGGCTTTTGCCTAAGGGGCAGCCGTCTTGGCAATGAATCCTTCTAGCCATTCAAGGGTTTTTTTAATTTCGGCACTGCATCTCTCATTTAAAACCCTTCAGAGTAGTCAGCTGTACGAAGCGAGGAACTATACCCTCATTCTTCGTGATAGCGTCATTTAACCAATGAATGATCCTAATCTCAATGAGAATGATCCTGACGGTTGTTTTGGCACTGGCACTTTTTCTTAAGGAAGAACGGTGCGGCAGCAGTATTTCTTACAGTGCTAATCACTGTTTCCGCGCTCTATAGCGTCGAGTTCGCTGTTTCCGGTGACTTCGATTTCGGAGGGGAGACAGCGGCTGAAGACGGATCAGACGCTTGCTGCGTGCCCGCTAAAATCGTCGTCGGCTTTTCCTTTGGTACTTCAACGAGAGACATACCTGGACAGGCACCGCCTCCATTGGAGAGCTCAGGACCCACCGCGGCTTTACCGTTCTCCTCCTTGGGTGACCTGCTTACCTCCTGCGCCGAATTGCTTCGGCCACATGGGGAGGGGTTTCCCATCACCGTCATAGAACTCCTTCGAATCGGACATTGCTAACCTCGCCCCGTCTTCCACTTAGAATTTGGTAGTTCTACGTCAACAATATTGTTATCCAATGATTTTTTTTACTTCCGATTTTGTATCTTCTAGGAGAAACTGCTCGATAAAACTCACATCACGTATATTTGAATATAATTTCAATAACAGTTCTTGTACCTCTACTCCACTGTCGATATGCCTTCGACTAATCAGAATATCCAACAAGGACATATTCTTCGTTTCTTTGACTAAATTTCCCATTATGTGGGTCTTTAATAATGCAAAAGCAAATTGGGCATTCACTTTTAGATTCCACAAGATTAGTTTTGACTTGACGTACCTTGACTTGACGTACTCTTGACTTACATTTTCGGGTTTTGTGAATTTTGGTTTAATTTCCATTTTTGTTAATCCAAGCATGTTTGCCTTCTATCGTTACCTTCAAATAATTATCAGTTGCTTTACTAACTGATATTAGATTACTTTTTTAATTCTGGTACAAACAATGTTTTATAAAATGAAACCGATAATTCCGTTCCGTAAACAATTGTGGTCAGTTTAACAGTTCCTATTGCTCTAATACTTGTAAATTTTTAGATTGCTACTTGAACGAGTCCAGAATATTATAGTTATTACAATTTATTAACAGTATAAATAAATTTACACGTTAAAAATAATAAGAGTTAGGCGAGAGAAAGGCTTTACAACTCTGCAAGGCTTAATTACATATATTATATTATTTACAATGTTAGCGTTTTGAAAGATATTGTAATCAACACAATTGTTTATGTTGGTGGTTGATGCTTTTTATGTTGGTGTTACGTAATAATTCTTAAATTGTATGGTTGGAGAATGGAACGGAACGGTGTTAAAAGGGAAGGATATTGGGCAGAGTATTTTTCCAAAAAGCTGGTTGATGTCAACGGCAACGTTGCATGCGGAGCATATGGGTGGTGTTTCCTTATGAAGAAGGTGCTGAGTTAGTGGGGTGTGCCGAGGCGTAAACGAGAAAACAATATGCATTTCTTTCTTTGTGTGGTGGGTGGAAACATAGCTGAAGTCCTGTTTGTGTTAATCTTGGAGCAGTGGTGCTTGTAGCTTTCCCAGTTTTGTATTTGGTTTCTTTTTGTAAGCGTGTTGATCTGGCGTTGAAGATCATGTTCAGAGAATACATTGAATAGGAAAACAGGGGCTTTTGAACATTGTTCGGCCGCAAGGTGTGCGTGTTCATTCCCTGTGCTTCTTATGTGGCTATTATGTTTATCTTGTCCGCATACTATGTGGTTCGTATTTGATGGGGTTGGAGATTGCTTCGATTGTTGACTTGCTATCACAACAGATGGCGTATTTTGCTTCTTGTACGTACGTGAATTTGAATTGAATTTGATTGGATTCAGCGGTAAAGTTGGATACGAAATCTGGCAATAGGCCGTTGTGAAGGAGAGACTTACTTAGTCCGTTATTTTGGGACATTCAGTTACAATATGGTTTAAAGTTAGGTTGCGACTGGATTGGCAAAGATGGCAGATGGGTGGCGGATCCTTCTTCAAGAGGTAGCTGTGGGTCAGTTGCGTGTGTCCGAGGAGAAGACGCAGAAAACATGCATTCATACGAGCGGATGTATCTACGGAGTACTTTGTTGGATAAGCTGATGGGTTAATGGCGGACTAGTGGTGTGTGTAAGCGTTGCATTCTTCTATTTTTTCCGTTCCCAGTATGTCCTTATCGTTCTCAGGATATCCGATTTAGTGGGTGGATGTGGAGAGATGTTGATCTGATCGGCTAAAACATTGCCTTTTATGTCTGCGTGACCTGGTGCCCAGCCCAATATAAGTTTTTTCCTGTATTTGGTTATGTTGTCGCGAATTTTGACGATTGTGGGGGAGCAGTTATTAATATTATTGATAGCCTTTATGGTTGAGAGGCTGTCGGAGCAGATCATGGTGTCCTTTGCATTGTTTTGTGCCAGTTCAGTGGCTTTTAGAATTGCGAGGGATTCAGTTGAGAGTAGTAGTCCGCGTGAATAATTTCTCCAGTTTCCGCAACAATAGCGAAGGCAGTACTGTTTTCGGATTTTGAGCCGTCTGCTTACCAGGTGTCTCATATAGTAGTGTTGAACTGATCTTTCAGTTCCAGGAATAATTCCGAGAAGATTTGGTTATTGGTAGATCGTTTGTTGAATGCCGCTAGGGTTGTGTTGATGGCGTCTGATGGCAGTAGCAATGGCATAATTGACATATTTTGGGGACGAGTCGGGATGAATGTCTCGGAAGAATGTCTCTCCGGTGTTCGATGGATGCTAAGCCGGCTTCGGTGAGCATGTTTCTCACTGGAGACGTTGGAAAAGAACTCAAGCTGGATCTAATGGCCGAATGGTATGATGGTTTAATGATTTGAATAGTTGATTTTGCATATCTGCCGTATATTTGCCAAACCGTAGAAAATAACAGATCTGGTTAAAGAAATTAAAGTGTTACGGTGGACTAACGACTGATTAGATGATAGGAATTTTATGGTAACTAGTTTTTTCTTGAGATTAAGACAGTGGTACTTAAAGGTAAATCTATTATCAAAAATGATGCCTAAAATATAAAGGTTATTTACATTTGGGATTAGTATGTGAGAATTGATTAATGCTGAATTAATATCAAAATTGTTCCAGGAAGTTTTTTTTTATATATATGGTGTCTTTTTTCAGGAGAGATGATAGAACCTGAGTGATTGCACCATTCGTTAAGGTCGATGAGGATATTTTTCAAAAGGACTTTTGTGCGATTGTTGTCAATGCATTTGGATAATACGATGAAATTATCAGCGTATTCATTAATGTCGTTGTACGCAATTATAAACAGTGTAACTGAGAGCAGGGAGTCTTTGGATGATCCCGTTAGTGTTCGTGTTGTGTTGTTCGCTTTAACCCAAATTTTACCTAAATTTTGAAATAGATAGGAAAGAAAACCGAGGAAATCAAGCGGACCAAGAAGGACGATGCTTTCGGTTTGGTGGGTGGTTTTTGGCGTTGCTGATTGTGGTAGCAATTTCTGAACGGACTTTTTTTTTACCTTTTTTGAGCGAAGAGTATTGTCGATGAAGGAGTTTGTGGAGAAAACCAGTTTGGACAAAAGTTTTAGTGACTGTTCTTGAGCCATTCCTTCTACAGATTGGAGTCCCTTTTCGGCTAGTATGTTCATGATGGGGGTTGTCCTGAATGCACTTATAATGTTACTTACTGCTTGTTGGTAGTATGGCTTTACAATGTTAAGTGTGCTTTTGTATGTATCTTATCTTGCTCATAACTAACGCTCTACCAATATTAATAAGTGTATGAATATGTACAGTTTCTTACTGTGTTATTCTTCGCGACACAATTGGGACTCCTCGAGTGGTCCGATGTGATTTATTTATTTGTGATTTGCTAATTGCATAGAAGTTATATGTACATTTGTATTGGGGGTAGGTGTGTAGGTGTGTGTGTGACCACTGTCTTTCAACACAGAGTGTGTGGCCAGTATTCCGACACATCTCCCCTTTTTTAAGAATACTGTTCGTTCTACAGGTTGATATGATTCGACGGCCCATCAAAAGCTCCGCTGGGCTGTAACCGTTGGATAGGGGACTCCCAGGATACTCCAACAGTGCCTTGTAGGGATCGGTGTTCTTTTTAAGCTGTAATCTCGCGATTTTTACTGCAGCTTTGGTGAAGCCATTACTTTGTGGAAAATTGGGACTGGGTGTGATATAGCAAAATCCGTAGTCCCTAGCGAACTTGGAGAACTCCGAATTTTGAATGAGTTCGAATTGTGTACCGTTGTCACTTCTCATCAATTCGTTCTCCCCATACCGCAAAAATAGGCTTGAAATGGTTAATGACTGATATGTCAGCCTTTCAAGTAAAGCGACTTCGAAATATCTAGAAAAGAAATCAGAGGTTATCAAGTACCAGCCCCTAGGCATTGAAGTCTTCGGCACGCATGAAGTCTTGCATGCACGTCCTGTCGCATAGATGCAGGTATAATAAAGCCACAGCCTCTCACCAGTAAACCGTTTTCGTCAGCAATTTCGTTTCGCACAGCATAATAGGGCTGCTTGTTTTGGCTTAACGGTGGTTTGGCTCTCTATATGGTTGATGCGTCGAACTAGCCCAAGTTCATCACAGGCCTGGAAACCCAAGTAAAGGTTTCGCCAAGCATTTTACCACGTAGATGAGGTCAACCTTGCACTCCTGTAAATATACAAACTCACCTATAAACATGCCGGTGGTATGCAATTTGTTTTTTCTTGAACCTGGTCCGAGGGTAGAGGGGTATGTTGATGATTCAGTTGATGTTCACTCCGTTGACTGTTACGATCGCTGTCCAACACACCGCTGAAACAGAACCAAGAAATTTCGGCTCTCGATCACATCGGGCTGATACTTGCTCGATTGATTTTGAAGAAAGGCAAGCACTTGCGTAGTGACCTTGTCTCCTTTGGCCGGACAGTCGTCATTATTGTGCTTTATTTTCCTCGCGGACCATCTGAATCGCCATCATCGACTTTCTTGCCCTACCTTGTCGCTGTTGCTGAATACATGCTTTTGGTTATTGTTCTCACTGTTGGAAGTCACATGGTCTACGGTTTTGTCCTCTGTATCTCCAGCAAGGTCCCGTAACTGTCGTTTGTCTCTAAAGTAACACCTTTGTCCATCTGGAGCTTTTCGGAAAGCTTACGGTCTCGAACTCCTACCACAATGCGATCACGTATTAGTTCATCATGCAGTTGGCCGAAATTGCAATGTTCGGCTAATGCGTATAGCGCTGTTATAAATGTATCCACGGACTTACCTTCTTCCTGCTCCCTTGAATTAAAAATAGCACGTTAACAAAGTTGCTGTCAAACTTTCACATCAATATTGGAACTGTTTTTTTTTTCACCTCGCTTAAGTTAAGGGAAAGCAAGATATCCTCACCTGGTAACGCATGGTGGAGATGAGGGTGTTAATCTGCTCTTCCTCAGTCTAGTCCGGATTAAGCCGACGCCCACATGAAACGCTCGAAACGCTTCCTCCACTTTGGAAATTCCATAGGTGTTGAAAATGTGAAAGATTCCGAGCACTGAACTTGGAATTGTCCCACGGTAGGCAACAATCCTGCTTTTGGTTGGACAATTCCATTGATCATATTTGTGAGGAGAAAAAAGTATTTCTTTTTTCGCGTTTACAAAAAAACACAGTGTGTGTGGTCAGTATTCCGACACACTTACTGGCTCAATAACTTATTATGAAACAACCTACAGGTCTTTTCTTAAATGTATAGTGTTGTTTCCAATTACATCTTTTACTAAAAGTAAGTCCAAGTATTTTCAATTCGTTGACATTTGCAATTGCTTGATGTTAATATTAACAGTAATATATGTGGACAGTTTTTTTCTACATACATGGAGGATTTTGCATTTGTGTTTTGCACCTGAGACGTTAGACCAGATTGAAATATCATTAATGACATTACCATTGATATCCTGTGTTCGGTTGATATTGTTTTGTTTGCAAAAGACACGAACATCGTCCGCGAAAATGCTATAGTCTATATATTTATGTTTAAATAAGTTGTTGAGCTTATCAAAAGCGATGATAAATCAGACAACTGAAAGAAAAGATCCTTGGGGATACCGTTGAACAGAGGAAAGGTGGACGAGTAGGTATTATTGACACGGACATAAAATTTCCTGTCGGAAAGGAATGACTTGATGTAATTATACATCATGGACTTGCCATTTTTTAAGCTTTTCAAGAATAGGGTGGATACCAAAACTCTATCGAAGAGTTTCTCGAAATCGAGGGAATGGATTCATGTGTGATTTCTCGAAGACAGTTGGTAATGTATGTGTTTATATGGAGTAGGTTATCGATAGTGGTTCTGTTGGGTTTGAAGGCGAGTTGTTTGGTACTTAATAGATTTTTGCAATCGATAAACCAGAAGATACACTACTCAACAATTTTGTCTAGTGTTTTTGGGATGCAGGGGATTAGGGATATGGGACGGAAACTATCAACCGTGTTTTTATACTTTTTTGGTTTGGGGATAGGGATAATTGTAGCTGTTTTCCAGTGTTGTGGTATGACTCCTGTCGAAAGGATATTTTTGTAGAGGTTTATTAATCTACGTTTGAATTTCACAGAGGTTTGTTTGAGAATGGGGTAAGAAATGCGATCACGGCCGGGTGTTTTGCCTTTTAGTGAATTTAAACAACATTCGAATTAAATTTAATTAATAGGAGTTTCAATGTGTTTGGCTGTTTTGCAATGGACACGAGGTTCCACAGTTGAATTCTTTTGGGAAGTTGTCATCCTCAGAATTATTGCTCCTGGTGTTTTGAGGCAGTGGATGAGTCTAGGTTGGGGGTCACGGGTGAGGGCATGGATATCATGCCATAGTTTGGCTGGGGAAGACTTTGGATTAACTGAGGAAGAGAATTCGTGGAGCAATTTGGATTTGCTCGCTTTCATTGTTCTCCGGAAATGCTGTTGGTTTTTTAAAGGCTATTTGATTAGTTAGGGTAGGGATTTTTTTATATTACCAATTGCGAATTTTAAAGTGACAGAGGAGACTCAATTCTGTATTCCATTTGTGTGTTTGCAAGTGTTCGCTGCATCTCTGCAGACTTTTAATAGAATTGCGGCTTCTTTGTTGACATTAGAGTTGTGTGGGTGAAGAGAGAGATTTTGCGGATACGTAGTTGGAAGATAAAACAATTTGCAAAGTCAGTTTTGAATTTTGGGAGCTGGGGTGTGCGGAATGGGTTGGTGTTGCTTTTTATTTTGGTTAGAATTGGGAAGCTCGCTGTTATGCAGGTCTTCAATCAGAG
Organism: Eristalis tenax; assembly: GCA_905231855.2. NCBI lineage: Eukaryota > Metazoa > Arthropoda > Insecta > Diptera > Syrphidae > Eristalis > Eristalis tenax. Next base: position 22,596,223 of record HG993125.1, on the reverse strand, counting down.
ACTACGAGGCTTTTGCGGAGATGGAATTTGAGCAGCATGATATGTCAACATTTGAGAAAGTGTTGTGGGTTGGGTGGGAGACCCATCGTTTAGTACCACTAGGCCGCGTTTAAGTATGAAGTCTTCCCATGTTGTACCATTGTGATTATTGGAATCTGAGCCCCATAAGGGCGTTGATGTCACCTATAATGAGAATTGGTTCGGGTGTAAAACTTTTTAATTTTGAATGAAACGCTTTTTTTATATTTCCAAGCATTGTCCGCACCTAATACTTTGTATAGGTTGTTAAAGCATTCGGCACAAACAATCCTAACACGAATTCTATGCACATGCATAACACGAGAACTTGCGAGAGAATACCTTCGAGGTCTGATATGTTATATAGATATAGAGTTAATACGGAGAGCGTAAGGTGGTGGTGTGGGGAAGGTGTTTTTTTAGGTGGTGATATGGGGAAGGTTTGAGAAGTACCCTATGTAGCCTTTGGGGGTAATTGTTTTAGATCCTGAACCGTAGTGAGTTTTTTGGGGAAAGATTAAATCGGGCATTACATATCCTTTCATAGTCCACAGAAGAGACAGTTTAGCGGAATAGAGTAACTGGTTTTCAAAATACTTGGAGATATATTGGGAGAAGGCCTTTATCGGTGGAGGGGGATGGTTAATATGACGTTGGTGCTTACGAAGATTTGTGTGTTGTCTGGCTGCTATGTCCGGACGGGAATTAACTGAAATAAATAGCAAACATCCAATAAATTTTTCATTATTCGGTAATATAATCGGATCACTATTTGATTTTTCACAACTTGGATCCAAAGAGATGTTTAAAACTTTAGCGTCTCCAAATCTATACATTTAATACCTGTTTTAATGTATGTTGACTGATTTATTTTTTCAATAAATATGTCCTTCATTATCACGCTTAATTCCGAGCCCAAAATAATTTTTAATTGGGGCAAGACTTCTGATTTTGAATTTTAAATTCGTTTTCTGTATGTTCTGTAGACATTAAATATGTCGTTAGTATATGAAAATCATCTACATAAACAAGAATTTGTTCCCTTTCCCTACAGACACGGATCAATTTTGCTTTGTTGATACTTGTTTGCTATAAGAGTTTTATGCATAATTTGATTCAATGTTCTAGCTGGCTGTTTAAGAGCACAAATACTTTCCTTTAGTTTGCATACTTGATGTTCTTTACCTTCTTTAAAACCAGGTGGTTGTTGCATATTTACTTTAAGGAAATTAAGTCGTTGTTCGCATCAAGATTCCTGCAACCAGCAACTAGATGGTTAGGTTAGGTGAGTGAGTAGACATGATGGGACCACGCCTCACTTAGCCATTATAATTATTATTGTTATTATTATTATTGTTATTATTATTATTGTTATTATTATTATTGTTATTACTAATATTATTATTATTAATACTATTATTGGGTCGGGTAATTCGTGCGATTTGCTAAGAGATGGCGTAACTTGTATTATTCCATTGGAACGTGCGTTGGAAAGCTACTGTCATTGAACGTCATTTCAGTATATGTCATTCATTTGAAGCGTAAAGAACAATCATTTTTTTTTTTTGTTCACTCAAATATGTCGAACTTTTGTGGAGTTCTTCTTCATTACTTTAATATGATATAATAAACTGCAGCCGAAAGTCATCGTGTTTTGGTAGAAGTTTATGGTGGACATGCGCTAGCTGAGCGAACGTGCCAAAAGTGGTTTGCCAACCAGTCAAATCAAATCGAATATCAATGGCGCCAAAGTAATGCTCTATATTTGGTGGGATCAGAAGGGTGTGCTGTATTATAAGCTGCTAAAACCGGGTAAAACCATCAATGGAAAATGCTACCAAACACAATCAATTCGTTTGAAGAGAGCAAAAGCCGAAAAACGGTCGGAATATGCGACCAGACACAAGGCAGTAATTTTCCATCATGACAACGCTCGGCCCCACGTTGCAATTCCGGTTAAGAACTATTTGGAAAACAGTGGATGGAAAGTTTTATTTTGTACATGTTTTTCTTAAATAAACTTTCAAATTTTAGAAAAAAAAAAACCCACGAATTAATTTATATACCCAATATTATTATTATAATTATTATTATGGTTAAATTAACCAAGCTAATTGGCCATGCTTCAAAAGGCCATATTAGATATTTTGTTGGCATACCCCTCATCCTCCAATATTAGTCTATCTTGAAGCGATCCACATGGCAGTAAACACTTCAATCCCGCAAAGCAACCCATCCACTACAAGAAAGCACTCGGTTTCATGGTAGAATAATAACCTCAACTCCTTTAGAAAGGAAAAAAATGGGAAATGCCAAGTTCCGTAGAGAACTGAAACTAAGAAAAAATTCACCTAACTGGTGACTATTTCAATCACTTCCCTTGAATGTCCCCAGGGATTTCTGATCAACCCCGTAGGCATATGTAACTACTTCGCCTTCACAAATTTCCCATCTTCAACTGGGTCTGGTAGAACGGCGCAGGTTTCCCCGATTTGTCCCCGTTGACATTCTTTCCAGCATCAGCACATACGGCCACAAATCTATCGAGTGCGCGTTAGAGTTTCTTCTGGGAAGATGGGTTGGCAATACTGCCAAGCCTTCTCAAGTACCATTCTTAGAGTGAAAAGCTGGTTGGTTGTACTTTTTTCGGGACGAAAGCCTCACTGTTCGTCCTCCATCCTGATATCGACCATTGCTCTAGATCGCGCTTCCAACACCTTAGCGTAGACTTTCCCCGGGAGACTTAAAAGAGATATGTCCCTGTAGCTGGAGCAATCTCTTTTGTCCCCCTTCTTGAAAAGTGGGAAGTGATAAAGGATATTTCAAATAAGTAAATTAGCATTACCTTGGTTTACGCTCCATTGCGGGCTTGGCTCGAGCACGATGGCAAATGGGCAAGGAAATTCGAAATGGCACCGCTTCGAGTCTCAACATTGGTTTGACAGATTAATTCTCTTACGATTGACAAATAAACCGCACTGAAGGCGCTTAAGGGTAACAATACTGATATTACACTCTTTTTGAGCAGGTTGGTCAAAGGTTTGACCAGGGTCGCTAAATTTAGTATGAATCTGCGGAACCACGAACTGGTTCCTTATAAACTCCTCACTTCCGTAACATTCCCCCTAACCATGCTAGCTATTTTTTTCGGGTCGACGTGCAACCCCTGACTGTCGACTACGTATCCTAAATACCTAAGCGAAGCCATGCTACATTTGCATTTGTCTTTACCAAGTTTTATATCAGCTTCCCTGAGACAACTAAACACTTCCAATCAAATTTATAGATGTTTTTCAAACTCTTTCGTAACTTATCGTGGTTACCGTGATATCGTCGAGATATACGAAGTCATGTGGATCTAGGTCAGGGTTTAGTGTCGTGTCGATAAATCGTTGCCTTGTTGCTGTTGCGTTGTACAACCCCAAAGGCTTCCTCCTAAATTGGAAAAGACCTTATTTAGGACCGTAAACGCCGTGTATTGCCGCGATTTTTCCTCAACCGGAATCTGCCAATATGCGGACTTGATGTCCAACGAGGATAAGAATCTGACTTTCCGGAGCTTGTCTAGATTGGATATTATATGGGTAAGCACCCTTTCCGTAACTCTATTCAATTTCCGGTAGTCGACGCAAAATCGCAACGAGCCGTCCTTCTTTTTGATCACCACGATCGGCGAAGCCCACGGACTGTTCGATTTCTCAATTACCCCGTTCTTGAACATGTCCTCTAATTCACTATATATGTGTCGCTGAACCGCAGGAGACACTGGATAGTATCTCTGGTTAATTGGTTCAGACGACGTCCTAATCTTATTGCCGGCACGCAGACTGTTGGTAGACGATGGAATTTGGATTTGGATTTGCAATTGGAGGCTGGTGGTGTGTCTGTACGCGGGGCTTGTGGCATATCGCTGCGCGACAGTGCTGATAACTGAGTATGTGTCCTGATACGACATGGGTGTTGAATCCCTCCGTGATGTTGGCGACGTGTCCCTATACGACACCGTTGGTTTGTCTCTGCTCAACTTAGCAGGTACTTTGACCTCGATGTTGGGGGTGGTATGAAGGAGTCGAAGTTCCTCGTACCATCTCCAGCTTGCGTCAATGTCCCACGAGGTCAGATATAGTTTTCGGTTCAGCCTGGCGCAACTGGGTCTGGTAGAACGGCGCCAGGTTTCGCTAGAGTGAGACTACTAAACATGTTCATCACCGCCACATAAACCCCTATGGACTCTCCCCTCCCTGATCACCACGATCAAGCTGGATCTAATGGCCGAATGGTATGATGGTTTAATGATTTGAATAGTTGATTTTGCATATCTGCCGTATATTTGCCAAACCGTAGAAAATAACAGATCTGGTTAAAGAAATTAAAGTGTTACGGTGGACTAACGACTGATTAGATGATAGGAATTTTATGGTAACTAGTTTTTTCTTGAGATTAAGACAGTGGTACTTAAAGGTAAATCTATTATCAAAAATGATGCCTAAAATATAAAGGTTATTTACATTTGGGATTAGTATGTGAGAATTGATTAATGCTGAATTAATATCAAAATTGTTCCAGGAAGTTTTTTTTTATATATATGGTGTCTTTTTTCAGGAGAGATGATAGAACCTGAGTGATTGCACCATTCGTTAAGGTCGATGAGGATATTTTTCAAAAGGACTTTTGTGCGATTGTTGTCAATGCATTTGGATAATACGATGAAATTATCAGCGTATTCATTAATGTCGTTGTACGCAATTATAAACAGTGTAACTGAGAGCAGGGAGTCTTTGGATGATCCCGTTAGTGTTCGTGTTGTGTTGTTCGCTTTAACCCAAATTTTACCTAAATTTTGAAATAGATAGGAAAGAAAACCGAGGAAATCAAGCGGACCAAGAAGGACGATGCTTTCGGTTTGGTGGGTGGTTTTTGGCGTTGCTGATTGTGGTAGCAATTTCTGAACGGACTTTTTTTTTACCTTTTTTGAGCGAAGAGTATTGTCGATGAAGGAGTTTGTGGAGAAAACCAGTTTGGACAAAAGTTTTAGTGACTGTTCTTGAGCCATTCCTTCTACAGATTGGAGTCCCTTTTCGGCTAGTATGTTCATGATGGGGGTTGTCCTGAATGCACTTATAATGTTACTTACTGCTTGGTGGTAGTATGGCTTTACAATGTTAAGTGTGCTTTTGTATGTATCTTATCTTGCTCATAACTAACGCTCTACCAATATTAATAAGTGTATGAATATGTACAGTTTCTTACTGTGTTATTCTTCGCGACACAATTGGGACTCCTCGAGTGGTCCGATGTGATTTATTTATTTGTGATTTGCTAATTGCATAGAAGTTATATGTACATTTGTATTGGGGGTAGGTGTGTAAGTGTGTGTGTGACCACTGTCTTTCAACACAGAGTGTGTGGCCAGTATTCCGACACATCTCCCCTTTTTTAAGAATACTGTTCGTTCTACAGGTTGATATGATTCGACGGCCCATCAAAAGCTCCGCTGGGCTGTAACCGTTGGATAGGGGACTCCCAGGATACTCCAACAGTGCCTTGTAGGGATCGGTGTTCTTTTTAAGCTGTAATCTCGCGATTTTTACTGCAGCTTTGGTGAAGCCATTACTTTGTGGAAAATTGGGACTGGGTGTGATATAGCAAAATCCGTAGTCCCTAGCGAACTTGGAGAACTCCGAATTTTGAATGAGTTCGAATTGTGTACCGTTGTCACTTCTCATCAATTCGTTCTCCCCATACCGCAAAAATAGGCTTGAAATGGTTAATGACTGCTGCATATGTCAGCCTTTCAAGTAAAGCGACTTCGAAATATCTAGAAAAGAAATCAGAGGTTATCAAGTACCAGCCCCTAGGCATTTAAAAAGATCCATTGCTACCCGTTGCCACAAACGGCTTGGGAAGTCCGATGGGATTAGTTTCTCTCGAACCCCACATGTTTCTTTCATACATTCAGACAGATTCACGGGCGTTGTCCGGCACGCATGAAGTCTTGCATGCACGTCCTGTCGCATAGATGCAGGTATAATAAAGCCACAGCCTCTCACCAGTAAACCGTTTTCGTCAGCAATTTCGTTTCGCACAGCATAATAGGGCTGCTTGTTTTGGCTTAACGGTGGTTTGGCTCTCTATATGGTTGATGCGTCGAACTAGCCCAAGTTCATCACAGGCCTGGAAACCCAAGTAAAGGTTTCGCCAAGCATTTTACCACGTAGATGAGGTCAACCTTGCACTCCTGTAAATATACAAACTCACCTATAAACATGCCGGTGGTATGCAATTTGTTTTTTCTTGAACCTGGTCCGAGGGTAGAGGGGTATGTTGATGATTCAGTTGATGTTCACTCCGTTGACTGTTCGTCCTCTATCCTGATATCGACCATTGCTCTAGATCGCGCTTCCAACACCTTAGCGTAGACTTTCCCCGGGAGACTTAAAAGAGATATGTCCCTGTAGCTGGAGCAATCTCTTTTGTCCCCCTTCTTGAAAAGTGGGAAGTGATAAAGGATATTTCAAATAAGTAAATTAGCATTACCTTGGTTTACGCTCCATTGCGGGCTTGGCTCGAGCACGATGGCAAATGGGCAAGGAAATTCGAAATGGCACCGCTTCGAGTCTCAACATTGGTTTGACAGATTAATTCTCTTACGATTGACAAATAAACCGCACTGAAGGCGCTTAAGGGTAACAATACTGATATTACACTCTTTTTGAGCAGGTTGGTCAAAGGTTTGACCAGGGTCGCTAAATTTAGTATGAATCTGCGGAACCACGAACTGGTTCCTTATAAACTCCTCACTTCCGTAACATTCCCCCTAACCATGCTAGCTATTTTTTTCGGGTCGACGTGCAACCCCTGACTGTCGACTACGTATCCTAAATACCTAAGCGAAGCCATGCTACATTTGCATTTGTCTTTACCAAGTTTTATATCAGCTTCCCTGAGACAACTAAACACTTCCTTCAAATTTATAGATGTTTTTCAAACTCTTTCGTAACTTATCGTGGTTACCGTGATATCGTCGAGATATACGAAGACATGTGGATCTAGGTCAGGGTTTAGTGTCGTGTCGATAAATCGTTGCCTTGTTGCTGTTGCGTTGTACAACCCCAAAGGCTTCCTCCTAAATTGGAAAAGACCTTATTTAGGACCGTAAACGCCGTGTATTGCCGCGATTTTTCCTCAACCGGAATCTGCCAATATGCGGACTTGATGTCCAACGAGGATAAGAATCTGACTTTCCGGAGCTTGTCTAGATTGGATATTATATGGGTAAGCACCCTTTCCGTAACTCTATTCAATTTCCGGTAGTCGACGCAAAATCGCAACGAGCCGTCCTTCTTTTTGATCACCACGATCGGCGAAGCCCACGGACTGTTCGATTTCTCAATTACCCCGTTCTTGAACATGTCCTCTAATTCACTATATATGTGTCGCTGAACCGCAGGAGACACTGGATAGTATCTCTGGTTAATTGGTTCAGACGACGTCCTAATCTTATTGCCGGCACGCAGACTGTTGGTAGACGATGGAATTTGGATTTGGATTTGCAATTGGAGGCTGGTGGTGTGTCTGTACGCGGGGCTTGTGGCATATCGCTGCGCGACAGTGCTGATAACTGAGTATGTGTCCTGATACGACATGGGTGTTGAATCCCTCCGTGATGTTGGCGACGTGTCCCTATACGACACCGTTGGTTTGTCTCTGCTCAACTTAGCAGGTACTTTGACCTCGATGTTGGGGGTGGTATGAAGGAGTCGAAGTTCCTCGTACCATCTCCAGCTTGCGTCAATGTCCCACGAGGTCAGATATAGTTTTCGGTTCAGCCTGGCGCAACTGGGTCTGGTAGAACGGCGCCAGGTTTCGCTAGAGTGAGACTACTAAACATGTTCATCACCGCCACATAAACCCCTATGGACTCTCCCCTCCCTGATCACCACGATCAAGCTGGATCTAATGGCCGAATGGTATGATGGTTTAATGATTTGAATAGTTGATTTTGCATATCTGCCGTATATTTGCCAAACCGTAGAAAATAACAGATCTGGTTAAAGAAATTAAAGTGTTACGGTGGACTAACGACTGATTAGATGATAGGAATTTTATGGTAACTAGTTTTTTCTTGAGATTAAGACAGTGGTACTTGAAGGTAAATCTATTATCAAAAATGATGCCTAAAATATAAAGGTTATTTACATTTGGGATTAGTATGTGAGAATTGATTAATGCTGAATTAATATCAAAATTGTTCCAGGAAGTTTTTTTTTATATATATGGTGTCTTTTTTCAGGAGAGATGATAGAACCTGAGTGATTGCACCATTCGTTAAGGTCGATGAGGATATTTTTCAAAAGGACTTTTGTGCGATTGTTGTCAATGCATTTGGATAATACGATGAAATTATCAGCGTATTCATTAATGTCGTTGTACGCAATTATAAACAGTGTAACTGAGAGCAGGGAGTCTTTGGATGATCCCGTTAGTGTTCGTGTTGTGTTGTTCGCTTTAACCCAAATTTTACCTAAATTTTGAAATAGATAGGAAAGAAAACCGAGGAAATCAAGCGGACCAAGAAGGACGATGCTTTCGGTTTGGTGGGTGGTTTTTGGCGTTGCTGATTGTGGTAGCAATTTCTGAACGGACTTTTTTTTTACCTTTTTTGAGCGAAGAGTATTGTCGATGAAGGAGTTTGTGGAGAAAACCAGTTTGGACAAAAGTTTTAGTGACTGTTCTTGAGCCATTCCTTCTACAGATTGGAGTCCCTTTTCGGCTAGTATGTTCATGATGGGGGTTGTCCTGAATGCACTTATAATGTTACTTACTGCTTGGTGGTAGTATGGCTTTACAATGTTAAGTGTGCTTTTGTATGTATCTTATCTTGCTCATAACTAACGCTCTACCAATATTAATAAGTGTATGAATATGTACAGTTTCTTACTGTGTTATTCTTCGCGACACAATTGGGACTCCTCGAGTGGTCCGATGTGATTTATTTATTTGTGATTTGCTAATTGCATAGAAGTTATATGTACATTTGTATTGGGGGTAGGTGTGTAAGTGTGTGTGTGACCACTGTCTTTCAACACAGAGTGTGTGGCCAGTATTCCGACACATCTCCCCTTTTTTAAGAATACTGTTCGTTCTACAGGTTGATATGATTCGACGGCCCATCAAAAGCTCCGCTGGGCTGTAACCGTTGGATAGGGGACTCCCAGGATACTCCAACAGTGCCTTGTAGGGATCGGTGTTCTTTTTAAGCTGTAATCTCGCGATTTTTACTGCAGCTTTGGTGAAGCCATTACTTTGTGGAAAATTGGGACTGGGTGTGATATAGCAAAATCCGTAGTCCCTAGCGAACTTGGAGAACTCCGAATTTTGAATGAGTTCGAATTGTGTACCGTTGTCACTTCTCATCAATTCGTTCTCCCCATACCGCAAAAATAGGCTTGAAATGGTTAATGACTGCTGCATATGTCAGCCTTTCAAGTAAAGCGACTTCGAAATATCTAGAAAAGAAATCAGAGGTTATCAAGTACCAGCCCCTAGGCATTTAAAAAGATCCATTGCTACCCGTTGCCACAAACGGCTTGGGAAGTCCGATGGGATTAGTTTCTCTCGAACCCCACATGTTTCTTTCATACATTCAGACAGATTCACGGGCGTTGTCCGGCACGCATGAAGTCTTGCATGCACGTCCTGTCGCATAGATGCAGGTATAATAAAGCCACAGCCTCTCACCAGTAAACCGTTTTCGTCAGCAATTTCGTTTCGCACAGCATAATAGGGCTGCTTGTTTTGGCTTAACGGTGGTTTGGCTCTCTATATGGTTGATGCGTCGAACTAGCCCAAGTTCATCACAGGCCTGGAAACCCAAGTAAAGGTTTCGCCAAGCATTTTACCACGTAGATGAGGTCAACCTTGCACTCCTGTAAATATACAAACTCACCTATAAACATGCCGGTGGTATGCAATTTGTTTTTTCTTGAACCTGGTCCGAGGGTAGAGGGGTATGTTGATGATTCAGTTGATGTTCACTCCGTTGACTGTTCGTCCTCTATCCTGATATCGACCATTGCTCTAGATCGCGCTTCCAACACCTTAGCGTAGACTTTCCCCGGGAGACTTAAAAGAGATATGTCCCTGTAGCTGGAGCAATCTCTTTTGTCCCCCTTCTTGAAAAGTGGGAAGTGATAAAGGATATTTCAAATAAGTAAATTAGCATTACCTTGGTTTACGCTCCATTGCGGGCTTGGCTCGAGCACGATGGCAAATGGGCAAGGAAATTCGAAATGGCACCGCTTCGAGTCTCAACATTGGTTTGACAGATTAATTCTCTTACGATTGACAAATAAACCGCACTGAAGGCGCTTAAGGGTAACAATACTGATATTACACTCTTTTTGAGCAGGTTGGTCAAAGGTTTGACCAGGGTCGCTAAATTTAGTATGAATCTGCGGAACCACGAACTGGTTCCTTATAAACTCCTCACTTCCGTAACATTCCCCCTAACCATGCTAGCTATTTTTTTCGGGTCGACGTGCAACCCCTGACTGTCGACTACGTATCCTAAATACCTAAGCGAAGCCATGCTACATTTGCATTTGTCTTTACCAAGTTTTATATCAGCTTCCCTGAGACAACTAAACACTTCCTTCAAATTTATAGATGTTTTTCAAACTCTTTCGTAACTTATCGTGGTTACCGTGATATCGTCGAGATATACGAAGACATGTGGATCTAGGTCAGGGTTTAGTGTCGTGTCGATAAATCGTTGCCTTGTTGCTGTTGCGTTGTACAACCCCAAAGGCTTCCTCCTAAATTGGAAAAGACCTTATTTAGGACCGTAAACGCCGTGTATTGCCGCGATTTTTCCTCAACCGGAATCTGCCAATATGCGGACTTGATGTCCAACGAGGATAAGAATCTGACTTTCCGGAGCTTGTCTAGATTGGATATTATATGGGTAAGCACCCTTTCCGTAACTCTATTCAATTTCCGGTAGTCGACGCAAAATCGCAACGAGCCGTCCTTCTTTTTGATCACCACGATCGGCGAAGCCCACGGACTGTTCGATTTCTCAATTACCCCGTTCTTGAACATGTCCTCTAATTCACTATATATGTGTCGCTGAACCGCAGGAGACACTGGATAGTATCTCTGGTTAATTGGTTCAGACGACGTCCTAATCTTATTGCCGGCACGCAGACTGTTGGTAGACGATGGAATTTGGATTTGGATTTGCAATTGGAGGCTGGTGGTGTGTCTGTACGCGGGGCTTGTGGCATATCGCTGCGCGACAGTGCTGATAACTGAGTATGTGTCCTGATACGACATGGGTGTTGAATCCCTCCGTGATGTTGGCGACGTGTCCCTATACGACACCGTTGGTTTGTCTCTGCTCAACTTAGCAGGTACTTTGACCTCGATGTTGGGGGTGGTATGAAGGAGTCGAAGTTCCTCGTACCATCTCCAGCTTGCGTCAATGTCCCACGAGGTCAGATATAGTTTTCGGTTCAGCCTGGCGCAACTGGGTCTGGTAGAACGGCGCCAGGTTTCGCTAGAGTGAGACTACTAAACATGTTCATCACCGCCACATAAACCCCTATGGACTCTCCCCTCCCTGATCACCACGATCAAGCTGGATCTAATGGCCGAATGGTATGATGGTTTAATGATTTGAATAGTTGATTTTGCATATCTGCCGTATATTTGCCAAACCGTAGAAAATAACAGATCTGGTTAAAGAAATTAAAGTGTTACGGTGGACTAACGACTGATTAGATGATAGGAATTTTATGGTAACTAGTTTTTTCTTGAGATTAAGACAGTGGTACTTGAAGGTAAATCTATTATCAAAAATGATGCCTAAAATATAAAGGTTATTTACATTTGGGATTAGTATGTGAGAATTGATTAATGCTGAATTAATATCAAAATTGTTCCAGGAAGTTTTTTTTTATATATATGGTGTCTTTTTTCAGGAGAGATGATAGAACCTGAGTGATTGCACCATTCGTTAAGGTCGATGAGGATATTTTTCAAAAGGACTTTTGTGCGATTGTTGTCAATGCATTTGGATAATACGATGAAATTATCAGCGTATTCATTAATGTCGTTGTACGCAATTATAAACAGTGTAACTGAGAGCAGGGAGTCTTTGGATGATCCCGTTAGTGTTCGTGTTGTGTTGTTCGCTTTAACCCAAATTTTACCTAAATTTTGAAATAGATAGGAAAGAAAACCGAGGAAATCAAGCGGACCAAGAAGGACGATGCTTTCGGTTTGGTGGGTGGTTTTTGGCGTTGCTGATTGTGGTAGCAATTTCTGAACGGACTTTTTTTTTACCTTTTTTGAGCGAAGAGTATTGTCGATGAAGGAGTTTGTGGAGAAAACCAGTTTGGACAAAAGTTTTAGTGACTGTTCTTGAGCCATTCCTTCTACAGATTGGAGTCCCTTTTCGGCTAGTATGTTCATGATGGGGGTTGTCCTGAATGCACTTATAATGTTACTTACTGCTTGTTGGTAGTATGGCTTTACAATGTTAAGTGTGCTTTTGTATGTATCTTATCTTGCTCATAACTAACGCTCTACCAATATTAATAAGTGTATGAATATGTACAGTTTCTTACTGTGTTATTCTTCGCGACACAATTGGGACTCCTCGAGTGGTCCGATGTGATTTATTTATTTGTGATTTGCTAATTGCATAGAAGTTATATGTACATTTGTATTGGGGGTAGGTGTGTAGGTGTGTGTGTGACCACTGTCTTTCAACACAGAGTGTGTGGCCAGTATTCCGACACATCTCCCCTTTTTTAAGAATACTGTTCGTTCTACAGGTTGATATGATTCGACGGCCCATCAAAAGCTCCGCTGGGCTGTAACCGTTGGATAGGGGACTCCCAGGATACTCCAACAGTGCCTTGTAGGGATCGGTGTTCTTTTTAAGCTGTAATCTCGCGATTTTTACTGCAGCTTTGGTGAAGCCATTACTTTGTGGAAAATTGGGACTGGGTGTGATATAGCAAAATCCGTAGTCCCTAGCGAACTTGGAGAACTCCGAATTTTGAATGAGTTCGAATTGTGTACCGTTGTCACTTCTCATCAATTCGTTCTCCCCATACCGCAAAAATAGGCTTGAAATGGTTAATGACTGCTGCATATGTCAGCCTTTCAAGTAAAGCGACTTCGAAATATCTAGAAAAGAAATCAGAGGTTATCAAGTACCAGCCCCTAGGCATTTAAAAAGATCCATTGCTACCCGTTGCCACAAACGGCTTGGGAAGTCCGATGGGATTAGTTTCTCTCGAACCCCACATGTTTCTTTCATACATTCAGACAGATTCACGGGCGTTGTCCGGCACGCATGAAGTCTTGCATGCACGTCCTGTCGCATAGATGCAGGTATAATAAAGCCACAGCCTCTCACCAGTAAACCGTTTTCGTCAGCAATTTCGTTTCGCACAGCATAATAGGGCTGCTTGTTTTGGCTTAACGGTGGTTTGGCTCTCTATATGGTTGATGCGTCGAACTAGCCCAAGTTCATCACAGGCCTGGAAACCCAAGTAAAGGTTTCGCCAAGCATTTTACCACGTAGATGAGGTCAACCTTGCACTCCTGTAAATATACAAACTCACCTATAAACATGCCGGTGGTATGCAATTTGTTTTTTCTTGAACCTGGTCCGAGGGTAGAGGGGTATGTTGATGATTCAGTTGATGTTCACTCCGTTGACTGTTACGATCGCTGTCCAACACACCGCTGAAACAGAACCAAGAAATTTCGGCTCTCGATCACATCGGGCTGATACTTGCTCGATTGATTTTGAAGAAAGGCAAGCACTTGCGTAGTGACCTTGTCTCCTTTGGCCGGACAGTCGTCATTATTGTGCTTTATTTTCCTCGCGGACCATCTGAATCGCCATCATCGACTTTCTTGCCCTACCTTGTCGCTGTTGCTGAATACATGCTTTTGGTTATTGTTCTCACTGTTGGAAGTCACATGGTCTACGGTTTTGTCCTCTGTATCTCCAGCAAGGTCCCGTAACTGTCGTTTGTCTCTAAAGTAACACCTTTGTCCATCTGGAGCTTTTCGGAAAGCTTACGGTCTCGAACTCCTACCACAATGCGATCACGTATTAGTTCATCATGCAGTTGGCCGAAATTGCAATGTTCGGCTAATGCGTATAGCGCTGTTATAAATGTATCCACGGACTTACCTTCTTCCTGCTCCCTTGAATTAAAAATAGCACGTTAACAAAGTTGCTGTCAAACTTTCACATCAATATTGGAACTGTTTTTTTTTTCACCTCGCTTAAGTTAAAGGAAAGCAAGATATCCTCACCTGGTAACGCATGGTGGAGATGAGGGTGTTAATCTGCTCTTCCTCAGTCTAGTCGGGATTAAGCCGACGCCCACATGAAACGCTCGAAACGCTTCCTCCACTTTGGAAATTCCATAGGTGTTGAAAATGTGAAAGATTCCGAGCACTGAACTTGGAATTGTCCCACGGTAGGCAACAATCCTGCTTTTGGTTGGACAATTCCATTGATCATATTTGTGAGGAGAAAAAAGTATTTCTTTTTTCGCGTTTACAAAAAAACACAGTGTGTGTGGTCAGTATTCCGACACACTTACTGGCTCAATAACTTATTATGAAACAACCTACAGGTCTTTTCTTAAATGTATAGTGTTGTTTCCAATTACATCTTTTACTAAAAGTAAGTCCAAGTATTTTCAATTCGTTGACATTTGCAATTGCTTGATGTTAATATTAACAGTAATATATGTGGACAGTTTTTTTCTACATACATGGAGGATTTTGCATTTGTGTTTTGCACCTGAGACGTTAGACCAGATTGAAATATCATTAATGACATTACCATTGATATCCTGTGTTCGGTTGATATTGTTTTGTTTGCAAAAGACACGAACATCGTCCGCGAAAATGCTATAGTCTATATATTTATGTTTAAATAAGTTGTTGAGCTTATCAAAAGCGATGATAAATCAGACAACTGAAAGAAAAGATCCTTGGGGATACCGTTGAACAGAGGAAAGGTGGACGAGTAGGTATTATTGACACGGACATAAAATTTCCTGTCGGAAAGGAATGACTTGATGTAATTATACATCATGGACTTGCCATTTTTTAAGCTTTTCAAGAATAGGGTGGATACCAAAACTCTATCGAAGAGTTTCTCGAAATCGAGGGAATGGATTCATGTGTGATTTCTCGAAGACAGTTGGTAATGTATGTGTTTATATGGAGTAGGTTATCGATAGTGGTTCTGTTGGGTTTGAAGGCGAGTTGTTTGGTACTTAATAGATTTTTGCAATCGATAAACCAGAAGATACACTACTCAACAATTTTGTCTAGTGTTTTTGGGATGCAGGGGATTAGGGATATGGGACGGAAACTATCAACCGTGTTTTTATACTTTTTTGGTTTGGGGATAGGGATAATTGTAGCTGTTTTCCAGTGTTGTGGTATGACTCCTGTCGAAAGGATATTTTTGTAGAGGTTTATTAATCTACGTTTGAATTTCACAGAGGTTTGTTTGAGAATGGGGTAAGAAATGCGATCACGGCCGGGTGTTTTGCCTTTTAGTGAATTTAAACAACATTCGAATTAAATTTAATTAATAGGAGTTTCAATGTGTTTGGCTGTTTTGCAATGGACACGAGGTTCCACAGTTGAATTCTTTTGGGAAGTTGTCATCCTCAGAATTATTGCTCCTGGTGTTTTGAGGCAGTGGATGAGTCTAGGTTGGGGGTCACGGGTGAGGGCATGGATATCATGCCATAGTTTGGCTGGGGAAGACTTTGGATTAACTGAGGAAGAGAATTCGTGGAGCAATTTGGATTTGCTCGCTTTCATTGTTCTCCGGAAATGCTGTTGGTTTTTTAAAGGCTATTTGATTAGTTAGGGTAGGGATTTTTTTATATTACCAATTGCGAATTTTAAAGTGACAGAGGAGACTCAATTCTGTATTCCATTTGTGTGTTTGCAAGTGTTCGCTGCATCTCTGCAGACTTTTAATAGAATTGCGGCTTCTTTGTTGACATTAGAGTTGTGTTGGTGAAGAGAGAGATTTTGCGGATACGTAGTTGGAAGATAAAACAATTTGCAAAGTCAGTTTTGAATTTTGGGAGCTGGGGTGTGCGGAATGGGTTGGTGTTGCTTTTTATTTTGGTTAGAATTGGGAAGCTCGCTGTTATGCAGGTCTTCAATCAGGGACTACGAGGCTTTTGCGGAGATGGAATTTGAGCAGCATGATATGTCAACATTTGAGAAAGTGTTGTGGGTTGGGTGGGAGACCCATCGTTTAGTACCACTAGGCCGCGTTTAAGTATGAAGTCTTCCCATGTTGTACCATTGTGATTATTGGAATCTGAGCCCCATAAGGGCGTTGATGTCACCTATAATGAGAATTGGTTCGGGTGTAAAACTTTTTAATTTTGAATGAAACGCTTTTTTTATATTTCCAAGCATTGTCCGCACCTAATACTTTGTATAGGTTGTTAAAGCATTCGGCACAAACAATCCTAACACGAATTCTATGCACATGCATAACACGAGAACTTGCGAGAGAATACCTTCGAGGTCTGATATGTTATATAGATATAGAGTTAATACGGAGAGCGTAAGGTGGTGGTGTGGGGAAGGTGTTTTTTTAGGTGGTGATATGGGGAAGGTTTGAGAAGTACCCTATGTAGCCTTTGGGGGTAATTGTTTTAGATCCTGAACCGTAGTGAGTTTTTTGGGGAAAGATTAAATCGGGCATTACATATCCTTTCATAGTCCACAGAAGAGACAGTTTAGCGGAATAGAGTAACTGGTTTTCAAAATACTTGGAGATATATTGGGAGAAGGCCTTTATCGGTGGAGGGGGATGGTTAATATGACGTTGGTGCTTACGAAGATTTGTGTGTTGTCTGGCTGCTATGTCCGGACGGGAATTAACTGAAATAAATAGCAAACATCCAATAAATTTTTCATTATTCGGTAATATAATCGGATCACTATTTGATTTTTCACAACTTGGATCCAAAGAGATGTTTAAAACTTTAGCGTCTCCAAATCTATACATTTAATACCTGTTTTAATGTATGTTGACTGATTTATTTTTTCAATAAATATGTCCTTCATTATCACGCTTAATTCCGAGCCCCAAATAATTTTTAATTGGGGCAAGACTTCTGATTTTGAATTTTAAATTCGTTTTCTGTATGTTCTGTAGACATTAAATATGTCGTTAGTATATGAAAATCATCTACATAAACAAGAATTTGTTCCCTTTCCCTACAGACACGGATCAATTTTGCTTTGTTGATACTTGTTTGCTATAAGAGTTTTATGCATAATTTGATTCAATGTTCTAGCTGGCTGTTTAAGAGCACAAATACTTTCCTTTAGTTTGCATACTTGATGTTCTTTACCTTCTTTAAAACCAGGTGGTTGTTGCATATTTACTTTAAGGAAATTAAGTCGTTGTTCGCATCAAGATTCCTGCAACCAGCAACTAGATGGTTAGGTTAGGTGAGTGAGTAGACATGATGGGACCACGCCTCACTTAGCCATTATAATTATTATTGTTATTATTATTATTGTTATTATTATTATTGTTATTATTATTATTGTTATTACTAATATTATTATTATTAATACTATTATTGGGTCGGGTAATTCGTGCGATTTGCTAAGAGATGGCGTAACTTGTATTATTCCATTGGAACGTGCGTTGGAAAGCTACTGTCATTGAACGTCATTTCAGTATATGTCATTCATTTGAAGCGTAAAGAACAATCATTTTTTTTTTTTGTTCACTCAAATATGTCGAACTTTTGTGGAGTTCTTCTTCATTACTTTAATATGATATAATAAACTGCAGCCGAAAGTCATCGTGTTTTGGTAGAAGTTTATGGTGGACATGCGCTAGCTGAGCGAACGTGCCAAAAGTGGTTTGCCAACCAGTCAAATCAAATCGAATATCAATGGCGCCAAAGTAATGCTCTATATTTGGTGGGATCAGAAGGGTGTGCTGTATTATAAGCTGCTAAAACCGGGTAAAACCATCAATGGAAAATGCTACCAAACACAATCAATTCGTTTGAAGAGAGCAAAAGCCGAAAAACGGTCGGAATATGCGACCAGACACAAGGCAGTAATTTTCCATCATGACAACGCTCGGCCCCACGTTGCAATTCCGGTTAAGAACTATTTGGAAAACAGTGGATGGAAAGTTTTATTTTGTACATGTTTTTCTTAAATAAACTTTCAAATTTTAGAAAAAAAAAAAACCCACGAATTAATTTATATACCCAATATTATTATTATAATTATTATTATGGTTAAATTAACCAAGCTAATTGGCCATGCTTCAAAAGGCCATATTAGATATTTTGTTGGCATACCCCTCATCCTCCAATATTAGTCTATCTTGAAGCGATCCACATGGCAGTAAACACTCCAATCCCGCAAAGAAACCCATCCACTACAAGAAAGCACTCGGTTTCATGGTCGAATAATAACCTCAACTCCTTTAGAAAGGAAAAAAATGGGAAATGCCAAGTTCCGTAGAGAACTGAAACTAAGAAAAAATTCACCTAACTGGTGACTATTTCAATCACTTCCCTTGAATGTCCCCAGGGATTTCTGATCAACCCCGTAGGCATATGTAACTACTTCGCCTTCACAAATTTCCCATCTTCAACTGGGTCTGGTAGAACGGCGCAGGTTTCCCCGATTTGTCCCCGTTGACATTCTTTCCAGCATCAGCACATACGGCCACAAATCTATCGAGTGCGCGTTAGAGTTTCTTCTGGGAAGATGGGTTGGCAATACTGCCAAGCCTTCTCAAGTACCATTCTTAGAGTGAAAAGCTGGTTGGTTGTACTTTTTTCGGGACGAAAGCCTCACTGTTCGTCCTCCATCCTGATATCGACCATTGCTCTAGATCGCGCTTCCAACACCTTAGCGTAGACTTTCCCCGGGAGACTTAAAAGAGATATGTCCCTGTAGCTGGAGCAATCTCTTTTGTCCCCCTTCTTGAAAAGTGGGAAGTGATAAAGGATATTTCAAATAAGTAAATTAGCATTACCTTGGTTTACGCTCCATTGCGGGCTTGGCTCGAGCACGATGGCAAATGGGCAAGGAAATTCGAAATGGCACCGCTTCGAGTCTCAACATTGGTTTGACAGATTAATTCTCTTACGATTGACAAATAAACCGCACTGAAGGCGCTTAAGGGTAACAATACTGATATTACACTCTTTTTGAGCAGGTTGGTCAAAGGTTTGACCAGGGTCGCTAAATTTAGTATGAATCTGCGGAACCACGAACTGGTTCCTTATAAACTCCTCACTTCCGTAACATTCCCCCTAACCATGCTAGCTATTTTTTTCGGGTCGACGTGCAACCCCTGACTGTCGACTACGTATCCTAAATACCTAAGCGAAGCCATGCTACATTTGCATTTGTCTTTACCAAGTTTTATATCAGCTTCCCTGAGACAACTAAACACTTCCTTCAAATTTATAGATGTTTTTCAAACTCTTTCGTAACTTATCGTGGTTACCGTGATATCGTCGAGATATACGAAGACATGTGGATCTAGGTCAGGGTTTAGTGTCGTGTCGATAAATCGTTGCCTTGTTGCTGTTGCGTTGTACAACCCCAAAGGCTTCCTCCTAAATTGGAAAAGACCTTATTTAGGACCGTAAACGCCGTGTATTGCCGCGATTTTTCCTCAACCGGAATCTGCCAATATGCGGACTTGATGTCCAACGAGGATAAGAATCTGACTTTCCGGAGCTTGTCTAGATTGGATATTATATGGGTAAGCACCCTTTCCGTAACTCTATTCAATTTCCGGTAGTCGACGCAAAATCGCAACGAGCCGTCCTTCTTTTTGATCACCACGATCGGCGAAGCCCACGGACTGTTCGATTTCTCAATTACCCCGTTCTTGAACATGTCCTCTAATTCACTATATATGTGTCGCTGAACCGCAGGAGACACTGGATAGTATCTCTGGTTAATTGGTTCAGACGACGTCCTAATCTTATTGCCGGCACGCAGACTGTTGGTAGACGATGGAATTTGGATTTGGATTTGCAATTGGAGGCTGGTGGTGTGTCTGTACGCGGGGCTTGTGGCATATCGCTGCGCGACAGTGCTGATAACTGAGTATGTGTCCTGATACGACATGGGTGTTGAATCCCTCCGTGATGTTGGCGACGTGTCCCTATACGACACCGTTGGTTTGTCTCTGCTCAACTTAGCAGGTACTTTGACCTCGATGTTGGGGGTGGTATGAAGGAGTCGAAGTTCCTCGTACCATCTCCAGCTTGCGTCAATGTCCCACGAGGTCAGATATAGTTTTCGGTTCAGCCTGGCGCAACTGGGTCTGGTAGAACGGCGCCAGGTTTCGCTAGAGTGAGACTACTAAACATGTTCATCACCGCCACATAAACCCCTATGGACTCTCCCCTCCCTGATCACCACGATCAAGCTGGATCTAATGGCCGAATGGTATGATGGTTTAATGATTTGAATAGTTGATTTTGCATATCTGCCGTATATTTGCCAAACCGTAGAAAATAACAGATCTGGTTAAAGAAATTAAAGTGTTACGGTGGACTAACGACTGATTAGATGATAGGAATTTTATGGTAACTAGTTTTTTCTTGAGATTAAGACAGTGGTACTTGAAGGTAAATCTATTATCAAAAATGATGCCTAAAATATAAAGGTTATTTACATTTGGGATTAGTATGTGAGAATTGATTAATGCTGAATTAATATCAAAATTGTTCCAGGAAGTTTTTTTTTATATATATGGTGTCTTTTTTCAGGAGAGATGATAGAACCTGAGTGATTGCACCATTCGTTAAGGTCGATGAGGATATTTTTCAAAAGGACTTTTGTGCGATTGTTGTCAATGCATTTGGATAATACGATGAAATTATCAGCGTATTCATTAATGTCGTTGTACGCAATTATAAACAGTGTAACTGAGAGCAGGGAGTCTTTGGATGATCCCGTTAGTGTTCGTGTTGTGTTGTTCGCTTTAACCCAAATTTTACCTAAATTTTGAAATAGATAGGAAAGAAAACCGAGGAAATCAAGCGGACCAAGAAGGACGATGCTTTCGGTTTGGTGGGTGGTTTTTGGCGTTGCTGATTGTGGTAGCAATTTCTGAACGGACTTTTTTTTTACCTTTTTTGAGCGAAGAGTATTGTCGATGAAGGAGTTTGTGGAGAAAACCAGTTTGGACAAAAGTTTTAGTGACTGTTCTTGAGCCATTCCTTCTACAGATTGGAGTCCCTTTTCGGCTAGTATGTTCATGATGGGGGTTGTCCTGAATGCACTTATAATGTTACTTACTGCTTGGTGGTAGTATGGCTTTACAATGTTAAGTGTGCTTTTGTATGTATCTTATCTTGCTCATAACTAACGCTCTACCAATATTAATAAGTGTATGAATATGTACAGTTTCTTACTGTGTTATTCTTCGCGACACAATTGGGACTCCTCGAGTGGTCCGATGTGATTTATTTATTTGTGATTTGCTAATTGCATAGAAGTTATATGTACATTTGTATTGGGGGTAGGTGTGTAAGTGTGTGTGTGACCACTGTCTTTCAACACAGAGTGTGTGGCCAGTATTCCGACACATCTCCCCTTTTTTAAGAATACTGTTCGTTCTACAGGTTGATATGATTCGACGGCCCATCAAAAGCTCCGCTGGGCTGTAACCGTTGGATAGGGGACTCCCAGGATACTCCAACAGTGCCTTGTAGGGATCGGTGTTCTTTTTAAGCTGTAATCTCGCGATTTTTACTGCAGCTTTGGTGAAGCCATTACTTTGTGGAAAATTGGGACTGGGTGTGATATAGCAAAATCCGTAGTCCCTAGCGAACTTGGAGAACTCCGAATTTTGAATGAGTTCGAATTGTGTACCGTTGTCACTTCTCATCAATTCGTTCTCCCCATACCGCAAAAATAGGCTTGAAATGGTTAATGACTGCTGCATATGTCAGCCTTTCAAGTAAAGCGACTTCGAAATATCTAGAAAAGAAATCAGAGGTTATCAAGTACCAGCCCCTAGGCATTTAAAAAGATCCATTGCTACCCGTTGCCACAAACGGCTTGGGAAGTCCGATGGGATTAGTTTCTCTCGAACCCCACATGTTTCTTTCATACATTCAGACAGATTCACGGGCGTTGTCCGGCACGCATGAAGTCTTGCATGCACGTCCTGTCGCATAGATGCAGGTATAATAAAGCCACAGCCTCTCACCAGTAAACCGTTTTCGTCAGCAATTTCGTTTCGCACAGCATAATAGGGCTGCTTGTTTTGGCTTAACGGTGGTTTGGCTCTCTATATGGTTGATGCGTCGAACTAGCCCAAGTTCATCACAGGCCTGGAAACCCAAGTAAAGGTTTCGCCAAGCATTTTACCACGTAGATGAGGTCAACCTTGCACTCCTGTAAATATACAAACTCACCTATAAACATGCCGGTGGTATGCAATTTGTTTTTTCTTGAACCTGGTCCGAGGGTAGAGGGGTATGTTGATGATTCAGTTGATGTTCACTCCGTTGACTGTTCGTCCTCTATCCTGATATCGACCATTGCTCTAGATCGCGCTTCCAACACCTTAGCGTAGACTTTCCCCGGGAGACTTAAAAGAGATATGTCCCTGTAGCTGGAGCAATCTCTTTTGTCCCCCTTCTTGAAAAGTGGGAAGTGATAAAGGATATTTCAAATAAGTAAATTAGCATTACCTTGGTTTACGCTCCATTGCGGGCTTGGCTCGAGCACGATGGCAAATGGGCAAGGAAATTCGAAATGGCACCGCTTCGAGTCTCAACATTGGTTTGACAGATTAATTCTCTTACGATTGACAAATAAACCGCACTGAAGGCGCTTAAGGGTAACAATACTGATATTACACTCTTTTTGAGCAGGTTGGTCAAAGGTTTGACCAGGGTCGCTAAATTTAGTATGAATCTGCGGAACCACGAACTGGTTCCTTATAAACTCCTCACTTCCGTAACATTCCCCCTAACCATGCTAGCTATTTTTTTCGGGTCGACGTGCAACCCCTGACTGTCGACTACGTATCCTAAATACCTAAGCGAAGCCATGCTACATTTGCATTTGTCTTTACCAAGTTTTATATCAGCTTCCCTGAGACAACTAAACACTTCCTTCAAATTTATAGATGTTTTTCAAACTCTTTCGTAACTTATCGTGGTTACCGTGATATCGTCGAGATATACGAAGACATGTGGATCTAGGTCAGGGTTTAGTGTCGTGTCGATAAATCGTTGCCTTGTTGCTGTTGCGTTGTACAACCCCAAAGGCTTCCTCCTAAATTGGAAAAGACCTTATTTAGGACCGTAAACGCCGTGTATTGCCGCGATTTTTCCTCAACCGGAATCTGCCAATATGCGGACTTGATGTCCAACGAGGATAAGAATCTGACTTTCCGGAGCTTGTCTAGATTGGATATTATATGGGTAAGCACCCTTTCCGTAACTCTATTCAATTTCCGGTAGTCGACGCAAAATCGCAACGAGCCGTCCTTCTTTTTGATCACCACGATCGGCGAAGCCCACGGACTGTTCGATTTCTCAATTACCCCGTTCTTGAACATGTCCTCTAATTCACTATATATGTGTCGCTGAACCGCAGGAGACACTGGATAGTATCTCTGGTTAATTGGTTCAGACGACGTCCTAATCTTATTGCCGGCACGCAGACTGTTGGTAGACGATGGAATTTGGATTTGGATTTGCAATTGGAGGCTGGTGGTGTGTCTGTACGCGGGGCTTGTGGCATATCGCTGCGCGACAGTGCTGATAACTGAGTATGTGTCCTGATACGACATGGGTGTTGAATCCCTCCGTGATGTTGGCGACGTGTCCCTATACGACACCGTTGGTTTGTCTCTGCTCAACTTAGCAGGTACTTTGACCTCGATGTTGGGGGTGGTATGAAGGAGTCGACGTTCCTCGTACCATCTCCAGCTTGCGTCAATGTCCCACGAGGTCAGATATAGTTTTCGGTTCAGCCTGGCGCAACTGGGTCTGGTAGAACGGCGCCAGGTTTCGCTAGAGTGAGACTACTAAACATGTTCATCACCGCCACATAAACCCCTATGGACTCTCCCCTCCCTGATCACCACGATCGGCGAAGCCCACGGACTGTTCGATTTCTCAATTACCCCGTTCTTGAACATGTCCTCTTATTCACTATATATGTGTCGCTGAACCGCAGGAGACACTGGATAGTATCTCTGGTTAATTGGTTCAGACGACGTCTTAATCTAATTGCCGGCACGCAGACTGTTGGTAGACGATGGAACTAATTTTTCCCTGCGCCAAGCTAAGCCCAAACTTTTTAAAAACTCTCCGCGTATCTCCGTTGACCAGATTGAGCATCTCTGGCCGATGCATTATTTCAATTGGAGGCTGGTGGAGTGTCTGTACGCGGGGCGTGTGGCATATCGCTGCGCGACAGTGCTGATAACTGGGTATGTGTCCTGATACGACATGGGTGTTGAATCCCTCCGTGATGTTGGCGACGTGTCCCTATACGACACCGTTGGTTTGTCTCTGCTCAACTTAGCAGGTACTTTGACCTCGATGTTGGGGGTGGTATGAAGGAGTTGACGTTCCTCGTACCGTCTCCAGCTTGCGTCAATGTCCCACGATAGTCAGATATAGTTTTCGGTTCAGCCTGGCGCAACTGGGTCTCGCTAGAGTGAGACTACTAAACATGTTCATCACCGCCACATAAACCCCTATGGACTCTTCCCTTCCTTGCGTCCGCGTTCGTATTTCGTCCAATAACAAATCGTCATAGTTTAGAGGGAGGAATTCCAACTTGAGTTCTCTCATCAAATCTGAGCATTGCCCTACCGTTCGCCTAGCCCCTCTAAACCGGATCAACGACTTCCTTAAGCACAATCCGCCGATCTAAACAACGCTACCCGGAAACTCCCCTGGCTTCGCGCAACTCGTCCGCCCAGGAAAGAATGAAAAACTCTTGGAAAGGTGCGGATGAATTTTGATTTTTTTGCAAACAGATAAAAAAATATCCCAATTTCTTGGGAGGGCCAGAGTTTTGACAACCTGATCTATTTTACGCGGGTAAACCGCGCTCAGGCCTTTGACGGTCCCTGTCGAAGATGAGTCCGGTACATATTCGCAGTATTTTTCTTTCGGAAATTGCGGGTTCTTGCTTATATTGCTCAAGATCGATATAGGCCTGTATCCTGTTTGTGGCATTCGCTTCAGGACGAAGTTCGAAATATTGTCAGCCCCGGCTGCTTTCCTCGTTGCGCTACGTTGAATAATTCCCGCAATTTCTTCGGCCGTTGTGAGGTCATCATTTCCTGTCGGGCTGTCCGCTGGGTTGGTTTCGCTCAAGATGATGTCTTGTGTTCTTATTACTAGCGGTATGTGAATGTTCTCCAGTATCTCTTCTTGCAGCTTAGCTACATCCAGCTGATGTAGGTTGACGAAGTGTTGGTCGGCTGTCGGTAAATATCGGATTTTCCAATGTTTGTATGAGGCCTACAATTATGTTGAAGGCGAATAAGAAAACTGAATTAAGAAAAGCTTTATTATTAACCTCGATCATCCATATAACATCTTTTTGGAAAGGCATTTTACAAAGAAGCATGGCCACGAGCGTTTAGCATTTCCGTTAATGAACAAATTCTTCTTTGAAGTCTTATGTCTTCCCGATTCATTTTACTTTTTTTTTTTATTTCCAACCAAATCTTCTTTCCAAGATTTTGAAAGCTAGAAATTAAGAATTCTGGTGAAAATTGTCTGGCAGCACTGTTACTGTGTGCCATACTGTACACTCGCGTCCTCTTTTTTTATTGTTTCTGTGTCCACCACTTGCTTACCTCGAATAAGTGTAAGTGTTAGTGTTGGTTGTAGCAGTGTTGGTACTTTATCACAGATAAGTACTCCCGTTGAAATTTGTGTCTCTAACATCGCGAGAACTGCCGTGCAGATTTTTTTCCAACAGGGCGAACCTTTGGTGAGGGGTTCGACGTTTCTTGTTACCTCGCTTAAAAGAACAGAGACGATGTAAAATATTTTTGTTACATGTAAATTTTGCACGTAACGGTGGGATGTTTTTTTTTTAAAGTGTTTTCAGTCTTTATTTTTGTCTTACGTGATAGCTAGACGAGAATTTCACCATGATACCAAGTGAAATGGCTTTGTCCATCATTCATTTCGTTACCATTGAGTTAAGTTGATGAAAAAAAATGTGCTTAAAAAGAAAATAGAAATGCAGCAGTCTCTCAGCCGCCTGCTTAGGCCCAGATTATGCGAATAGTTTACCATTGAGAGGTTTCTCGGCATCCACCTTACCTGACCACTCATACCTACGTATTTCCCCCATTTCTATTTCCACTTCAAGCTTCTTTCCTCGGATTTATTTCGTAGTCCTCAGTGTTCTCATCCTCTGCTTATGCTCTTTCTTCCAAATATACATATCCACGTTTAAAAATTAGTAGTAAACAAATATTCTTTTCTTTTAGGTAGTGGAAGCCATTGGAAAAGAAAATGTAAAACTCAATGGAAAAATGGTTGAAGACCTTCTAGATCTTCTGGATAAAGAGCAAATTATCGAAGCTGAGGTTAAAGTTGAAAAAGCTATTGCAAAGAGTATCAGAGAAGCCGATAATGCCATGAAGGTGGCAGAAGAAATCCAAGATTTAGCTCCAATTGTAACAAACAACGGTAAGGATTTGACCATTGGCGACCAGAAAAACGATCTTGTAGATAAGGTGAGACAATTATTGTTTCCTGACTTAACAAATAAAAATTTTACTTAAAGTAATTTTTCTACAGCTAACAGTAAGATCCCAAAGTGATAATACTAGTGCCTCTGAAATACAAAAGGAGAAAATATTCCCAACAGCCCGTTCGCAAATTTCATCAGCACTCCCTCCAACGATATCGCCACCACCGAAAACATCGCAGGGTAATCCCAAAGATAAAATGCTTTGATTTAACAATAGTAAATGTATGCTCCAAAAAAAATCAAATGACTAAGGAACCAAGTCCTAGGCAATTGTAGAAACCGTAAAATTCAGTTTAATGTATTATTATGTAGTAAACAAATGTATAAACAAATAAAAAAATGTTGGAGAAGTGTATGAAGTTTGGGAAATAATAAAACATTTATATTAAATATTTATTTAAAATTATTATATACCTCAATCTCCCACCAACTCCCGAAAGTGTGTATATGAAATTATATACATAAGAGCCATCGGCTCAAAATTGCAGCAATAGGTGTTTTTATTATGCCCATAATCCCGGATTAGATTATGGGCATAATAAAACAGTCCAGAGCGACGAAGCGTGGTGGCTGTCAAAAACAGCAAACAAATTTTATAGAAATTAGCATTGAAGTTGCCAGCCAGCAAAAATATTTGTTCGCATACATTTTTGTCACGTGGGTTTACACAAAAGAGGTGGGGCCGGCGTGATTATTACGACAGACAGTCCAATAGCAATTTGATTGGTATTTCCTAGAGTGGCTTTTCTAGCTAAGGCGAGTGTATGTCAGCTGCAGAGGTGTTGGATTAGAAAATAGTCTTAGTGTTTTCGCGTGTAGACCCAATAGGCAGTGTCCGGTGATTATTCCCACAGCAGTGCTGATTTTGGATCTTTTTAGGGAGATCAAACTATCAGATCTTTTAGGGTCGAGACTGGGACAGATTTAGCAAGTATTGCATATATTCCATCTGACATAGATTTTTAGTTTGCTTTGATTATTGCGTTGTAAGTTAAAGGAAGCTAACATCTATTCGTAAAGATGCAAATATCGCGAGCGGATATCACGTTCCACTTCAGTCAGGAGAGTTTTATTTAATTTGGGGATTCTTTATAGGAGTCCCAGTCTAAAGTAAGACAAAGAATACAAGTCTTATTAAATTTCCTTAGTCGAAAGTTATCCAAATCTGCATTCAGACTCCCAGTCTTGTCGAGTGATCTCAGTGGACAAGTTATTTCCATCGCCTTGGTGTGGGCGTCTGTACAAAAGTTTACCAGGTTATCTAACTGGCTGGTGTTGTAGTGTGTTGCAGGGAGTTCTTGTGGTAAAGACAGAGAGAAGATACATTTATATAGGGACCCTATCGTTTCTTCTTTTTCTTCTTCTTTGTTTGGCGCTACAGTCCGGGGTGGACCTGGGCCTCAATCAACAAGCCTCTCCAGCCAGCACGATCTTTCGCCAGTTGCCTCCAGTTGTGCACACCAAGCTTATTCTAGGACGACCTCTTATGCGTTGTCCCAAATGCTCGGAATCGAAGACTCTTCGGGCCGGAGCTGTGGTGTCAATCCGCTCTACTTGACCTAGCCATCTTAAGCGTTGGATCCGAAGACGCTTAACTAGGTGCATGCCGCTGTACAGCCCGTACAGTTCGTGGTTGAATCTCCTTCTCCAGACGCCATCAATACAAACAGGACCAAAGATCGCACGCAGAACTTTTCTCTCAAAATGACCAAGAGCTTCTTCATCCGCTTTCAATAGCGTCCATGTCTCTGCGCCATAGAGCAGGACGGGGATGAGTAGGGTGTTATATAATGTCAACTTGGTGTTTCGAGGGATGGCTCTGTTACTCAATTGCTTCTTGAGCCCAAAGAAACAGCGATTGGCAAGAGTAATTCTGCGCTTGATCTCGGTACTGGTGTTATTGTCCCTGTTTACTGCAGAGCCAAGGTAGATGAAGTCCTTGACTACCTCAAAGTTTCTGCTGCCCATTATAACGCTCTGTCCAAGGCGTCGATGTTGTGCGTCCTTTCGTGATGACAGCATGTACTTTGTTTTGCCCTGATTAACTGCCAAACCCATTTTAGCCGCTTCCGCTTCAATGCTAGCAAAAGCCTCATTGACAGCTCGCTGTGTTCGTCCAATCACGTCAATGTCGTCCGCGTAGGCAAGCAGTTGAACGGACTTTTGGAAGATCGTGCCTCTGGTGTTGACATTTGAGTTTCGCACGATCTTCTCAAGTATGATGTTGAAGAAATCACATGACAGCGTGTCGCCTTGTCTAAAAACCCTATCGGACCCTATCGTTTACATTACAAATTTAAGTTTATTCACAAATTGTATATCATAATGAGTGAAATATTACTTTATACGAACACTAAAATTATTTTACTAAATGCTCTTCGCAAAACTATGTTTCATATAATTATTGGGCAATGCTGTACGTTGAGATGGTTTGAAGTAAACAAAAGTCACAAACGAACTTATCATCTTTTGGGGAGTAGAGTACTCATAGAGTGTCATCGCGATCTTGAAAAATAATCCTAATCGAGCCCAGGTTTATTTTGCTGTTCTTGTAACATTTAAGCTCATCCGGGATCGTGGGCATAATAAAAAAACATCTTATGTTAAAAAAGAAATTCGAAAGTTTATTCTCATTGTTAAACTACATACTGACAGCCAGTAAGAACCAAAGCTCCCATTTTCAGCCTTAAAGGCCGAACTATAATGCGCAGACGCGATTGGGTGAGTGAGCGAATGTACCCACCCGTATGTGGAAACATATAATGTCGTCTTCGAACAATTGCGAACATTTTGTAAAGCTTATGCAGATTTGGCAGCTGGTATATTGTGTGCACCCACACAAATGTTGCGTTAAGCATGAGTTCACAAAAAAAAAAAAAAATAAGCAAGCATGGGAAGAATTTCCGACATGGCCATGCGCGTTTATGGTCATTATATATATATATATATACGAAACCTTGCGTTAGTTTGACACTAGCTCACGTAAACTCACAATGGATATCTTGGCTAACGCCAGACGGACAACGAAAAATTGCTCAGATATAAGATGGATACATTGGCTAACGCCAGACGAACAACAAATGTAAGATACTCAGTGCTATAGGCTGTATTGATGGCACGCATGTCAATATTATATCGCCATCTTCAAATATATTTCTATAACATTGCAATGTTTTACTTGTAAGTGAATGTGTTAAAAACATTCAAGTCATATGTACTATAAGATAATCAGCAAGGAATTCCTTCATGCATGCTATGCTTCCCGGAATCGTAATTACTTTTTGCTTCATCGTCCTTATATTTGATAAGCGCTTCAGGAAATTAAGGATGAAAAAAGGTGGGACATGGTTTTGGGGAAGATTTTTAGACACGCTCAAAATGGTTGGCCAGGAAACATCGAAGAAAATATGAATTCGTATTTCAAAAGAAAATTCGATACAGTGGAAATACAGAGTAATTATTCCAGAAAAATTAAGACGACGAATTTTGAGAGAATTACATGCCACTCAGTCAGGGGCATCTAAAATGAAGGGAATCGTGAGATCTTATTTCTGGGTGCCAACATTAAATGAGGAGATTGAACGAGTTTCTAGAGAGTGTCATTTTGGTGTGCAGGCAAGGCCTGAGCAAACGAAGGCGTATTTAGTCAAATTGCCTGAAACAAATTTTGCATTTGAACGTATACGTATGGGTATGTGTATACGTATGTGGACTATGCCGGTCCGTTTCAAAATAAAATCTTTTTAGTGGTTACAGATTCATTTACTAAATGGCCAGATATTTTCGAAGTATCTAGAGTTGATACGAAAATTACGATGATAATGCTAAGAGAAATTGTCGATCGCATCGGTCTGCCGAAGACGTTAGTCACTGGCAACGGTGCTCATTTCGTTTCGGCAGAGTTCAAACATTTTTGCAACTTAAATGGCATAAAGCATTTGACTTCCTCACCATTGCATCCTGCAAGTAATGGAGCAGCTGAAAACGCTGTTAAAACATTCAAATATAGGAAGAGAAGTAGGGGCGAAGAGGGTGATAATAATAATATATAATAATTCTTGCTCCGGTCCTGAAGTGCAGAAATATGAATGTAATAGTTCCTTAAGGCCAAAGGATAAGATTAAAGCTCCAAAGAAATTATGTTTGTAGCAAGCTAATTGTATTACTTTACATAAGCCACGTATTATTTATTTTAGTTATATTTTGAAATGAAATGTATAAATTAATAAAAAAAATAAATTGATGTAAATATTTTATATGTGTATGTAGAAATGCTAAGTATTCATGTTTTCAATTATTCACTTTACCTTTTCAATTGTTTATTTTATTGCTCATTTGTAATGGATCGTCGATCGCCAGCTGCGCTCGATTCAAAATTAATTACGGTAACCTGAGACGCCGTTCGCTCGCTCGTCGACCCAGATGATCGAAGTTTTGTTTCGTCGCCGCTGGAATTTGAGTTGACCTATATTTAGCAGCATAAAACCCGAAGTAATTTGCCCAGTGTTGACTTCAAACGCAATGACTCCGTTGAGGGCAGCATTAATCGTTAATGGGGTAGGCTGGGTGATATTGAATGCAGCGATCAAGTGCTGGACATGGTACAAGCTATTGAGGTCGACGGGAACTAGATAGACTGAGGAGGAGAGTCGACGAGTAAGCGAACTACGAACGTAGGAGCAAGTCTTCGTTTGGCAGCAGCACGGTTCGGCTGCAGCGCCGGTCCACCCTAAATATAAAACAAAATTATAGTCTTTAATGTAAATTCAC
Source organism: Eristalis tenax (assembly GCA_905231855.2). Taxonomy (NCBI): domain Eukaryota; kingdom Metazoa; phylum Arthropoda; class Insecta; order Diptera; family Syrphidae; genus Eristalis; species Eristalis tenax. Next base: position 22,564,588 of record HG993125.1, on the reverse strand, counting down.
TTTAATAAATAAAATAAAGAATTTCCTACATGGGGGCGCAACCGGGATTCACCGGATAAAATTTGGAAAATCTTTTATAAATCTGAAGTGAAAACGAAGGCGTGCCACGACGGTTGAGAAAGTGAAGTGAAGTTAAGAAGACCGAAATCGAAAAAAAATTTTTGAAGAAAGAAGGTGAAGTTGTGCTAAGAGGAACAGAAGGGTAAGGTGGATTAAGTGTAAAATTCAGGTTGTTGGATGATCTGCAAGCCTTAACGGTGCGTTAGTTACATTCATTCCTCAATACAAAAGGACTGTCATATAGGTACAACGTCAAGACCGATCTGATAGAGCGTACACGTAATAACCTGAAGAAGTGTGAAGGTGGAGGACGTTCTTAACACTTTAACAACTGAAGAAGACGAAGGTGCTAAAGTAGTAGAGGTGTTGAGCGCATTAATCGAGGAAGAAGACGATACATCAGACGAAAACAACGATCAATCAATTCAAGAAACCACGATGACCATACAAACTCATTCTGTATTCCGTGACGTCGAAGAATCTCTGGAACAGGAGAGGGGGGGAAAGGATTACGCCAGATGGGATCAGGAGTTTGAAGCAATTTCTACACATTGCGAGTGGAATGACATTCAAAAATATCTCTACTCAAGACGACTGCTGAAAGGTGCTGCCAAAATAGTTGTCGAAGCAACGGACGGAGTCACAGACTGGACAAAGTTGAAGGCACTTCTGGAGAAGGAGTTCGGAAAGAAAACTTCAAGCGATGTACACAAACGACTGGAGTCCAGGATATAGGGTGCGTCAGAGACTCTATTGGAATATCTGTATGTGATATGGCAGATTGGTAAGGGTTTTGTGGAAGAAATATCTCTGATCCAGTACATCATAAACGGGATACCGGATACTGTCGCTAACAAAACAGTTCTTTATGAAGCTGCAACGTTTGAAGAGCTAAAACTCAAACTAGAGTCCTATAAAAGGATACAGACCCATATGCCAAAGCAACGAGTTGAAGCCAATAGGTCTATCGTGTCCAATCGAAATGTGGATATACGTCACATTTGGCAGCGAACTGCCCAGACAGGTCAAAAGGGACAAGTTGTTTTCGGTGCAATCAATTTGGACACATATCCCCCAATTGACCGGTTAAGGAAGATGTAGAGTCCTGAGGGGTGCACAATGTCAAACGCATTGGATCGGATGGTAATAGCGTATTAATAAGTATCGCAAGAAAACCCTATCAAGCTTTCGTCGACAACGGCATTGACGTATCGAAGAAAATATGAATTCGTATTTCAAAAGAAAATTCGATACAGTGGAAATACAGAGTAATTATTCCAGAAAAATTAAGACGACGAATTTTGAGAGAATTACATGCCACTCAGTCAGGGGCATCTAAAATGAAGGGAATCGTGAGATCTTATTTCTGGGTGCCAACATTAAATGAGGAGATTGAACGAGTTTCTAGAGAGTGTCATTTTGGTGTGCAGGCAAGGCCTGAGCAAACGAAGGCGTATTTAGTCAAATTGCCTGAAACAAATTTTGCATTTGAACGTATACGTATGGGTATGTGTATACGTATGTGGACTATGCCGGTCCGTTTCAAAATAAAATCTTTTTAGTGGTTACAGATTCATTTACTAAATGGCCAGATATTTTCGAAGTATCTAGAGTTGATACGAAAATTACGATGATAATGCTAAGAGAAATTGTCGATCGCATCGGTCTGTCGAAGACGTTAGTCACTGGCAACGGTGCTCATTTCGTTTCGGCAGAGTTCAAACAAATGCACAACAAAGTAGCATTGCATAATTCTTGCTCCGGTCCTGAAGTGCAGAAATATGAATGTAATAGTTCCTTAAGGCCAAAGGATAATATTTTAAGCTCCAAAGAAATTATGTTTGTAGCAAGCTAATTGTATTACTTTACATAAGCCACGTATTATTTATTTTAGTTATATTTTGAAATGAAATGTATAAATTAATAAAAAAAATAAATTGATGTAAATATTTTATATGTGTATGTAGAAATGCTAAGTATTCATGTTTTCAATTATTCACTTTACCTTTTCAATTGTTTATTTTATTGCTCATTTGTAATGGATCGTCGATCGCCAGCTGCGCTCGATTCAAAATTAATTACGGTAACCTGACACGCCGTTCGCTCGCTCGTCGACCCAGATGATCGAAGTTTTGTTTACACTTATCGTGGCCTATCGTTTGAGTCACCGAGAGTTTTTATATTCGTCGCCGCTGGAATTTGAGTTGACCTATATTTAGCAGCATAAAACCCGAAGTAATTTGCCCAGTGTTGACTTCAGACGCAATGACTCCGTTGAGGGCAGCATTAATCGTTAATGGGGTAGGCTGGGTGATATTGAATGCAGCGATCAAGTGCTGGACATGGTACAAGCTATTGAGGTCGACGGGAACTAGCTAGACTGAGGAGGAGAGTCGACGAGTAAGCGAACGACGAACGTAGGAGCAAGTCTTCGTTTGGCAGCAGCACGGTTCGGCTGCAGCGCCGGTCCACCCTAAATATAAAATAAAATTATAGTCTTTAATGTAAATTCACTTTAACAAATAAAATAAAGAATTTCCTACATGGGGGCGCAACCGGGATTCACCGGATAAAATTTGGAAAATCTTTTATAAATCTGAAGTGAAAACGAAGGCGTGCCACGACGGTTGAGAAAGTGAAGTGAAGTTAAGAAGACCGAAATCGAAAAAAAATTGTTGAAGAAAGAAGGTGAAGTTGTGCTAAGAGGAACAGAAGGGTAAGGTGGATTAAGTGTAAAATTCAGGTTGTTGAATGATCTGCAAGCCTTGACGGTGCGTTAGTTACATTCATTCCTGAATACAAAAGGACTGTCATATAGGTACAACGTCAAGACCGATCTGATAGAGCGTACACGTAATAACCTGAAGAAGTGTGAAGGTGGAGGACGTTCTTAACACTTTAACAACTGAAGAAGACGAAGGTGCTAAAGTAGTAGAGGTGTTGAGCGCATTAATCGAGGAAGAAGACGATACATCAGACGAAAACAACGATCAATCAATTCAAGAAACCACGATGACCATACAAACTCATTTTGTATTCCGAGCGTCGAAGAATCTCTGGAACAGGAGAGGGGGGGAAAGGATTACGCCAGATGGGATCAGGAGTTTGAAGCAATTTCTACATATTGCGAGTGGAATGACATTCAAAAATATCTCTACTCAAGACGACTGCTGAAAGGTGCTGCCAAAATAGTTGTCGAAGCAACGGAGGGAGTCACAGACTGGACAAAGTTGAAGGCACTTCTGGAGAAGAAGTTCGGAAAGAAAACTTCAAGCGATGTACACAAACGACTGGAGTCCAGGAAATAGGGTGCGTCAGAGACTCTATTGGAATATCTGTATGTGATATGGCAGATTGGTAAGGGTTTTGTGGAAGAAATATCTCTGATCCAGTACATCATAAACGGGATACCGGATACTGTCGCTAACAAAACAGTTCTTTATGAAGCTGCAACGTTTGAAGAGCTAAAACTCAAACTAGAGTCCTATAAAAGGATACAGACCCATATGCCAAAGCAACGAGTTGAAGCCAATAGGTCTATCGTGTCCAATCGAAATGTGGATATACGTCACATTTGGCAGCGAACTGCCCAGACAGGTCAAAAGGGACAAGTTGTTTTCGGTGCAATCAATTTGGACACATATCCCCCAATTGACCGGTTAAGGAAGATGTAGAGTCCTGAGGGGTGCACAATGTCAAACGCATTGGATCGGATGGTAATAGCGTATTAATAAGTATCGCAAGAAAACCCTATCAAGCTTTCGTCGACAACGGCATTGACGTATCGAAGAAAATATTCGTATTTCAAAAGATACCGTGGAAGTACAGAGTAATTATTCCAGAAAAATTAAGACGACGAATTTTGAGAGAATTACATGCCACTCAGTCAGGGGCATCTAAAATGAAGGGAATCGTGAGATCTTATTTCTGGGTGCCAACATTAAATGAGGAGATTGAACGGGTTTCTAGAGAGTGTCATTTTGGTGTGCAGGCAAGGCCTGAGCAAACGAAGGCGTATTTAGTCAAATTGCCTGAAACAAATTTTGCATTTGAACGTATACGTATGGGTATGTGTATACGTATGTGGACTATGCCGGTCCGTTTCAAAATAAAATCTTTTTAGTGGTTACAGATTCATTTACTAAATGGCCAGATATTTTCGAAGTATCTAGAGCTGATACGAAAATTACGATGATAATGCTAAGAGAAATTGTCGATCGCATCGGTCTGCCGAAGACGTTAGTCACTGGCAACGGTGCTCATTTCGTTTCGGCAGAGTTCAAACATTTTTGCAACTTAAATGGCATAAAGCATTTGACTTCCTCACCATTGCATCCATTGCACCATTGCAAGTAATGGAGCAGCTGAAGACGCTGTTAAAACATTCAAATATAGGAAGAGAAGTAGGGGCGAAGAGGGTGATAAGTTTGTTGGTAATAGAGAGCAGTCACATAAAGATTATTTGGAAAAGAACTCAAAGGTGCCTAGTTCGACAAACATTGTTAATGCTGAAGATACCAATGAAGTTTCAACTCCAGAAACAAGTGCAGCAAACAAAGTAGCATTGCATAACTCTTGCTCCGGTCCTGAAGTGCAGAAATATGAATGTAATAGTTCCTTAAGGCCAAAGGATAAGATTAAAGCTCCAAAGAAATTATGTTTGTAGCAAGCTAATTGTATTACTTTACATAAGCCACGTATTATTTATTTTAGTTGTATTTTGAAATGAAATGTATAAATTAATAAAAAAAATAAATTGATGTAAATATTTTATATGTGTATGTAGAAATGCTAAGTATTCATGTTTTCAATTATTCACTTTACCTTTTCAATTGTTTATTTTATTGCTCATTTGTAATGGATCGTCGATCGCCAGCTGCGCTCGATTCAAAATTAATTACGGTAACCTGAGACGCCGTTCGCTCGCTCGTCGACCCAGATGATCGAAGTTTTGTTTACACTTATCGTGGCCTATCGTTTGAGTCACCGAGAGTTTTTATATTCGTCGCCGCTGGAATTTGAGTTGACCTATATTTAGCAGTATAAAACCCGAAGTAATTTGCCCAGTGTTGACTTCAGACGCAATGACTCCGTTGAGGGCAGCATTAATCGTTAATGGGGTAGGCTGGGTGATATTGAATGCAGCGATCAAGTGCTGGACATGGTACAAGCTATTGAGGTCGACGGGAACTAGCTAGACTGAGGAGGAGAGTCGACGAGTAAGCGAACGACGAACGTAGGAGCAAGTCTTCGTTTGGCAGCAGCACGGTTCGGCTGCAGCACCGGTCCACCCTAAATATAAAATAAAATTATAGTCTTTAATGTAAATTCACTTTAACAAATAAAATAAAGAATTTCCTACATGGGGGCGCAACCGGGATTCACCGGATAAAATTTGGAAAATCTTTTATAAATCTGAAGTGAAAACGAAGGCGTGCCACGACGGTTGAGAAAGTGAAGTGAAGTTAAGAAGACCGAAATCGAAAAAAAAATTGTTGAAGAAAGAAGGTGAAGTTGTGCTAAGAGGAACAGAAGAGTAAGGTGGATTAAGTGTAAAATTCAGGTTGTTGAATGATCTGCAAGCCTTGACGGTGCGTTAGTTACATTCATTCCTGAATACAAAAGGACTGTCATATAGGTACAACGTCAAGACCGATCTGATAGAGCGTACACATAAAAACCTGAAGGGAGAAAGTGTGAAAGTGGAGGACGTTCTTAACACTTTAAGAACTGAAGAAGACGAAGGTGCTAAAGTAGTAGAGGTGTTGAGCGCATTAATCGAGGAAGAAGACGATACATCAGACGAAAACAACGATCAATCAATTCAAGAAACCACGATGACCATACAAACTCATTTTGTATTCCGAGACGTCGAAGAATCTCTGGAACAGGAGAGGGGGGGAAAGAATTACGCCAGATGGGATCAGGAGTTTGAAGCAATTTCTACATATTGCGAGTGGAATGACATTCAAAAATATCTCTACTCAAGACGACTGCTGAAAGGTGCTGCCAAAATAGTTGTCGAAGCAACGGAGGGAGTCACAGACTGGACAAAGTTGAAGGCACTTCTGGAGAAGGAGTTCGGAAAGAAAACTTCAAGCGATGTACACAAACGACTGGAGTCCAGGAAATAGGGTGCGTCAGAGACTCTATTGGAATATCTGTATGTGATATGGCAGATTGGTAAGGGTTTTGTGGAAGAAATATCTCTGATCCAGTACATCATAAACGGGATACCGGATACTGACACATATGCCAAAGCAACGAGTTGAAGCCAATAGGTCTATCGTGTCCAATCGAAATGTGGATATACGTCACATTTGGCAGCGAACTGCCCAGACAGGTCAAAAGGGACAAGTTGTTTTCGGTGCAATCAATTTGGACACATATCCCCCAATTGACCGGTTAAGGAAGATGTAGAGTCCTGAGGGGTGCACAATGTCAAACGCATTGGATCGGATGGTAATAGCGTATTAATAAGTATCGCAAGAAAACCCTATCAAGCTTTCGTCGACAACGGCATTGACGTATCAATAGTACATAAATCGCTTGTAAACGAAATAAAAGATGCAAAGGTGAGTTCTGCAGGGATGATACTGAAGGGATTTGTAAATGCTCCCCGAAAGACGTTGGGTTCATGCCTTTTAAACATACGATTTTTAGCAGGCATTGTGTTCGTTTTCGAGAGATTGCTGACAAATGGGTTTCGGATAGGATATTGCTGGAAAGAGATTTTCTCCAGGATGTAGAGCTGCTGATATGTCACGGGAAGATAAAACATATGAAGAAGGTAAATGCAGAAAAGGTAGACCAGCATAATACGTACGACCTGGACGAGAATGACGTTTTCAACATTGAATTGGTGAATGATGTTGAAGAAAACGCAGAGGGGAAGTTGGCAAGCACAGCTATAGAAAGGCAATCACTGATATCGTTTCATCTTATTCTCTCAGAAGAGTTCCCATGAACATTGTGTTACGAAAGCCCAATATATCAGAAGGTAAGACGGTTGGCACACCAGAAAAAGAAGCAGTTTGTATGCAAGTGGAAGAATGTTTGGACGAAGGAATCATCCAGTATAGTCGGTCGGACTTTGCCAGTCTTATCGTTAGCGTGAAGAAGAAGGACGGTAGTATGCGACTGTGTGTCGACTGAACTCAACACTAAGATTATCAAGGACAGGTATTCTCTGCCAGTAATGGAAAAAGTATTAGACACTCTTTACAAAGCAAAGGTATTCACAACACTGGATCTTCGCATCGGGTTTTTCCACGTAGAAAGTAGTAGGAAGTACACCGCATTCGTGACTCCAGATGGCCAGTACGACTGCCTGAAGGTTCCATTCGGGCTGTGTAATTCACCCGCAGTGTTGCAGCGATTTGTTAACACGGTTTTAGAGACCTAATGAGACAAGGATTTTTTGCTACTATATTTGGACGACATCACCATCGCCGCGGAAAACGATTAAGAAAATTTGAGAAAGCTCAATGTGGTATTGAGAGTAGCAAGGGAGAATGGTTTGGTGGTTAAGGGGGAAAAGTGCAATTTCCTCAGCAGATCCACTAAATTCCTTGGGCACGTAGTGGAGCACGGAAGCATGAAACCGTCAGCCGAAAAGATTGCTGCTGTAAGAGGTTTTCCGAGACCCACTAATGTAAAACAGGTGAAGAGTTTTCTTGGACTGCTTGGGTTTTTCCCTAAGTTTGTGCTTAACTATTCCATTTACGCAAAACTACTTTCAGACCTGACAAAGAGAGACAGCGTGTTCACCTACGGACCGGATCAAGTTGTCGCATTTGAATCTCCAGAGGATTTATTGTGTAAAGAGCCTGTTCTTAGACTATTCAACCCAAAGTTCAAGACAGAGTTACATACGGACGCGAGTATGGTTGAATACGGTGGAGTATTGTTCCAGGAATGTAAAAAGCCAATGCATACTGTTGTTTACATGAGTTTCAAGGCAACTCCAGCGGAAAAGAACTATACCAGCTATGAGCACGAAGTTTTGGCCATAGTAAAGTGTATCAAGAAGCTGCGGTCGAATCTACTGGGATAGTTATTCAAAATCTACACAGACTGCAAGGCGTTGTATCTAACTGTGTGGCGTGCATTCTGGCTGCGAGGGAAAATGGAAAAGCAGAGGGATTTCTATATCCGATCGAAAAAGCGACATACCTCTGCACACTTATCACATGGACTATTTGGGTCCCCTTCCTTCAACTAATAAATCCTGCAATTATCTCTTTGTAGTGGTTGACGTATTTACCAAGTTCGTTTGGATACGTCCAGTAAAAACAACGAAGAGCGACGAAGTGGTCAAGAAGTTGCAACAACAAAGCGAAATGTTTTGAAGTCCAGTGCGTATTATATCGGATCGAGGGACAGCTTTCACCGCTAACGCATTCAAGGAATACTGTCAACAAAACGATATTCACCACATAATAACAACAACTGGGGTGCCGCGTGAAAATGGACAGGTAGAAAAAATTAACCGCATCATAGTGGAGGTGCTTTGCAAGGTGTCAGTGGAGGATCCTACGAAGTGGTTTAAACACGTTTCTCAAGTTCAACGGGTGATTAATTTAACGCAATCACGGAGTACTAAGCGAAGTCCATTTCAACTTATGTTCGGAACCATTATGAGGCGCGAAGATGGGAGGCAGCTGAGACTTCGAGAGTAGCCGCAATTCGATGAGGAAGGCGGCTAAACAAGAGATACAGAAGGTGCAAGAGGAGAACAAGAGGACGTTCAATCGGAAGAGGAAGGCATCCAGATGTTACCAGCTACATGACCTGGTAGCCATTAAGAGGACGCAGTTTGGCATTGTCCTTGAACTATCCATTAAGTTTATGGGGCCCTACAAAGTAACCAACGTCAAGGGGAACGACCTATACGATGTCCGAAAAGTGGGTGAGCATGAGGGACCTAATATAACGTCAACTTCAGCCGATCACATGAAGCCCTGGGCGAAGGAGTGATGACGAATCGGAAGGTGTCCATTTCGACTGACGATAGTCGAGTTAGTTTAGGATGGCTGAGTGTAGAAATGCTAAGTATTCATGTTTTCAATTGTTCACTTTATCTTTTCAGTTGTTTATTTTATTACTCATTTGTTTTTTTTCTATGTGATTTTGTTTTTATTGTGTTCAATGTAACTTACATGCTAGACAAAATAACTTATAACTCGCTTAACTAACTTAACAAATGCTCTTACATCTAACCTACTGACCCTATATCGGTACTCTAAGCTACTCTAATCATAATATGCAATAAGCTGGCCACCATGGTCAACTACCGGGTCGTATAAAAAGGCCATCGGTGGCGGAGACTGGTTTTGGTGTAACCACCAGTAAAATTGTCGCTCTTTGGCAGACAGCTTCCTATCTCGAGCAGGGATCGCTTGACTGAACCGATGAAAATCCTCGTGTGTGCGAACGACATCCGGTTCGTATTGGAGTCACCTGTCCACTGTTCGGCGTACGACATGGGAGATTACAGGGCATCCGTCTGTATCCTGTATTAGGCCAATCGTATCTAAATAGAGGAATGCTTCGGGAAGTATAAAGCCGTTAAGGCGCACCCTTTCGCACCGAAAAAGACTGACTGAACGGAGATTTGTTGGAACAGATTTGTCTTTGTCTCGTTTAGGGATCGGTTACACAAAAGCTGTTTTCCAGTGCATTGGGTAATATGCATTACTTAGCATATTGTTAAACAGTGTTGTGTAAATCTGTACTAAATCGGGGGGAAGTTGACGAAGCACAATATTCGGTATTCCATCGATTCCCACTGACTTTTTATTCTTCAGCGAATTAAAAATGCCTTGGAGATCTTCTTGAGAACTCAAGATGTGATTTCCATCATTGGCGACGTCACTATGTGCCAAATTATCGTCACTGAACCAGGTGAAACCTGGATTCTCGGATCGCCATTGAATTATTTCATTACGAAGGTTAGTGTGGTTCAGCAAGGCTTCGTTCTCCAAGCCGTGGTTCGGCCTACTTGGAACAGATTTGTTCGTTGACAGTGTACACTTGCTGGAATACAGCACCAATAGTTTCCACCTTCTCCTGAGGATCTTCAACCACAAAGAAGTCATTGTCTAGCACTGCCCCATCTGGATCGATGCTAATTGATGTCAGTACATGTTCGTTGCTTGTCGTCCTGGGAAGTCTAACGACCTGAATGTCATTTTGATCTTTCCTTCGAATAATTGTATTTACTTGCGGGAACATACCCGGGTTGTTAGATCGTAGAGCCCGGTTTTATTGGTTCTTGATCTCTGACTTCAATGGCCTGACTTCCGTGGTTTGCGGATCTGTAAACCGCCTGTACAAGAGCTTAAGTCTTGACAGCAGACTACTTTTATGCACGTGAAGTGTTTGATAAACATCGCTGTCATCAATTTGTACACCTTCGGAATGGTTTTCTCCATGGTTCGTTTAATTACGTCGTCCATTTGTATGAGGTACCTGTCAACCTCTTCGTTCGTCAGGTTTCTGTTTGTCGGAGTATTGATCCCACTCGAACGTAGTTCTGTGGATAAAGTCCTGGCGAAGCGTGGCCATTATTATAATGGGGCCTCATTATAATTATAAGGGTGCCTCTGGACATACTCCTCCAGTTCTTCCACCTCGTTGGGGAGCTAAATAGCCGCGAAGACCCCGCAGTGATCAACGATGGCATATCGGTTGCAAGTAAATCTAGCTTGAACTCAATATTGTGCTCTACCAATCAGTTATACAAAGGCGTTCCCCTGTTATTATGGATTGTATTGCCCCATTCTCTATGCTTGGCGTTCAAATCCTCGGCTATAATGTAATAGTTTTCCGCCGCGCTAAGTCGAAGGCTCGTGAATATAGTTTCGAGCTCTGAAATAAAGTTCCGATTGAGGGTACTATTGTCAGCTGCACAGATAGCGATCACAAACAACCGTTTTCCACCCTGGAGCGGAATACGTGCGATACACGTTTCTAGCACTTGAAATTTCCGCACTTCGCTGCTATACATGACCTTATGACAAAGATCTTTTTTTGATTAAGAGAGCGACCCCGCCCCCTTGCAAGGATTGAGAGCGATCTGCTCGAATTACATGATAATTCTCTTGCGCGTCTGGTTCAGCTTAGTTTCGCTGGCCATCAGCACGTCTGTATGTTTGCAGAAGGTTACCGAAATTCATTTTACGTACGGTTTTGATCAGGGAATTCACATTCCCCTCTAATTTGGGTATCTCCCATTTGACATAAATGGAGCCTAAACGATTGATACGCTTTAGGCTGTCTATTTTGGTGTCTGGGGTGACCTGGATTAGGAAGAACGGAAGTTTCCTGTTATCCCTTTTCGCTACCGCAGTGTTGAGGGGCTTAACCCCGACAAACTGGAAATCGTCTCTCTACGCTTGGCGTAGTTTAGCGAGGATCTCCTTGGGATCAGTGTCAGGATCCACGCCTTTAAGGAGCATGGTCTGCACCTTTTCCCCAGTATTAATCGTTATTGGGGTAGGCTGGGTGATATTGAATGCAGCGATCAAGTGCTGGACATGGTACAAGCTATTGAGGTCGACGGGAACTAGATAGACTGAGGAGGAGAGTCGACGAGTAAGCGAACGACGAACGTAGGAGCAAGTCTTCGTTTGCAAGCAGCACGGTTCGGCTGCACCACCGGTCTACCTCAAATATAAAATAAAATTATAGTCTTTAATCTAACTTCACTTTAATAAATAAAACAAATAATTTCCTACATGTATCTATACTAATGTTTGTATATAAGCTTGCAATTTAAGATTATAAAAGGAACATGAATTGAATAATTTGAAATACGTGCAATACTATGATTAATTAAACACAACGTAATCATTTATCTTGGGATGGGGTGTTATACCGTGCATATTTTCAGTATTATAGAAAGTATTTGGTAAATTTGGTATTACTCTCATAAATATAAGAGTGGCTCACTGTCTTAAGGGTAGTCATATTTAGGGCCTGTTGTGTTGCCGCAAGATCTAGTAGATTATAATCTGCTAACCATTTGGAGCTCTTATTAAAGCGATGGAGCTGAAATCGAAGATGTATGTCAATAAGGGATAAATGTCTAGCTGTCACTTTGCTAACAGGAAAGGCAGACAACAAGATTGCGCCTTTATTTTTCCATTTCTTTTATGTAACGTAGGCGGGGACTGCGTGATTTGACAGCTGACTGGATTTGATATTTATTTACATACAATTTGCGGAAAGTATTCGGTTTCTTGATAAATAAATTAAGTTTTTGAAATTATAGTTATATTATTCAGTATAACAATGGTTTAGATTGACAAACTAATCCAAACAAGAAGACCAATACAGCAACCAAAAAAATGTGTGTTTATAGAAGTTCAAGTGGAGTGTAATGTGAGACTCGTCTTATATCATAAAATATTACTATTTATGCCTTTACAATGTCTGTAACATTTATTGTAACTATATTATTATATTATTATTATTATATTATTATATTATATTATTATATTTATTATTATATGATCTTTGTGAATTGTTTAATTCGATTTCATTTTTCTTTTGTGTTGATGCTCAGCTATTTCCTTATTTAATTTCCTTATTCTGAAATACATTCGTGCTTTAAAAAACATGTTGTTCCTTCCTATGACCCTCATTTTCAGCATGAGCTCAGTCATGTCATTTAAATGTGGATCTGGGACATCCAAAGCTAGACCGTATCCATGAGTTCGCTTTCTGGAATCTGGATGTGGTGCCCTGATGTTCATAGCATCGAACCAGTCGTTGGTCTGAAAAGTAGTAAAAAGTTAAATGTTTCAACTTTATAAGCAAATAATTTTAATAAATATTACAGTTTTAAATAATTTAGAGCATTCTTCCCAATTGCGATCACATAGGTGGGCTAAAGTTGTAGCCCTTGTTAGAGCCTGTGCAATAGTTCGGGAGAACAATTTTGTTGCAATCTTAACCTTTTGCCTTTTGGCTCCAACAACATTAAGATAGCCTGTAGAAATTGTATGTGTTATTGGGTGTTCTCCCGAAGTTAAGGAAAGGAGTGATAAAATTATTTCCTTCCTTGGCAAAGAAAGCATTTATTTAAAACCCATGATCAACAAAGTGGTTTCTCATGAGTTTCATTAAATGGGGAACACCAGAAAACACAAACATTATTTTTTCGTTGTGAATGCACCTAGAATGTGAAGCAATTGTTAAATGATTTGTAATTCGGATTTTCATTAGTGCTTACCAAGGTTTCTCTATGTTTACTTCTAGATTCTTGTATATTCCTCTGTTTCCTCCTCCCAGATAATTGACAATAGCAATATAATTATACCAGATTCGTTGACTTTGTCAAGAATTTGGTGTGAAATGTTCGCTGTCATTTGGCAATCAAAGTCATAGAAAACATGCTGCTTCCATTTGGCAATAAGTCCTACGAGATTTAATAAAAAAAAATAAAGTTGACTGTAGTTGTATCGTTGGAACCGTTCCCATCTTCAACTTAAATCCATTATTTTTACAACGTCCTGCAATCAATTGCGATTTACTATTATGTGTAAATGGAACAACGAATATATTAATTTACCCATTTCAAACTGTAAGTTCCTTTCGAAGTCATCTGGAGTAAAATGTGCAGAGCAAATCCAAAACGTATTTAGATTTAAAATGTTCTTTCCTTCTGCAAAAGTGAATCCATTGCTTCCGCAAGATGTTGTATTTTGGAATGACATAAAACCGTAGATTCGGGTTTCCTTGGCTATTGTTTGCATAGCAATTAAATACTGCACACCTCATTTCGGAAAAATAATCCTTTCCCACAAATTTCTATATAATAAATTTTAAATTTTCAAAAAATGTTCGCGCCGAAATCACAACAAATTTTCACATCCGTATATATAGAAGTGAGAATACAACTCGTCTCGGCCAACGTCACCAAAAATTTGACAGATAGGTGGCAAACATGGCGGATTTTCGTATGGCGTAATCTTGAAAACATCATTCTTGCTTGACTAAAATCTATAAAAAAAATAAATCATTCTGTGTTCAACCTCCAACCAGCATGATTATTTGGATCGGAATATATTACAAACTGCAACATAAGTAGGCGATACAAACACCCATATCTTAGAAAACGCCGTATCTGAGATTCATAGTTCGTACAATACGGTGGGTGGGCTACCTAACCGACGGCTATTTCGAATTTGCAAAGCAGCTGTGTTGTGATAAGTGAAGGCAATTATTGTTGAAAAAAATCGAATTCAAATTATGCAAGAGAAATAAATCAAATAAGAAAGAATGGATAGTTTGAGGTTATATTTGAATCCATTTGGTAAAGAGAACGAACTAATTGCAGAAGACATGTACATGTGTACATAACATGAAACACAATATTTATCTTGCAGGGCTGCCGCAGTGTGAAGTTTATGAAATCGGCCATATACCTTCTCTCATGCTTTCTTTTTCGATTGGTTACGAAAGGGAAAGGTTGGTCAAACATTAATATTTATAATTTTCATCATTTCATGTCTTGGGATTGTGAACTGGCTTCTTGTTTTGCGGCTTTTCTTTCAGACCCGGATGTATCTACCGGAATAATACAAATTTTTTGTACGGGTCTAGTTAGCTGACCTGTGACTGTCTGAACTATCACTGATCCCACTATCCCATCCCAGTTTTCAATTAGTTGGCTAACCCTCACCATAGACCATTCTGCTTTCGGGAAAATCGTCGCACTTAATCAATATTAGGGTCATATCCTCAATTTAAAAGCAAGAAATGCCCTGTCGTCAAAGCTTTTAATCCTGGCGGCTCATCGCTTAATGGATGTATTGGGCTTGAATTTATATACTTTGAGTGGCTGACTGCCTTAAGGGTAGCCACATTTAGGGCCAGTTGTGTTACCGCAATATCTAGTAGATCATAATCTGCGAACCATTTGGAGCTCTTAATAAAGAGATGGAGCTGATTGATGCTGTCGATCGTAGATCGAAGATGTATGCCAATAATCCTTTCTAGTGTTTTCAGAAACAAGGATGATGAAAAGGCTGATGGGTCTAAATTCCTTAGGATGAAAGTCTTTCCCGCTTTGCGTATGAAAACTACCTTTATTTGTCTCCATCTGGTTAAGATGGCTGTGATAGGCATGTGATTTGTATGGACTGAAGCTATTAATTGCCCACGTTATCCTGTGACTTGATGTCAGAGATTCCAGTAATTTGAGAGATTCCTCACTAGATGATTTCCATGAATCATCAGCTTTTTGTAAGTAACTTCTTGAATCTTGAAAAAAATCCTAAAAGAAATATTTTGCTGCTGTTGTAACATTTCATCCGTGAGCTTCTCCGGGATCATGTTAAAAAAGAATTTCGAAAGTGTTTTCTAATTGTTTAACTTAATACTGACAGGCGTAAGAACCAAAGCTGCCATATTCACCCTTAATGGGCGAACTATGATACGCATGAGGGAGCATTAGCTAGTGTCAAAAGTGCATGGGTGAGGAGCGAATGTACCCACCCGTATGTGGAAATATATAATGTCGTCTTCGAACGATTGCGAACTTTTCGTTAAGCATATGTGAATTTGGCAACTGGTATATTGTATGCACAACCCAAACGAACGTTTCGTTAAGCACGAGTTCACAAAAAAAAAAAATATAAAAAAATAAATAAAAACAAAAAGCAAAATTAAGCAAACACGGGAAGAATTTTTGACATGGCCATTCGCGTTTATATATATATATTATATTTATATATATATATATGGAACATTGCGTTAGTTTGACACTAGCTCACGTACACACACAATGGATATCTTGGCTAACGCCAGACGAACAACGAAAAATTTATCAGATATAAGGTGGATAAACTGGCTAACAACAGACGAACAATGAAAAATTGCTCAAATATAAGATACTCAGTGTTATAGGCTGTATTGATGGCACGCATATCAAGATTATATCGCCATCTTCAAATAAACACTTTTTCTATAACGAAAAAACGAAAATATCGCATGAATGTTTTACTTGTAAGTGAATTGTGTTAATAACATTCAAACAGTTATATGTAACTGAATTGTTTAAGGTCTGTGATAATCAGCAAGGAATTCGTTTCATGGTTACTTTGCAACTCGGAATCGTAATTACTTTTTGCTTGATCGTCCTTATGTTTGATAAGCGCTTCCGGTTGGTAGCGGAACTGGGGGTTTTTCAGCGGCACTAGGGTTGAGATGGGTGCAAATTTTTTTTTTCATTTTTGTTTTATTTTTAATCCATTTACTTACGTGCTAGACAAAAATGCTTAAAACTAGCTTAACTTACTTAACAAATGCTCTTACATCTAACCTACTTACCCGATACGGGTACGCCACGCTGCATCTTTTTTTTATCTCGAGCAGAGATCGATCTGCTGAACCGGAGGAGATCCTCGTGACTGCGAGCGACATCCCGTTCATATTGAAGTCGCCTATCCACTGTTCGGCGTACGACATGAAATATTACAGGACATCCGTGTGGATCCTGTATTAGGCCAATTGTGTCGAGGTAGAGGAACGCCTCGGGAGGAATGATGTGACTCTCTCATGATACATTACCTTGGGGTAGTGAGCCCCAAAGACTGTTAAAAGAAGTCATAGCTCGTGCAATGTGAATTATATTCAGCTAAATAATAAAATTAAGCCAAGTTCAAGTTTGCCTCGTTGTACAGGAACTCATTGTGATAGTACTTCTTGTACTCAGACTCGGGTGTACGATACAACCGGAAACATGTCCGATGGCACTTTCTCTCGAACAACCTCATCTTTTCCATCTGGGAAGGACTCACGTTGAACCACAATGGACAATCGTATGCCATAATTGGCCGGATGAGCGCCATGTAGCAGATTACCTTCACCCTTCACCCTGGAATCAAGTTGGCTGCAGTTTGTGCGCGTATCCCATGATGCGATGTACAACGGAGTCCTGAAAAGGATAGTTTCGCACTTCAGGAAATTGATAATCAACTTCCATTCGTCGCAAAATCGCTGAATTTGTTCGAAGTCACATTTCAACAAGATATTTATTACTTCTACCTTCGGACCTGATCTGTACGCCACTAAATCGTCGGCGTAAGCAATTAAGTGCGGCATTAAACCTATAAGATCTGCAGTGAATAATGAAAACAAGATCGGCGAACCAACTGCTCCCTGCTGCAGATCGTTTCTGATGTCAAAGACCTTGAAAGAAGTTACGTCGCCACTTTTCACGACGAACTTTCTACCTGTTATCATGTCATAGATCATGTATAACAATTTTTTACCTATGCCTAACCTGACTAGCTTGAGGAAGAGGCCCTCCAACCGAACGGTATCGAACGCTTTCTCATAGGCAATCAGGCAAGCACCCGTGCATTGTTTTTTGCCTTTATTCCATTCTATGTCGGACACGAGTATAGATGCGGCATGTATGGTTTCATGTCCCGCCCTGAAACCGAATTGGTTGTCCGGAATGATATTATTTTTCCCAACCCATTGTTTCAGAACTCGAATGACAATCTTTTCAAAAACCTTGCTTATGCAAGGAAGACTGATGTGTATATGAACATTATAATATTGGGGGTTTTTTATTTTGTGTCTATCGTGGATTCATGACGATTCAATAATGTTTGTCTCGATCAGCAAGGTGAAATTATAGCTTGACATAAATTGACAGAATACCCTCTCCATACATTTATGAACACGAATACTGCCGCAAGGTCAGCATTGGCAAACAATTATTCATAAGTGTCTTATACCATGCATATTTTCAGTATTATAGAAATTATTTTTGGTATCACTCTCATAAATATGAATTATGGATGAATGTCAAACTGTCACTTTGCTAATATCTATAAAAAAAATAAATCATTCTGTGTTCAACCTTCAAAGTTCGGAGTAAGGTAATCCTTTGGTACCTGTTCTTAAATCGAATGGAAAAATTTGTGTGTGCGCGGATTATAAAGTCACAGTTAATACACATTTGGAGGATGTAAACCACCCGATTCCACTTGTTTGGGATATTTTGAATTCCTTAGTAGGAGGCGGATCTTTACTAAGTTAGATTTCACTGCTTCTTATAATCAAATGCGTGTTTATGAAGAAACAGGAAAGAAAATCGCTTGGCGCACTCATCAAGGCATTTTTCAAGTTCTTCGATTGCCCTATTGCACAAATCATGCTTGTCAAATTTTTCACTGAGAAGTCGTAAAATCTCTTCAGTGATGTGAGAGTACAGCAAATCTGCTAGATGACGTTGTTGTAACAGGAAAAGACCTTAAAGAACATAAGGCCAGTTAAAGAAAGTTCATGTTTTGAGTGTATTAAAAGAAGCAGGTCTCAAGTTGAACAATGAAAAATGTGTCTTCTTTTAACCTCAAATAAATTATTATATATGTTGTGAGTAAGGAAGGTGTTAAGAAAAATCCGGCAAAAGTAGAAGTTATTCTTGAGTTGCCAAAGCCTAGAAATGTCTCTGAGGTACGAGCTTTTGTGGGAATGGTAAGCTATTATCCCAAATCTATTCCCAATTTATCAAGTTTACTTGCTCCTTTGTACAGGCTTTTACAAAAGGGTGTAGAACCCAAGTGGGATAGGCTGTGTGAGAAGGCTTTCAACACAGAATTTCCTACATGTATCTATACTAATGTTTATATATAAGCTTGCAATTTAAGATTATAAAAGAAACATGAATTGAATAATTTGAAATACGTGTAATACTATGATTAATTAAACACAACGTAATCATTTATCTTGGGGTGGGGTGTTATACAGTGCATATTTTCAGTATTATAGAAAGTATTTGGTAAATTTGGTATCACTCTCATAAATATGAGAGTGGCTCACTGTCTTAAGGGTAGTCACATTTAGGGCCTGTTGTGTTGCCGCAAGATCTAGTAGATTATAATCTGCTAACCATTTGGAGCTCTTAATAAAGCGATGGAGCTGACTGATCCTGTCGATCCTAAATCGAAGATGTATGTCAATAAGGGATAAATGTCTAGCAGTCACTTTGCTAACAGGGAAGGCAGACAACAAGATTGCGCCTTTGTTTTTCCATTTCTTTTATGTGACGTAGGCGGGGACTGCGTGATTTGACAGCTGACTGGATTTGATATTTATTTACATACAATTTGCGGAAAGTTTTCGGTTTCTTGATAAATAATGAGTTCGCTTTCTGGAATCTGGATATGGTGCCCTGATGTTCATAGCATCGAACCAGTCGTTGGTCTGAAAAGTACTAAAAAGTTTAATGTTTCAACTTTATAAGCAAATAATTTTAATAAATATTACAGTTTTAAATAATTTAGAACATTCTTCCCAATTGCGATCACATAGGTGGACTAAAGTTGCAGCCCTTGTTAGAGCCTGTGCAATAGTTCGGGAGAACAATTTTGTTGCAATCTTAACCTTTTGCATTTTGGCTCCAACGACATTAAGATAGCCTGTAGAAATTTTCTGTGTTATTGAGTGTTCTCCCGAAGTTAAGGAAAGGAGTGATCAAATTATTTCCTTCCTTGGCAAAGAAGCCATTTATTTAAAACCCATGATCAACAAAGTGGTTTCTCATGAGTTTCATTAAATGGGGAACACCAGAAAACACAAACATTATTTTTTCGTTGTGAATTAACCTAGAATGTGAAGCAATTGTTAAATGATTTGTAATTCGGATTTTCATTAGTGCTTACCAAGGTTTCTCTATGTTTACTTCTAGATTCTTGTATATTCCTCTGTTTCCTCCTCCCAGATAATTGACAATAGCAATATAATTATACCAGATTCGTTGACTTTGTCAAGAATTTGGTGTGAAATGTTCGCTGTCATTTGGCAATCAAAGTCATAGAAAACATGCTGCTTCCATTTGGCAATAAGTCCTACGAGATTTAATAAAAAAAAATAAAGTTGACTGTAGTTGTATCGTTGGAACCGTTCCCATCTTCAACTTAAATCCATTATTTTTACAACGTCCTGCAATCAATTGCGATTTACTATTATGTGTAAATGGAACAACGAATATATTAATTTACCCATTTCAAACTGTAAGTTCCTTTCGAAGTCACCTGGAGTAAAATGTGCAGAGCAAATCCAAAACGTATTTAGATTTAAAATGTTCTTTCCTTCTGCAAAAGTGAATCCATTGCTTCCGCAAGATGTTGTATTTTGGAATGACATAAAACCGTAGATTCGGGTTTCCTTGGCTATTGTTTGCATAGCAATTAAATACTGCACACCTCATTTCGGAAAAATAATCTTTTCTCACAAACTTCTATATAATAAATTTTAAATTTTAAATTTTCAAAAAATGTTCGCTCCGAAATCCTGCAAATTTTCACATCCGTATATATAGAAGTGAGTATACCACTCGTCTCGGCCTACGTCACCAAAAATTTGACAGATAGGTGGCAAACATGGCGGATTTTCGTATGGCGTAATCTTGAATACATCATTCTTGCTTTGCTAAGATCTATGAAAAAATAAATCATTCTGTGTTCAACCTCCAACCGGCATGATTATTTGGATCGGAATATATTACAAACTGCAACATAAGTAGGCGATACAAACACCCATATCTTAGAAAACGCCGTATCTGAGGTTCATAGTTCGTACAATACGGTGGGTGGACTACCTAACCGACGGCTATTTCGAATTTGCAAAACAGCTGTGTTGTGATAAGTGAAGGCAATTATTGTTGAAAAAAATCGAATTCAAATTATGCAAGAGAAATAAATCAAATAAGAAAGAATGAATAGTTTGAGGTTATATTTGAATCCATTTGGTAAAGAGAACGAACTAATTGCAGAAGACATGTACATGTGTACATAACATGAAACACAATATTTATCTTGCAGGGCTGCCGCAGTGTGAAGTTTATGAAATCGGCCATATACCTTCTCTCATGCTTTCTTTTTCGATTGGTTGCGAAAGGGAAAGGTTGGTCAAACATTAATATTTATAATTTTCATCATTTCATGTCTTGGGATTGTGAACTGGCTTCATGTTTGCGGCTTTTCTTTCAGACCCGGATGAATCTACCGGAATAATACAAATTTTTTGTACGGGTCTAGTTAGCTGACCTGTGACTGTCTGAACTATCACTGATCCCACTATCCCATCCCTGTTTTCAATTAGTTGGCTAACCCTCACCATAGACCATTCTGCTTTCGGGAAAATCGTCGCACTTAATCAATATTAGGGTCATATCCTCAATTTAAAAGCAAGAAATGCCCTGTCGTCAAAGCTTGTAATTCTGGCGGCTCATCACTCAATGGATGTATTGGGCTTGAATTTATATACTTTGAGTGGCTGACTGCCTTAAGGGTAGCCACATTTAGGGCCAGTTGTGTTACCGCAATATCTAGTAGATCATAATCTGCGAACCATTTGGAGCTCTTAATAAAGAGATGGAGCTGATTGATGCTGTCGATCGTAGATCGAAGATGTATGCCAATAATCCTTTCTGGTGTTTTCAGAAACAAGGATGATGAAAAGGCTGATGGGTCCTTAGGATGAAAGTCTTTCCCGCTTTGCGTATGAAAACTACCTTTATTTGTCTCCATATGGTTGAGATGGCTGTGATAGGCATGTGATTTGTATGGACTGAAGCTATTAATTGCCCACTTTATCCTGTGACTTGTTGTCAAAGATTCTGGATCAAAAGTGGGTCTGTTGAGTGCTCCGGGAAATGGGTATCTATCTACCAGTAATTTGAGAGATTCCTCACTAGATGATTTCCATGTATCATCAGCTTTTTGTAAGTAGCTCGTTATACAACAAACTTCTTGAATCTTGAAAAAAATCCTAAAAGAAATATTTTGCTGCTGTTGTAACATTTCATCCGTGAGCTTCTCCGGGATCGTGGGCATGATAAAAAACATCTCATGTTAAGAAAGAATTTCGAAAGTCTTTTCTAATTGTTTAACTAAATAGCCTTAATGGGCGAACTATCATACGCATGAGGGAGCATTAGCTAGTGTCAAAAGTGCATGGGTGAGGAGCGAATGTACCCACCCTTATGTGGAAATATATAATAATAATAGTCTTCGAACGATTGCGAACATTTCGTTAAGCATATGTGAATTTGGCAACTGGTATATTGTATGCACAACCCAAACGAACGTTTCGTTAAGCACGAGTTCACAAAAAAAATATAAAAAAATAAATAAAAACAAAAAGCAAAAATAAGCAAACACGGGAAGAATTTTTGACATGGCCATTCGCGTTTATTCTCATTATATGTATATATATACATATATATATATATATATATATATATATGGAACATTGCGTTAGTTTGACACTAGCTCACGTACACTCACAATGGATATCTTGGCTAACGCTAGACGAACAACGAAAAATTTATCAGATATAAGGTGGATAAACTGGCTAACAACAGACGAACAACGAAAAATTGCTCAAATATAAGATACTCAGTGTTATAGGCTGTATTGATGGCACGCATATCAAGATTATATCGCCATCTTCAAATAAACACTTTTTCTATAACGAAAAAACGAAAATATCGCATGAATGTTTTACTTGTAAGTGAATTGTGTTAATAACATTCAAACAGTTATATGTAACTAAATTGTTTAAGGTCTGTGATAATCAGCAAGGAATTAGTTTCATGGTTACTTTGCAACTCGGAATCGTAATTATTTTTTGCTTGATCGTCCTTATGTTTGATAAGCGCTTCCGGTTGGTCGCGGAACTGGGGGTTTTTCAGCGGCACTAGTGTTGAGATGGGTGCAGATTTTTTTTTTCATTTTTGTTTTAATTTTAATCCATTTACTTACGTGCTAGACAAAAATGCTTAAAACTAGCTTAACTAACTTAACAAATGCTCTTACATCTAACCTACTTACCCTATACGGGTACTCTAAGCTATTCTAATCATAATTTGCACTATGCATTTCGACTTATGCTATGTTTTTTTGTGTGTCTTAACGGACACACTGTTTTTGTTTCAAGTTTGGCCAAGAAAACTGGTAAAAAAAAACTTGACTATATATATCTAATTTAAACCTAACTTACACTAACTTAACCTAATATTGAAACATAAGACAATCTTAACTATGTGCGTAACAGTACAGGACGTATATGTCATGCATATGCCGAACATATATAATTTATACGCCGCGCTGCATCTTTTTTTTATCTCGAGCAGAGATCGATCTGCTGAACCGAAGGAGATCCTCGTGACTGCGAGCGACAACCCGTTCATATTGAAGTCGCCTATCCACTGTTCGGCGTACGACATGAAAGATTACAGGACATCCGTGTGGATCCTGTATTAGTCCAATTGTGTCGAGGTAGAGGAACGCCTCGGGAGGAATGATGCGACTCTCTCATGATACATTACCTTGGGGTAGTGAGCCCCAAAGATCAGACTGTTAAAAGAAGTCATAGCTCGTGCAATGTGAATTCTATTCAGCTAAATAATAAAATTATCAAGCCTGTTCAAGTTTGCCTCGTTGTACAGGAACTCATTGTGATAGTACTTCTTGTACTCAGACTCGGATGTACGATACAACCGGAAACATGTCCGATGGCACTCTCTCTCGAACAACCTCATCTTTTCCATCTGGGAAGGACTCACGTTGAACCACAATGGACAATCGTATGCCATAATTGGCCGGATGAGCGCCATGTAGCAGATTACCTTCACCCTTCACCCTGGAATCAAGTTGGCTGCAGTTTGTGCGCGTATCCCATGATGCCATGTACAACGGAGTCCTGAAAAGGATAGTTTCGCACTTCAGGAAATTGATAATCAACTTCCATTCGTCGCAAAATCGCTGAATTTGTTCGAAGTCACATTTCAACAAGATATTTATTACTTCTACCTTCGGACCTGATCTGTACGCCACTAAATCGTCGGCGTAAGCAATTAAGTGCGGCATTAAACCTATAAGATCTGCAGTGAATAATGAAAACAAGATCGGCGAACCAACTGCTCCCTGCTGCAGATCGTTTCTGATGTCAAAGACCTTGAAAGAAGTTACGTCGCCACTTTTCACGACGAACTTTCTACCTGTTATCATGTCATAGATCATGTATAACAATTTTTTACCTATGCCTAACCTGACTAGCTTGAGGAAGAGGCCCTCCAACCGAACGGTATCGAACGCTTTCTCATAGGCAATCAGGCAAGCACCCGTGCATTGTTTTTTGCCTTTATTCCATTCTATGTCGGACACGAGTATAGATGCGGCATGTATGGTTTCATGTCCCGCCCTGAAACCGAATTGGTTGTCCGGAATGATATTATTTTTCCCAACCCATTGTTTCAGAACTCGAATGACAATCTTTTCAAAAACCTTGCTTATGCAAGGAAGACTGATGTGTATATGAACATTATAATATTGGGGGTTTTTTATTTTGTGTCTATCGTGGATTCATGACGATTCAATAATGTTTGTCTCGATCAGCAAGGTGAAATTATAGCTTGACATAAATTGACAGAATACCCTCTCCATACATTTATGAACACGAATACTGCCGCAAGGTCAGCATTGGCAAACAATTATTCATAAGTGTCTTATACCATGCATATTTTCAGTATTATAGAAATTATTTTTGGTATCACTCTCATAAATATGAATTATGGATGAATGTCAAACTGTCACTTTGCTAATATCTATAAAAAAAATAAATCATTCTGTGTTCAACCTTCAAAGTTCGGAGTAAGGTAATCCTTTGGTACCTGTTCTTAAATCGAATGGAAAAATTTGTGTGTGCGCGGATTATAAAGTCACAGTTAATACACATTTGGAGGATGTAAACCACCCGATTCCACTTGTTTGGGATATTTTGAATTCCTTAGTAGGAGGCGGATCTTTACTAAGTTAGATTTCACTGCTTCTTATAATCAAATGCGTGTTTATGAAGAAACAGGAAAGAAAATCGCTTGGCGCACTCATCAAGGCATTTTTCAAGTTCTTCGATTGCCCTATTGCACAAATCATGCTTGTCAAATTTTTCACTGAGAAGTCGTAAAATCTCTTCAGTGATGTGAGAGTACAGCAAATCTGCTAGATGACGTTGTTGTAACAGGAAAAGACCTTAAAGAACATAAGGCCAGTTAAAGAAAGTTCATGTTTTGAGTGTATTAAAAGAAGCAGGTCTCAAGTTGAACAATGAAAAATGTGTCTTCTTTTAACCTCAAATAAATTATTATATATGTTGTGAGTAAGGAAGGTGTTAAGAAAAATCCGGCAAAAGTAGAAGTTATTCTTGAGTTGCCAAAGCCTAGAAATGTCTCTGAGGTACGAGCTTTTGTGGGAATGGTAAGCTATTATCCCAAATCTATTCCCAATTTATCAAGTTTACTTGCTTCTTTGTACAGGCTTTTACAAAAGGGTGTAGAACCCAAGTGGGATAGGCTGTGTGAGAAGGCTTTCAACACAGAATTTCCTACATGTATCTATACTAATGTTTATATATAAGCTTGCAATTTAAGATTATAAAAGAAACATGAATTGAATAATTTGAAATACGTGTAATACTATGATTAATTAAACACAACGTAATCATTTATCTTGGGGTGGGGTGTTATACAGTGCATATTTTCAGTATTATAGAAAGTATTTGGTAAATTTGGTATCACTCTCATAAATATGAGAGTGGCTCACTGTCTTAAGGGTAGTCACATTTAGGGCCTGTTGTGTTGCCGCAAGATCTAGTAGATTATAATCTGCTAACCATTTGGAGCTCTTAATAAAGCGATGGAGCTGACTGATCCTGTCGATCCTAAATCGAAGATGTATGTCAATAAGGGATAAATGTCTAGCAGTCACTTTGCTAACAGGGAAGGCAGACAACAAGATTGCGCCTTTGTTTTTCCATTTCTTTTATGTGACGTAGGCGGGGACTGCGTGATTTGACAGCTGACTGGATTTGATATTTATTTACATACAATTTGCGGAAAGTTTTCGGTTTCTTGATAAATAATGAGTTCGCTTTCTGGAATCTGGATATGGTGCCCTGATGTTCATAGCATCGAACCAGTCGTTGGTCTGAAAAGTACTAAAAAGTTTAATGTTTCAACTTTATAAGCAAATAATTTTAATAAATATTACAGTTTTAAATAATTTAGAACATTCTTCCCAATTGCGATCACATAGGTGGACTAAAGTTGCAGCCCTTGTTAGAGCCTGTGCAATAGTTCGGGAGAACAATTTTGTTGCAATCTTAACCTTTTGCCTTTTGGCTCCAACAACATTAAGATAGCCTGTAGAAATTTTCTGTGTTATTGAGTGTTCTCCCGAAGTTAAGGAAAGGAGTGATAAAATTATTTCCTTCATTGGCAAAGAAGCCATTTATTTAAAACCCATGATCAACAAAGTGGTTTCTCATGAGTTTCATTAAATGGGGAACACCAGAAAACACAAACATTATTTTTTCGTTGTGAATTAACCTAGAATGTGAAGCAATTGTTAAATGATTTGTAATTCGGATTTTCATTAGTGCTTACCAAGGTTTCTCTATGTTTACTTCTAGATTCTTGTATATTCCTCTGTTTCCTCCTCCCAGATAATTGACAATAGCAATATAATTATACCAGATTCGTTGACTTTGTCAAGAATTTGGTGTGAAATGTTCGCTGTCATTTGGCAATCAAAGTCATAGAAAACATGCTGCTTCCATTTGGCAATAAGTCCTACGAGATTTAATAAAAAAAAAATAAAGTTGACTGTAGTTGTATCGTTGGAACCGTTCCCATCTTCAACTTAAATCCATTATTTTTACAACGTCCTGCAATCAATTGCGATTTACTATTATGTGTAAATGGAACAACGAATATATTAATTTACCCATTTCAAACTGTAAGTTCCTTTCGAAGTCACCTGGAGTAAAATGTGCAGAGCAAATCCAAAACGTATTTAGATTTAAAATGTTCTTTCCTTCTGCAAAAGTGAATCCATTGCTTCCGCAAGATGTTGTATTTTGGAATGACATAAAACCGTAGATTCGGGTTTCCTTGGCTATTGTTTGCATAGCAATTAAATACTGCACACCTCATTTCGGAAAAATAATCTTTTCTCACAAACTTCTATATAATAAATTTTAAATTTTAAATTTTCAAAAAATGTTCGCTCCGAAATCCTGCAAATTTTCACATCCGTATATATAGAAGTGAGTATACCACTCGTCTCGGCCTACGTCACCAAAAATTTGACAGATAGGTGGCAAACATGGCGGATTTTCGTATGGCGTAATCTTGAATACATCATTCTTGCTTTGCTAAGATCTATGAAAAAATAAATCATTCTGTGTTCAACCTCCAACCGGCATGATTATTTGGATCGGAATATATTACAAACTGCAACATAAGTAGGCGATACAAACACCCATATCTTAGAAAACGCCGTATCTGAGGTTCATAGTTCGTACAATACGGTGGGTGGACTACCTAACCGACGGCTATTTCGAATTTGCAAAACAGCTGTGTTGTGATAAGTGAAGGCAATTATTGTTGAAAAAAATCGAATTCAAATTATGCAAGAGAAATAAATCAAATAAGAAAGAATGAATAGTTTGAGGTTATATTTGAATCCATTTGGTAAAGAGAACGAACTAATTGCAGAAGACATGTACATGTGTACATAACATGAAACACAATATTTATCTTGCAGGGCTGCCGCAGTGTGAAGTTTATGAAATCGGCCATATACCTTCTCTCATGCTTTCTTTTTCGATTGGTTGCGAAAGGGAAAGGTTGGTCAAACATTAATATTTATAATTTTCATCATTTCATGTCTTGGGATTGTGAACTGGCTTCATGTTTGCGGCTTTTCTTTCAGACCCGGATGAATCTACCGGAATAATACAAATTTTTTGTACGGGTCTAGTTAGCTGACCTGTGACTGTCTGAACTATCACTGATCCCACTATCCCATCCCTGTTTTCAATTAGTTGGCTAACCCTCACCATAGACCATTCTGCTTTCGGGAAAATCGTCGCACTTAATCAATATTAGGGTCATATCCTCAATTTAAAAGCAAGAAATGCCCTGTCGTCAAAGCTTGTAATTCTGGCGGCTCATCACTCAATGGATGTATTGGGCTTGAATTTATATACTTTGAGTGGCTGACTGCCTTAAGGGTAGCCACATTTAGGGCCAGTTGTGTTACCGCAATATCTAGTAGATCATAATCTGCGAACCATTTGGAGCTCTTAATAAAGAGATGGAGCTGATTGATGCTGTCGATCGTAGATCGAAGATGTATGCCAATAATCCTTTCTGGTGTTTTCAGAAACAAGGATGATGAAAAGGCTGATGGGTCCTTAGGATGAAAGTCTTTCCCGCTTTGCGTATGAAAACTACCTTTATTTGTCTCCATATGGTTGAGATGGCTGTGATAGGCATGTGATTTGTATGGACTGAAGCTATTAATTGCCCACTTTATCCTGTGACTTGTTGTCAAAGATTCTGGATCAAAAGTGGGTCTGTTGAGTGCTCCGGGAAATGGGTATCTATCTACCAGTAATTTGAGAGATTCCTCACTAGATGATTTCCATGTATCATCAGCTTTTTGTAAGTAGCTCGTTATACAACAAACTTCTTGAATCTTGAAAAAAATCCTAAAAGAAATATTTTGCTGCTGTTGTAACATTTCATCCGTGAGCTTCTCCGGGATCGTGGGCATGATAAAAAACATCTCATGTTAAGAAAGAATTTCGAAAGTCTTTTCTAATTGTTTAACTAAATAGCCTTAATGGGCGAACTATCATACGCATGAGGGAGCATTAGCTAGTGTCAAAAGTGCATGGGTGAGGAGCGAATGTACCCACCCTTATGTGGAAATATATAATAATAATAGTCTTCGAACGATTGCGAACATTTCGTTAAGCATATGTGAATTTGGCAACTGGTATATTGTATGCACAACCCAAACGAACGTTTCGTTAAGCACGAGTTCACAAAAAAAATATAAAAAAATAAATAAAAACAAAAAGCAAAAATAAGCAAACACGGGAAGAATTTTTGACATGGCCATTCGCGTTTATTCTCATTATATGTATATATATACATATATATATATATATATATATATATGGAACATTGCGTTAGTTTGACACTAGCTCACGTACACTCACAATGGATATCTTGGCTAACGCTAGACGAACAACGAAAAATTTATCAGATATAAGGTGGATAAACTGGCTAACAACAGACGAACAACGAAAAATTGCTCAAATATAAGATACTCAGTGTTATAGGCTGTATTGATGGCACGCATATCAAGATTATATCGCCATCTTCAAATAAACACTTTTTCTATAACGAAAAAACGAAAATATCGCATGAATGTTTTACTTGTAAGTGAATTGTGTTAATAACATTCAAACAGTTATATGTAACTAAATTGTTTAAGGTCTGTGATAATCAGCAAGGAATTAGTTTCATGGTTACTTTGCAACTCGGAATCGTAATTATTTTTTGCTTGATCGTCCTTATGTTTGATAAGCGCTTCCGGTTGGTCGCGGAACTGGGGGTTTTTCAGCGGCACTAGTGTTGAGATGGGTGCAGATTTTTTTTTTCATTTTTGTTTTAATTTTAATCCATTTACTTACGTGCTAGACAAAAATGCTTAAAACTAGCTTAACTAACTTAACAAATGCTCTTACATCTAACCTACTTACCCTATACGGGTACTCTAAGCTATTCTAATCATAATTTGCACTATGCATTTCGACTTATGCTATGTTTTTTTGTGTGTCTTAACGGACACACTGTTTTTGTTTCAAGTTTGGCCAAGAAAACTGGTAAAAAAAAACTTGACTATATATATCTAATTTAAACCTAACTTACACTAACTTAACCTAATATTGAAACATAAGACAATCTTAACTATGTGCGTAACAGTACAGGACGTATATGTCATGCATATGCCGAACATATATAATTTATACGCCGCGCTGCATCTTTTTTTTATCTCGAGCAGAGATCGATCTGCTGAACCGAAGGAGATCCTCGTGACTGCGAGCGACAACCCGTTCATATTGAAGTCGCCTATCCACTGTTCGGCGTACGACATGAAAGATTACAGGACATCCGTGTGGATCCTGTATTAGTCCAATTGTGTCGAGGTAGAGGAACGCCTCGGGAGGAATGATGCGACTCTCTCATGATACATTACCTTGGGGTAGTGAGCCCCAAAGATCAGACTGTTAAAAGAAGTCATAGCTCGTGCAATGTGAATTCTATTCAGCTAAATAATAAAATTATCAAGCCTGTTCAAGTTTGCCTCGTTGTACAGGAACTCATTGTGATAGTACTTCTTGTACTCAGACTCGGATGTACGATACAACCGGAAACATGTCCGATGGCACTCTCTCTCGAACAACCTCATCTTTTCCATCTGGGAAGGACTCACGTTGAACCACAATGGACAATCGTATGCCATAATTGGCCGGATGAGCGCCATGTAGCAGATTACCTTCACCCTTCACCCTGGAATCAAGTTGGCTGCAGTTTGTGCGCGTATCCCATGATGCCATGTACAACGGAGTCCTGAAAAGGATAGTTTCGCACTTCAGGAAATTGATAATCAACTTCCATTCGTCGCAAAATCGCTGAATTTGTTCGAAGTCACATTTCAACAAGATATTTATTACTTCTACCTTCGGACCTGATCTGTACGCCACTAAATCGTCGGCGTAAGCAATTAAGTGCGGCAGTAAACCTATAAGATCTGCAGTGAATATTGAAAACAAGATCGGCGAACCAACTGCTCCCTGCTGCAGATCGTTTCTGATGTCAAAGACCTTGAAAGAAGTTACGTCGCCACTTTTCACGACGATCATGTCATAGATCATGTATAACAATTTTTTACCTACGCCTAACCTGACTAGCTTGAGGAAGAGGCCCTCCAACCGAATGGTATCGAACGCTTTCTCATAGGCAATCAGGCAAGCACCCGTGCATTATTTTTTGTCTTTATTCCATTCAATGTCGGACACGAGTATAGATGCGGCATCTATGGTTTCATGCCCCGCCCTGAATCCGAATTGGTTGTCCGGAATGATATTATTTTCCCCAACCCATTGTTTCAGACCTCGAATGACAATCTTTTCAAAAACCTTGATTATGCAAGGAAAAAGACTGATGTGTATATGAACATTATAATATTGGGGGTTTTTTATTTTGTGTCTATCGTGGATTCATGACGATTCAATAATGTTTGTCTCGATCAGCAAGGTGAAATTATAGCTTGACATAAATTGACAGAATACCCTCTCAATACATTTATGAACACGAATACTGCCGCAAGGTCAGCATTGGCAAACAATTATTCATAAGTGTATTATACCATGCATATTTTCAGTATTATAGAAATTATTTTTGGTATCACTCTCATAAATATGAATTATGGATGAATGTCAAGCTGTCACTTTGCTAATATCTATACAAAAAATAAATCATTCTGTGTTCAACCTTCAAAGTTCGGAGTAAGGTAATCCTTTGGTACCTGTTCTTAAATCGAATGGAAAAATTGTTGTGTGCGCGGATTATAAAGTCACAGTTAATACACATTTGGAGGATGTAAACCACCCGATTCCACTTGTTTGGGATATTTTGAATTCCTTAGTAGGAGGCGGATCTTTACTAAGCTAGATTTCACTGCTTCTAATAATCAAATGCTTGTTTATGAAGAAACAGGAAAGAAAATCGCTTGGCGCACTCATCAAGGCATTTTTCAAGTTCTTCGATTGCCCTATTGCACAAATCATGCTTGTCAAATTTTTCACTGAGAAGTCGTAAAATCTCTTCAGTGATGTGAGAGTACAGCAAATCTGCTAGATGACGTTGTTGTAACAGGAAAAGACCTTAAAGAACATAAGGCCAGTTAAAGAAAGTTCATGTTTTGAGTGTATTAAGAGAAGCAGGTCTCAAGTTGAACAATGAAAAATGTGTCTTCTTTTAACCTCAAATAAATTATTAAGGTTATGTTGTGAGTAAAGAAGGTGTTAAGAAAAATCCGGCAAAGGTAGAAGTTATTCTTGAGTTGCCAAAGCCTAGAAATGTCTCTGAGGTACGAGCTTTTGTGGGAATGGTAAGCTATTATCCCAAATCTATTCCCAATTTATCAAGTTTACTTGCTCCTTTGTACAGGCTTTTACAAAAGGGTGTAGAACCCAAGTGGGATAGGCTGTGTGAGAAGGCTTTCAACACAGAATTTCCTACATGTATCTATACTAATGTTTATATATAAGCTTGCAATTTAAGATTATAAAAGAAACATGAATTGAATAATTTGAAATACGTGTAATACTATGATTAATTAAACACAACGTAATCATTTATCTTGGGGTGGGGTGTTATACCGTGCATATTTTCAGTATTATAGAAAGTATTTGGTAAATTTGGTATCACTCTCATAAATATGACTTATATGACTTAAGACAGTCAGCCACTACTGTCTTAAGGGTAGTCACATTTAGGGCGTGTTGTGTTGCCGCAAAATCTAGTAGATTATAATCTGCTAACCATTTGGAGCTCTTAATAAAGCGACGGAGCTGACTGATCCTGTCGATCCTAAATCGAAAATGTATGTCAATAAGGGATAAATGTCTAGCAGTCACTTTGCTAACAGGGAAGGCAGACAACAAGATTGCGCCTTTATTTTTCCATTTCTTTTATGTGACGTAGGCGGGGACTGCGTGATTTGACAGCTGACTGGATTTGATATTTATTTACATACAATTTGCGGAAAGTTTTCAGTTTTTTGATAAATAAATTAAGTTTTTGAAATTATAGTTATATTATTCAGTATAACAATGGTTTAGATTGACAAACTAATCCAAACAAGAAGACCAATACAGCAACCAATAAAATGTGTTTTATAGAAGTTCAAGTGGAGTGTAATGTGAGACTCGTCTTATATCATAAAATATTACTATTTATGCCTTTATAATGTCTGTAACATTTATTGGAACTATATTATTATATTTATTATTATATGATATTTGTGAATTGTTTAATTCGATTTCATTTTTCTTTTTTTTATTTCCTTATTTAATTTCCTTATTCTGAAATACATTCGTGCTTTAAAACACATGTTGTTCCTTCCTATGACCCTCATTTTCAGCATGAGCTCAGTCATGTCATTTAAATGTGGATCTGGGACATCCAAAGCTAGACCGTATCCAGGAGTTCGCTTTCTGGAATCTGGATATGGTGCCCTGATGTTCATAGCATCGAACCAGTCGTTGGTCTGAAAAGTACTAAAAAGTTTAATGTTTCAACTTTATAAGCAAATAATTTTAATAAATATTACAGTTTTAAATAATTTAGAACATTCTTCCCAATTGCGATCACATAGGTGGACTAAAGTTGCAGCCCTTGTTAGAGCCTGTGCAATAGTTCGGGAGAACAATTTTGTTGCAATCTTAACCTTTTGCCTTTTGGCTCCAACAACATTAAGATAGCCTGTAGAAATTGTATGTGTTATTGAGTGTTCTCCCGAAGTTAAGGAAAGGAGTGATAAAATTATTTCCTTCCTTGGCAAAGAAGCCATTTATTTAAAACCCATGATCAACAAAGTGGTTTCTCATGAGTTTCATTAAATGGGGAACACCAGAAAACACAAACATTATTTTTTCGTTGTGAATGAACCTAGAATGTGAAGCAATTGTTAAATGATTTGTAATTCGGATTTTCATTAGTGCTTACCAAGGTTTCTCTATGTTTACTTCTAGATTCTTGTATATTCCTCTGTTTCCTCCTCCCAGATAATTGACAATAGCAATATAATTATACCAGATTCGTTGACTTTGTCAAGAATTTGGTGTGAAATGTTCGCTGTCATTTGGCAATCAAAGTCATAGAAAACATGCTGCTTCCATTTGGCAATAAGTCCTACGAGATTTAATAAAAAAAAAATAAAGTTGACTGTAGTTGTATCGTTGGAACCGTTCCCATCTTCAACTTAAATCCATTATTTTTACAACGTCCTGCAATCAATTGCGATTTACTATTATGTGTAAATGGAACAACGAATATATTAATTTACCCATTTCAAACTGTAAGTTCCTTTCGAAGTCATCTGGAGTAAAATGTGCAGAGCAAATCCAAAACGTATTTAGATTTAAAATGTTCTTTCCTTCTGCAAAAGTGAATCCATTGCTTCCGCAAGATGTTGTATTTTGGAATGACATAAAACCGTAGATTCGGGTTTCCTTGGCTATTGTTTGCATAGCAATTAAATACTGCACACCTCATTTCGGAAAAATAATCCTTTCCCACAAACTTCTATATAATAAATTTTAAATTTTCAAAAAATGTTCGCGCCGAAATCACTACTAATTTTCACATCCGTATATATAGAAGTGAGTACACAACTCGTCTCGGCCTACGTCACCAAAAATTTGACAGATAGGTGGCAAACATGGCGGATTTTCGTATGGCGTAATCTTGAAAACATCATTCTTGCTTGACTAAAATCTATAAAAAAAATAAATCATTCTGTGTTCAACCTCCAACCGGCATGATTATTTGGATCGGAATATATTACAAACTGCAACATAAGTAGGCGATACAAACACCCATATCTTAGAAAACGCCGTATCTGAGATTCATAGTTCGTACAATACGGTGGGTAGGTAGCCCTAACCGACGGCTATTTCGAATTTGCAAAGCAGCTATGTTGTGATAAGTGAAGGCAATTATTGTTGAAAAAAGTCGAATTCAAATTATGCAAGAGAAATAAATCAAATAAGAAAGAATGGATAGTTTGAGGTTATATTTGAATCCATTTGGTAAAGAGAACGAACTAATTGCAGAAGACATGTACATGTGTACATAACATGAAACACAATATTTATCTTGCAGGGCTGCCGCAGTGTGAAGTTTATGAAATCGGCCATATACCTTCTCTCATGCTTTCTTTTTCGATTGGTTGCGAAAGGGAAAGGTTGGTCAAACAATAATATTTATAATTTTAATCATTTCATGTCTTGGGATTGTGAACTGGTTTCATGTTCTGCGGCATTTCTTTCAGACCCGGATGAATCTACCGGAATAATACAAATTTTTTGTACGGGTCTAGTTAGCTGACCTGTGACTGTCTGAACTATCACTGATCCCACTATCCCATCCCTGTTTTCAATTAGTTGGCTAACCCTCACCATAGACCATTCTGCTTTCGGGAAAATCGTCGCACTTAATCAATATTAGGGTCATATCCTCAATTTAAAAGTAATCAATAAAAAAAGTAATTCTGGCGGCTCATCACTCAATGGATGTATTGGGCTTTAATTTAAAATACCCTCTATAACTACCAATAGTGTTCGGTTAAATTAGAGTG
The DNA here is from genome assembly GCA_905231855.2 of Eristalis tenax. Taxonomy (NCBI): domain Eukaryota; kingdom Metazoa; phylum Arthropoda; class Insecta; order Diptera; family Syrphidae; genus Eristalis; species Eristalis tenax. Next base: position 22,529,216 of record HG993125.1, on the reverse strand, counting down.
GCTGACTGCCTTAAGGGTAGCCACATTTAGGGCCTGTTGTGTTACCGCAATATCTAGTAGATCATAATCTGCGAACCATTTGGAGCTCTTAATAAAGAGATGGAGCTGATTGATGCTGTCGATCGTAGATCGAAGATGTATGCCAATAATCCTTTCTAGTGTTTTCGGAAACAAGGATGATGAAAAGGCTGATGGGTCTAAATTCCTTAGGATGAAAGTCTTTCCCGCTTTGGGTATGAAAACTACCTTTATTTGTCTCCATCTGGTTGAGATGGCTGTGATAGGCATGTGATTTGTATGGACTGAAGCTATTAATTGCCCACGTTATCCTGTGACTTGTTGTCAAAGATTCTGGATCAAAAGTGGGTCTGTTGAGTGCTCCGGGAAATGGGTATCTATCTACCAGTAATTTGAGAGATTCCTCACTAGATGATTTCCATGTATCATCAGCTTTTTGTAAGTAGCTCGATAGGCCGAGGCTTCTTTGATCTTTTCGCAGAGTTTCTTCCAAACATACCTTTCCCTAAGTTCAGTTTTATTTAATTTTAGGATTCCTTAAAGGAGTCAAAGTCTAAAGTCTCTCTTGTTTTCTTAGTCTTATTAAATTTCCTTCGTCGAAGGTTATCCAAATCTGCACTCGCAGACTCCCAGACTCCAAGTCTTTTCGGATGATCTCAGTGGATACGCTATTTCCATTGTCTTGTTGTAGGCGTCTGTACTTAAGTTTATCAGGTTATCTAACTGGCTGGTATTGTAGTGTGTTGCAGGAAGTTCTTGTGGTAAAGACAGCGAGAAGATACATTTATATAGTTACATTATCGTTTACATTACAAATTTATGTTAATTCACAAATTGTATATTATAATGAGTGAAATATTACTTTATACGAACACTAAAATTAATTTAATGAATGCTCTTCGCAAAACTTTGCATATGAAGTCACAAACAAACTTCTTGAATCTTGAAAAAAATCCTAAAAGAATTATTTTGCTGCTGTTGTAACATTTCATCCGCGAGCTTCTCCGGGATCGTAAGCATGATAAAAAACACCTCATGTTAAAAAAGAATTTCGAAAGTGTTTTCTAATTGTTTAACTTAATACTGACAGGCGTAAAAACCAAAGCTGCCATATTCACCCTTAATGGGCGAACTATGATACGCATGAGGGAGCATTAGCTAGTGTCAAAAGTGCATGGGTGAGGAGCGAATGTACCCACCCGTATGTGGAAATATATAACGTCGTCTTCGAACGATATTGTATGCACAACCCAAACGAACGCTTCGTTAAGCACGAGTTCACAAAAAAAAAAAAATATAAAAAAATAAATAAAAACAAAAAGCAAAATTAAGCAAACACGGGAAGAATTTTTGATATGGCCATTCGCGTTTATGCTCATTATATATATATATATATATATATATATGGAACATTGCGTTAGTTTGACACTAGCTCACGTACACTCACAATGGATATCTTGGCTAACGCCAGACGAACAACGAAAAATTGATCAGATATAAGGTGGATAAACTGGCTAACAACAGACGAACAACGAAAAATTTCTGAAATATAAGATACTCAGTGTTATAGGCTGTATTGATGGCACGCATATCAAGATTATATCGCCATCTTCAAATAAACACTTTTTCTATAACGAAAAAACGAAAATATCGCATGAATGTTTTACTTGTAAGTGAATTGTGTTAATAACATTCAAACAGTTATATGTAACTGAATTGTTTAAGGTCTGTGATAATCAGCAAGGAATTCGTTTCATGGTTACTTTGCAACTCGGAATCGTAATTACTTTTTGCTTGATCGTCCTTATGTTTGATAAGCGCTTCCGGTTGGTAGCGGAACTGGGGGTTTTTCAGCGGCACTAGTGTTGAGATGGGTGCAAATTTTTTTTTTCATTTTTGTTTTATTTTTAATCCATTTACTTACGTGCTAGACAAAAATGCTTAAAACTAGCTTAACTAACTTAACAAATGCTCTTACATCTAACCTACTTACCCGATACGGGTACGCCGCGCTGCATCTTTTTTTTAACTCGAGCAGAGATCGATCTGCTGAACCGAAGGAGATCCTCGTGACTGCGAGCGACAAGCCGTTCATATTGAAGTCGCCTATCCACTGTTCGGCGTACGACATGAAAGATTACAGGACATCCGTGTGGATCCTGTATTAGTCCAATTGTGTCGAGGTAGAGGAACGCCTCGGGAGGAATGATGCGACTCTCTCATCATACATTACCTTGGGGTAGTGAGCCCCAAAGATCAGACTGTTAAAAGAAGTCATAGCTCGTGCAATGTGAATTATATTCAGCTAAATAATAAAATTAAGCCAAGTTCAAGTTTGCCTCGTTGTACAGGAACTCATTGTGATAGTACTTCTTGTACTCAGACTCGGGTGTACGATACAACCGGAAACATGTCCGATGGCACTTTCTCTCGAACAACCTCATCTTTTCCATCTGGGAAGGACTCACGTTGAACCACAATGGACAATCGTATGCCATAATTGGCCGGATGAGCGCCATGTAGCAGATTACCTTCACCCTTCACCCTGGAATCAAGTTGGCTGCAGTTTGTGCGCGTATCCCATGATGCCATGTACAACGGAGTCCTGAAAAGGATAGTTTCGCACTTCAGGAAATTGATAATCAACTTCCATTCGTCGCAAAATCGCTGAATTTGTTCGAAGTCACATTTCAACAAGATATTTATTACTTCTACCTTCGGACCTGATCTGTACGCCACTAAATCGTCGGCGTAAGCAATTAAGTGCGGCATTAAACCTATAAGATCTGCAGTGAATATTGAAAACAAGATCGGCGAACCAACTGCTCCCTGCTGCAGATCGTTTCTGATGTCAAAGACCTTGAAAGAAGTTACGTCGCCACTTTTCACGACGAACTTTCTACCTGTTATCATGTCATAGATCATGTATAACAATTTTTTACCTATGCCTAACCTGACTAGCTTGAGGAAGAGGCCCTCCAACCGAACGGTATCGAACGCTTTCTCATAGGCAATCAGGCAAGCACCCGTGCATTGTTTTTTGTCTTTATTCCATTCTATGTCGGACACGAGTATAGATGCGGCATGTATGGTTTCATGTCCCGCCCTGAAACCGAATTGGTTGTCCGGAATGATATTATTTTTCCCAACCCATTGTTTCAGAACTCGAATGACAATCTTTTCAAAAACCTTGCTTATGCAAGGAAGACTGATGTGTATATGAACATTATAATATTGGGGGTTTTTTATTTTGTGTCTATCGTGGATTCATGACGATTCAATAATGTTTGTCTCGATCAGCAAGGTGAAATTATAGCTTGACAGAAATTGACAGAATACCCTCTCAATACATTTATGAACACGAATACTGCCGCAAGGTCAGCATTGGCAAACAATTATTCATAAGTGTATTATACCATGCATATTTTCAGTATTATAGAAATTATTTTTGGTATCACTCTCATAAATATGAATTATGGATGAATGTCAAACTGTCACTTTGCTAATATCTATAAAAAAAATAAATCATTCTGTGTTCAACCTTCAAAGTTCGGAGTAAGGTAATCCTTTGGTACCTGTTCTTAAATCGAATGGAAAAATTTGTGTGTGCGCGGATTATAAAGTCACAGTTAATACACATTTGGAGGATGTAAACCACCCGATTCCACTTGTTTGGGATATTTTGAATTCCTTAGTAGGAGGCGGATCTTTACTAAGTTAGATTTCACTGCTTCTTATAATCAAATGCGTGTTTATGAAGAAACAGGAAAGAAAATCGCTTGGCGCACTCATCAAGGCATTTTTCAAGTTCTTCGATTGCCCTATTGCACAAATCATGCTTGTCAAATTTTTCACTGAGAAGTCGTAAAATCTCTTCAGTGATGTGAGAGTACAGCAAATCTGCTAGATGACGTTGTTGTAACAGGAAAAGACCTTAAAGAACATAAGGCCAGTTAAAGAAAGTTCATGTTTTGAGTGTATTAAAAGAAGCAGGTCTCAAGTTGAACAATGAAAAATGTGTCTTCTTTTAACCTCAAATAAATTATTAAGGTTATGTTGTGAGTAAGGAAGGTGTTAAGAAAAATCCGGCAAAAGTAGAAGTTATTCTTGAGTTGCCAAAGCCTAGAAATGTCTCTGAGGTACGAGCTTTTGTGGGAATGGTAAGCTATTATCCCAAATCTATTCCCAATTTATCAAGTTTACTTGCTCCTTTGTACAGGCTTTTACAAAAGGGTGTAGAACCCAAGTGGGATAGGCTGTGTGAGAAGGCTTTCAACACAGAATTTCCTACATGTATCTATACTAATGTTTATATATAAGCTTGCAATTTAAGATTATAAAAGAAACATGAATTGAATAATTTGAAATACGTGAAATACTATGATTAATTGAACACAACGTAATCATTTATCTTGGGGTGGGGTGTTATACAGTGCATATTTTCAGTATTATAGAAAGTATTTGGTAAATTTGGTATCACTCTCATAAATATGACTTATATGACTTAAGACAGTCAGCCACTACTGTCTTAAGGGTAGTCACATTTAGGGCCTGTTGTGTTGCCGCAAAATCTAGTAGATTATGATCTGCTAACCATTTGGAGCTCTTAATAAAGCGATGGAGCTGACTGATCCTGTCGATCCTAATTCGAAGATGTATGTCAATAAGGGATAAATGTCTAGCTGTCACTTTGCTAACAGGAAAGGCAGACAACAAGATTGCGCCTTTATTTTTCCATTTCTTTTATGTGACGTAGGCGGGGACTGCGTGATTTGACAGTTGACTGAATTTCATATTTATTTACATACAATTTGCGGAAAGTTTTGAGTTTTTTGATAAATAAATTAAGTTTTGGAAATTATAGTTATATTATTGAGTATAACAATGGTTTAGATTGACAAACTAATCCAAACAAGAAGACCAATACAGCAACTAATAAAATGTGTTTTATAGAAGTTCAAGTGGAGTGTAATGTGAGACTCGCCTTATATCATAAAATATTACTATTTATGCCTTTACAATGCCTGTAACATTTATTGTAACTATATTATATTATTATTATTATTATATTATTATATTATATTATTATATTATTATATTTATTATTATATGATATTTGTGAATTGTTTAATTCGATTTCATTTTTCTTTTGTGTTGATGCTCAACTATTTCCTTATTTAATTTCCTTATTCTGAAATATATTCGTGCTTTAAAAAACATGTTGTTCCTTCCTATGACCCTCATTTTCAGCATGAGCTCAGTCATGTCATTTAAATGTGGATCTGGGACATCCAAAGCTAGACCGTATTCATGAGTTCGCTTTCTGGAATCTGGATATGGTGCCCTGATGTTCATAGCATCGAACCAGTCGTTGGTCTGAAAAGTAGTAAAAAGTTAAATGTTTCAACTTTATAAGCAAATAATTTTAATAAATATTACAGCTTTAAATAATTTAGAGCATTCTTCCCAATTGCGATCACATAGGTGGGCTAAAGTTGCAGCCCTTGTTAGAGCCTGTGCAATAGTTCGGGAGAACAATTTTGTTGCAATCTTAACCCTTTGCCTTTTGGCTCCAACAACATTAAGATAGCCTGTAGAAATTTTCTGTGTTATTGAGTGTTCTCCCGAAGTTAAGGAAAGGAGTGATAAAATTATTTCCTTCCTTGGCAAAGAAGCCATTTATTTAAAACCCAATATCAACAAAGTGGTTTCTCATGAGTTTCATTAAATGGGGAACACCAGAAAACACAAACATTATTTTTTCGTTGTGAATGAACCTAGAATGTGAAGCAATTGTTAAATAACTTGTAATTCGGATTTTCATTAGTGCTTACCAAGGTTTCTCTATGTTTACTTCTAGATTCTTGTATAGTCCTCTGTTTCCTCCTCCCAGATAACTGACAATAGCAATATAATTATACCAGATTCGTTGACTTCGTCAACAATTTGGTGTGAAATGTTCGCTGTCATTTGGCAATCAAAGTCATAGAGAACATGCTGCTTCCATTTGGCAATAAGTCCTACGAGATTTAATAAAAAAAAATAAAGTTGACTGTAGTTGTATCGTTGGAATCGTTCCCATCTTCAACTTAAATCCATTATTTTTGCAAAGTCCTGCAATCAATTGCGATTTACTATTATGTGTAAATGGAACAACGAATATATTAATTTACCCATTTCAAACTGTAAGTTCCTTTCGAAGTCACCTGGAGTAAAATGTGCAGAGCAAATCCAAAACGTATTTAGATTTAAAATGTTCTTTCCTTCTGCAAAAGTGAATCCATTGCTTCCGCAAGATGTTGTATTTTGGAATGACATAAAACCGTAGATTCGGGTTTCCTTGGCTATTGTTTGCATAGCAATTAAATACTGCACACCTCATTTCGGAAAAATAATCCTTTCTCACAAACTTCTATATAATAAATTTTAAATTTTAAATTTTCAAAAAATGTTCGCGCCGATATCACAACAAATTTTCACATCCGTATATATAGAAGTGAGTATACCACTCGTCTCGGCCTACGTCACCAAAAAATTGACAGATAGGTGGCAAACATGGCGGATTTTCGTATGGCGTAATCTTGAATACATCATTCTTGCTTGGCTAAAATCTATAAAAAAATAATTCATTCTGTGTTCAACCTCAAACCGGCATGATTATTTGGAATATATTACAAACTGCAACATAAGTAGGCGATACAAACACCCATATCTTAAAAAAACGCCGTATCTGAGGTTCATAGTTCGTACAATACGGTGGGTGAACTACCTAACCGACGGCTATTTCGAATTTGCAAAACAGCTGTGTTGTGATAAGTGAAGGCAATTATTGTTGAAAAAAATCGAATTCAAATTATGCAAGAGAAATAAATCAAATAAGAAAGAATGGATAGTTTGAGGTTATATTTGAATCCATTTGGTAAAGAGAACGAACTAATTGCAGAAGACATGGACATGTGTACATAACATGAAACACAATATTTATCTTGCAGGGCTGCCGCAGTGTGAAGTTTATGAAATCGGCCATATACCTTCTCTCATGCTTTCTTTTTCGATTGGTTGCGAAAGGGAAAGGTTGGTCAAACATTAATATTTATAATTTTCATCATTTCATGTCTTGGGATTGTGAACTGGCTTCATGTTTGCGGCTTTTCTTTCAGACCCGGATGAATCTACCGGAATAATACAAATTTTTTGTACGGGTCTAGTTAGCTGACCTGTGACTGTCTGAACTATCACTGATCCCACTATCCCATCCCTGTTTTCAATTAGTTGGCTAACCCTCACCATAGACCATTCTGCTTTCGGGAAAATCGTCGCACTTAATCAATATTAGGGCCAATTTAAAAGTCGTCAAGGCTTTTAATTCTGGCGGCTCATCACTCAATGGATGTATTGGGCTTGAATTTATATACTTTGAGTGGCTGACTGCCTTAAGGGTAGCCACATTTAGGGCCAGTTGTGTTACCGCAATATCTAGTAGATCATAATCTGCGAACCATTTGGAGCTCTTAATAAAGAGATGGAGCTGATTGATGCTGTCGATCGTAGATCGAAGATGTATGCCAATAATCCTTTCTGGTGTTTTCAGAAACAAGGATGATGAAAAGGCTGATGGGTCCTTAGGATGAAAGTCTTTCCCGCTTTGCGTATGAAAACTACCTTTATTTGTCTCCATATGGTTGAGATGGCTGTGATAGGCATGTGATTTGTATGGACTGAAGCTATTAATTGCCCACTTTATCCTGTGACTTGTTGTCAAAGATTCTGGATCAAAAGTGGGTCTGTTGAGTGCTCCGGGAAATGGGTATCTATCTACCAGTAATTTGAGAGATTCCTCACTAGATGATTTCCATGTATCATCAGCTTTTTGTAAGTAGCTCGATATACAAGAAACTTCTTGAATCTTGAAAAAAATTCTAAAAGAAATATTTTGCTGCTGTTGTAACATTTCATCCGTGAGCTCCTCCGGGATCGTGGGCATGATAAAAAATATCTCATGTTAAGAAAGAATTTCGAAAGTCTTTTCTAATTGTTTAACTAAATAGCCTTAATGGGCGAACTATGATACGCATGAGGGAGCATTAGCTAGTGTCAAAAGTGCATGGGTGAGGAGCGAATGTACCCACCCGTATGTGGAAATATATAATGTCGTCTTCGAACGATTGCGAACATTTCGTTAAGCATATGTGAATTTGGCAACTGGTATATTGTATGCACAACCCAAACGAACGCTTCGTTAAGCACGAGTTCACAAAAAAAAAAAATATAAAAAAATAAATAAAAACAAAAAGCAAAATTAAGCAAACACGGGAAGAATTTTTGATATGGCCATTGGCGTTTATGCTCATTATATATATATATATATATATGGAACATTGCGTTAGTTTGACACTAGCTCACGTACACTCACAATGGATATCTTGGCTAACGCCAGACGAACAACGAAAAATTGATCAGATATAAGGTGGATAAACTGGCTAACAACAGACGAACAACGAAAAATTTCTGAAATATAAGATACTCAGTGTTATAGGCTGTATTGATGGCACGCATATCAAGATTATATCGCCATCTTCAAATAAACACTTTTTCTATAACGAAAAAACGAAAATATCGCATGAATGTTTTACTTGTAAGTGAATTGTGTTAATAACATTCAAACAGTTATATGTAACTGAATTGTTTAAGGTCTGTGATAATCAGCAAGGAATTCGTTTCATGGTTACTTTGCAACTCGGAATCGTAATTACTTTTTGCTTGATCGTCCTTATGTTTGATAAGCGCTTCCGGTTGGTAGCGGAACTGGGGGTTTTTCAGCGGCACTAGGGTTGAGATGGGTGCAAATTTTTTTTTTCATTTTTGTTTTATTTTTAATCCATTTACTTACGTGCTAGACAAAAATGCTTAAAACTAGCTTAACTTACTTAACAAATGCTCTTACATCTAACCTACTTACCCGATACGGGTACGCCACGCTGCATCTTTTTTTTATCTCGAGCAGAGATCGATCTGCTGAACCGGAGGAGATCCTCGTGACTGCGAGCGACATCCCGTTCATATTGAAGTCGCCTATCCACTGTTCGGCGTACGACATGAAAGATTACAGGACATCCGTGTGGATCCTGTATTAGTCCAATTGTGTCGAGGTAGAGGAACGCCTCGGGAGGAATGATGCGACTCTCTCATCATACATTACCTTGGGGTAGTGAGCCCCAAAGATCAGACTGTTAAAAGAAGTCATAGCTCGTGCAATGTGAATTATATTCAGCTAAATAATAAAATTAAGCCAAGTTCAAGTTTGCCTCGTTGTACAGGAACTCATTGTGATAGTACTTCTTGTACTCAGACTCGGGTGTACGATACAACCGGAAACATGTCCGATGGCACTTTCTCTCGAACAACCTCATCTTTTCGATCTGGGAAGGACTCACGTTGAACCACAATGGACAATCGTATGCCATAATTGGCCGGATGAGCGCCATGTAGCAGATTACCTTCACCCTTCACCCTGGAATCAAGTTGGCTGCAGTTTGTGCGCGTATCCCATGATGCCATGTACAACGGAGTCCTGAAAAGGATAGTTTCGCACTTCAGGAAATTGATAATCAACTTCCATTCGTCGCAAAATCGCTGAATTTGTTCGAAGTCACATTTCAACAAGATATTTATTACTTCTACCTTCGGACCTGATCTGTACGCCACTAAATCGTCGGCGTAAGCAATTAAGTGCGGCATTAAACCTATAAGATCTGCAGTGAATAATGAAAACAAGATCGGCGAACCAACTGCTCCCTGCTGCAGATCGTTTCTGATGTCAAAGACCTTGAAAGAAGTTACGTCGCCACTTTTCACGACGAACTTTCTACCTGTTATCATGTCATAGATCATGTATAACAATTTTTTACCTATGCCTAACCTGACTAGCTTGAGGAAGAGGCCCTCCAACCGAACGGTATCGAACGCTTTCTCATAGGCAATCAGGCAAGCACCCGTGCATTGTTTTTTGCCTTTATTCCATTCTATGTCGGACACGAGTATAGATGCGGCATGTATGGTTTCATGTCCCGCCCTGAAACCGAATTGGTTGTCCGGAATGATATTATTTTTCCCAACCCATTGTTTCAGAACTCGAATGACAATCTTTTCAAAAACCTTGCTTATGCAAGGAAGACTGATGTGTATATGAACATTATAATATTGGGGGTTTTTTATTTTGTGTCTATCGTGGATTCATGACGATTCAATAATGTTTGTCTCGATCAGCAAGGTGAAATTATAGCTTGACAGAAATTGACAGAATACCCTCTCAATACATTTATGAACACGAATACTGCCGCAAGGTCAGCATTGGCAAACAATTATTCATAAGTGTATTATACCATGCATATTTTCAGTATTATAGAAATTATTTTTGGTATCACTCTCATAAATATGAATTATGGATGAATGTCAAACTGTCACTTTGCTAATATCTATAAAAAAAATAAATCATTCTGTGTTCAACCTTCAAAGTTCGGAGTAAGGTAATCCTTTGGTACCTGTTCTTAAATCGAATGGAAAAATTTGTGTGTGCGCGGATTATAAAGTCACAGTTAATACACATTTGGAGGATGTAAACCACCCGATTCCACTTGTTTGGGATATTTTGAATTCCGTAGTAGGAGGGGGATCTTTACTAAGTTAGATTTCACTGCTTCTTATAATCAAATGCGTGTTTATGAAGAAACAGGAAAGAAAATCGCTTGGCGCACTCATCAAGGCATTTTTCAAGTTCTTCGATTGCCCTATTGCACAAATCATGCTTGTAAAATTTTTCACTGAGAAGTCGTAAAATCTCTTCAGTGATGTGAGAGTACAGCAAATCTGCTAGATGACGTTGTTGTAACAGGAAAAGACCTTAAAGAACATAAGGCCAGTTAAAGAAAGTTCATGTTTTGAGTGTATTAAAAGAAGCAGGTCTCAAGTTGAACAATGAAAAATGTGTCTTCTTTTAACCTCAAATAAATTATTAAGGTTATGTTGTGAGTAAGGAAGGTGTTAAGAAAAATCCGGCAAAAGTAGAAGTTATTCTTGAGTTGCCAAAGCCTAGAAATGTCTCTGAGGTACGAGCTTTTGTGGGAATGGTAAGCTATTATCCCAAATCTATTCCCAATTTATCAAGTTTACTTGCTCCTTTGTACAGGCTTTTACAAAAGGGTGTAGAACCCAAGTGGGATAGGCTGTGTGAGAAGGCTTTCAAGACAGAATTTCCTACATGTATCTATACTAATGTTTATATATAAGCTTGCAATTTAAGATTATAAAAGAAACATGAATTGAATAATTTGAAATACGTGAAATACTATGATTAATTGAACACAACGTAATCATTTATCTTGGGGTGGGGTGTTATACAGTGCATATTTTCAGTATTATAGAAAGTATTTGGTAAATTTGGTATCACTCTCATAAATATGACTTATATGACTTAAGACAGTCAGCCACTACTGTCTTAAGGGTAGTCACATTTAGGGCGTGTTGTGTTGCCGCAAAATCTAGTAGATTATAATCTGCTAACCATTTGGAGCTCTTAATAAAGCGACGGAGCTGACTGATCCTGTCGATCCTAAATCGAAAATGTATGTCAATAAGGGATAAATGTCTAGCAGTCACTTTGCTAACAGGGAAGGCAGACAACAAGATTGCGCCTTTATTTTTCCATTTCTTTTATGTGACGTAGGCGGGGACTGCGTGATTTGACAGCTGACTGGATTTGATATTTATTTACATACAATTTGCGGAAAGTTTTCAGTTTTTTGATAAATAAATTAAGTTTTTGAAATTGTAGTTATATTATTCAGTATAACAATGGTTTAGATTGACAAACTAATCCAAACAAGAAGACCAATACAGCAACCAATAAAATGTGTTTTATAGAAGTTCTATTGGAGTGTAATGTGAGACTCGTCTTATATCATAAAATATTACTATTTATTCCTTTACAATGTCTGTAACATTTATTGTAACTATATTATTATATTATTATTATTATATTATTAAATTTATTATTATATGATCTTTGTGAATTGTTTAATTCGATTTCATTTTTCTTTTTTTTATTTCCTTATTTAATTTCCTTATTCTGAAATACATTCGTGCTTTAAAACACATGTTGTTCCTTCCTATGACCCTCATTTTCAGCATGAGCTCAGTCATGTCATTTAAATGTGGATCTGGGACATCCAAAGCTAGACCGTATCCATGAGTTCGCTTTCTGGAATCTGGATGTGGTGCCCTGATGTTCATAGCATCGAACCAGTCGTTGGTCTGAAAAGTACTAAAAAGTTTAATGTTTCAACTTTATAAGCAAATAATTTTAATAAATATTACAGTTTTAAATAATTTAGAACATTCTTCCCAATTGCGATCACATAGGTGGACTAAAGTTGCAGCCCTTGTTAGAGCCTGTGCAATAGTTCGGGAGAACAATTTTGTTGCAATCTTAACCTTTTGCATTTTGGCTCCAACGACATTAAGATAGCCTGTAGAAATTTTCTGTGTTATTGAGTGTTCTCCCGAAGTTAAGGAAAGGAGTGATCAAATTATTTCCTTCCTTGGCAAAGAAGCCATTTATTTAAAACCCATGATCAACAAAGTGGTTTCTCATGAGTTTCATTAAATGGGGAACACCAGAAAACACAAACATTATTTTTTCGTTGTGAATGAACCTAGAATGTGAAGCAATTGTTAAATGATTTGTAATTCGGATTTTCATTAGTGCTTACCAAGGTTTCTCTATGTTTACTTCTAGATTCTTGTATATTCCTCTGTTTCCTCCTCCCAGATAATTGACAATAGCAATATAATTATACCAGATTCGTTGACTTTGTCAAGAATTTGGTGTGAAATGTTCGCTGTCATTTGGCAATCAAAGTCATAGAAAACATGCTGCTTCCTTTTGGCAATAAGTCCTACGAGATTTAATAAAAAAAAATAAAGTTGACTGTAGTTGTATCGTTGGAACCGTTCCCATCTTCAACTTAAATCCATTATTTTTACAACGTCCTGCAATCAATTGCGATTTACTATTATGTGTAAATGGAACAACGAATATATTAATTTACCCATTTCAAACTGTAAGTTCCTTTCGAAGTCATCTGGAGTAAAATGTGCAGAGCAAATCCAAAACGTATTTAGATTTAAAATGTTCTTTCCTTCTGCAAAAGTGAATCCATTGCTTCCGCAAGATGTTGTATTTTGGAATGACATAAAACCGTAGATTCGGGTTTCCTTGGCTATTGTTTGCATAGCAATTAAATACTGCACACCTCATTTCGGAAAAATAATCCTTTCCCACAAATTTCTATATAATAAATTTTAAATTTTCAAAAAATGTTCGCGCCGAAATCACAACAAATTTTCACATCCGTATATATAGAAGTGAGAATACAACTCGTCTCGGCCAACGTCACCAAAAATTTGACAGATAGGTGGCAAACATGGCGGATTTTCGTATGGCGTAATCTTGAAAACATCATTCTTGCTTGACTAAAATCTATAAAAAAAATAAATCATTCTGTGTTCAACCTCCAACCAGCATGATTATTTGGATCGGAATATATTACAAACTGCAACATAAGTAGGCGATACAAACACCCATATCTTAGAAAACGCCGTATCTGAGATTCATAGTTCGTACAATACGGTGGGTGGGCTACCTAACCGACGGCTATTTCGAATTTGCAAAGCAGCTGTGTTGTGATAAGTGAAGGCAATTATTGTTGAAAAAAATCGAATTCAAATTATGCAAGAGAAATAAATCAAATAAAAAAGAATGGATAGTTTGAGGTTATATTTGAATCCATTTGGTAAAGAGAACGAACTAATTGCAGAAGACATGTACATGTGTACATAACATGAAACACAATATTTATCTTGCAGGGCTGCCGCAGTGTGAAGTTTATGAAATCGGCCATATACCTTCTCTCATGCTTTCTTTTTCGATTGGTTGCGAAAGGGAAAGGTTGGTCAAACAATAATATTTATAATTTTCATCATTTCATGTCTTGGGATTGTGAACTGGTTTCATGTTCTGCGGCATTTCTTTCAGACCCGGATGAATCTACCGGAATAATACAAATTTTTTGTACGGGTCTAGTTAGCTGACCTGTGAGTGTCTGAACTATCACTGATCCCACTATCCCATCCCTGTTTTCAATTAGTTGGCTAACCCTCACCATAGACCATTCTGCTTTCGGGAAAATCGTCGCACTTAATCAATATTAGGGTCATATCCTCAATTTAAAAGTAATCAATAAAAAAAGTAATTCTGGCGGCTCATCACTCAATGGATGTATTGGGCTTGAATTTAAAATACCCTCTATAACTACCAATAGTGTTCGGTTAAATTAGAGTGGCTGACTGCCTTAAGGGTAGCCACATTTAGGGCCTGTTGTGTTACCGCAATATCTAGTAGATCATAATCTGCGAACCATTTGGAGCTCTTAATAAAGAGATGGAGCTGATTGATGCTGTCGATCGTAGATCGAAGATGTATGCCAATAATCCTTTCTAGTGTTTTCAGAAACAAGGATGATGAAAAGGCTGATGGGTCTAAATTCCTTAGGATGAAAGTCTTTCCCGCTTTGGGTATGAAAACTACCTTTATTTGTCTCCATCTGGTTGAGATGGCTGTGATAGGCATGTGATTTGTATGGACTGAAGCTATTAATTGCCCACGTTATCCTGTGACTTGTTGTCAAAGATTCTGGATCAAAAGTGGGTCTGTTGAGTGCTCCGGGAAATGGGTATCTATCTACAAGTAATTTGAGAGATTCCTCACTAGATGATTTCCATGTATCATCAGCTTTTTGTAAGTAGCTCGATAGGCCCAGGCTTCTTTGATCTTTTCGCAGAGTTTCTTCCAAACATACCTTTTCATTTTCCTAAGTTCAGTTTTATTTAATTTTAGGATTCCTTAAAGGAGTCCCAGTCTAAAGTCTATCTTGTTTTCTTAGTCTTATTAAATTTCCTTCGTCGAAGGTTATCCAAATCTGCACTCGCAGACTCCCAGACTCCAAGTCTTTTCGGATGATCTCAGTGGATACGCTATTTCCATTGTCTTGTTGTAGGCGTCTGTACTTAAGTTTATCAGGTTATCTAACTGGCTGGTGTTGTAGTGTGTTGCAGGAAGTTCTTGTGGTAAAGACAGCGAGAAGATACATTTATATAGTTACATTATCGTTTACATTACAAATTTATGTTAATTCACAAATTGTATATTATAATGAGTGAAATATTACTTTATACGAACACTAAAATTAATTTAATGAATGCTCTTCGCAAAACTATGCATATGAAGTCACAAACAAACTTCTTGAATCTTGAAAAAAATCCTAAAAGAATTATTTTGCTGCTGTTGTAACATTTCATCCGTGAGCTTCTCCGGGATCGTAAGCATGATAAAAAACACCTCATGTTAAAAAAGAATTTCGAAAGTGTTTTCTAATTGTTTAACTTAATACTGACAGGCGTAAGAACCAAAGCTGCCATATTCACCCTTAATGGGCGAACTATGATACGCATGAGGGAGCATTAGCTAGTGTCAAAAGTGCATGGGTGAGGAGCGAATGTACCCACCCGTATGTGGAAATATATAATGTCGTCTTCGAACGATTGCGAACATTTCGTTAAGCATATGTGAATTTGGCAACTGGTATATTGTATGCACAACCCAAACGAACGCTTCGTTAAGCACGAGTTCACAAAAAAAAAAAATATAAAAAAATAAATAAAAACAAAAAGCAAAATTAAGCAAACACGGGAAGAATTTTTGATATGGCCATTGGCGTTTATGCTCATTATATATATATATATATATATATGGAACATTGCGTTAGTTTGACACTAGCTCACGTACACTCACAATGGATATCTTGGCTAACGCCAGACGAACAACGAAAAATTTATCAGATATAAGGTGGATAAACTGGCTAACAACAGACGAACAACGAAAAATTGCTCAAATATAAGATACTCAGTGTTATAGGCTGTATTGATGGCACGCATATCAAGATTATATCGCCATCTTCAAATAAACACTTTTTCTATAACGAAAAAACGAAAATATCGCATGAATGTTTTACTTGTAAGTGAATTGTGTTAATAACATTCAAACAGTTATATGTAACTGAATTGTTTAAGGTCTGTGATAATCAGCAAGGAATTCGTTTCATGGTTACTTTGCAACTCGGAATGTTTTATAGCGCTTCCGGTTGGTAGCGGAACTGGGGGTTTTTCAGCGGCACTAGGGTTGAGATGGGTGCAAATTTTTTTTTTCATTTTTGTTTTATTTTTAATCCATTTACTTACGTGCTAGACAAAAATGCTTAAAACTAGCTTAACTTACTTAACAAATGCTCTTACATCTAACCTACTTACCCGATACGGGTACGCCACGCTGCATCTTTTTTTTATCTCGAGCAGAGATCGATCTGCTGAACCGGAGGAGATCCTCGTGACTGCGAGCGACATCCCGTTCATATTGAAGTCGCCTATCCACTGTTCGGCGTACGACATGAAAGATTACAGGACATCCGTGTGGATCCTGTATTAGTCCAATTGTGTCGAGGTAGAGGAACGCCTCGGGAGGAATGATGCGACTCTCTCATCATACATTACCTTGGGGTAGTGAGCCCCAAAGATCAGACTGTTAAAAGAAGTCATAGCTCGTGCAATGTGAATTATATTCAGCTAAATAATAAAATTAAGCCAAGTTCAAGTTTGCCTCGTTGTACAGGAACTCATTGTGATAGTACTTCTTGTACTCAGACTCGGGTGTACGATACAACCGGAAACATGTCCGATGGCACTTTCTCTCGAACAACCTCATCTTTTCCATCTGGGAAGGACTCACGTTGAACCACAATGGACAATCGTATGCCATAATTGGCCGGATGAGCGCCATGTAGCAGATTACCTTCACCATTCACCCTGGAATCATGCCATGTACAACGGAGTCCTGAAAAGGATAGTTTCGCACTTCAGGAAATTGATAATCAACTTCCATTCGTCGCAAAATCGCTGAATTTGTTCGAAGTCACATTTCAATAAGATATTTATTACTTCTACCTTCGGACCTGATCTGTACGCCACTAAATCGTCGGCGTAAGCAATTAAGTGCGGCATTAAACCTATAAGATCTGCAGTGAATATTGAAAACAAGATCGGCGAACCAACTGCTCCCTGCTGCAGATCGTTTCTGATGTCAAAGACCTTGAAAGAAGTTACGTCGCCACTTTTCACGACGAACTTTCTACCTGTTATCATGTCATAGATCATGTATAACAATTTTTTACCTATGCCTAACCTGACTAGCTTGAGGAAGAGGCCCTCCAACCGAACGGTATCGAACGCTTTCTCATAGGCAATCAGGCAAGCACCCGTGCATTGTTTTTTGTCTTTATTCCATTCTATGTCGGACACGAGTATAGATGCGGCATGTATGGTTTCATGTCCCGCCCTGAAACCGAATTGGTTGTCCGGAATGATATTATTTTTCCCAACCCATTGTTTCAGAACTCGAATGACAATCTTTTCAAAAACCTTGCTTATGCAAGGAAGACTGATGTGTATATGAACATTATAATATTGGGGGTTTTTTATTTTGTGTCTATCGTGGATTCATGACGATTCAATAATGTTTGTCTCGATCAGCAAGGTGAAATTATAGCTTGACAGAAATTGACAGAATACCCTCTCAATACATTTATGAACACGAATACTGCCGCAAGGTCAGCATTGGCAAACAATTATTCATAAGTGTATTATACCATGCATATTTTCAGTATTATAGAAATTATTTTTGGTATCACTCTCATATATATGAATTATGGATGAATGTCAAGCTGTCACTTTGCTAATATCTATAAAAAAATAAATCATTCTGTGTTCAACCTTCAAAGTTCGGAGTAAGGTACTCCTTTGGTATCTGTTCTTAAATCGAATGGAAAAATTTGTGTGTGCGCGGATATTTTGAATTCCTTAGTAGGAGGCGGACCTTTACTAAGTTAGATATCACTGCTTCTTATAATCAAATGCGTGTTTATGAAGAAACAGGAAAGAAAATCGCTTGGCGCACTCATCAAGGCATTTTTCAAGTTCTTCGATTGCCCTATTGCACAAATCATGCTTGTCAAATTTTTCACTGAGAAGTCGTAAAATCTCTTCAGTGATGTGAGGGTACAGCAAATCTGCTAGATGACGTTGTTGTAACAGGAAAAGACCTTAAAGAACATAAGGCCAATTTAAGAAAGTTAATGTTTTGAGTGTATTAAAAGAAGCAGGTCTCAAGTTGAACAATGAAAAATGTGTTTTCTTTAAACCTCAAATAAATTATTAAGGTTATGTTGTGAGTAAGGAAGGTGTTGAGAAAAATCCGGCAAAGGTAGAAGCTATTCTTGAGTTGCCAAAGCCTAGAAATGTCGCTGAGGTACGAGCTTTTGTGGGAATGGTAAATCAATATCAAGTTTACTTGCTCCTTTGCACAGGCTTTTACAAAAGGGTGTAGAACCCAAGTGGGATAGGCTGTGAGAGAAGGCTTTCAACAAAGAATTTCCTACATGTATCTATACTAATGTTTATATATAAGCTTGCAATTTAAGATTATAAAAGAAACATGAATTGAATAATTTGAAATACGTGTAATACTATGAATAATTAAACACAACGTAATCATTTATCTTGGGGTGGGGTGTTATACAGTGCATATTTTCAGTATTATGGAAAGTATTTGGTAAATTTGGTATCACTCTCATAAATATGAGAGTGGCTCACTGTCTTAAGGGTAGTCACATTTAGAGCCTGTTGTGTTGCCGCAAGATCTAGTAGATTATAATCTGCTAACAATTTGGAGCTCTTAATAAAGCGATGGAGCTGACTGATCCTGTCGATCCTAAATCGAAGACGCGCCTTTATTTTTCCATTTCTTTTATGTGACGTAGGCGGGGACTGCGTGATTTGACAGCTGACTGGATTTAATATTTATTTACATACAATTTGCGGAAAGTTTTCAGTTTTTTGATACATAAATTAAGTTTTTGAAATTATAGTTATATTATTCAGTATAACAATGGTTTAGATTGACAAACTAATCCAAACAAGAAGACCAATACAGCAACCAAAAAAAATGTGTTTTATAGAAGTTCAAGTGGAGTGTGATGTGAGACTCGTCTTATATCACAAAATATTACTATTTATGCCTTTACAATGTCTGTAGCATTTATTGTAACTATATTATTATATTATTATTATTATATTATTATATTATATTATTATATTATTATATTTATTATTATATGATCTTTGTGAATTGTTTAATTCGATTTCATTTTTCTTTTGTCTTGATGCTCAACTATTTCCTTATTTAATTTCCTTACACAAACATTATTTTTTCGTTGTGAATGAACTTAGAATGTGAAGCAATTGTTAAATAATTTGTAATTCGGATTTTCATTAGTGCTTAAAAAGGTTTCTCTATGTTTACTTCTAGATTCTTTTATAGTCCTCTGTTTCCTCCTCCCAGATAATTGACAATAGTAACAGAATTATACCAGATTCGTTGACTTTGTCAAGAATTTGGTGTGAAATGTTCGCTGTCATTTGGCAATCAAAGTCATAGAAAACATGCAGCTTCCATTTGGCAATAAGTCCTACAAGAATTAATAAAAAAAAAATAAATAAAGTTGACTGTAGTTGTATCGTTGGAACCGTTCCCATCTTCAACTTAAATCCATTATTTTTGCAAAGTCCTGCAATAAATTGCGATTAACTATTATGTGTAAATGGAACAACGAATATATTATTTTACCCATTTCAAACTGTAAGTTCCTTTCGAAGTCATCTGGAGTAAAATGTGCAGAGCAAATCCAAAACGTATTTAGATTTAAAATGTTCTTTCCTTCTGCAAAAGTGAATCCATAGCTTCCGCAAGATGTTGTATATAAAATAAATAATCCTTTCTCACAAACTTCTATATAATAAATCTTAAATTTTAAATTTTCAAAAAATGTTCGCGCCGAAATCGCAACAAATTTCACATCCGTATATATAGAAGTGAGTATACCACTCGTCTCGGCCTACGTCACCAAAAATTTGACAGATAGGTGGCAAACATGGCGGATTTTCGTATGGCGTAATCTTGAATACATCATTCTTGCTTGGCTAAAACTATAAAAAAATAAATCATTCTGTGTTCAACCTCCAACCGGCATGATTATTTGGATCGGAATATATTACAAACTGCAACATAAGTAGGCGATACAAACACCCATATCTTAGAAAACGCCGTATCTGAGATTCACTACACTTACTCAATGCACTTTCGCTTGCCGTATAGTTCGTACAATACGGTGGGTGGACTACCTAACCGACGGCTATTTCGAATTTGCAAAACAGCTGTGTTGTGATAAGTGAAGGCAATTATTGTTGAAGAAAATCGAATTCAAATTATGCAAG
The DNA here is from genome assembly GCA_905231855.2 of Eristalis tenax. Taxonomy (NCBI): domain Eukaryota; kingdom Metazoa; phylum Arthropoda; class Insecta; order Diptera; family Syrphidae; genus Eristalis; species Eristalis tenax. The sequence goes on along the minus strand of HG993125.1, from coordinate 22,508,702 downwards.
AGAAATAAATCAAATAAGAAAGAATGGATAGTTTGAGGTTATATTTGAATCCATTTGGTAAAGAGAACGAACTAATTGCAGAAGACATGTACATGTGTACATAACCTGAAACAGAATATTTATCTTGCAGGGCTGCCGCAGTGTGAAGTTTATGAAATCGGCCATATACCTTCTCTCATGCTTTCTTTTTCGATTGGTTGCGAAAGGGAAAGGTTGGTCAAACATTAATATTTATTATTTTCATCATTTCATGTCTTGGGATTGTGAACTGGCTTCGTGTTCTGCGACTGTTATCGACGAGGTAGAAATTACCGAAAATAAAACAATTTTTTTATGTTGGGAAAAAGAGACGAGCTCATAAAATAAATGCTAAGTTGTCTGTTCGGCTTTTCTTTCAGACCCGGATGAATCTACCGGAATAATACAAATTTTTTGTACGGGTCTAGTTAGCTGACCTGTGACTGTCTGAACTATCACTGATCCCACTATCCCATCCCTGTTTTCAATTAGTTGGCTAACCCTCACCATAGACCATTCTGCTTTCGGGAAAATCGTCGCACTTAATCAATATTAGGGTCATATCCTCAATATAAAAGCAAGAAATGCCCTGTCGTCAAAGCTTGTAAGTCTGGCGGCTCATCGCTTAATGGATGTATTGGGCTTGAATTTAAAATACCCTCTATAACTACCAATAGTGTTCGGTTAAATTAGAGTGGCTGACTGCCTTAAGGGTAGCCACATTTAGGGCCTGTTGTGTTACCGCAATATCTAGTAGATCATAATCTGCGAACCATTTGGAGCTCTTAATAAAGAGATGGAGCTGATTGATGCTGTCGATCGTAGATCGAAGATGTATGCCAATAATCCTTTCTAGTGTTTTCAGAAACAAGGATGATGAAAAGGCTGATAGGTCTAAATTCCTTAGGATGAAAGTCTTTCCCGCTTTGGGTATGAAAACTACCTTTATTTGTCTCCATCTGGTTGAGATGGCTGTGATAGGCATGTGATTTGTATGGACTGAAGCTATTAATTGCCCACGTTATCCTGTGACTTGTTGTCAAAGATTCTGATTCAAAAGTGGGTCTGTTGAGTGCTCCGGGAAATGGGTATCTATCTACAAGTAATTTGAGAGATTCCTCACTAGATGATTTCCATGTATCATCAGCTTATTGTAAGTAGCTCGATATACTCGGACAGGTTGATAGAATCTTTCGAAGCCTGGAGGGTCCCGAGGCTTCTTTGATCTTTTCGCAGAATTTCTTCCAAACATACCTTTTCATTTTCCTAAGTTCAGTTTTATTTAATTTTAGGATTCCTTAAAGGAGTCCCAGTCTAAAGTCTATCTTGTATTCTTAGTCTTATTAAAATTCCTTCGTCGAAGGTTATCCAAATCTGCACTCTCAGACTCCCGGACTCCAAGTCTTTTCGGATGATCTCAGTGGACACGCTATTTCCATTGTCTTGTTGTAGGCGTCTGTACTTAAGTTTATCAGGTTATCTAACTGGCTGGTGTTGTAGTGTGTTGCAGGAAGTTCTTGTGGTAAAGACAGCGAGAAGATACATTTATATAGTTACATTATCGTTTACATTACAAATTTATGTTAATTCACAAATTGTATATTATAATGAGTGAAATATTACTTTATACGAACACTAAAATTAATTTAATGAATGCTCTTCGCAAAACTATGCATATGAAGTCACAAACAAACTTCTTGAATCTTGAAAAAAATCCTAAAAGAATTATTTTGTGCTGTTGTAACATTTCATCCGTGACCTTCTCCGGGATCGTGGGCATGATAAAAAACACCTCATGTTAAAAAAGAATTTCGAAAGTGTTTTCTAATTGTTTAACTTAATACTGACAGGCGTAAGAACCAAAGCTACCATATTCAGCCTTAATGGGCGAACTATCATACGCATGAGGGAGCATTAGCTAGTGTCAAAAGTGCATGGGTGAGGAGCGAATGTACCCACCCGTATGTGGAAATATATAATAATAATAGTCTTCGAACGATTGCGAACATTTCGTTAAGCATATGTGAATTTGGCAACTGGTATATTGTATGCACAACCCAAACGAACGTTTCGTTAAGCACGAGTTCACAAAAAAAATATATAAAAAAATTAATAAAAAAAAAGCAAAATTAAGCAAACACGGGAAGAATTTTTGATATGGCCATTCGCGTTTATGCTCATTATATATATATATATATATATATATGGAACATTGCGTTAGTTTGACACTAGCTCACGTACACTCACAATGGATATCTTGGCTAACGCCAGACGAACAACGAAAAATGTATCAGATATAAGGTGGATAAACTGGCTAACAACAGACGAACAACGAAAAATTTCTGAAATATAAGATACTCAGTGTTATAGGCTGTATTGATGGCACGCATATCAAGATTATATCGCCATCTTCAAATAAACACTTTTTCTATAACGAAAAAACGAAAATATCGCATGAATGTTTTACTTGTAAGTGTATTGTGTTAATAACATTCAAACAGTTATATGTAACTGAATTGTTTAAGGTCTGTGATAATCAGCAAGGAATTCGTTTCATGGTTACTTTGCAACTCGGAATCGTAATTACTTTTTGCTTGATCGTCCTTATGTTTGATAAGCGCTTCCGGTTGGTCGCGGAACTGGGGGTTTTTCAGCGGCACTAGTGTTGAGATGGGTGCAGATTTTTGTTTTCATTTTTGCTTTATTTTTAATCCATTTACTTACGTGCTAGACAAAAATGCTTAAAACTAGCTTAACTAACTTAACAAATGCTCTTACATCTAACCTACTTACCCTATACGGGTACTCTAAGCTATTCTAATCATGATTTGCACTATGCATTTCGACTTATGCTATGTTTTTTTTGTGTGTCTTAACGGACACACTGTTTTTGTTTCAAGTTTGGCCAAGAAAACTGGTAAAAAAAAACTTGACTATATATATCTAATTTAAACCTAACTTACACTAACTTAACCTAACATTGAAACATGAGACAATCTTAACTATGTGCGTAACAGTACTAACGCGTGCAGCAGGACGTATATGTCTTGCATATGCCGAACATATATAATTATAGAGATCGCTCTGCTGAACCGGAGGAGATCCTCGTGACTGCGAGCGACATCCCGTTCACATTGAAGTCGCCTATCCACTGTTCGGCGTACGACATGAAAGATTACAGGACATCCGTGTGGATCCTGTATTAGGCCAATTGTGTCGAGGTAGAGGAACGCCTCGGGAGGAATGATGTGACTCTCTCATGATACATTACCTTGGGGTAGAGAGCCCCAAAGATCAGACTGTTAAAAGAAGTCATAGCTCGTGCAATGCGAATTCTATTCAGCTAAATAATAAAATTATCAAGCCTGTTCAAGTTTGCCTCGTTGTACAGGACCTCATTGCAATAGTACTTCTTGTACTCAGACTCGGTTGTACGATACAACCGGAGACATGTCCGATGGCACTCTCTCTCGAACAACCTCATCTTTTCCATCTGGGAAGGACTCACGTTGAACCACATTGGACAATCGTATGCCATAATTGGCCGGATGAGCGCCATGTAGCAGATTACCTTCACCCTTCACCCTGGAATCAAATTGGCTGCAGCTTGTGAGCGTATCCCATGATGCCATGTACAACGGAGTCCTGAAAAGGATAGTTTCGCACTTCAGGAAATTGATAATCAACTTCCATTCGTCGCAAAATCGCTGCATTTGTTCGAAGTCACATTTTAACAAGATATTTATTACTTCTACCTTCGGACCTGATCTGTACGCCACTAAATCGTCGGCGTAAGCAATTAAGTGCGGCATTAAACCTATAAGATCTGCAGTGAATATTGAAAACAAGATCGGCGAACCAACTGCTCCCTGCTGCAGACCGTTTCTGATGTCAAAGACCTTGAAAGAAGTTACGTCTACCTGTTATCGTGTCATATATCATGTATAGACATTTGTTACCTATGGCTAACCTGACTAGCTTGAGGAAGAGGCCCTCCAACCGAACGGTATCGAACGCTTTCCCATAGGCAATCAGGCAAGCACCCGTGCATTGTTTTTTGTCTTTATTCCATTCAATGTCGGACACGATATAGATGCGGCATCTATGGTTTCATGCCCCGCCCTGAATCCGAATTGGTTGTCCGGAATGATATTATTTTCCCCAATCCATTGTTTCAGAACTCGAATGACAATCTTTTCAAAAACCTTGCTTATGCAAGGAAGGAGACTGATGTGCTCATATACATTATAATATTGGGGGTTTTTTTATTTTATGTTTATCGTGGATTCATGACGATTCAATCACGTTTGTCTCGATCAGCAAGGTGAAATTATAGCTTGACAGAAATTGACAGAATACCCTCTCAATACATTTATGAACACGAATACTGCCGCAAGGTCAGCATTGGCAAACAATTATTCATAAGTGTATTATACCATGCATATTTTCAGTATTATAGAAATTATTTTTGGTATCACTCTCATAAATATGAATTATGGATGAATGTCAAACTGTCACTTTGCTAATATCTATAAAAAAAATAAATCATTCTGTGTTCAACCTTCAAAGTTCGGAGTAAGGTAATCCTTTGGTACCTGTTCTTAAATCGAATGGAAAAATTTGTGTGTGCGCGGATTATAAAGTCACAGTTAATACACATTTGGAGGATGTAAACCACCCGATTCCACTTGTTTGGGATATTTTGAATTCCTTAGTAGGAGGCGGACCTTTACTAAGTTAGATATCACTGCTTCTTATAATCAAATGCGTGTTTATGAAGAGACAGGAAAGAAAATCGCTTGGCGCACTCATCAAGGCATTTTTCAAGTTCTTCGATTGCCCTATTGCACAAATCATGCTTGTCAAATTTTTCACTGAGAAGTCGTAAAATCTCTTCAGTGATGTGAGGGTACAGCAAATCTGCTAGATGACGTTGTTGTAACAGGAAAAGACCTTTAAGAACATAAGGAAAATTTAAGAAAGTTAATGTTTTGAGTGTATTAAAAGAAGCAGGTCTCAAGTTGAACAATAAAAAATGTGTCTTCTTTAAACCTCAAATAAAATATTAAGGTTATGTTGTGAGTAAGGAAGGTGTTGAGAAAAATCCGGCAAAGGTAGAAGTTATTCTTGAGTTGCCAAAGCCTAGAAATGTCTCTGAGGTACGAGCTTTTGTGGGAATGGTAAACTATTATCCCAAATCTATTCCCAATTTATCAAGTTTACTTGCTCCTTTGCACAGGCTTTTACAAAAGGGTGTAGAACCCAAGTGGGATAGGCTGTGAGAGAAGGCTTTCAACAAAGAATTTCCTACATGTATCTATACTAATGTTTATATATAAGGTTGCAATTTAAGATTATAAAAGAAACATGAATTGAATAATTTGAAATACGTGTAATACTATGAATAATTAAACACAACGTAATCATTTATCTTGGGGTGGGGTGTTATACAGTGCATATTTTCAGTATTATAGAAAGTATTTGGTAAATTTGGTATCACTCTCATAAATATGAGAGTGGCTCACTGTCTTAAGGGTAGTCACATTCAGCGCCTCTTGTGTTGCCGCAAGATCTAGTAGATTATAATCTGCTAACCATTTGGAGCTCTTAATAAAGCGATGGACCTGACTGATCCTGTCGATCCTAAATCGAATATGCGCCTTTATTTTTCCATTTCTTTTATGTGACGTAGGCGGGGACTGCGTGATTTGACAGTTGACTGAATTTCATATTTATTTACATACAATTTGCGGAAAGTTTTGAGTTTTTTGATAAATAAATTAAGTTTTGGAAATTATAGTTATATTATTGAGTATAACAATGGTTTAGATTGACAAACTAATCCAAACAAGAAGACCAATACAGCAACTAATAAAATGTGTTTTATAGAAGTTCAAGTGGAGTGTAATGTGAGACTCGCCTTATATCATAAAATATTACTATTTATGCCTTTACAATGCCTGTAACATTTATTGTAACTATATTATTATATTATTATTATTATATTATTATATTATATTATTATATTATTATATTATATTATTATATTTATTATTATATGATATTTGTGAACTGTTTAATTCGATTTCATTTTTCTTTTGTGTTGATGCTCAACTATTTCCTTATTTAATTTCCTTATTCTGAAATATATTCGTGCATGTTGTTCCTTCCTATGACCCTCATTTTCAGCATGAGCTCAGTCATGTCATTTAAATGTGGATCTGGGACATCCAAAGCTAGACCGTATTCATGAGTTCGCTTTCTGGAATCTGGATATGGTGCGCTGATGTTCATAGCATCGAACCAGTCGTTGGTCTGAAAAGTAGTAAAAAGTTAAATGTTTCAACTTTATAAGCAAATAATTTTAATAAATATTACAGCTTTAAATAATTTAGAGCATTCTTCCCAATTGCGATCACATAGGTGGGCTAAAGTTGCAGCCCTTGTTAGAGCCTGTGCAATAGTTCGGGAGAACAATTTTGTTGCAATCTTAACCCTTTGCCTTTTGGCTCCAACAACATTAAGATAGCCTGTAGAAATTTTCTGTGTTATTGAGTGTTCTCCCGAAGTTAAGGAAAGGAGTGATAAAATTATTTCCTTCCTTGGCAAAGAAGCCATTTATTTAAAACCCAATATCAACAAAGTGGTTTCTCATGAGTTTCATTAAATGGGGAACACCAGAAAACACAAACATTATTTTTTCGTTGTGAATGAACCTAGAATGTGAAGCAATTGTTAAATAACTTGTAATTCGGATTTTCATTAGTGCTTACCAAGGTTTCTCTATGTTTACTTCTAGATTCTTGTATAGTCCTCTGTTTCCTCCTCCCAGATAACTGACAATAGCAATATAATTATACCAGATTCGTTGACTTTGTCAACAATTTGGTGTGAAATGTTCGCTGTCATTTGGCAATCAAAGTCATAGAGAACATGCTGCTTCCATTTGGCAATAAGTCCTACGACATTTAATAAAAAAAAATAAAGTTGACTGTAGTTGTATCGTTGGAATCGTTCCCATCTTCAACTTAAATCCATTATTTTTGCAAAGTCCTGCAATCAATTGCGATTTACTATTATGTGTAAATGGAACAACGAATATATTAATTTACCCATTTCAAACTGTAAGTTCCTTTCGAAGTCATCTGGAGTAAAATGTGCAGAGCAAATCCAAAACGTATTTAGATTTAAAATGTTCTTTCCTTCTGCAAAAGTGAATCCATTGCTTCCGCAAGATGTTGTATTTTGGAATGACATAAAACCGTAGATTCGGGTTTCCTTGGCTATTGTTTGCATAGCAATTAAATACTGCACACCTCATTTCGGAAAAATAATCCTTTCTCACAAACTTCTATATAATAAATTTTAAATTTTAAATTTTCAAAAAATGTTCGCTCCGAAATCCAACAAATTTTCACATCCGTATATATAGAAGTGAGTATACCACTCGTCTCGGCCTACGTCACCAAAAATTTGACAGATAGGTGGCAAACATGGCGGATTTTCGTATGGCGTAATCTTGAATACATCATTCTTGCTTTGCTAAGATCTATGAAAAAATAAATCATTCTGTGTTCAACCTCCAACCGGCATGATTATTTGGATCGGAATATATTACAAACTGCAACATAAGTAGGCGATACAAACACCCATATCTTAGAAAACGCCGTATCTGAGGTTCATAGTTCGTACAATACGGTGGGTGAACTACCTAACCGACGGCTATTTCGAATTTGCAAAACAGCTGTGTTGTGATAAGTGAAGGCAATTATTGTTGAAAAAAATCGAATTCAAATTATGCAAGAGAAATAAATCAAATAAGAAAGAATGGATAGTTTGAGGTTATATTTGAATCCATTTGGTAAAGAGAACGAACTAATTGCAGAAGACATGGACATGTGTACATAACATGAAACACAATATTTATCTTGCAGGGCTGCCGCAGTGTGAAGTTTATGAAATCGGCCATATACCTTCTCTCATGCTTTCTTTTTCGATTGGTTGCGAAAGGGAAAGGTTGGTCAAACATTAATATTTATAATTTTCATCATTTCATGTCTTGGGATTGTGAACTGGCTTCATGTTTGCGGCTTTTCTTTCAGACCCGGATGAATCTACCGGAATAATACAAATTTTTTGTACGGGTCTAGTTAGCTGACCTGTGACTGTCTGAACTATCACTGATCCCACTATCCCATCCCAGTTTTCAATTAGTTGGCTAACCCTCTCCATAGACCATTCTGCTTTCGGGAAAATCGTCGCACTTAATCAATATTAGGGTCAATTTAAAAGCAAGAAATGCCCTGTCGTCAAAGCTTTTAATTCTGGCGGCTCATCACTCAATGGATGTATTGGGCTTGAATTTATATACTTTGAGTGGCTGACTGCCTTAAGGGTAGCCACATTTAGGGCCAGTTGTGTTACCGCAATATCTAGTAGATCATAATCTGCGAACCATTTGGAGCTCTTAATAAAGAGATGGAGCTGATTGATGCTGTCGATCGTAGATCGAAGATGTATGCCAATAATCCTTTCTGGTGTTTTCAGAAACAAGGATGATGAAAAGGCTGATGGGTCCTTAGGATGAAAGTCTTTCCCGCTTTGCGTATGAAAACTACCTTAATTTGTCTCCATATGGTTGAGATGGCTGTGATAGGCATGTGATTTGTATGGACTGAAGCTATTAATTGCCCACTTTATCCTGTGACTTGTTGTCAAAGATTCTGGATCAAAAGTGGGTCTGTTGAGTGCTCCGGGAAATGGGTATCTATCTACCAGTAATTTGAGAGATTCCTCACTAGATGATTTCCATGTATCATCAGCTTTTTGTAAGTAGCTCGATATACAACAAACTTCTTGAATCTTGAAAAAAATCTTAAAGGAAATATTTTGCTGCTGTTGTAACATTTCATCCGTGAGCTTCTCCGGGATCGTGGGCATGATAAAAAACATCTCATGTTAAGAAAGAATTTCGAAAGTCTTTTCTAATTGTTTAACTAAATAGCCTTAATGGGCGAACTATGATACGCATGAGGGAGCATTAGCTAGTGTCAAAAGTGCATGGGTGAGGAGCGAATGTACCCACCCTTATGTGGAAATATATAATAATAATAGTCTTCGAACGATTGCGAACATTTCGTTAAGCATATGTGAATTTGGCAACTGGTATATTGTATGCACAACCCAAACGAACGTTTCGTTAAGCACGAGTTCACAAAAAAAAAATATAAAAAAATAAATAAAAACAAAAAGCAAAAATAAGCAAACACGGGAAGAATTTTTGACATGGCCATTCGCGTTTATTCTCATTATATGTATATATATATATATATATATATATATATATATATATATATATATATATATATGGAACATTGCGTTAGTTTGACACCAGCTCACGTACACTCACAATGGATATCTTGGCTAACGCCAGACGAACAACGAAAAATTTATCAGATATAAGGTGGATAAACTGGCTAACAACAGACGAACAACGAAAAATTTCTCAAATATAAGATACTCAGTGTTATAGGCTGTATTGATGGCACGCATATCAAGATTATATCGCCATCTTCAAATAAACACTTTTTCTATAACGAAAAAACGAAAATATCGCATGAATGTTTTACTTGTAAGTGAATTGTGTTAATAACATTCAAACAGTTATATGTAACTAAATTGTTTAAGGTCTGTGATAATCAGCAAGGAATTAGTTTCATGGTTACTTTGCAACTCGGAATCGTAATTACTTTTTGCTTGATCGTCCTTATGTTTGATAAGCGCTTCCGGTTGGTCGCGGAACTGGGGGTTTTTCAGCGGCACTAGTGTTGAGATGGGTGCAGATTTTTGTTTTCATTTTTGCTTTATTTTTAATCCATTTACTTACGTGCTAGACAAAAATGCTTAAAACTAGCTTAACTAACTTAACAAATGCTCTTACATCTAACCTACTTACCCTATACGGGTACTCTAAGCTATTCTAATCATAATTTGCACTATGCATTTCGACTTATGCTATGTTTTTTTGTGTGTCTTAACGGACACACTGTTTTTGTTTCAAGTTTGGCCAAGAAAACTGGTAAAAAAAAACTTGACTATATATATCTAATTTAAACCTAACTTACACTAACTTAACCTAACATTGAAACATAAGACAATCTTAACTATGTGCGTAACAGTACAGGACGTATATGTCATGCATATGCCGAACATATATAATTTATACGCCGCGCTGCATCTTTTTTTTATCTCGAGCAGAGATCGATCTGCTGAACCGAAGGAGATCCTCGTGACTGCGAGCGACAACCCGTTCATATTGAAGTCGCCTATCCACTGTTCGGCGTACGACATGAAAGATTACAGGACATCCGTGTGGATCCTGTATTAGTCCAATTGTGTCGAGGTAGAGGAACGCCTCGGGAGGAATGATGCGTGTTACCGCAATATCTAGTAGATCATAATCTGCGAACCATTTGGAGCTCTTAATAAAGAGATGGAGCTGATTGATGCTGTCGATCGTAGATCGAAGATGTATGCCAATAATCCTTTCTGGTGTTTTCAGAAACAAGGATGATGAAAAGGCTGATGGGTCCTTAGGATGAAAGTCTTTCCCGCTTTGCGTATGAAAACTACCTTAATTTGTCTCCATATGGTTGAGATGGCTGTGATAGGCATGTGATTTGTATGGACTGAAGCTATTAATTGCCCACTTTATCCTGTGACTTGTTGTCAAAGATTCTGGATCAAAAGTGGGTCTGTTGAGTGCTCCGGGAAATGGGTATCTATCTACCAGTAATTTGAGAGATTCCTCACTAGATGATTTCCATGTATCATCAGCTTTTTGTAAGTAGCTCGATATACAACAAACTTCTTGAATCTTGAAAAAAATCTTAAAGGAAATATTTTGCTGCTGTTGTAACATTTCATCCGTGAGCTTCTCCGGGATCGTGGGCATGATAAAAAACATCTCATGTTAAGAAAGAATTTCGAAAGTCTTTTCTAATTGTTTAACTAAATAGCCTTAATGGGCGAACTATGATACGCATGAGGGAGCATTAGCTAGTGTCAAAAGTGCATGGGTGAGGAGCGAATGTACCCACCCTTATGTGGAAATATATAATAATAATAGTCTTCGAACGATTGCGAACATTTCGTTAAGCATATGTGAATTTGGCAACTGGTATATTGTATGCACATCCCAAACGAACGTTTCGTTAAGCACGAGTTCACAAAAAAAAAATATAAAAAAATAAATAAAAACAAAAAGCAAAAATAAGCAAACACGGGAAGAATTTTTGACATGGCCATTCGCGTTTATTCTCATTATATGTATATATATATATATATATATATATATATATATATATATATATATATATATGGAACATTGCGTTAGTTTGACACCAGCTCACGTACACTCACAATGGATATCTTGGCTAACGCCAGACGAACAACGAAAAATTTATCAGATATAAGGTGGATAAACTGGCTAACAACAGACGAACAACGAAAAATTTCTCAAATATAAGATACTCAGTGTTATAGGCTGTATTGATGGCACGCATATCAAGATTATATCGCCATCTTCAAATAAACACTTTTTCTATAACGAAAAAACGAAAATATCGCATGAATGTTTTACTTGTAAGTGAATTGTGTTAATAACATTCAAACAGTTATATGTAACTAAATTGTTTAAGGTCTGTGATAATCAGCAAGGAATTAGTTTCATGGTTACTTTGCAACTCGGAATCGTAATTACTTTTTGCTTGATCGTCCTTATGTTTGATAAGCGCTTCCGGTTGGTCGCGGAACTGGGGGTTTTTCAGCGGCACTAGTGTTGAGATGGGTGCAGATTTTTGTTTTCATTTTTGCTTTATTTTTAATCCATTTACTTACGTGCTAGACAAAAATGCTTAAAACTAGCTTAACTAACTTAACAAATGCTCTTACATCTAACCTACTTACCCTATACGGGTACTCTAAGCTATTCTAATCATAATTTGCACTATGCATTTCGACTTATGCTATGTTTTTTTGTGTGTCTTAACGGACACACTGTTTTTGTTTCAAGTTTGGCCAAGAAAACTGGTAAAAAAAAACTTGACTATATATATCTAATTTAAACCTAACTTACACTAACTTAACCTAACATTGAAACATAAGACAATCTTAACTATGTGCGTAACAGTACAGGACGTATATGTCATGCATATGCCGAACATATATAATTTATACGCCGCGCTGCATCTTTTTTTTATCTCGAGCAGAGATCGATCTGCTGAACCGAAGGAGATCCTCGTGACTGCGAGCGACAACCCGTTCATATTGAAGTCGCCTATCCACTGTTCGGCGTACGACATGAAAGATTACAGGACATCCGTGTGGATCCTGTATTAGTCCAATTGTGTCGAGGTAGAGGAACGCCTCGGGAGGAATGATGCGACTCTCTCATCATACATTACCTTGGGGTAGTGAGCCCCAAAGATCAGACTGTTAAAAGAAGTCATAGCTCGTGCAATGTGAATTATATTCAGCTAAATAATAAAATTAAGCCAAGTTCAAGTTTGCCTCGTTGTACAGGAACTCATTGTGATAGTACTTCTTGTACTCAGACTCGGGTGTACGATACAACCGGAAACATGTCCGATGGCACTCTCTCTCGAACAACCTCATCTTTTCCATCTGGGAAGGACTCACGTTGAACCACAATGGACAATCGTATGCCATAATTGGCCGGATGAGCGCCATGTAGCAGATTACCTTCACCCTTCACCCTGGAATCAAGTTGGCTGCAGTTTGTGCGCGTATCCCATGATGCCATGTACAACGGAGTCCTGAAAAGGATAGTTTCGCACTTCAGGAAATTGATAATCAACTTCCATTCGTCGCAAAATCGCTGCATTTGTTCGAAGTCACATTTTAACAAGATATTTATTACTTCTACCTTCGGACCTGATCTGTACGCCACTAAATCGTCGGCGTAAGCAATTAAGTGCGGCATTAAACCTATAAGATCTGCAGTGAATATTGAAAACAAGATCGGCGAACCAACTGCTCCCTGCTGCAGATCGTTTCTGATGTCAAAGACCTTGAAAGAAGTTACGTCGCCACTTTTCACGACGAACTTTCTACCTGTTATCATGTCATAGATCATGTATAACAATTTTTTACCTATGCCTAACCTGACTAGCTTGAGGAAGAGGCCCTCCAACCGAACGGTATCGAACGCTTTCTCATAGGCAATCAGGCAAGCACCCGTGCATTGTTTTTTGTCTTTATTCCATTCTATGTCGGACACGAGTATAGATGCGGCATGTATGGTTTCATGTCCCGTCCTGAAACCGAATTGGTTGTCCGGAATGATATTATTTTTCCCAACCCATTGTTTCAGAACTCGAATGACAATCTTTTCAAAAACCTTGCTTATGCAAGGAAGACTGATGTGTATATGAACATTATAATATTGGGGGTTTTTTATTTTGTGTCTATCGTGGATTCACGACGATTCAATAATGTTTGTCTCGATCAGCAAGGTGAAATTATAGCTTGACAGAAATTGACAGAATACCCTCTCAATACATTTATGAACACGAATACTGCCGCAAAGTCAGCATTGGCAAACATTTATTCATAAGTGTATTATACCATGCATATTTTCAGTATTATAGAAATTATTTTTGGTATCACTCTCATAAATATGAATTATGGATGAATGTCAAACTGTCACTTTGCTAATATCTATAAAAAAAATAAATCATTCTGTGTTCAACCTTCAAAGTTCGGAGTAAGGTAATCCTTTGGTACCTGTTCTTAAATCGAATGGAAAAATTTGTGTGTGCGCGGATTATAAAGTCACAGTTAATACACATTTGGAGGATGTAAACCACCCGATTCCACTTGTTTGGGATATTTTGAATTCCTTAGTAGGAGGCGGATCTTTACTAAGTTAGATTTCACTGCTTCTTATAATCAAATGCGTGTTTATGAAGAAACAGGAAAGAAAATCGCTTGGCGCACTCATCAAGGCATTTTTCAAGTTCTTCGATTGCCCTATTGCACAAATCATGCTTGTCAAATTTTTCACTGAGAAGTCGTAAAATCTCTTCAGTGATGTGAGAGTACAGCAAATCTGCTAGATGACGTTGTTGTAACAGGAAAAGACCTTAAAAAACATAAGGCCAATTTAAGAAAGTTAATATTTTGAGTGTATTAAAATAAGCAGGTCTCAAGTTGAACAATGAAAAATGTGTCTTCCTTAAACCTCAAATAAATTATTAAGGTTATGTTGTGAGTAAGGAAGGTGTTAAGAAAAATCCGGCAAAGGTACAAGTTGTTCTTGAGTTGCCAAAAGCCTAGAAATGTCTCTGAGGTACGAGCTTTTGTGGGAATGGTAAACTATTATTCCAAATCTATTCCCAATTTATCAAGTTTACTTGCTCCTTTATACAGGCTTTTACAAAAGGGTGTAGAACCCAATTGGGATAGGCTGTGTGAGAAGGCTTTCAACAAAGAATTTCCTACATGTATCTATACTAATGTTTATATATAAGCTTGCAATTTAAGATTATAAAAGAAACATGAATTGAATAATTTGAAATACGTGTAATACTCTGATTAATTAAACACAACGTAATCATTTATCTTGGGGTGGGGTGTTATACAGTGCATATTTTCAGTATTATAGGAAGTATTTGGTAAATTTGGTATCACTCTCATAAATATGACTTATATGACTTAAGACAGTCAGCCACTACTGTCTTAAGGGTAGTCACATTTAGGGCCTGTTGTGTTGCCGCAAGATCTAGTAGATTATAATCTGCTAACCATTTGGAACTCTTAATAAAGCGATGGAGCTGACTGATCCTGTCGATCCTAAATCGAAGATGTATGTCAATAAGGGATAAATGTCTAGCTGTCACTTTGCTAACAGGAAAGGCAGACAACAAGATTGCGCCTTTATTTTTCCATTTCTTTTAAGTGACGTAGGCGGGGACTGCGTGATTTGACAGCTGACTGGATTTGATATTTATTAACATACAATTTGCGGAAAGTTTTCAGTTTTTTGATAAATAAATTAAGTTTTTGAAATTATAGTTATATTATTCAGTATAACAATTTTTTAGATTGACAAACTAATCCAAACAAGAAGACCAATACAGCAACCAAAAAAATGTGTTTTATAGAAGTTCAAGTGGAGTGTAATGTGAGACCCGTATATCATAAAATATTACTATTTATGCCTTTATAATGTCTGTAACATTTATTGTAACTATATTATTATATTATAATTATTATATTATTATATTAATATATTTATTATTATATGATATTTGTGAATTGTTTAATTCGATTTCATTTTTCTTTTTTTTATTTCCTTATTTAATTTCCTTATTCTGAAATACATTCGTGCTTTAAAACACATGTTGTTCCTTCCTATGACCCTCATTTTCAGCATGAGCTCAGTCATGTCATTTAAATGTGGATCTGGGACATCCAAAGCTAGACCGCATCCATGAGTTCGCTTTCTGGAATCTGGATATGGTGCCCTGATGTTCATAGCATCGAACCAGTCGTTGGTCTGAAAAGTACTAAAAAGTTTAATGTTTCAACTTTATAAGCAAATAAATTACAGTTTTAAATAATTTAGAACATTCTTCCCAATTGCGATCACATAGGTGGGCTAAAGTTGCAGCCCTTGTTAGAGCCTGTGCAATAGTTCGGGAGAACAATTTTGTTGCAATCTTAACCCTTTGCCTTTTGGCTCCAACAACATTAAGATAGCCTGTAGAAATTTTCTGTGTTATTGGGTGTTCTCCCGAAGTTAAGGAAAGGAGTGATCAAATTATTTCCTTCCTTGGCAAAGAAGCCATTTATTTAAAACCCAATATCAACAAAGTGGTTTCTCATGAGTTTCATTAAATGGGGAACACCAGAAAACACAAACATTATTTTTTCGTTGTGAATGAACTTAGAATGTGAAGCAATTGTTAAATGATTTGTAATTCGGATTTTCATTAGTGCTTACCAAGGTTTCTCTATGTTTACTTCTAGATTCTTGTATAGTCCTCTGTTTCCTCCTCCCAGATAACTGACAATAGCAATATAATTATACCATATTCGTTAACTTTGTCAAGAATTTGGTGTAAAATGTTCGCTGTCATTTGGCAATCAAAGTCATAGAAAACATGCAGCTTCCATTTGGCAATAAGTCCTACGAGATTTAATAAAAAAAAATAAAGTTGACTGTAGTTGTATCGTTGGAATCGTTCCCATCTTCAACTTAAATCCATTATTTTTGCAAAGTCCTGCAATCAATTGCGATTTGCTATTATGTGTAAATGGAAGAACGAATATATTAATTTACCCATTTCAAACTGTAAGTTCCTTTCGAAGTCACCTGGAGTAAAATGTGCAGAGCAAATCCAAAACGTATTTAGATTTAAAATGTTCTTTCCTTCTGCAAAAGTGAATCCATTGCTTCCGCAAGATGTTGTATTTTGGAATGACATAAAACCGTAGATTCGGGTTTCCTTGGCTATTGTTTGCATAGCAATTAAATACTGCACACCTCATTTCGGAAAAATAATCCTTTCTCACAAACTTCTATATAATAAATTTTAAATTTTAAATTTTCAAAAAATGTTCGCGCCGAAATCGCAACAAATTTCACATCCGTATATATAGAAGTGAGTATACCACTCCTCTCGGCCTACGTCACCAAAAAATTGACAGATAGGTGGCAAACATGGCGGATTTTCGTATGGCGTAATCTTGAATACATCATTCTTGCTTGGCTAAAATCTATAAAAAAATAACTCATTCTGTGTTCAACCTCAAACCGGCATGATTATTTGGATCGGAATATATTACAAACTGCAACATAAGTAGGCGATACAAACACCCATATCTTAGAAAACGCCGTAACGCTGAGATTCACTACACTTACTCGATGCACTTTCGCTTGCCGTATAGTTCGTACAATACGGTGGGTGGACTACCTAACCGACGGCTATTTCGAATTTGAAAAACAGCTGTGTTGTGATAAGTGAAGGCAATTATTGTTGAAAAAAATCGAATTCAAATTATGGAAGAGAAATAAATCAAATAAGAAAGAATGGATAGTTTGAGGTTATATTTGAATCCATTTGGTAAAGAGAACGAACTAATTGCAGAAGACATGTACATGTGTACATAACCTGAAACACAATATTTGTCTTGCAGGGCTGCCGCAGTATGAACTTTATGAAATCGGCCATATACCTTCCCTCATGCTTTCTTTTTCGATTGGTTGCGAAAGGGAAAGGTTGGTCAAACATTAATATTTATTATTTTCATCATTTCATGTCTTGGGATTGTGAACTGGCTTCTTTTTCTGCGACTGTTATCGACGAGGTAGAAATTACCGAAAATAAAACAATTTTTTTTATGTTGGGAAAAAGAGACGAGCTCATAAAATAAATGCTAAGTTGTCTGTTCGGCTTTTCTTTCAGACCCGGATGAATCTACCAGAATAATACAAATTGTTTGTACGGGTCTGCACTCTCAGGCTCCCAGAATTCCAGTCTTGTCGGATGATCTCAGTGGACAAGCAATTTCCATCGCCTTGTTGTAGGCGTCTGTACTAAAGTTTACCAGCTTATATAGCTTGCTGCTGTTGTAGTGTGTTGCAGGGAGTTCTTGTGGTTAAGAGAGAGAAGATACATTTATACAGGGACCCCATATTTTACATTACAAATTTAAGTTAATTCACAAATTGTATATCATATTGAGTGAAATATTACTTTATACGAACACTAAAATTATCTTACTAAATGCTCTTCGCAAAACTATGTTTCATATAATTATTGGGCAATGCTGTACGTTGAGATGGTTTGAAGTAAACAAAAGTCACAAACGAACTTACCATCGTTTGGGGAGTAGAGTACTCATAGAGTGTCATCGCGATCTTGAAAAATAATCTTAATCCAGCGCAGGATTATTTTGCTACTGTTGTAACATTCTATGTGTGAGCTTCTTCAGCATCGTGGGCATAATAAAAAACATCTTATTGTAAAAAGAATTTCGAAAGTGTATTCTAATTACTAAACTAAATACTGACAGTTAGATGACGGGCAGTAGGAACCAAAGCTCCCATATTCAGCGTTAGAGGCCGAACTCTAATGCGCATGAGGGAGCATCAGCCAGTGTCAAACGCGGTGAGGGAGCGAATGTACGCTCTATGTATGCTCATCACATATATATATATGAAGCATTTCGTTAGTTTGACACTAGCTCAAGTACACTCAAAATGGATATCTGGACTAACGTCGTCTTGCGGACAACGAAAAATTGATCAGATATAAGATGGATAAATTGGCTAACACGAACAACGAAAAATTGCTCAAATCTAAGAAACTCAGTGTTATAAACTGCACGCATGTCAAGATTATATCGCCATTTTCAAATAAATTTCTATAAAATTACAATGTTTTACTTGTAAGTGAATTGTGTTAATAACATTCAAATATTTATATGTAACTGAATTGTTTAAGGTCTGTGATAATCAGTAAGGAATTATTTTTATGGATGCACTGCATCCCGGAATCGTAATTACTTTTTGCTTGATCGTTCTTTTGTTTGACAAGCGCTTCCAGTTGGTTGCGGAACTGGAGGTTTTTCAGCGGCACTAGTGTTGAGATGGATGCAAATCCTATATTATAGCCGTTTGATGCTCATTTATAGCCTCCAAATTACCCGTTGGCTATTTGGGTGCAATTTAAGATTTGGGGTTTCTTTATTTTGTGTTTATCGTGGATTCATGACGATTCAATCACGTTCGTCTTGATAATCAAGGGAAAATTATAGCTTGACATTAATTGACAGAATACCCTCTCGACACATTTATGAACACGAATACTGCCGCAAGGTCAGCATTGGCAAAAAATTGTTCATAAGTGTATTATACCATGCATACAGTACTATAGAAGTTATTTTTGGTATCACTCTCATAAATATGAATTATGGATGAATGTCAAGCTGTCACTTTACTAATACTCGTTTCTATAAAAAATAAATCATTCTGTGTTCAACCTTCAAAGTTCAGAGTAAGGTACTCCTTTGGTACCTGTTCTTAAATCGAATCGAAAAATTCGTGTGTGCGCGGATTATAAAGTCACAGTAAAACCACCCGATTCCACTTGTTTGGGATATTTTGAATTCCTCAGTAGGAGGCGGTCTTTTACTATGTTAGATCTTAATGCTTCTTATAATCAAATGCGTGTTGAAGAAGAGACAGGAAAGAAACTCGCTTGGCGCACCCATCAAGGCTTTTTCAAGTTTTTCGACTACCCTATGGCACAAAGCCAGCTTGAAAAAACTCTTCAGTGATGTGAGAGTACAGCAAATCTGCTATATGACGTTGTTGTAACAGGAAACCACCTTAAATAACATATAGCAAATTTAAAAAAGTTAAGGTTTTGAGTGCATTAAAAGAGGCAGGTCTCAAGTTGAACAAGGAAACTGCGTTTTCTTTAAACCTCAAATAAATTACTTAGGTTATGTTGTGAGTAAGGAAGGCGTTAAGAAATATCCGGCAAAGGTACAAGTTGTTCTTGAGTTGCCAAAACCTAGAAATGTCTCTGAGGTACGAGCCAATATTCCCAATTTATCAAGTTTACTTGCTCCAAAGGAGTATACAATCCTTTGTATGCGCCACGGGGGAAACACCTTCAGTTTTATTATTAAGAAACCATGTTTCCACACGTTTTGACCGACTTCATCCAAATATTTAAAATAGAATCGATCCCTATTTTCGCAATCATAATAAACGAAGGACAATAGAAAAGATTTTTAGGGGGGACCAGTTTTACTTGAAAACTTACGGTGATCAATATCGTAAAGGTTGGATTCCAGGTACAGTGAATAAAAATTTAGGTCAGCTTTTTTTTCTCATGTTTTTTACTTCTATTATTTTGAGACTGCTCGATCGAAAGATACAATAAGCTAGTTATAAGTACATTTTTAAAGCCCTTTGAATACTTAATACATTTTGATTTTCCTTTATATGACGCGGTAGAGAATTCCACAGACGGACAGAGTGTACGAAGAATTGGCGCTCGGACGTTAAAAATGAGCAGCGAGGGGGAATCAGTTGACGAAATATATTTTAGGCTGCGATTCTAATTTTTGGCATATAAGCAGTATGTCAGATAGCATAGTGAGACATCGAAAGTCAATATAATTATCAAGGGGCATGTCCAAGAGGCGTGTAGAAAATTCAGATACTCTATCGAGCCTTCGTGCCCCGAAAACATATCATATTACACTATTGCAAGCAACATTGAGTTTTCGTTTGCTTATATAATTACAGTTACAATAGATTTCGCAGCCGTGCAACAAAATAGGAATTGCCAATGTTTTCGCAAGAAAGATGCGTGTTTTTACTGGTGTAAACAATTGAGTTGCCCATAAAGTTCCCATATAGCATGCCTATAATTACATAAACGTGGTTATCCCAAGGTAGAAACCGATTTAAGGTCACACCGAGGTTTTTCGCTGTATTGACGTATTCGATAGGAGCATTGTTCAGTACAATCAGAAGAAAATATGATAGATCCAGAATTTTTCTCAAGATTACTATACCCATATTGAGATTTTCTCAAGATCATCGTTGACACAGCAAACTTCATGTTCAATGAGCCCACGCGGACAACTAAAGTATAATTGGACATCATCAGCATACATATACATTTATCGATTAGAGATGGAAGTGCAGCCCTGAGGGACACCAGTGGCATTCGGGAGAAAGTCAGACAAGTTATTCCCGACATGCACTGATAGTTTCCTGTCGGTCGAGTAGGAATGAATAAGCTTCGTAGCACTTGCAGAAAAATTAAAACTTTACTTAAGTTTTTTACATAAAAGAACATCATTAACAGTATCGATTAGCTTTTGAAAAATCAAGTAAGACCAAAAATGTTACATCTTCCTTATCAAGTTTTTGCCTTATATCCTCCGTAACGTTTAGGAGCGCAGTGATACAACTGTGTTTACAAAAACCAGATTGTTTCGGGGTAAGTATACAGTTTGCCAAGAAATAGATACAGATTTGCTTAAGTAAGATCTTTTTGAAGGCTTTTGATAAAAAAGAAAGGATTGAGATAGGCCTAAACACATCACCTTTGGTATTTTTTGGAAGTGGTATAATCATATATGATTTCCACAGATCGGGATATACGCCTGTTGTTAATATTATGTTATTTTAAAAGTGAGATGAGGCAGTATAGCGGGCAAATCATGAGCACGAATTTAGGGTGTACGTTGTCCACACCGACAGCATTTGATTTTATGGAAAGTAGGATTTCAACTACATCAGCACAATCTACAGCAGACAAACCAAAGCCAAAGCGAGCAGATTCATCCATGAAGGATAAATCTTTTTATGCATTCGACGGTGGAGCCCGAATTAAGGATGAAACAAATATTTTGTTGAGACTATTACCGTCGATATCATCCGGCAGCTTGCTCCTTGGCTTACCTATACCCGAGTTACGTAGGTTTTTCCATAATTGTGAATCGTTTAAGGATGTGTTAAGCCGGCGAGAATATATAAGAGATTTGACATTTCGTATTTCTACTACAACTCTCTTTCGAAGTGAACAGTAACGTCGCTTATGTGCAAGGAAGCTAAAACAGGAAAACTAACTAAGCGACATTCCGATCAGATGATTTTTATACGGAAAGAAGTAGGGGCGAAGAGGATGATGAGTTTTTTGGTAACAGGGAGCTGTCACATAAAGATTGTCTGGAAAAGAACTCAAATGTGCCTAGTTCGACAAATATTGCTAATGCTGAAGATACCAATGAACAGGTTAAGTAAACAAAGTAGCTGATTGTATCCATAATGAAAATATACAAACGCAGGCAACATCGAATAATTCTTGCTCCGGTCCTGAAGTGCAGAAATATGAGTGTAATAGATCCTTAAGGCCAATGGATAAGATTAAAGCTCCAAAGAAATTATGTTTGTAGCAAGCTTATAG
Organism: Eristalis tenax; assembly: GCA_905231855.2. Classification (NCBI taxonomy): domain Eukaryota; kingdom Metazoa; phylum Arthropoda; class Insecta; order Diptera; family Syrphidae; genus Eristalis; species Eristalis tenax. The sequence goes on along the minus strand of HG993125.1, from coordinate 22,486,662 downwards.
TATTACTTTACATGTCACCAATACGAGATTTATTGTTGCGAGAATAAACATCCACAAATACGCAAAATATAACGATGGATTTATTCACTGTATTCATATCAATAAAGGATTTTACAAAATAAAAAATATATATTATACTTACATTTCGTCAACTTTAGGCGGCTTGCGTCCGAACTTGGTGGATTCAGTTGATTTAATGCGAGTTAATTCGCTTGAAATTAACGTCAAAATAAATGCTCTGTTTGTAAATTCAATTGCAAGTCGCCTATAGGCCCGATTACATTTTCTGATCTTATACAATTATTAACATTCCACCCCCCCGTGAAGTGCCCGAATCTCATTCGGAAATCTCACCTACTTCAAGTTTAGCCAATTTCACAGCAGGTCTGCGCCGAAGTCCTGTGGGCGTTCTGATCTCAGCACAACGAACTTGTCCATTACGACCTGGAAACACTTTTGATATTCTTCCTCTGATCCATAGGCTTCTAGGTGCATCAACATCGCATACCAGGACCAGATCTCCAATCTTCAACGGTGGAACCTTGTCGAATCGTTTATATAATCTCGTTAAAACGGGTAGATACTCTCTTATCCACCTCCGCCAGAATCGATCCTTTAGCTATTGACTCACTCTCCATTGCTTCCTTAGGCATAATGCTCTAGCGTCAATCAGACCTGGCGACTGCGTCGAGTTCGGGTGATATGGTGGAATGATGAAGTGATTTGCCATTAGAGGTTCTTCATCCTCAGTCATCACGGGCAAATGCGTCAAGGACCGACTGTTGACGATGTTCTCAGCTTCTATTAATATGCTCTGTTGCGTATCGATTTTCGGCGTTGTTTCTGAGAGAATGCGTGATAGAACTCTTTTGATGGATTCCACGAGTCTCTCCCAACACCCTGCTGCATGCGGGTTCCCGGGGCAGTTGAACACCCATTCAATTCCTTTAGAAGACAACTCAGCTTTGAGGGCTTCGTTATCAAAAATGTTGCTGGTCATCAACTCGTTGTTCGATTGTCACTTCTGATATGAAGCTGCACTCCTCGCCTTTTTACAAAATTCATTATGCAGAGAATGCAAGCATCCGTCGATAAGTCAGTCGCTATCTCGAGGTGCACGGCACGAACGGTGAGACAGATGAACAGAGCTATCCACCTCTTTTCCCTTCGACGTCTGATGGCGATGTTGATGGGACCAAAATAGTCCAGGCCCGTATATGTAAAGGGTGTTACGTTAGGAGTGAGGCGATCTTCTGGCAGTTGGCCCATCATTCCGTAACCAGGTCGGTTACTTTATGATACGTAGGCAATATGATAGGACGTTTGCTTCCAAATGGTACTGTCGATGCAGCGTCAATCCGACCCAGAACGGGTAACAAATCATTATCTAGGTACGGTGAAAGTCTGTATATCTATCTGTCTTTACTAACACGTGCATTTTGAGATAACATATTGATGTCATTGCTTCCTGTAGCTCAAACACATTAAGTTCGCCATGTGAAGTGTTTTTCTTTCTACAGCAGGCGATAAAACGTCACAACCATGTCATTGACCTTTGCAGCTTTCAGTATGTTGAGAATCTGAATCGAAGAAGGGGTTCTTAAAAAGGTCTGCAGCTGCTTCGGGAAACTTTAGAAAGGAAGGGCCATTTATCCACTTGTTGCACACATCAAACTTAGGCGGGTACTTGGTTTTGGTGGCCTCGTCAGCTCGGTTTTATTTTTATGGGATCCAACGCCACTGGTTCACATGGCTACTCTCTAATTTCTCAGCTATTCTGAAGGCTGAGACTTCTTTATGGCGGCGGTGGTCAGTGCGCAACCAGTGGAGCACAATTTTTGAATCGCTCAAAAAACACGCAACTTGCAAACTGTATTTTGTGAGAATCGACCATTGAATTCAGGCTCTGTAACCTTACACCAAGGATGGCGGCTGACAGCTATAGTCGCGGTATGGACGTGGACTTCCCCTAGTATTTCCGAAGACAAACGAGACGTAAGCTTGTCCCTTGCATTTAGCTTGAATATATGTCACCGCGCTGAATGCATCTTCGCTGGCATCGACAAACGTGTGTAGGTCGATACGGTCAGCACTTGTTAGGTAGCTACTGTGACATCTCGGAATTCAACATCGGCAACTCCGCCTTCCACTGCTTCCATCATTCGAACAGCAAGTTGCGAATTGGATCATCCCACTTCTAAAGCTCCAGATCGACAACAGCAACAACTTCAAATAGAGCATAAAGTTGGCGATCATTCCGAAAGGATCAAATGTAGACATGGTGATACTGTGGAACTCCCGTTTTAACGGACATCTATCTTGCTCCATTATGGTTTAACTTTTACGAGGAAATTTAGATCGAAACACGAACACATCTTCCATGTTATCCCAACACATACCGAGGACCTTTTCAGTCGAGGATGTTGTATCGATTTTCATGTCGATTGTATGTTTCTGATATTTATTTTTATGGTTACAAACGGTGCGGGTAACTTCCTGAGAATTCTACGTTAAGTTACGTAGCTCGAACATCACGATTATGGCTTTATCAACATTATCAAAATTGTGGACGTAATCATCGTAGTGATGATCGATTATGTAGTAGTGATGATTATGGCTTCAACTTCGGTTCTTTTGTAGCAAATCTTGAGGCATTGTGATTCTTTATGAAGTTGGCTATACAAGGCGAACGGATCTATCCGAAGGTCATGGCTTCCATTACGTACACATCGATTTGTTGGTCTTCTTTTTCTCGCCAGAGAAAGTGATGCGAGTGCTGATTTTTAGGCAGGATCCGCACTTCATGGAACATCTCTTTGATCTCTCCTATTACTGCTATTGACCGCAAGCGAAAGTTTAGTAGCACTGCCATCAAAGGCCTGTATCGTCGGGTCCTTTCAGTGCAATTTGTTTAATTTGCGGTGTTAACGTGTTCAAAAATGTCTACAGAAAGTGCTCCCAATATTGACACAGACAATAACGATGGTGCACACAGTGTAAATAACTTCAACCAACATCCTTCTAAAAGTCTCCAAGTCGAGGATCAGGAACTAATGGCGCTTAGAAATCTACGCTTGCCAACATTTTGGCGAATCAACTCAGCTCTTTGGTTCGCACAGGTGGAGGCGCAGTTCCACAACCATCGGATTGTCACAGATGTCAGCAAGTTCAACGCAGTCATTGCAACGCTGGAATCTGAAATACTCAACGAGATGGCTGATTTAGTCCAGAAGCCGGCTATAAAAGATAAGTATGCCACATTCAAACGGCAGCTTATTTCAAGGTTTTCAGAGTCAATGGAATGGCAGTTGAATAGTTCATCAAGTCTCTTAAGAGAAATGCGCAGTTTAGCTGGCGAGATCGTTCCCGATGATATGCTGTCAACCCTGTGGATGAACTGCATGCCCAGCCATGTTCGGGGCATATCATCAGCCAACCATGGGATTCATCTCACAGCCTTAGCCGATATTGCAGACAGATTCATGGAGAACATGTCTGGTCCAGCAGTTTGCTCTACCCACGTTGCAAAAGCTATTTCTCCCAACGGTGTTGATCAGCGATTTAATGAACTGGAGAAAATGCTATCATCACTAACAACTCCAGAGACAACGATCTCAATCTCGAAATCGCAATAGCCAGGAAGCCATTTTTCTATATATATATATATATATTTGTAAATTCCACCAACGTTTTGGCGAAAACGCTAGGAAATGCAAGAAACCATGCGGGTACTCTCCATCTTTAAGCTAGAATCGCTGTTACTATCTAAGGCGGCATGTAACAGCCAACAAGAGTACCGCCTGCATGTGTTTGACAAGGACAAAAATCAAAAATTTTTAGTCGATTCTGGTTCCACCGTTTCTGTTTTACCTCATCCACAACATTACAATAGTCCATCAACAAATCAGACCCTCTATGCCGCCAATAACACACCAATCCGTACATACGGGGGGAAGATTCTCACCTTGAATTTTGGTTTACGACGCGCACTTAAGTTCATCATCGCTGATGTCAGAACTGTTATTATCGGAGCTGATCTACTGGCCCACTATAGTATAATCATCGCCCTCAAATCCAGACGCTTAATCGACGACGAAACTTCAGTAACAACCACGGGTAGCGTCGGACCCGCTGCTGTATTTCGGACTGCATGTTACTTCATCACCTCAGACGCAAATCAGCAGGAACACAGTGCAGCATCGTTATCCGGTCCCATATCTGATGGACTTCACTGAGCAGCTGAACAACAAGAACTTCTTTACAACCCATCTGGACAAAGCATACTCCTGTTACGACCATTTACCGTGCTTTCCTTTTCGGGAGAAGAGTAGACGCCGGAGAGTTCTAAATAAAAGTATTTGGTGAACTCTCTCTTCATTCTTGAAAATCATTCTCCTTATATACTATCTTTTTAGTTTCAGGTCATCCCCTCTATTTACACATTCTTTATCAATAGCTTAAGTTATTTTGGGTGCACTGGGTTAGTGTGTCATCCACATGTTACCAAAGTGTTCCAATAATTGCTATGCCTAGTATGTCGGCGGCATTCATCATTTGTGCTGCATCTTCAGTTTCATAATTTAATGTATGTCAGATTGTCATGTCATGTTTTTGTTCGGGTATCGCCTTGCCAGTCGTTCACAGATCTCCTCCCAGTGCAGACGTGTTTCGGCTTAGTGAGATACAAGTAGAACTCAAGTGCTCAAGTGCATAAAGTGTCGCTGAAAACTATAACACCGAATAGCTTCGCGGTAGCGTGATCGCGGGTAAGTCAGTGGTGCCGGGTTCAAATCCCGAAAAAACATTGAGATCTTTTTTTTTTTTCAAATAAAAGTAAAAAGGACATTCAAGTGAAAAAAAAAAAAATAGTATGGAGTCAGCTGAGCGACCCGAGCTCCATAAATCGGGTGATGTTGTACCGGTGGCTGGGACATCAGACCACCAGTCAACACAAAAGGGGAGGAAGAAAAGGAGGAAGAAGCTCCAGCCACAACCGAGCCTGTCGAAGCGCCGCTCCAGTGTCGGATCAGGCGACACCAAAACGGCCGTAAAAGCCGCAAAAAAACAGCAGCAACAATAACAACTGCAGCAGCCACATCAGCTGTATTGTACGACGACGTACAATACGAGTCCACAGAAGGCGAGGGGAGATTCTCCTACAGCGGAAGAGAGAACCCCTTCTATGCTCTGACGTCATCCGAATCGGATGACGAAGAAGAACAAGACCGCGAGCAGCTGGTGAAGAGCCAGAGAGAGAGGGAGGAGCTGGACGCCCACATCCAAGCCCTCCAAATCAAATTAAGGGCCAGGAAAGCGGCCAAAGAGGCTGCACAACAACAGCAGCAGCAACAACAGCAACAACAAAAACAGCAACAACAGCAAGAGCAACAACAACAGCAGACTAAACAGCAGCAACAAGTGCAGTCCCCACAGTTGCCAAAGGGACAACGTTCGACAGCTGTCAAGAAACAACAGCAGCCACAGCAGCATCAGCAACAGCAACAAAAACAACAGCAACAGAAGCAGCCGCAGCAAAAGCAGACGCAGCAGCAACAACAGCATCAGCAACCAGCCCAGAAGGAGAGATGCCCGCCGATTAACGTGTTCGGACTGGATACGAATGACGTCGATAAACTATGTAAGTTGGCCACTAAAAATGCATATTATATAAAATATAAAGCGCCCTTAAGATTGTCTGTCCACTGCTCATCAGTGGCAGACTACCATGTCATTAAAGAAAGGCTAGCGGTGGCGGAGGCCGAGTTTTTCTCGTATACTCCAAAAGGGGAAAAGGTGCAGACCATGCTCCTTAAGGGCGTGGATCCTGACACTGATCCCAAGGAGATCCTCGCTAAACTGCGCCAAGCGCAGAGAGACGATATCGAGTTTGTCGGGGTTAAGCCCTTCTACACTGCGGTATCGAAAAGGGAGAACAGGAAACTTCCGTTCTTCCTAATCCAGGTCACCCCAGACACGAAAACAGACAGCCTAAAACGTATCAATCGTTTAGGCTCCATTTATGTCAAATGGGAGACACTAAAAAAGACAAGACACACACTTCAATGTGCTCGTTGTCAAAGATATGGGCATGCCGCGGCGAACTGTAACATGCAGTCTCGCTGCGTCAAATGCGCAGGTACCCACATTAGAGAGAAATGCCCTTTGGGGACGGACAAAGTCGAAGACAGGAGCAAGCTGAAATGTGTACTCTGTAAGACCAGCGGGCACCCTGCAAACTATCGGGAATGCCCTAAGGTCCAAGAGATAAGAAAAAGCATAGAGGCCAAAAGGAACGAAAAAATAGTAGAAGCGAGGCCAGTGCCACGTGCTCCAGCTACCACTGTTACACCGGCAGTTTCCTATGTCCAAATGGCATCAGGTAGGCGACCGGTACAACAGACAGCGCCGCGCCTGCGGTCCCAGTGGCCAGGCAACCTGAAGCCGACTTGGAACTGAAGACGGTCCTGCTCTCCATCCAGGGGCAGATCGCTCAGCTACAAACACAGTTCCTAGAGCAAGCAGCGCGAGTAGACCTCATCTACTCTACGCTGTTCGCCGAGCCAAACGCCACATCGGTATGATGGCTGCGCAGGCAGCCCGTAACCTTTCACTGATCAAAACCGAACGTAAAATGAACTTCGGTAACCTTCTGCAAATCCATAATCCAGACGTGTTGATGGTCAGCGAAACTAAGCTGAACCAAACGCGCAAACTCTGGTACAAGAATTACCACATAATTCAAAGAGACCGGCCCCAATCCTTGCAAGGGGGCGGGGTTGCTCTCCTAATCAAAAAAGGCTTATGTCATAAGGTCCCGTATAGCAGTGAAGTGCGAAGATTTCAAGTGCTAGAAACGTGTATTGCACGCATTCCGCTACAGGGTGGAAAGCGGTTACATGTGATCGCGATCTATGCAGCTGACAATAGTACCCTCAATCGGAACTTTATTTCAGAGCTCGATACCCTATTCACGAGCCTTCGACTTAGCGCGGCGGAAAACTATTATATCATTGCCGGGGATTTGAACGCCACACATAGGGAATAGGGCAATAGAGTGCATAATGACAGGGGAACCCCACTGCATAACTGGTTGGCAGAGCACAATATTGAGTTCAAGCTAGATTTGCTTGCAACCGATAGGCCATCGTATCCCAGAAGCGGGTCCTATCTGAATTTGTTGCTGATAGACAGACGACTGACTGTACTAGGCGTGGAAAGACGCACCCCGAACTGTTTAACTGCGGTTGAGTACGAGAGTGATCACTGCGGGCTCTTCGCTGCTATTCAGCTCCCGAACGAGGTGGAAGAACTGGAGGAGTATGTCCAGAGGCACCCTTATAATTATAATAAGGCCCGCTGGCCACGCTTCTGGCTTGAACAGATTAATTTTCTGTAATAGAGTTCAAATAGCATTAGAAAATTAGACAATAGCGATAAATTCCAAAATATAAAACATAAAAAACCTTATAAAAGAACTAGTGAACCGTACATCCGACCTTTCAACCATCGCACAATTACAATCACTAACAACACTGCTAACCCTTCTTATTATTAGATACGAAAACACTGTATCTAACGTTCTAGACACTATAACAAACATCAACAGGTACTCCTCACTCAATAATAGTAACCCCTGACCAATTAAGAACACTCCTAACAAACATTAAAAGAGACATGCCGAATGACCTAGGACTACCATCTTTATTCAACTTGGACAATATACTCCAACTATACAAAATCAGTACAATAAAAACCACCGTACTTGAACAAAATTCAATAGAAAGTCCTAATTCCCCTTCCTTTCAATGAAACCTTTCACCTTTACAAAGCCATACATACATATAAATTACCAAACAAAAAAATTACATATAAGACGTAATTATATAAATTCCATTAGTAAGGCTCAAGACTTGTTTAGTAAAAAAGGGTAATTTTTTAGCTATTATCTTTTTGGCAACACTGGTTTAGACAGCTGACCCACGTTTCGTGTTTTGTTTCACTGTCAAACATCTTCAGTTTGGTCTATAATTTAACCATAAATCGTCTTACAAACGAACAACGCTTGCAAATTATTGAATTTTATTATCAAAATGCGTGCTCTGTCTTATTTGTCGTTTTTCTGATGTTTGTTATTATATTGGAAATGTTAAGTGGAGGTATAAAAGCGTTATGGATGTATGTGGTCTTTTCGTTGTTTGCTCGTATAGTCAAGTCTTTTGACTTTAGGTAGCACTTTCCTAATATTTCCAGTGTAGCTGTATCTTTTAGAGTGTGAGTTATTAGTGTGTCCTGACAAATTTCATCGACCATGTAACTTTCTAGAGAGGAAAATAACCAAGTATTTGGTTGTGATAGATGTATCCAGACTGTGGAAATGTTTGACACTTTTATGTCACAGTTCGTGGGGTATTTGTTTGTTCTTCGGAGTAGTTGTATCTTGCATTGGGGTTGATATGTATTAGCGTCTAAAAGTGGGTGCGTCATTGGGCATAGGAATTGGTTGTTGTGCGTTTTGCAGTTGCTTAGCTCGTTATCGTTTAAATTGTAGTAGTGTTCCTTCTTGAAATCGATAAGAACATACTATGTTGTGGGTTGTATAAAGACCAGATTGTTGTTGTGTGGAGTTGGTAAGGGTATGGCTTTGTAAAGGTGAAAGTTTTCATTGAAAGGAAGGGGAATTAGGAACTCATATTGTATTTTGTTCTAGTACGGTGGTTTTTATTGTACTGATTTTGTATAGTTGGAGTATATCGTTCCCTTCGGCATGTCTCTTTTAATGTTTGTTAGGACTGTTCTTAATTGGTCAGGGGTTACTATTGTTGAGTGAGGAGTACCGGTTTTGTTTGTTATCATGTCTAGAAAGTTAGATACAGTGTTTTCGTATCTAATAATAAGAAGGTTTAGCAGTGTTGTTAGTGATTGTAATTGTGCGATGGTTGAAAGGTCGGATGTACGGCTCACTAGTTCTTTTATAAGGTTTTTTATGTTTTATATTTTGGAATTTATCGCTATTGTCTGATTTTCTAATACTATTTCGGATTTGTTAAATATATTAGCCGTCGTCTCTAGTATAATCGTTTGATTTGTCAGTAGTGTAAGCAAGTGATTTTCGTCAAATCTAAGTTTCTCTATTTGTCTGTTGTAATATTTTGCATCGTCGTCGTCTAGTGTCCCGAATATTGATTTGCTTGAAACTCCTATTGCGTTGATGAGTGCTCTCCTTTTCTTATTACCGTGATGTAAGTGATTGTATTTAAGTTTAAGTAGATTCATGGGTGTTGTTGTAGTGGAGTAACCCTGATTGTTAAACCGATTAAAGTCGGGAGCACTACCAGTAGGAATGTGTCCATTTTCATACATACGTATGGTACAAATTTTGATCCAAAGTGTGGAGAGTTTGTTTTTTCTCGTATGATTTTTCAGTAGTACTTTGTCCCCTACGTTGAATGTATTTACTTTACTGTTCCTGTCATAGTATTTTTTTGATTGTTCTTTTCTTTCGTATAGTGTTTCTCTGGCAATTTTATATCCATGTTGTAGTCGTGCTCGTAATTCATTTGACTAATTTTCGTAATTGTATGAAATTTGAGGTTCCCTATTGAGAGAACTTGGGATTCTTGGGGGATATCCGAAAAGGAGTTCGTATGGTGAATACGTAGTGCTGCTATGTGGTGTTGTGTTATACACAAACATTGAATAGGGCAGCCATGTATGCCATGTTAGTGAGTCTCTGTTTACTTAGTGTCTGATTTATTCTGCCAGTGTTCTGTGGCTACGTTCTAGAGCACCGTTTGTTTGCGGATGGTACGGAGTCGTCTGAATTTTCTTAGTTTTGAGGATTTTACAAACTTCTTTGAATAAGTTACTAAGAAAATTAGTTCCCTGGTCTGTAAGTATTGAGTCCGGAATACCGAATCTACATACTAAGCGTTCGACCAGCATGCGGGCTATTGTTGAGGCTTCAGCATTTGCTACTGGTATTGCCTCCTAGAAATTGGTCAAATCGTCTTGGAAAGTAAGTATGTATTTGTTGCCATCATGACTGACAGGTAATGGTCCTACTATGTCTAGAGCTATTCGTTCAAATGGTGTTCTGCTTGTCGTTGTTATCTTTATTGATATTTTATTTTTTCTTGATAGTTTATTCTTTTGGCACGACTCGCATTTTTTAATATACTCGTACGTAGTTGTGTCTTTGGTTCTTGTCGGCCAGTAGTAAGTCTGTTTAATTCGTTTTGCCGTTTGTTTTATTCCTTGATGTCCTCCTAATGGTGAGTGATATTCGTGGAGTACCTTTTCTATGTCTTCTTTGCCGGTCAAGTACGTTCTGTCGTCAGTATACAGGTGTATTTTTATATTCAACATTCCAAAAGTTTGTTTAAGAAGTTGTTTAAAGGTCTTCTTAGATTCATTATCTACTATTGCTAAGGGAAACCGAGAGATTTATAATTTGTTAATTTGGCTCTTATTTCCTCTAGGCAGCTTCCTAAAGTGCTTATATCATTCTCACTTCTAAGAGGTATTGGAAGTGTCGTGACCAGAAGTTACGTTTTCTTTTCAAGATTAGTTATTATTTCACCTACCTGAGGTTTTATGAAGTTTGGAAATTTTCTTTTAAGGGTTTTTTCCTCCAGGAAATTTAATGAAGGGAGTATCACTATTTTTGCTTCGACTAATTTGTCTGTGTGTATTGACCTTCTCTCTTCTAGTTAAGTAAAACTAGAAAGAACTTGTATCTCGTCCGAAGATTTCGCAAATGATTCCTGCGGTGACTCGTTATTTTTGTTTTGGCTACGTGTAGTTACCAAAACAGTTTTGCTTGTTTCTAGCGAATCGCTGCTAATGATGCGGCTTAGGGCATCGGCATTCGTATTCAATTTTGCTTTTTCCTGAATTATTTTTTACTCATATTCTTCCTATGAGATTCTCCATCGCATTAATCTTGATGTGAGATCCTTGCGACCTATCAACCATTGTACTGAACTGTGATCTGTGATGATGGTGAACTTTTTCCCATAGATGTATGGTTGAAACTGAGTTAAGGCATAAACAATATACCGCGTTTCTGCTTCGTTCAGAGTACGACTAGCAAAGAAAATGGGCTTATCTTGACCAATGGGTCCTTGAGATAATACAGCCCCTGATGCGATATAGCTTGCATCAGTTGTGACTAGTAATTCTTGATCGAAGTCGGGATATACTAAAATGGGTGGGCTGATAATGTCCTGATAATCTCCTTCAGGGCTCCAAATGCTTCATCACAAAAGACATCCCAATGGAAAGGTGCATTATTTTTGAGCAATTTTTGCAGTGGTTTGGCCAGTTCAGCAAAATTCGGGATAAACTTCCTGTAATATCCTACTAATCCGAGAAATGATTTTATCTCTTTTGGTTTCTTAGGTATTGGAAACGTTTTCACTACTTTTGTTTTTTCTGGATCTGGTTGGATTCCATTCTCTGAGATAACATGCCCTAAATACGTGAGCTCTTTCCTAATGAAATGACATTTTTCAGGCTGGAGTTTTAAATTATGTTCTCTTAAATGTCATCCACGTAAACAAAACATTCTATCCCTTGTAGTCCCATGAGTACATTGTTCATGAGCCGCTGAAATGTAGCAGGCGCATTTTTTAAACCGAATGGCATACGGTTATACTCGTAGTGTCCAAACGGGTTACTGAAAGCTGTTTTGTGCCTGTCAACTTCATCCATGAGGATTTGATGGAAACCTTTAGCTAGGTCGAGAGTACTAAAATATTTTGCCCTTCCCAATTAATCCAAGATGTCTGTAATATTAGGTAATGGTTAGGAATCTCCTACTGTTTTTTCGTTAAATTTTCTGAAGTCGACCACCACTCTCCATTTTCTTTTACCATGCTCACAAGCTCGTATCACGCCATCCTGTAGCATTTCATTGACCTGTTTATGAATTTCTTGTTTCGAGCTGTCAGGGAGCCGATATGGTCTTGTAAACAGGGGTGGCTTCCCTTCTTCAGTAATAATTTTATGCTGTATAGCATGTGTATGTGAAAGGTGCTCACCATCTAAATAAAATAGATCGTAGTATTCGCGGCAGATGTCAAGAATGGACCTTTTTTCTTTCGGGTTGCAATGTTTAAAATTTAAATGTGATTCCAATTTTTTTAGTCGGTGTTTCACCGGATCTTTCAGCCCATCTGGTTTTAATGACATTAAATTTATGTAAGTTCTCCCATTCGATATCAGTATCTTTAAGGTGTACCTCTTGGTCTGAATCTAATATATTTAATAGTATTCTCCCTCTTATTCAGATACAAGGTCAGCCCATGTTGAGATGGTACTATATTGAATTAGTTCGAACGCGGGCAATTGGAGTTTTGTTTTGTCTACGTCAAGAAAAATAGGGTATTGGGCGTTGTCGTGCTTAACGTGAGAGAATGGTAAAATTAGTTTCCACAGGTGATGAATTTACCAAGGTTCTCAGGTCTTCCATCGAATTTCGGGATCATGATATTTACATAGTTAAGTGTAATCTTAGTGTACATTTTGAGAGGAGGAAAATCAGAGGTTTGGTTATGATAGGGTAGGGCCTCGAAAAGCTCTACCGTCAATTTATTTGTTCGCGTACAAATTTTAAAATTTTGAGAAACTTTTCTGTACCAAATTGTACACTATTTTATAATTATTTATTTGTTACTGATGGTTCTTTTTTACTGTTGCTGCTCTTGATGATGATATTACCGCCGGTTGATATAGATGTTATTGCTCCTGCTTTTGGATGGTATTGGATGGCATTGATGCTGCGTGTATGTAGATGGTATTGCCAGGCAGGCTTAGCGCCCTAAAGCTGTGAATTAAGGTCTGGTCTTTTATCACTGCTCAAGATCTGCCTCCGGCGTCCTTAGTGGAATTCGCCAGGTCCCACGGTTATGAGACTGCACTTAACTTCTGGTTTCAGCCCCAGAAACGCTATATCACTGTGTTTGATTACGCGGAGTTATATGGTAGCGAGATTTTTCTTCGAAAATCCCATCGCTGCCATCAAAATGTTACGACCATTTACCGTGCTTTCCTTTTCGGGAGAAGAGTAAACGCCGGAGTATTTGGTAGAGTTATTCTTTCGGCCTATAGCTTCGGCTCTTTATTTATGAATTCTTGTCGAAATCTGTCTGAACTCTCTCTTCATTCTTGAAAATCATTCTCCTTATATGCTATCTTTTTAGTTTCAGGTCATCCCCTCTATTCACAAATTCTTTATCAATAGCTCAAGTTATTTTGGGTGCACTGGGTTAGTGTGTCATCCACATGTTACCAAAGTGTTCCAATAATTGCTATGCCTAGTATGTCGGCGGCATTCATCATTTGTGCTGCATCTTCAGTTTCATAATTTAATGTATGTCAGTTTGTCATGTCATGTTATTGTTCGGGTATCGCCTTGTCGGTATTTTATTGTATGCGACGGAGTTCCCCTGTAACTGCGTCACACACGTCTGCATGAGTATACTTATTACTTATGTTACTTAGGGTTTCCCGGCGATTATGAATGTAACTGTAGCGAACATGTGCTGACATTGACTTTGAAATATGAGCGTATGATGGCGAGTGCCACTTGGCCACATCTAGGTTTCGTATTGTGGAAGAGCGTGTGAGCGAGGAAATGAAAATGACTTGAATGAATTAAATGGGGTCTGATCTTATTACATAGTCCCTAATGTGCAGGCACTATACTACCAGATAACAATGGCTCCAGAAGACATCGAGAAGACAGCAGTGACCACACCTTTCGGTTTATTCGAGTGGAACGTACTTCCGTTCGGTCTCAAAAATGCTACTCAGACATTTCAGCATCATATGGACAGAGTTCTTTTCGGGTTAGTGTTCGTTTTCTGCTACATCGATGATCTTTTTGTCTTCTCAGAAACAGAAGAACTCCACCGAAAAACGTACTTCCGTTCCGTCTCAAAAATGCTACTCAGACATTTCAGCATCATATGGACAGAGTTCTTTTCGGGTTAGTGTTCGTTTTCTGCTACATCGATGATCTTTTTGTCTTCTCAGAAACAGAAGAACTCCACCGAAAAATGTACCCGAGGTGCTTCAGCGATTAAAACAACATGGCTTGAAAGTCAATATCGGGAAATGCATTTTTGGCAAGCCAGAAGTCACATTTCTGGGACACACGATAAACGGTTCAGGCTGCACACCACCGCAAGACAGAATTCAAGCAATCCTGAAGTATCCCAAACCGACTATCATCTGCGAACTCTGTCCTTTCCTTGGGATAGTCAACTATTACCGAAGATACATCCCAAAGTGCTCACACATCCAAGCACCGCTGAACGAGTTCATGAAAAATTCCAAAAAGAACGTTCGACGGCAAATGCCTTGGGCACCTCAGACAGAGGACGCTTTCAACCAGTGTAAAGAGAGCATCGCCAAAGCAACTAGGCTCAGACACGTTGACTCCGATGCCCCACTCGTCTTAACAACCGATGCTTCCCACACTGCGGCTGGTGCTAAGCTGGAACAGTTCAACGACAAGGAACTTCAGCCTATTGGACTCTTCACCTGCAAATTTAGTGGTAGTCAAACGCGATACTGCACGTACGACAGAGAACTTCATGCGATATATCTGGCAGCGAAATTCTTCCGACATCTGTTGGATGGTCGGAACTTGGTAATCGAAACTGACCACAAGCCACTAATTTACGCCTTCCAACAGAAAGCAGATAAGGCATCGCAACGTCGACTACGGCATTTGGACTATATCTCACAGTATACCACAGATATTGTATATCTATCTGGCAAAGATAATGAAGTCGCCGATGCACTCTCTAGAATCAACGCAATATCGATGCCACCAAAAATAGACCCTCACATATTACAGAATGCACAACAGGAAGATAAAGAGCTTCAAGATATTTTAAATAACACTAAAGAAACTTCACTTAAAATACAAAAAATCTCAATAGAACCAGATTGCCAAATATATTGCGACGTTGCAGCCAACGTCGTCCGGCCATACATTCCATCATCTTTACGCAAAACAGTATTTAACGCTATTCACAATCTGTCCCATCCAGGCGGGAGAGCTACGAGTATCCAACTCCGCCAAAAGTACATCTGGCCTAATATTAAGAAGGAGGCGCTTCAATATTCACGAACGTGTATCCAATGTCAACGGTCCAAGGTTCACCAGCACAACCGGCCACATCCGAGCACATTCAACACACCGGATCAACGCTTCGACCACGTACATATCGACATCATTGTTTTACCTTTATGTCGAGGATATCGATACTGTCTAACCATGATCGATCGATTTACGAGGTGGCCGGAAGCGGCGCCCTTAAGTGATATCAGTGCAGACACAGTAGCAGCAGCGTTCTACACCTACTGGATTGCGAGATTTGGATCTCCAAAGGTATCGACGACAGACCAGGGTACTCAGTTCGAGTCAGCGTTATTTATTGCACTCACCAACATGTGCAGAACTCAAAGGATACGGACTTCACCTTACCATCCACAGTCCAATGGAATGATTGAGCTCTGGCACAGATCACTAAAAGCAACACTAATGTGTCACCCTAACACCAGGTGGACAAGAACACTGCCAACAGTGCTCCTGCGTCTGCAGCCGAGATGTTATATGGACTCTCAATCTGAATCCCAGGTGAGTTTTACGCTAATCAAACTATTCCTTCCGATCCACAGACATTCCTAGAGAGTCATCGACAGAACATTCGGCATATGCGACCATTACCAGCATCCCATCACAACACAAAAACAAGAATCTTCACGCTTCCAGGCTTGGACAAATGCTCCCACGTCTTTCTCCGTTGCGACGCTGTCCGCAAACCTCTCGAACCACCTTATAGCGCACCACACCTAGTAATCACGCGAATTACTGAGACATTGTACACACACAGCGTAAACGGCAAACCACGTAACATCTCCATCGAAAGATTGAAACCTGCACATCTTGACATTGAGAACATCGAAAATATCAAAACATCTGGGAAAAAGAAAGTGACAGGTTTGTGGTAGCATTGCCGTACTACCTTACCGTCTGAACACATTCAACCGAAACAACTTCACTCTCATCGAAGACAACAATCGATATATCTCCAGAAAAGCATTCAGACGATTGCATTAGCTAGTGGCGACGAAACCAAACTTTACATTTTAATAATAAAACGTACTTTTAGCAAATTAATAAATTGTTTTCAAAATTATCGACACAATATATATAAGTGTGTGTTTATTCAACAGGCCCTTGTTAGAGCCTGTGCAATTTTGAACGATTACGCTCTGCTTGTTAATCTTTTTATTTCAATCCCGTAATGTTCATTGCAGGGTCTTAAATAGACGTGGGTAAGCGGGAGGTTCAAAGAACTTAGGCCACCGATTAAGTGGTGGGTTTCGTATTCGTATTATGAAATGTCAAAATATGTACACAGAGTGTGCATACTTTCAAATTATGTTTAGTACAAGTAGCACATTTTTTAAAAATGCCTACAATTCGGATATCCTGATCGTCCCTATTACCCATTTACATTATTACATTACAATATTCATTTAAATAGTCTACTACTTAATCTATACAATCTAAATAAATCATTATGAAATCAAAGTACAATTCATATTATGTATTATGTAATTTATAGTAGTAAATTCATACACCATCAAAGCAAAAGATAGTAAAAATTTATTTGGATTTAAGCAAAGAAAAAAAAATATATGTATATATATATACATATATATATATATATATATATATATATATATATATATATATATTTATATATATATAAAGAAGTTTCATCGGCAGAATTGGTACGGTTTGCCTTCATACTTTATATATATTATTTACGTTTCTTCTATGCATTCACTTCTATCATGTTCCAAGTCTGCCGGCGCCATGTATGGTCTCATATTACGTGAACTGCTCACGCCTTTGTAGGGTATCCTTGTCAATTGAAGGCCGCCTATGTCACCTATTACATAGCGATCGTTGCGTAAAATGTTCTTGATCTCATAGGGACCTCGATATTTGGCTAATAACTTTTTATTGGCTCCTGGTGTGGTAACAACATTTTTCAACACGACATAATCACCTTGTTTATATTCTTTTGGTTTGCCTACTGTCAAAGTGTCGCTTACTGCGCTCTTGTTCCCTATTAATGTTTTCCGCAGCTTTGCTTCTAACCTCCTCAAAATCAAAACCTGTCTCTGATTTGTTGCCTTGTCACATAATTTACGCTTTTGATCTTTGCCAAACAAAAGCCTACTTGGAGTAAGGCCAGTACTCTGGTTTGTAGTGTTATTGATGGCGAACTCTATCTTAGCAATGCTCTTGTCCCAATCTCCTGTATCAACGGCTTCACACTCTTTTGCTAACATTGGCAACAGAACTCAGTTCAGCTTTTCCACCTGCCCGTTAGATTGAGGGGAATGAGTAGCAACTTTACTGTGCTGAACATCATTGGACAGCAAAAACTTAGCGAATTCTTGGGACGTAAAGCAAGAGCCATGATCTGAGACGATCCGGTTCGGTCGCGAGAAATTTTCGAAATATGTCCTCAGACATAAAATGGCTTCCTTACTTTGAGTGCTTTTTACTGGAAAAAGCTTTGCACACTTTGTGAATCCATCTACAACCACGAAGAAGTGTTTTTTTTTAGAATGGGAACATGAGAAAGGTCCAAGATGATCCACAGGTAGGGTATCAAAAGGGAATTTCCCCTTTTCTATTGAATGTAGGGTGCCTTCGGTTTTTCCAGATTCGGGAGAAAAGTAAATACATTTAAGGCAACCTTTTATAAATGTCTTCACTCTCTTCTTCATTTTAGGGAACCAATAAATTCCAGATAAATGAGCAAAACACTTCTCTGCACCTAAATGACAAAGGGCCTCGTGATGTGTTCGATTGACTTGACCTTCCATCTGCGATGGAACATAAAAGAGAACCTTCGAATTGAGTTTACGATAAGTCAACCCGTCTATCATCTCATAGCAGGGGCTTTCGTTTTTCTCTAATTCACGAGCAATAGCAACAATTTTCGGATCCTGCTTCTGTGCAACCGCGAGAACAAATTCGAGCGACTCATCATCAACGTGAAGAATGTTGAATGATCGACTCAACGAATCAACATGTGCCATACGATCGCCCTTCCTGTGTTCAGCCGTATAGTCAAACGACTGAAGCTCGAGCACCCAGAGAGAAATGATTGAAATGTTTATATTAACACTGACCCCCGAATCATTATTGCCTATATCTATGTTAAGAATCTGATCTAAAAAATCCTCACTCGTATCTACATTATTCACAAGACTTTCAAACTCACATGGTTTACTCGATGATTCAGACGCCAGACTTCGCACATGACGATAATTCTTTGTGTTTTCACTTTTTCTTGCCAAACTCGCAACATCATCTTCTTCCGTTAACTTTGGTTCGGGCATCTGCAACACCATTCCAATTTTGCTGATGAAATCTCTTCCAAGTATGGCTATGTAATTCTTGGAGAAATTTTTAACTACAAGGATTTGTAAATTGATTGGAAAATGTTCATAATGAATACAGGATTGGATACTTCCCAGTGCATCTAGCCGGCTGCTGTTAACACCGCAATAAGATTGATTTGCATCCTAAGATGACATTATAACTGACGGCAAGAACTTTTCTTGAATAAACGGCAAACCACGTAACATCTCCATCGAAAGATTGAAACCTGCACATCTTGACATTGAGAACATCGAAAAGATCAAAACATCTGGGAAAAAGAAAGTGACATTTGACACTTCAGTCAATTCGTAACTTCATCACTAGAGGGGGAGTTTTGTGGTAGCATTGCCGTACTACCTTACCGTCTGAACACATTCAACCGAAACAACTTCACTCTCATCGAAGACAACAATCGATATATCTCCAGAAAAGTATTCAGACGATTGCATTAGCTAGTGGCGACGAAACCAAACTTTACATTTTAATAATAAAACGTACTTTTAGCAAAATTAATAAATTGTTTTCAAAATTATCGACACGGTAAATAAGTGTGTGTTTATTCAACAGGCCCTTGTTAGAGCCTGTGCAATAGTGTGGGAGAACAATTTTTGAACGATTACGCTCTGCTTGTTAATCTTTTTATTTCAATCCCGTAATGTTCATTGCAGGGTCTTAAATAGACGTGGGTAAGCGGGAGGTTCAAAGAACTTAGGCCACCGATTAAGTGGTGGGTTTCGTATTCGTATTCTGAAATGTCAAAACATGTACACAGGGTGTGCATACTTTCAAATTATGTTTAGTACAAGTAGCACATTTTTTAAAAATGCCTACAATTCGGATATCCTGATCGTCCCGATTACCCATTTACATTATTACATTACAATATTTATTTAAATAGTCTACTACTTAATCTATACAATCTAAATAAATCATTATGAAATCAAAGTACAATTCATATTATGTATTATGTAATTTATAGTAGTAAATTCATACACCATCAAAGCAAAAGATAGTAAAAATTTATTTGGATTTAAGCAAAGAAAAAAAAAATATATGTATATATATATATATATATATATATATATATATATATAAAAAGAAATTTCATCGGCAGAATTGGTAAGGTTTGCCTTCACACTTTATATATATTATTTACGTTTCTTTTATGCATTCACTTCTATCATGTTCCAAGTCTGCCGGCGCCATGTATGGTCTCATATTACGTGAACTGCTCACGCCTTTGTAGGGTATCCTTGTCAATTGAAGGCCGCCTATGTCACCTACTACATAGCGATCGTTGCGTAAAATGTTCTTGATCTCATAGGGACTTCGATATTTGGCTAATAACTTTTTATTGGCTCCTGGTGTGGTAACAACATTTTTCAACATGACATAATCACCTTGTTTATATTCTTTTGGTTTGCCTACTGTCAAAGTGTCGCTTACTGTGCTCTTGTTCTTGTTGGACTACCTCTTATGCGTTGTCCCAAAGGCTCGGAATCGAAGACTCTTCGGGCCGGAGCTGTGGTGTCAATCCGCTCTACGTGACCTAGCCATCTTAAGCGTTGGATCCGAAGACGCTTAACTAGGTGCATGCCGCTGTACAGCCCGTACAGTTCGTGGTTGAATCTCCTTCTCCAGACGCCATCAATACAAACAGGACCAAAGATCGCACGCAGAACTTTTCTCTCAAAAAGACCAAGAGCTTCTTCATCCGCTTTCAATAGCGTCCATGTCTCTGCGCCATAGAGCAGGACGGGGATGATTAAGGTGTTATATAATGTCAACTTGGTGTTTCGAGAGATGGCTCTGTTACTCAATTGCCTCTTGAGCCCAAAGAAACAGCGATTGGCAAGAGTAATTCTGCGCTTGATCTCGGTACTGGTGTTATTGTCCCTGTTTACTGCAGAGCCAAGGTAGATGAAGTCCTTGACTACCTCAAAGTTTCTGCTGCCCATTATAACGCTCTGTCCGAGGCGTCGATGTTGTGCGTCCTTTCGTGATGACAGCATGTACTTTGTTTTGCCCTGATTAACTGCCAAACCCATTTTAGCCGCTTCCGCTTCAATGCTAGCAAAAGCCTCATTGAGAGCTCGCTGTGTTCGTCCAATCACGTCAATGTCGTCCGCGTAGGCAAGCAGTTGAACGGACTTTTGGAAGATCGTGCCTCTGGTGTTGACATTTGAGTTTCGCACGATCTTCTCAAGTATGATGTTGAAGAAATCACATGACAGCGTGTCGCCTTGTCTAAAACCTTTTTTGACATTGAAGGTCTCAGTGAGTTCGTTACCGACCTTGATGGAGCAGCGAGAGTTCTCCATCGTCATCCTGCACAATCTGACGAGTTTGGCTGGAATGTCAAAACTAGACATGGCATTGTATAGCTCGTCTCTATGCACGCTGTCATATGCGGCCTTGAAATCGACGAATAGGTGGTGGGCGTCGATCTGCATCTCGTGGGTTTTTTCCAGGATCTGCTGCAGTGTGAAAATTTGGTCGATGGTGGACTTTCCCGGCCTGAAACCGCACTGATAAGGACCAATCAGGTTATTGACGAATGGTTTCAGGCGTTCACACAAGACGGCAGAGAGGATCTTGTACGATATGTTAAGGAGACTGATCCCTCGATAGTTGGCGCAGTCAAAAGGGTCTCCTTTCTTGTGGGGGCATGCTTTCCTCCGACCATATCTTACAGATGAGCTGGTGCATGCGCCCAACCAGATCATCTCCAGCTGCTTTAAACAGTTCCGCGGCCAGTCCGTCCGCTCCAGCAGCTTTGTTCGACTTTAGTCTAGATATCGCTATCTTTACCTCGCCTAAGTCGGGGGGACGGAATTCTTGGTCATCCTCGTCCAAATTAAGTGGAACATTCTGCCTGACAGCGGAATTTGTGTCGTCATCGCCGTTTAACAGTCTGCAGAAGTGATTTTTCCAAATTCTCAGCATCGACTGCAATTCTACTACTAGTTGTCCATTTTCATCCCTGCAGGCTTCTGTTCGAGGTCTATACCCTCCGGATAACTGTTTTACCTTTTGGTAAAACTTTCGGACCTCCTTCCTGCCGTAACATCTCTCCACCTCTTCGACCGCGCGCTTCTCGTGCTCTTTCTTTTTCCTTCTGAGAAGCCGGTTCTCTTCCCTTCTCTTCTGCTCGTAGAGCTCACGAACAGCTCTCGTTGTTCGATGCAGAGTTGCCTTGTAGGCCTCCTGTTTGGCTGCATGTGCCTGCCTGCACTCGTCGTCAAACCATGGGTTCTTCTTTGGTGGTGTCGTAAAACCCAGCACATCAGTGGCAGCTTCTTTGATGGCTTCTTGACAACGTTTCCATTCCTGGTCTATTGTGGTTGTAGGCAGGGTCGAACTTTCGGAGAGTTTCAGGGAGACTCGGTCGGCAAAGTTCCTAACGATCAATTGCGATTATAGCTTTCCAACGTCAAAACGAGGTGTCCTGTCTCGACTCCGTATTTCTCTCGATATCCTCATTCTTACCTTGGCTACAACAAGGAAATGATCCGAGTCAATATTGGCTCCTCGGAAAGTTCGGACATCGAGAATATTGGAGGAGTGTCTGACGTCGATCGCAATGTGATCAATCTGGTTGACGGTTGATTGATCAGGTGACCGCCAGGTCCCTTTATGGATGTTGAGGTGTGGGAACCGTGTGCTCATTACAGAGAGGTCACGCCCCGAGGCGAAATCCACCAGCCTTAGTCCGTTTCCGGATGTGTTGTCGTGCAGGCTGTGTTTTCCGATAACTTTAGCAAAGATTTCTTCCTTGCCCAGCTGTGCGTTGAGATCTCCTAGAACGATCTTGGTATCATAGCTGGGGCATTGATCGTATGTTCTTTCTAGGAGATCATAGAAATCGTCCTTGCTATTGTCATCCTTCTCCTCTGTCGGGGCGTGGGCGCAAATCAGGCTGATGCTCCCGAGCTTAGCCTTGATGCGGATTGTTATGAGGCGCTCGCTTACATACTTAAAGCTTAAGACTTTTTGCCTAAGTCTGCCTCGAACAACAAAACCACATCCAAATAAGCGCTGCCCTCCTTCCCTGTAGCAGTCGCCGTAGTAGAGGTCGCAGTTTCTCATCCTCATTTTGCCCGGCCCGTTCCACCGCACTTCCTGGATAGCGGTTATGTCTGCTTTATAGCAGTCTAGGGCCTCCGCTAGTTCATCGGCTGCACGTGGTCTGTTAAGGGACCTCACATTCCACGTGCAGAACCGAAAGTCATTGTCCTTTTTCCGTTTGCAAGGGTCGTCAACAGTAGATTCGTCCGTATCCGAGGCAGGTTGTTGTTTCTGAACTCGTATTTTTTTTACGTGGTGAGGAAGTTCACCTCACGCACAACCTCCAAACTGGGAGGACAGGCCCATTAATTTAACCCTCGGGCAGAGGGTTCGCTGCGTATCGTTCACTACACAACGGCTGTTATGATGGCTATTCAGGGGCGCCGCGAGGAGGCTGTACGTCAACTTGACTTATGAACAAGCAGGGATCGCGCTGGCATCCTACCAGGTTGGATGCAGTCAGCAACTTTACCCTGTGTACATAAGCCCATGTCCATGCTTTGCTTCTAACCTAATCAAAATCAAAACCTGTCTCTGATTTGTTGCCTTGTCACATAATTTACCCTTTTGATCTTTGCCAAACAAAAGCCTACTTGGAGTAAGGCCAGTACTCTGGTTTGTAGTGTTGTTGATGGCGAACTCTATCTTAGCAATGCTCTTGTCCCAATCTCCTGTACTAACGGCTTCACACTCTTTTGCTAACATTGGCAACAGAACTCAGTACAGCTTTTCCACCTGCCCGTTAGATTGAGGGGAATGAGTAGCAACTTTACTGTGCTGAACATCATTGGACAGCAAAAACTTAGCGAATTCTTGGGACGTAAAGCAAGAGCCATGATCTGAGACGATCCGGTTCGGTCGCGAGAAATTTTCGAAATATGTCCTCAGACATAAAATGGCTTCCTTACTTTGAGTGCTTTTTACTGGAAAAAGCTTTGCAAACTTTGTGAATCCATCTACAACCACGAAGAAGTGTTTTTTTTTAGAATGGGAACATGAGAAAGGTCCAAGATGATCCACAGGTAGGGTATCAAAAGGGAATTTCCCCTTTTCTATTGAATGTAGGGTGCCTTCGGTTTTTCCAGATTCGGGAGAAAAGTAAATACATTTAAGGCAACCTTTTATAAATGTCTTCACTCTCTCCTTCAT
The DNA here is from genome assembly GCA_905231855.2 of Eristalis tenax. Classification (NCBI taxonomy): domain Eukaryota; kingdom Metazoa; phylum Arthropoda; class Insecta; order Diptera; family Syrphidae; genus Eristalis; species Eristalis tenax. Next base: position 22,462,958 of record HG993125.1, on the reverse strand, counting down.
TTTAGGGAACCAATAAATTCCAGATAAATGAGCAAAACACTTCTCTGCACCTAAATGACAAAGGGCCTCGTGATGTGTTCGATTGACTTGACCTTCCATCTGCGATGGAACATAAAAGAGAACCTTCGAATTGAGTTTACGATAAGTCAACCCGTCTATCATCTCATAACAGGGGCTGTCGCTTTTCTCTAATTCACGAGCAATAGCAGCAATTTTCGGATCCTGCTTCTGTGCAACCGCGAGAACAAATTCGAGCGACTCATCATCAACGTGAAGAATGTTGAATGATCGACTCAACGAATCAACATGTGCCATACGATCACCCTTCCTGTGTTCAACCGTATAGTCAAACGACTGAAGCTCGAGCACCCAAAGAGAAATGCGAGGGTTAAGCATCTTTTTGTTTAACGTCAGAGTAACTGCTTGACAATCTGTTATTATTTTAAACGGTAGTCCTAGTATTTAAATGCGAAACCTCCCCAATGTATATATTATTGACAATGTTTCCAATTCATAGCTATGGTACTTACTTTCCGACTCCGTAGCACGTTTTGAAAAGTAAAACACTGGGTGGAACTTATTATCTACTTGCTTTTGAAATAGCACTGCTCCGAAGCCAATGCTGCTCGCATCACAGTGTAATTCAGTGACGTTATGTGGGCAATATATGCATAGAACAGGTGCTGCCAACAGCCTGTCTTTTAATAACTGAAATGTTTCCATTTCCTTCACACCCATAATGAACGGTACGTTATTTTTAAGGAGATCATAAAGTGGTTTCGCAATATGGGCGAAATGCTTGTTGAACTTCCTGAAATGAGAATATAGCCCAAGAAAACTATGAACATCTTTCGTACAACGGGGAATCGGAAAATCACGAACAGCTTTCAAGTTTGTATCATTGGGCTTGACACCTGTCTCATTTATAGAGTGTCCTAAATATACGATTTCTGTTTGTAGAGACAAACACTTATCTAACCTACGCTCCAAGCTTTTGGTTATGACTATATGGAGAGCCTTTTTAAGAATTTCTAAATGTTCTTCAACAGTTTCCGTTGCAATAAGGATATCATCCAAATACGTTAGAATCTACGACTTAGAAATCAAAGCACCGAAAAAATGTTTCATGAATCTCTCGAAAACTGAAGGTGCATTTCTGAAACCGAATGGCATTTTCGTATGCTCATATTGCCCAAAGGGGGTTATGAAAGAAGTATACTTCATCGGGATCTCTTCCAGCGCAACGTGGTGTAAACCATTTTTTAAATCGAGTGTCTATATATAGTATAGTATTTTTTCCTCTTAGGCCATCGATATGATCCTCAATAAGGGGTAGGGGATAATTATCTCTTAGGGTGATTTTGTTTAGCTCCCTGAAATCCACACAGAGCCTAAGCTCCCTATTTTTCTTTTCGACCAATACTACTGGTGATGCATACTTCGAATTGGACTCACGTATGACACCTTTCTTAATTAAATCACTTATGATTTCACCTTATGTGAATATGGTAAGCACCTTGGCGCATAATGAAACGGTGAATCTTTCGATAAAACAATTCTCATCTTAAACTCACTTTCATCTGCACACGTATTCCTCTGACTAGCAATATAAGCTGACTTCACTATACTTGTCACACTTTCTTTTATAAAACAAGGTATATTTTCGTTTATATTAACACTGACCCCCGAATCATTATTGCCTATATCTATGTTAAGAATCTGATCTAAAAAATCCTCACTCGTATCTACATTATTCACAAGACTTTCAAACTCACATGGTTTACTCGATGATTCAGACGCCAGACTTCGCACATGACGATAATTCTTTGTGTTTTCACTTTTTCTTGCCAAACTCGCAAGATCATCTTCTTCCGTTAACTTTGGTTCTGAAATCTCTTCCAAGTATGGCTGGGTAATTCTTGGAGAAATTTTTAACTACAAGGATTTGTAAATTGATTGGAAAATGTTCATAATGAATACAGGATTGGATACTTCCCAGTGCATCTAGCCGGCTGCTGTTAACACCGCAATAAGATTGATTTGCATCCTAAGATGACATTATAACTGACGGCAAGAACTTTTCTTGAATAAACGGCAAACCACGTAACATCTCCATCGAAAGATTGAAACCTGCACATCTTGACATTGAGAACATCGAAAAGATCAAAACATCTGGGAAAAAGAAAGTGACATTTGACACTTCAGTCAATTCGTAACTTCATCACTAGAGGGGGAGTTTTGTGGTAGCATTGCCGTACTACCTTACCGTCTGAACACATTCAACCGAAACAACTTCACTCTCATCGAAGACAACAATCGATATATCTCCAGAAAAGTATTCAGACGATTGCATTAGCTAGTGGCGACGAAACCAAACTTTACATTTTATAATAAAACGTACTTGTAGCAAAATTAATAAATTGTTTTCAAAATTATCGACACGATAAATAAGTGTGTGTTTATTCAACAGGTCCTTGTTAGAGCCTGTGCAATAGTGTGGGAGAACAAGTTTTGAACGATTACGCTCTGCTTGTTAATCTTTTTATTTCAATCCCGTAATGTTCATTGCAGGGTCTTAAATAGACGTGGGTAAGCGGGAGGTTCAAAGAACTTAGGCCACCGATTAAGTGGTGGGTTTCGTATTCGTATTCTGAAATGTCAAAACATGTACACAGGGTGTGCATACTTTCAAATTATGTTTAGTACAAGTAGCACATTTTTTAAAAATGCCTACAATTCGGATATCCTGATCGTCCCGATTACCCATTTACATTATTACATTACAATATTCATTTAAATAGTCTACTACTTTATCTATACAATCTAAATAAATCATTATGAAATCAAAGTACAATTCATATTATGTATTATGTAATTTATAGTAGTAAATTCATCAAAAAAAATTCATCAAAGCAAAAAGATAGTAAAAATTTATTTGGATTTAAGCAAATATATATATATATATATATATATATATATAAAAGAAATTTCATCGGCAGAATTGGTAAGGTTTGCCTTCATACTTTCTATATATTATTTACGTTTCTTCTATGCATTCACTTCTATCATGTTCCAAGTCTGCCGGCGCCATGTATGGTCTCATATTACGTGAACTGCTCACGCCTTTGTAGGGTATCCTTGTCAATTGAAGGCCGCCTATGTCACCTACTACATAGCGATCGTTGCGTAAAATGTTCTTGATCTCATAGGGACCTCGATATTTGGCTAATAACTTTTTATTGGCTCCTGGTGTGGTAACAACTTTTTTCAACATGACATAATCACCTTGTTTATATTCTTTTGGTTTGCCTACTGTCAAAGTGTCGCTTACTGCGCTCTTGTTCCCTATTAATGTTTTCTGCAGCTTTGCTTCTTCTTCTTCTTTGTGTGGCGCTACAGTCCGGGGTGGACCTGGGCCTCAACCAACAAGCCTCTCCAGCCAGCACGATCTTTCGCCAGCTGCCTTCAGTTGTGCACAACAAGTTGGTTGAGGTCCTTCTCCACTTGTGTGCGCCATCTTGTTCTAGGACGACCTCTTATGCGTTGTCCCAAAGGCTCGGAATCGAAGACTCTTCGGGCCGGAGCTGTGGTGTCAATCCGCTCTACGTGACCTAGCCATCTTAAGCGTTGGATCCGAAGACGCTTAACTAGGTGCATGCCGCTGTACAGCCCGTACAGTTCGTGGTTGAATCTCCTTCTCCAGACGCCATCAATACAAACAGGACCAAAGATCGCACGCAGAACTTTTCTCTCAAAAAGACCAAGAGCTTCTTCATCCGCTTTCAATAGCGTCCATGTCTCTGCGCCATAGAGCAGGACGGGGATGATTAAGGTGTTATATAATGTCAACTTGGTGTTTCGAGAGATGGCTCTGTTACTCAATTGCCTCTTGAGCCCAAAGAAACAGCGATTGGCAAGAGTAATTCTGCGCTTGATCTCGGTACTGGTGTTATTGTCCCTGTTTACTGCAGAGCCAAGGTAGATGAAGTCCTTGACTACCTCAAAGTTTCTGCTGCCCATTATAACGCTCTGTCCGAGGCGTCGATGTTGTGCGTCCTTTCGTGATGACAGCATGTACTTTGTTTTGCCCTGATTAACTGCCAAACCCATTTTAGCCGCTTCCGCTTCAATGCTAGCAAAAGCCTCATTGACAGCTCGCTGTGTTCGTCCAATCACGTCAATGTCGTCCGCGTAGGCAAGCAGTTGAACGGACTTCTGGAAGATCGTGCCTCTGGACCGGACAAACGACGCTGAGATTCCTCTCATCGGGCATGCTTTCCTCCGACCATATCTTACAGATGAGGTAGTGCATGCGCCCAACCAGATCATCTCCAGCTGCTTTAAACAGTTCCGCGGACAGTCCGTCCGCTCCAGCAGCTTTGTTCGACTTTAGTCTAGATATCGCTATCTTTACCTCGCCTAAGTCGGGGGGAAGGAAATCTTGGTCATCCTCGTCCAAATTAAGTGGAACATTCTGCCTGACAGCGGAATTTGTGTCGTCATCGCCGTTTAACAGTCTGCAGAAGTGATTTTTCCAAATTCTCAGCATCGACTGCAATTCTACTACTAGTTGTCTATTTTCATCCCTGCAGGCTTCTGTTCGAGGTCTATACCCTCCGGATAACTGTTTTACCTTTTGGTAAAACTTTCGGACCTCCTTCCTGCCGTAACATCTCTCCACCTCTTCGACCGCGCGCTTCTCGTGCTCTTTCTTTTTCCTTCTGAGAAGCCGGTTCTCTTCCCTTCTCTTCTGCTCGTAGAGCTTCCGAACAGCTCTCGTTGTTCGATGCAGAGTTGCCTTGTAGGCCTCCTGTTTGGCTGCATGTGCCTGCCTGCACTCGTCGTCAAACCATGGGTTCTTCTTTGGTGGTGTCGTAAAACCCAGCACATCAGTGGCAGCTTCTTTGATGGCTTCTTGACAACGTTTCCATTCCTGGTCTATTGTGGTTGTAGGCAGGGTCGAACTTTCGGAGAGTTTCAGGGAGACTCGGTCGGCAAAGTTCCTAACGATCAATTGCGATTATAGCTTTCCAACGTCAAAACGAGGTGTCCTGTCTCGACTCCGTATTTCTCTCGATATCCTCATTCTTACCTTGGCTACAACAAGGAAATGATCCGAGTCAATATTGGCTCCTCGGAAAGTTCGGACATCGAGAATATTGGAGGAGTGTCTGACGTCGATCGCAATGTGATCAATCTGGTTGACGGTTGATTGATCAGGTGACCGCCAGGTCCCTTTATGGATGTTGAGGTGTGGGAACCGTGTGCTCATTACAGAGAGGTCACGCCCCGAGGCGAAATCCACCAGCCTTAGTCCGTTTCCGGATGTGTTGTCGTGCAGGCTGTGTTTTCCGATAACTTTAGCAAAGATTTCTTCCTTGCCCAGCTGTGCGTTGAGATCTCCTAGAACGATCTTGGTATCATAGCTGGGGCATTGATCGTATGTTCTTTCTAGGAGATCATAGAAATCGTCCTTGCTATTGTCATCCTTCTCCTCTGTCGGGGCGTGGGCGCAAATCAGGCTGATGCTCCCGAGCTTAGCCTTGATGCGGATTGTTATGAGGCGCTCGCTTACATACTTAAAGCTTAAGACTTTTTGCCTAAGTCTGCCTCGAACAACAAAACCACATCCAAATAAGCGCTGCCCTCCTTCCCTGTAGCAGTCGCCGTAGTAGAGGTCGCAGTTTCTCATCCTCATTTTGCCCGGCCCGTTCCACCGCACTTCCTGGATAGCGGTTATGTCTGCTTTATAGCAGTCTAGGGCCTCCGCTAGTTCATCGGCTGCACGTGGTCTGTTAAGGGACCTCACATTCCACGTGCAGAACCGAAAGTCATTGTCCTTTTTCCGTTTGCAAGGGTCGTCAACAGTAGATTCGTCCGTATCCGAGGCAGGTTGTTGTTTCTGAACTCGTATTTTTTTTACGTGGTGAGGAAGTTAACCTCACGCACAACCTCCAAACTGGGAGGACAGGCCCATTAATTTAACCCTCGGGCAGAGGGTTCGCTGCGTATCTTAGTTCACCACACAACGGCTGTTATGATGGCTATTCAGGGGCGCCGCGAGGAGGCTGTACGTCAACTTGACTTATGAACAAGCAGGGATCGCGCTGGCATCCTACCAGGTTGGATGCAGTCAGCAACTTTACCCTGTGTACATAAGCCCATGCCCATGCTTTGCTTCTAACCTCCTCAAAATCAAAACCTGTCTCTGATTTGTTGCCTTGTCACATAATTTACCCTTTTGATCTTTGCCAAACAAAAGCCTACTTGGAGTAAGGCCAGTACTCTGGTTTGTAGTGTTGTTGATGGCGAACTCTATCTTAGCAATGCTCTTGTCCCAATCTCCTGTACTAACGGCTTCACACTCTTTGCTAACATTGGCAACAGAACTCAGTTCAGCTTTTCCACCTGCCCGTTAGATTGAGGGGAATGAGTAGCAACTTTACTGTGCTGAACATCATTGGACAGCAAAAACTTAGCGAATTCTTGGGACGTAAAGCAAGAGCCACGATCTGAGACGATTCGGTTCGGTCGCGAGAAATTTTCGAAATATGTCCTCAGACATAAAATGGCATCCTTACTTTGGGTCCTTTTTACCGGAAAAAGCTTCGCAAACTTTGTGAATCCATCTACAACCACGAAGAAGTGTTTTTTTTTAGAATGGGAACATGAGAAAGGTCCAAGATGATCCACAGGTAGGGTATCAAAAGGGAATTTCCCCTTTTCTATTGAATGTAGGGTGCCTTCGGTTTTTCCAGATTCGGGAGAAAAGTAAATACATTTAAGGCAACCTTTTATAAATGTCTTCACTCTCTCCTTCATTTTAGGGAACCAATAAATTCCAGATAAATAAGCAAAACACTTCTCTGCACCTAAATGACAAAGGGCCTCGTGATGTGTTCGAATGACTTGACCTTCCATCTGCGATGGAACATAAAAGAGAACCTTCGAATTGAGTTTACGATAAGTCAACCCGTCTATCATCTCATAGCAAGGGCTTTCGTTTTTCTCTAATTCACGAGCAATAGCAACAATTTTCGGATCCTGCTTCTGTGCAACCGCGAGAACAAATTCGAGCGACTCATCATCAACGTGAAGAATGTTGAATGATCGACTCAACGAATCAACATGTGCCATACGATCGCCCTTCCTGTGTTCAGCCGTATAGTCCAACGACTGAAGCTCGAGCACCCAGAGAGAAATGATTGAAATGTTTATATTAACACTGACCCCCGAATCATTATTGCCTATATCTATGTTAAGAATCTGATCTAAAAAATCCTCACTCGTATCTACATTATTCACAAGACTTTCAAACTCACATGGTTTACTCGATGATTCAGACGCCAGACTTCGCACATGACGATAATTCTTTGTGTTTTCACTTTTTCTTGCCAAACTCGCAACATCATCTTCTTCCGTTAACTTTGGTTCGGGCATCTGCAACACCATTCCAATTTTGCTGATGAAATCTCTTCCAAGTATGGCTGGGTAATTCTTGGAGAAATTTTTAACTACAAGGATTTGTAAATTGATTGGAAAATGTTCATAATGAATACAGGATTGGATACTTCCCAGTGCATCTAGCCGGCTGCTGTTAACACATTCTGCTTTGATGAATTTTTTTTGATGAATTTACTACTATAAATTACATAATACATAATATGAATTGTACTTTGATTTCATAATGATTTATTTAGATTGTATAGATAAAGTAGTAGACTATTTAAATGAATATTGTAATGTAATAATGTAAATGGGTAATCGGGACGATCAGGATATCCGAATTGTAGGCATTTTTAAAAAATGTGCTACTTGTACTAAACATAATTTGAAAGTATGCACACCCTGTGTACATGTTTTGACATTTCAGAATACGAATACGAAACGAAAAAAAAAGATAGTAAAAATTTATTTGGATTTAAGCAAATATATATATATATATATATATATATATATAAAAGAAATTTCATCGGCAGAATTGGTAAGGTTTGCCTTCATACTTTCTATATATTATTTACGTTTCTTCTATGCATTCACTTCTATCATGTTCCAAGTCTGCCGGCGCCATGTATGGTCTCATATTACGTGAACTGCTCACGCCTTTGTAGGGTATCCTTGTCAATTGAAGGCCGCCTATGTCACCTACTACATAGCGATCGTTGCGTAAAATGTTCTTGATCTCATAGGGACCTCGATATTTGGCTAATAACTTTTTATTGGCTCCTGGTGTGGTAACAACTTTTTTCAACATGACATAATCACCTTGTTTATATTCTTTTGGTTTGCCTACTGTCAAAGTGTCGCTTACTGCGCTCTTGTTCCCTATTAATGTTTTCTGCAGCTTTGCTTCTTCTTCTTCTTTGTGTGGCGCTACAGTCCGGGGTGGACCTGGGCCTCAACCAACAATCCTCTCCAGCCAGCACGATCTTTCGCCAGCTGCCTTCAGTTGTGCACAACAAGTTGGTTGAGGTCCTTCTCCACTTGTGTGCGCCATCTTGTTCTAGGACGACCTCTTATGCGTTGTCCCAAAGGCTCGGAATCGAAGACTCTTCGGGCCGGAGCTGTGGTGTCAATCCGCTCTACGTGACCTAGCCATCTTAAGCGTTGGATCCGAAGACGCTTAACTAGGTGCATGCCGCTGTACTGCCCGTACAGTTCGTGGTTGAATCTCCTTCTCCAGACGCCATCAATACAAACAGGACCAAAGATCGCACGCAGAACTTTTCTCTCAAAAAGACCAAGAGCTTCTTCATCCGCTTTCAATAGCGTCCATGTCTCTGCGCCATAGAGCAGGACGGGGATGATTAGGGTGTTATATAATGTCAACTTGGTGTTTCGAGAGATGGCTCTGTTACTCAATTGCCTCTTGAGCCCAAAGAAACAGCGATTGGCAAGAGTAATTCTGCGCTTGATCTCGGTACTGGTGTTATTGTCCCTGTTTACTGCAGAGCCAAGGTAGATGAAGTCCTTGACTACCTCAAAGTTTCTGCTGCCCATTATAACGCTCTGTCCGAGGCGTCGATGTTGTGCGTCCTTTCGTGATGACAGCATGTACTTTGTTTTGCCCTGATTAACTGCCAAACCCATTTTAGCCGCTTCCGCTTCAATGCTAGCAAAAGCCTCATTGAGAGCTCGCTGTGTTCGTCCAATCACGTCAATGTCGTCCGCGTAGGCAAGCAGTTGAACGGACTTCTGGAAGATCGTGCCTCTGGTGTTGACATTTGAGTTTCGCACGATCTTCTCAAGTATGATGTTGAAGAAATCACATGACAGCGTGTCGCCTTGTCTAAAACCTTTTTTGACATTGAAGGTCTCAGTGAGTTCGTTACCGACCTTGATGGAGCAGCGAGAGTTCTCCATCGTCATCCTGCACAATCTGACGAGTTTGGCTGGAATGTCAAAACTAGACATGGCATTGTATAGCTCGTCTCTATGCACGCTGTCATATGCGGCCTTGAAATCGACGAATAGGTGGTGGGTGTCGATCTGCATCTCGTGGGTTTTTTCCAGGATCTGCCGTAGTGTGAAAATTTGGTCGATGGTGGACTTTCCCGGCCTGAAACCGCACTGATAAGGACCAATCAGGTTATTGACGAATGGTTTCAGGCGTTCACAAAAGACGGCAGAGAGGATCTTGTACGATATGTTAAGGAGACTGATCCCTCGATAGTTGGCGCAGTCAAAAGGGTCTGCTTTCTTGTGGACCGGACAAACGACGCTGAGATTCCTCTCATCGGGCATGCTTTCCTCCGACCATATCTTACAGATGAGCTAGTGCATGCGCCCAACCAGATCATCTCCAGCTGCTTTAAACAGTTCCGCGGACAGTCCGTCCGCTCCAGCAGCTTTGTTCGACTTTAGTCTAGATATCGCTATCTTTACCTCGCCTAAGTCGGGGGGACGGAATTCTTGGTCATCCTCGTCCAAATTAAGTGGAACATTCTGCCTGACAGCGGAATTTGTGTCGTCATCGCCGTTTAACAGTCTGCAGAAGTGATTTTTCCAAATTCTCAGCATCGACTGCAATTCTACTACTAGTTGTCTATTTTCATCCCTGCAGGCTTCTGTTCGAGGTCTATACCCTCCGGATAACTGTTTTACCTTTTGGTAAAACTTTCGGACCTCCTTCCTGCCGTAACATCTCTCCACCTCTTCGACCGCGCGCTTATCGTGCTCTTTCTTTTTCCTTCTGAGAAGCCGGTTCTCTTCCCTTCTCTTCTGCTCGTAGAGCTCACGAACAGCTCTCGTTGTTCGATGCAGAGTTGCCTTGTAGGCCTCCTGTTTGGCTGCATGTGCCTGCCTGCACTCGTCGTCAAACCATGGGTTCTTCTTTGGTGGTGTCGTAAAACCCAGCACATCAGTGGCAGCTTCTTTGATGGCTTCTTGACAACGTTTCCATTCCTGGTCTATTGTGGTTGTAGGCAGGGTCGAACTTTCGGAGAGTTTCAGGGAGACTCGGTCGGCAAAGTTCCTAACGATCAATTGCGATTATAGCTTTCCAACGTCAAAACGAGGTGTCCTGTCTCGACTCCGTATTTCTCTCGATATCCTCATTCTCACCTTGGCTACAACAAGGAAATGATCCGAGTCAATATTGGCTCCTCGGAAAGTTCGGACATCGAGAATATTGGAGGAGTGTCTGATGTCGATTGCAATGTGATCAATTTGGTTGACGGTTGATTGATCAGGTGACCGCCAGGTCCCTTTATGGATGTTGAGGTGTGGGAACCGTGTGCTCATTACAGAGAGGTCACGCCCCGAGGCGAAATCCACCAGCCTTAGTCCGTTTCCGGATGTGTTGTCGTGCAGGCTGTGTTTTCCGATAACTTTAGCAAAGATTTCTTCCTTGCCCAGCTGTGCGTTGAGATCTCCTAGAACGATCTTGGTATCATAGCTGGGGCATTGATCGTATGTTCTTTCTAGGAGATCATAGAAATCGTCCTTGCTATTGTCATCCTTCTCCTCTGTCGGGGCGTGGGCGCAAATCAGGCTGATGCTCCCGAGCTTAGCCTTGATGCGGATTGTTATGAGGCGCTCGCTTACATACTTAAAGCTTAAGACTTTTTGCCTAAGTCTGCCTCGAACAACAAAACCACATCCAAATAAGCGCTGCCCTCCTTCCCTGTAGCAGTCGCCGTAGTAGAGGTCGCAGTTTCTCATCCTCATTTTGCCCGGCCCGTTCCACCGCACTTCCTGGATAGCGGTTATGTCTGCTTTATAGCAGTCTAGGGCCTCCGCTAGTTCATCGGCTGCACGTGGTCTGGGACCTCACATTCCACGTGCAGAACCGAAAGTCATTAATTTAACCCTCGGGCAGAGGGTTCGCTGCGTATCTTAGTTCACCACACAACGGCTGTTATGATGGCTATTCAGGGGCGCCGCGAGGAGGCTGTACGTCAACTTGACTTATGAACAAGCAGGGATCGCGCTGGCATCCTACCAGGTTGGATGCAGTCAGCAACTTTACCCTGTGTACATAAGCCCATGCCCATGCTTTGCTTCTAACCTCCTCAAAATCAAAACCTGTCTCTGATTTGTTGCCTTGTCACATAATTTACCCTTTTGATCTTTGCCAAACAAAAGCCTACTTGGAGTAAGGCCAGTACTCTGGTTTGTAGTGTTGTTGATGGCGAACTCTATCTTAGCAATGCTCTTGTCCCAATCTCCTGTACTAACGGCTTCACACTCTTTGCTAACATTGGCAACAGAACTCAGTTCAGCTTTTCCACCTGCCCGTTAGATTGAGGGGAATGAGTAGCAACTTTACTGTGCTGAACATCATTGGACAGCAAAAACTTAGCGAATTCTTGGGACGTAAAGCAAGAGCCACGATCTGAGACGATTCGGTTCGGTCGCGAGAAATTTTCGAAATATGTCCTCAGACATAAAATGGCATCCTTACTTTGGGTGCTTTTTACCGGAAAAAGCTTCGCAAACTTTGTGAATCCATCTACAACCACGAAGAAGTGTTTTTTTTTAGAATGGGAACATGAGAAAGGTCCAAGATGATCCACAGGTAGGGTATCAAAAGGGAATTTCCCCTTTTCTATTGAATGTAGGGTGCCTTCGGTTTTTCCAGATTCGGGAGAAAAGTAAATACATTTAAGGCAACCTTTTATAAATGTCTTCACTCTCTCCTTCATTTTAGGGAACCAATAAATTCCAGATAAATAAGCAAAACACTTCTCTGCACCTAAATGACAAAGGGCCTCGTGATGTGTTCGAATGACTTGACCGTCCATCTGCGATGGAACATAAAAGAGAACCTTCGAATTGAGTTTACGATAAGTCAACCCGTCTATCATCTCATAGCAGGGGCTTTCGTTTTTCTCTAATTCACGAGCAATAGCAACAATTTTCGGATCCTGCTTCTGTGCAACCGCGAGAACAAATTCGAGCGACTCATCATCAACGTGAAGAATGTTGAATGATCGACTCAACGAATCAACATGTGCCATACGATCGCCCTTCCTGTGTTCAGCCGTATAGTCCAACGACTGAAGCTCGAGCACCCAGAGAGAAATGATTGAAATGTTTATATTAACACTGACCCCCGAATCATTATTGCCTATATCTATGTTAAGAATCTGATCTAAAAAATCCTCACTCGTATCTACATTATTCACAAGACTTTCAAACTCACATGGTTTACTCGATGATTCAGACGCCAGACTTCGCACATGACGATAATTCTTTGTGTTTTCACTTTTTCTTGCCAAACTCGCAACATCATCTTCTTCCGTTAACTTTGGTTCGGGCATCTGCAACACCATTCCAATTTTGCTGATGAAATCTCTTCCAAGTATGGCTATGTAATTCTTGGAGAAATTTTTAACTACAAGGATTTGTAAATTGATTGGAAAATGTTCATAATGAATACAGGATTGGATACTTCCCAGTGCATCTAGCCGGCTGCTGTTAACACCGCAATAAGATTGATTTGCATCCTAAGATGACATCATAACTAACGGCAAGAACTTTTCTTGAATAAACGGCAAACCACGTAACATCTCCATCGAAAGATTGAAACCTGCACATCTTGACATTGAGAACATCGAAAAGATCAAAACATCTGGGAAAAAGAAAGTGACATTTGACACTTCAGTCAATTCGTAACTTCATCACTAGAGGGGGAGTTTTGTGGTAGCATTGCCGTACTACCTTACCGTCTGAACAAATTCAACCGAAACAACTTCACTCTCATCGAAGACAACAATCGATATATCTCCAGAAAAGTATTCAGACGATTGCATTAGCTAGTGGCGACGAAACCAAACTTTACATTTTAATAATAAAACGTACTTTTAGCAAAATTAATAAATTGTTTTCAAAATTATCGACACGATAAATAAGTGTGTGTTTATTCAACAGGTCCTTGTTAGAGCCTGTGCAATAGTGTGGGAGAACAATTTTTGAACGATTACGCTCCGCTTGTTAATCTTTTTATTTCAATCCCGTAATGTTCATTGCAGGGTCTTAAATAGACGTGGGTAAGCGGGAGGTTCAAAGAACTTAGGCCACCGATTAAGTGGTGGGTTTCGTATTCGTATTATGAAATGTCAAATCATGTACACAGGGTGTGCATACTTTCAAATTATGTTTAGTACAAGTAGCACATTTTTTAAAAATGCCTACAATTCGGATATCCTGATCGTCCCGATTACCTATTTACATTATTACATTACAATATTCATTTAAATAGTCTACTACTTAATCTGTACAATCTAAATAAATCATTATGAAATCAAAGTACAATTCATATTACGTATTATGTAATTTATAGTAGTAAATTCATACACCATCAAAGCAAAAAGATTATAAAAATTTATTTGGATTTAAGCAAAGAAAAAAAAAATATATGTATATATAGATATATATATATATATATATATATATATATATATATATATATATATATATAAAAGAAATTTCATCGGCAGAATTGGTACGGTTTGCCTTCATACTTTATATATATTATTTACGTTTCTTCTATGCATGCACTTCTATCATGTTCCAAGTCTGCCGGCGCCATGTATGGTCTCATATTACGTGAACTGCTCACGCCTTTGTAGGGTATCCTTGTCAATTGAAGGCCGCCTATGTCACCTACTACATAGCGATCGTTGCGTAAAATGTTCTTGATCTCATAGGGACCTCGATATTTGGCTAATAACTTTTTATTGGCTCCTGGTGTGGTAACAACTTTTTTCAACATGACATAATCACCTTGTTTATATTTTTTTGGTTTGCCTACTGTCAAAGTGTCGCTTACTGCGCTCTTGTTCCCTATTAATGTTTTCCGCAGCTTTGCTTCTTCTTCTTCTTTGTTTGGCGCTACAGTCCGGGGTGGACCTGGGCCTCAACCAACAAGCCTCTCCAACCAGCACGATCTTTCGCCAGCTGCCTCCAGTTGTGCCCACCAAGTTGGTTGAGGTCCTTCTCCACTTGTGTGCGCCATCTTGTTCTAGGACGACCACTTATGAGTTGTCCCAAAGGCTCGGAATCGAAGACTCTTCGGGCCGGAGCTGTGGTGTCAATCCGCTCTACGTGACCTAGCCATCTTAAGCGTTGGATCCAAAGACGCTTAACTAGGTGCATGCCGCTGTACAGCCCGTACAGTTCGTGGTTGAATCTCCTTCAGACGCCATCAATACAAACAGGACCAAAGATCGCACGCAGAACTTTTCTCTCAAAAAGACCAAGAGCTTCTTCATCCGCTTTCAATAGCGTCCATGTCTCTGCGCCATAGAGCAGGACGGGGATGATTAGGGTGTTATATAATGTCAACTTGGTGTTTCGAGAGATGGCTCTGTTACTCAATTGCCTCTTGAGCCCAAAGAAACAGCGATTGGCAAGAGTAATTCTGCGCTTGATCTCGGTACTGGTGTTATTGTCCCTGTTTACTGCAGAGCCAAGATAGACGAAGTCCTTGACTACCTCAAAGTTTCTGCTGCCCATTATGACGCTCTGTCCGAGGCGTCGATGTTGTGCGTCCTTTCGTGATGACAGCATGTACTTTGTTTTGCCCTGATTAACTGCCAAACCCATTTTAGCCGCTTCCGCTTCAATGCTAGCAAAAGCCTCATTGACAGCTCGCTGTGTTCGTCCAATCACGTCAATGTCGTCCGCGTAGGCAAGCAGTTGAACGGACTTCTGGAAGATCGTGCCTCTGGTGTTGACATTTGAGTTTCGCACGATCTTCTCAAGTATGATGTTGAAGAAATCACATGACAGCGTGTCGCCTTGTCTAAAACCTTTTTTGACATTGAAGGTCTCAGTGAGTTCGTTACCGACCTTGATGGAGCAGCGAGAGTTCTCCATCGTCATCCTGCACAATCTGACGAGTTTGGCTGGAATGTCAAAACTAGACATGGCATTGTATAGCTCGTCTCTATGCACGCTGTCATAAGCGGCCTTGAAATCGACGAATAGGTGGTGGGCGTCGATCTGCATCTCGTGGGTTTTTTCCAGGATCTGCCGCAGTGTGAAAATTTGGTCGATGGTGGACTTTCCCGGCCTGAAACCGCACTGATAAGGACCTATTAGGTTATTGACGAATGGTTTCAGGCGTTCACACAAGACGGCAGAGAGGATCTTGTACGATATGTTAAGGAGACTGATCCCTCGATAGTTGGCGCAGTCAAAAGGGTCTCCTTTCTTGTGGGGGCATGCTTTCCTCCGACCATATCTTACAGATGAGCTGGTGCATGCGCCCAACCAGATCATCTCCAGCTGCTTTAAACAGTTCCGCGGACAGTCCGTCCGCTCCAGCAGCTTTGTTCGACTTTATTCTAGATATCTCTATCTTTACCTCGCCTAAGTCGGGGGGACGGAATTCTTGGTCATCCTCGTCCAAATTAAGTGGAACATTCTGCCTGACAGCGGAATTTGTGTCGTCATCGCCGTTTAACAGTCTGCAGAAGTGATTTTTCCAAATTCTCAGCATCGACTGCAATTCTACTACTAGTTGTCTATTTTCATCCCTGCAGGCTTCTGTTCGAGGTCTATACCCTCCGGATAACTGTTTTACCTTTTGGTAAAACTTTCGGACCTCCTTCCTGTCGTAACATCTCTCCACCTCTTCGACCGCGCGCTTCTCGTGCTCTTTCTTTTTCCTTCTGAGAAGCCGGTTCTCTTCCCTTCTCTTCTGCTCGTAGAGCTCACGAACAGCTCTCGTTGTTCGATGCAGAGTTGCCTTGTAGGCCTCCTGTTTGGCTGCATGTGCCTGCCTGCACTCGTCGTCAAACCATGGGTTCTTCTTTGGTGGTGTCGTAAAACCCAGCACATCAGTGGCAGCTTCTTTGATGGCTTCTTGACAACGTTTCCATTCCTGGTCTATTGTGGTTGTAGGCAGGGTCGAACTTTCGGAGAGTTTCAGGGAGACTCGGTCGGCAAAGTTCCTAACGATCAATTGCGAATATAGCTTTCCAACGTCAAAACGAGGTATCCTGTCTCGACTCCGTATTTCTCTCGATATCCTCATTCTTACCTTGGCTACAACAAGGAAATGATCCGAGTCAATATTGGCTCCTCGGAAAGTTCGGACATCGAGAATATTGGAGGAGTGTCTGACGTCGATCGCAATGTGATCAATCTGGTTCACGGTTGATTGATCAGGTGACCGCCAGGTCCCTTTATGGATGTTGAGGTGTGGGAACCGTGTGCTCATTACAGAGAGGTTACGGACCGAGGCGAAATCCACCAGCCTTAGTCCGTTTCGGGATGTGTTGTCGTGCAGGCTGTGTTTTCCGATTACTTTAGCAAAGATTTCTTCCTTGCCCAGCTGTGCGTTGAGATCTCCTAGAACGATCTTGGTATCATAGCTGGGGCATTGATCGTATGTTCTTTCTAGGAGATCATAGAAATCGTCCTTGCTATTGTCATCCTTCTCCTCTGTCGGGGCGTGGGCGCAAATCAGGCTGATGTTCCCGAGCTTAGCCTTGATGCGGATTGTTATGAGGCGCTCGCTTACATACTTAAAGCTTAAGACTTTTTGCCTAAGTCTGCCTCGAACAACAAAACCACATCCAAATAAGCGCTGCCCTCCTTCCCTGTAGCAGTCGCCGTAGTAGAGGTCGCAGTTTCTCATCCTCATTTTGCCCGGCCCGTTCCACCGCACTTCCTGGATAGCGGTTATGTCTGCTTTATAGCAGTCTAGGGCCTCCGCTAGTTCATCGGCTGCACGTGGTCTGTTAAGGGACCTCACATTCCACGTGCAGAACCGAAAGTCATTGTCCTTTTTCCGTTTGCAAGGGTCGTCAACAGTAGATTCGTCCGTATCCGAGGCAGGTTGTTGTTTCTGAACTCGTATTTTTTTTACGTGGTGAGGAAGTTAACCTCACGCACAACCTCCAAACTGGGAGGACAGGCCCATTAATTTAACCCTCGGGCAGAGGGTTCGCTGCGTATCTTAGTTCACCACACAACGGCTGTTATGATGGCTATTCAGGGGCGCCGCGAGGAGGCTGTACGTCAACTTGACTTATGAACAAGCAGGGATCGCGCTGGCATCCTACCAGGTTGGATGCAGTCAGCAACTTTACCCTGTGTACATAAGCCCATGCCCATGCTTTGCTTCTAACCTCCTCAAAATCAAAACCTGTCTCTGATTTGTTGCCTTGTCACATAATTTACCCTTTTGATCTTTGCCAAACAAAAGCCTACTTGGAGTAAGGCCAGTACTCTGGTTTGTAGTGTTGTTGATGGCGAACTCTATCTTAGCAATGCTCTTGTCCCAATCTCCTGTACTAACGGCTTCACACTCTTTGCTAACATTGGCAACAGAACTCAGTTCAGCTTTTCCACCTGCCCGTTAGATTGAGGGGAATGAGTAGCAACTTTACTGTGCTGAACATCATTGGACAGCAAAAACTTAGCGAATTCTTGGGACGTAAAGCAAGAGCCACGATCTGAGACGATTCGGTTCGGTCGCGAGAAATTTTCGAAATATGTCCTCAGACATAAAATGGCATCCTTACTTTGGGTGCTTTTTACCGGAAAAAGCTTCGCAAACTTTGTGAATCCATCTACAACCACGAAGAAGTGTTTTTTTTTAGAATGGGAACATGAGAAAGGTCCAAGATGATCCACAGGTAGGGTATCAAAAGGGAATTTCCCCTTTTCTACTGAATGTAGGGTGCCTTCGGTTTTTCCAGATTCGGGAGAAAAGTAAATACATTTAAGGCAACCTTTTATAAATGTCTTCACTCTCTCCTTCATTTTAGGGAACCAATAAATTCCAGATAAATGAGCAAAACACTTCTCTGCACCTAAATGACAAAGGGCCTCGTGATGTGTTCGAATGACTTGACCGTCCATCTGCGATGGAACATAAAAGAGAACCTTCGAATTGAGTTTACGATAAGTCAACCCGTCTATCATCTCATAGCAGAGGCTTTCGTTTTTCTCTAATTCACGAGCAATAGCAACAATTTTCGGATCCTGCTTCTGTGCAACCGCGAGAACAAATTCGAGCGACTCATCATCAACGTGAAGAATGTTGAATGATCGACTCAACGAATCAACATGTGCCATACGATCGCCCTTCCTGTGTTCAGCCGTATAGTCCAACGACTGAAGCACAGCGGACAGTCCGTCCGCTCCAGCAGCTTTGTTCGACTTTATTCTAGATATCTCTATCTTTACCTCGCCTAAGTCGGGGGGACGGAATTCTTGGTCATCCTCGTCCAAATTAAGTGGAACATTCTGCCTGACAGCGGAATTTGTGTCGTCATCGCCGTTTAACAGTCTGCAGAAGTGATTTTTCCAAATTCTCAGCATCGACTGCAATTCTACTACTAGTTGTCTATTTTCATCCCTGCAGGCTTCTGTTCGAGGTCTATACCCTCCGGATAACTGTTTTACCTTTTGGTAAAACTTTCGGACCTCCTTCCTGTCGTAACATCTCTCCACCTCTTCGACCGCGCGCTTCTCGTGCTCTTTCTTTTTCCTTCTGAGAAGCCGGTTCTCTTCCCTTCTCTTCTGCTCGTAGAGCTCACGAACAGCTCTCGTTGTTCGATGCAGAGTTGCCTTGTAGGCCTCCTGTTTGGCTGCATGTGCCTGCCTGCACTCGTCGTCAAACCATGGGTTCTTCTTTGGTGGTGTCGTAAAACCCAGCACATCAGTGGCAGCTTCTTTGATGGCTTCTTGACAACGTTTCCATTCCTGGTCTATTGTGGTTGTAGGCAGGGTCGAACTTTCGGAGAGTTTCAGGGAGACTCGGTCGGCAAAGTTCCTAACGATCAATTGCGAATATAGCTTTCCAACGTCAAAACGAGGTATCCTGTCTCGACTCCGTATTTCTCTCGATATCCTCATTCTTACCTTGGCTACAACAAGGAAATGATCCGAGTCAATATTGGCTCCTCGGAAAGTTCGGACATCGAGAATATTGGAGGAGTGTCTGACGTCGATCGCAATGTGATCAATCTGGTTCACGGTTGATTGATCAGGTGACCGCCAGGTCCCTTTATGGATGTTGAGGTGTGGGAACCGTGTGCTCATTACAGAGAGGTTACGGACCGAGGCGAAATCCACCAGCCTTAGTCCGTTTCGGGATGTGTTGTCGTGCAGGCTGTGTTTTCCGATTACTTTAGCAAAGATTTCTTCCTTGCCCAGCTGTGCGTTGAGATCTCCTAGAACGATCTTGGTATCATAGCTGGGGCATTGATCGTATGTTCTTTCTAGGAGATCATAGAAATCGTCCTTGCTATTGTCATCCTTCTCCTCTGTCGGGGCGTGGGCGCAAATCAGGCTGATGTTCCCGAGCTTAGCCTTGATGCGGATTGTTATGAGGCGCTCGCTTACATACTTAAAGCTTAAGACTTTTTGCCTAAGTCTGCCTCGAACAACAAAACCACATCCAAATAAGCGCTGCCCTCCTTCCCTGTAGCAGTCGCCGTAGTAGAGGTCGCAGTTTCTCATCCTCATTTTGCCCGGCCCGTTCCACCGCACTTCCTGGATAGCGGTTATGTCTGCTTTATAGCAGTCTAGGGCCTCCGCTAGTTCATCGGCTGCACGTGGTCTGTTAAGGGACCTCACATTCCACGTGCAGAACCGAAAGTCATTGTCCTTTTTCCGTTTGCAAGGGTCGTCAACAGTAGATTCGTCCGTATCCGAGGCAGGTTGTTGTTTCTGAACTCGTATTTTTTTTACGTGGTGAGGAAGTTAACCTCACGCACAACCTCCAAACTGGGAGGACAGGCCCATTAATTTAACCCTCGGGCAGAGGGTTCGCTGCGTATCTTAGTTCACCACACAACGGCTGTTATGATGGCTATTCAGGGGCGCCGCGAGGAGGCTGTACGTCAACTTGACTTATGAACAAGCAGGGATCGCGCTGGCATCCTACCAGGTTGGATGCAGTCAGCAACTTTACCCTGTGTACATAAGCCCATGCCCATGCTTTGCTTCTAACCTCCTCAAAATCAAAACCTGTCTCTGATTTGTTGCCTTGTCACATAATTTACCCTTTTGATCTTTGCCAAACAAAAGCCTACTTGGAGTAAGGCCAGTACTCTGGTTTGTAGTGTTGTTGATGGCGAACTCTATCTTAGCAATGCTCTTGTCCCAATCTCCTGTACTAACGGCTTCACACTCTTTGCTAACATTGGCAACAGAACTCAGTTCAGCTTTTCCACCTGCCCGTTAGATTGAGGGGAATGAGTAGCAACTTTACTGTGCTGAACATCATTGGACAGCAAAAACTTAGCGAATTCTTGGGACGTAAAGCAAGAGCCACGATCTGAGACGATTCGGTTCGGTCGCGAGAAATTTTCGAAATATGTCCTCAGACATAAAATGGCATCCTTACTTTGGGTGCTTTTTACCGGAAAAAGCTTCGCAAACTTTGTGAATCCATCTACAACCACGAAGAAGTGTTTTTTTTTAGAATGGGAACATGAGAAAGGTCCAAGATGATCCACAGGTAGGGTATCAAAAGGGAATTTCCCCTTTTCTATTGAATGTAGGGTGCCTTCGGTTTTTCCAGATTCGGGAGAAAAGTAAATACATTTAAGGCAACCTTTTATAAATGTCTTCACTCTCTCCTTCATTTTAGGGAACCAATAAATTCCAGATAAATGAGCAAAACACTTCTCTGCACCTAAATGACAAAGGGCCTCGTGATGTGTTCGAATGACTTGACCGTCCATCTGCGATGGAACATAAAAGAGAACCTTCGAATTGAGTTTACGATAAGTCAACCCGTCTATCATCTCATAGCAGAGGCTTTCGTTTTTCTCTAATTCACGAGCAATAGCAACAATTTTCGGATCCTGCTTCTGTGCAACCGCGAGAACAAATTCGAGCGACTCATCATCAACGTGAAGAATGTTGAATGATCGACTCAACGAATCAACATGTGCCATACGATCGCCCTTCCTGTGTTCAGCCGTATAGTCCAACGACTGAAGCTCGAGCACCCAGAGAGAAATGATTGAAATGTTTATATTAACACTGACCCCCGAATCATTATTGCCTATATCTATGTTAAGAATCTGATCTAAAAAATCCTCACTCGTATCTACATTATTCACAAGACTTTCAAACTCACATGGTTTACTCGATGATTCAGACGCCAGACTTCGCACATGACGATAATTCTTTGTGTTTTCACTTTTTCTTGCCAAACTCGCAACATCATCTTCTTCCGTTAACTTTGGTTCGGGCATCTGCAACACCATTCCAATTTTGCTGATGAAATCTCTTCCAAGTATGGCTGGGTAATTCTTGGAGAAATTTTTAACTACAAGGATTTGTAAATTGATTGGAAAATGTTCATAATGAATACAGGATTGGATACTTCCCAGTGCATCTAGCCGGCTGCTGTTAACACCGCAATAAGATTGATTTGCATCCTAAGATGACATCATAGGATGACTCAGGGCTTCCTGAGTCTAATAGGGTTACCAGTGTCATCGAAGTCTGTGAATTACCTTTATGAAACTCGTCGTCCCCGCTGAATGAGCACATCATGTCTTCGAAATCCCTCAAACTATGCAAAGAAGCTGATGAATGAGTGGGCACTCCTTCCTCCAACTGCAGGTCTCATAGCTTCTGTTTGAGTTGCGCTATTTCCTCCTTTTTTTTCAAAGGGTACGCAGTCTCTGTAGCTCTTGGTCCAGAAGGTCTACGTCGTCTATGGTGTTGTTAGACACTTCCACGTCCTGTGATAACGATCCGTCAACAGTTTCCGCGCCACTATGGTCCTGAATCAATTTTCGGAAATCGCTGTCTGTGTAATCTTGGACTACGTCTTGCACTCGTAGCTGAAGGCTCCGCATTACTACCACTTTTCTGCATCTTAAGAGATCGCAAAATGTTCTTTACTTTTACAACTGTTGCAGTTTCTATAAACTGGAGCCACTCTTCAGACATTTGGACACTCGCGATATAAACTTTAGAGGTAATAATTTATGGAAAAAAACTGATACTTGCAAAATAACCAAGATTAGTTAGTCGACAGATTCGTTGACTTTGTCAAGAATTGGTATAAAATGTACGCTGTCATTTGACAATCAAAGTCATAGAAACAGGCTGCTTCCATTTGGCACTAAGTCCTATGGGATTTAAACAAAAAAATAAAGTTAACTGTGGTTTTATCGTTGGAACTGTTCCCATCTTCAGCTTGAATCCATTATCCTGCAAAATCCTGCATCAATTGCGATTAACTATTATGTGTAAATGGAACAACGAATATATCAATTTACCCATTTCAAACTGTAAGTTAATTTCAAAGTCATCTGAAGTAAAATGTGCAGAGCAAATCCGAGAAGAATTTGGATTTAAATTGTCCTTCCTTCTGCAAATGTGAATCCATTGCTTCCGCAAGATGTTGTCTTTTGGATGGCCATTGGATGGGAATTTTAAATTTTTCGCGCCGAAATCGCAATCAATTTTCACGCCTTTTTTTTTAAAGAAGTGATTATACCACTCGTCTCGTTACTACATCACCAAAAAATACAGCATTCTCGCTTTGTTAATACCTATTTAAAAAAAAAATATATAATTCTACGTTCAACCTCCAACTGGCGTGATTATTTGGATCGGAATATATTACAAAGTGCAACATAAGTAGGCGATACAAACACCCCTATCGTAGAAAACGCCGTATCTGTGATTCACTTTACTTACTCGATTCATTTTCACTTGCCGTATAGTTCATAGAATACGACGGCCGGACACCTTACCGACGACTATTTCGAATTTGCAAAACAGCTGTGCTGTGATAAGTGAAGGCAATTATTGTTGAAAAAAAATCAAATTAAAATTAAGCAAGAGAAATAAATCAAGGAATTGCAGAAAACACGTACATGTGTACATAATATGGAACACAATATTTATCTTGCAGGGCTGCCGCAGTGTGTCTTTTATGAAATCGGCCATATTAATAAACCGGCCATATCGACCAATCTCATGATTTCTTTTTCGATAGGTTGCGGAAACGAAAGGCTGGTCCAACATTAATATTGATTATTTTCATCATTTCATGTCTTGGGATTGTGAACTGGCTTCATGTTCTGCGATTGGTCTCGACGAGGTAGAAATGACCGAAAATAAAACTAATTTTTTTATGTTGGGACAAAGAGACGATAGCGCTTCCGGTTGGTCTCGGAACTGGGGGTTTTTCAGCGCAACCTACTGACCCTATACGGGTACTCTAAGCTATTCTAATCATAATTTGCACTATGCATTTCGGCTTATGCTATGTTTTTTTTTTGTTTGTCTTAACGGACACACTGTTTTTGTTTCAAGTTTGGCCAAGAAAACTGGTAAAAAAAACTTGGCTATATATATCTAATTTAAACATAACTTACACTAACTTAACCTAACAATCTTAACTATGTCCGTAACAGTACGAACGCGTGCACCAGGACGTATATGTCATGCATATGCCGAACATATATAATTTATACGCCGCGGTGAACCTTTATTTTATTATTTACTTTTTATTTTTTTTTTTTAATTTTAATTTTATTATTTATTTATTTTTTTTTATTTTTCCTTACACTACCTTAAATCTCTGTAAGTTAGCCACCAACGTCAACTACCGCGTCATTTAGAAAAGCCAGCGGCGGCGGAGACTGGTTTTGGTGTAACCACAAGTAAAATTGCCGTCCTTTGGCAGACTCTCTCCCGTCTCGAGCAGAGATCGCTCTACTGAACCGGAGGAGAGAGAGACATCCCGTTCATCCACTGTTCGGCGTACGACATGAAAGATTACAGGACATCCGTGTGGATCCCGTAATAGCAATTGTGTCGAGGTAGAGGAACGCCTCGGGAGGAATGAAGTCGGTAAGGTGTACTCTCTCATGATACATTACCTTGGGGTAGTGAGCCCCACAGATCAGACTGTTAGATGAAGTCATAGCTCGTGCAATGTGAATTCTATTCAGCTAAATAATAAAATGATCAATCCTGTTCAAGTTTGCCTCGTTGTACAGGACCTCATTGGGATAGTACTTCTTGTACTCAGACTCGGGTGTAAGAAACAATCGGAGACATGTCCGAAGACACTCTCTCTCGAAAAACTTCATCTTTTCCATCTGGGAAGGACTCACGTTGAACCACAATGGACAACCGTATGCCATAATTGGCCGGATGAGGGCCATGTAGCAAATTACCTTCACCCTTCACCCTGGAATCAAGTTGACTGCAGTTTGTGCGCGTATCCCATGATGCCATGTACAACGGAGTCCTGAAAAGGATAGTTTCGCACTTCAGGAAATTGATAATCAACTTCCATTCGTCGCAAAATCGCTGAATTTGTTCGAAGTCACATTGCAACAAGATATTTATTACTTCGACCTTCGGACCTGATCTGTACGCCACTAAATCGTCGGCGTACGGAAGAAGACTGATGTGCTCATATACATTACAATATTGGGGTTTTTTTATTTTGTGTTTATCGTGGATTCATGACGATTCAATCACGTTCGTCTTGATAATCAAGGGAAAATTATAGCTTGACATTAATTGACAGAATACCCTCTCGACACATTTATGAACACGAATACTGCCGCAAGGTCAGCATTGGCAAAAAATTGTTCATAAGTGTATTATACCATGCATACAGTACTATAGAAGTTATTTTTGGTATCACTCTCATAAATATGAATTATGGATGAATGTCAAGCTGTCACTTTACTAATACTCGTTTCTATAAAAAATAAATCATTCTGTGTTCAACCTTCAAAGTTCAGAGTATGGTACTCCTTTGGTACCTGTTCTTAAATCGAATGGAAAAATTCGTGTGTGCGCGGATTATAAAGTCACAGTAAAACCACCCGATTCCACTTGTTTGGGATATTTTGAATTCCTTAGTAGGAGGCGGACTTTTACTAAGTTAGATTTCACTGCTTCTTATAATCAAATGCGTGTTGATGAAGAGACAGGAAAGAAAATCGCTTGACGCACTCATCAAGGCATTTTTCAAGTTCTTCGATTGCCCTATTGCACAAATCATGCTTGTCAAATTTTTCAATGAGAAGTCGTAAAATCTCTTCAGTGATGTGAGGGTACAGCAAATCTGCTAGATGACGTTGTTGTAACAGGAAAAGACCTTAAAGAACGTATAGCCAATTTAAGAAAGTTAATGTTTCGAGTGTATTAAAAGAAGGAGGTCTCAAGTTGAACAATGAAAAATGTATTCCAGCTTTTGTGGGAATGGTAAACTATTATCTCAAAACCTATTCCCATATTTATCAAGTTTACTTGCTCCCTTGTACAGGCTTTTACAAAGGGTGTAGAACTCAAGTGTGTGAGATGGCTTTCAACAATATTAAGGTACATCTCAATCCAAAACACGAAATTGTTTTGGCTTGTGATGCAGCAGAATATGGAATCGGGGCTGGGTGGAAGAATTCGTACCTGAAGGTGTTCAGGAAATTGAGGATGAAAAGAGGCGGGACATAGTTTTGGGGAAGATTTTAGACACGTTCAGAATGGTTGGCCAGGAAACGTCGAAGACAATTTGAATTCATATTTCAAAAGAAAATTCGAGCTTGATATAGAGTAATTATTCCAGAAAAATTAAAACAACGAGTTTTGAGAGGATTACATGCCACTCATTTAGGGGCATCTAAAATGAAAGGCATCGCAAGATCTTAAAGTTGACTGTGGTTGTATCATTCAAACTCCAACCGGCGTGATTATTTAGAATAATTGGGAATATATTACAAAGTGCAACATTAGTAGGCGATACAAACACCCCTATCTTAGAAAACCCCGTATCTGAGATTCACTTCACTTACTCGATGCACTTTCATTGCACCTTAGCGCCGACTATTTCGAATTCGCAAAACAGCTGTTTTGTGATAAGTGCAGGCAATTAATGTTGGAAAATATCAACTTCAAGTTATGCAAGAGAAATAAATCAAATAAAAACGAATGGATAGTTTGAGGTTATATTTGAATCCATTTGGTAAAGAGAACGAACTAACTTCGTCAATCTTGGGCATGAATTTAAAATACCCTGTATAACTGTCAATAGTGTTCGGTTAGGTTTGAGTGGCTGACTGCCTTAAGGGAAGCCACATTTAGGGCCTGTTGTGTTACCGCAATATCTAGTAGATCATAATCTGCGAACCATTTGGAGCTCTTAATAAAGCGATGGAGCTGATTGATACTGTCGATCGTAAATCGAAGATGTATGTCAATAAGCCTTTCTAGTGTTTTCAGAAACAAGGATGATGAAAAGGCTGATGGGTCTAAATTCCTTAGGATGTAGGAAAGTCTTTCTGGCTTTGGGTATGTTGAGTGGTTCGGGAAATGAGTATCTATTTACAAGTAATTTGAGAGATTCCTCACTAGATGATTTCCATGTATCATCAGCTTTTTGTAAGTAGCTCGATACCCTCGGACAGGTTAATAGAATCTTTCAAAGCTTGGAAGATTCCGAGGCTTCTTTGATCTTTTCGCAGAATTTTTTCCACACATACCTTTTCATTTACCTAAGTTCAGTTTTATTTAATTTTAGGATTCCTTAAAGGAGTCCCAGTCTAAAGTCTCTCTTGCATTCTTAGTCTTATTAAAATTCCTTCGTCGAAGGTTATCCAAATCTGCACTCTCAGACTCCCGGACTACAAGTCTTTTCGGATGATTTCAGTGGACACGCTATTTCCATTGTCTTGTTGTAGGCGTCTGTACTTAAGTTTATCAGGTTATCTAACTGGCTGGTGTTGTAGTGTGTTGCAGGAAGTTCTTGTGGTAAAGACAGCGAGAAGATACATTTATATAGTTACATTATCGTTTACATTACAAATTTAAGTTAATTCAGAAATTGTATATTATAATGAGTGAAATATTACTTTATACGAACACTAAAATTAATTTAATGAATGCTCTTCGCAAAACTATGCATATGAAGTCACAAACAAACTTCTTGAATCTTGAAAAAAATCCTAAAAGAATTATTTTGCTGCTGTTGTAACATTTCATCCGTGAGCTTCTCCGGGATCGTGGGCATGATAAAAAACACCTCATGTTAAAAAAGAATTTCGAAAGTGTTTTCTTATTGAGGAGCGAATGTACCCACCCGTATGTGGAAATATATAATGTCGTCTTCGAACGATTGCGAACATTTCGTTAAGCATATGTGAATTTGGCAACTGGTATATTGGATGCACAACCCAAACGAACGTTTCGTTAAGCACGAGCTCACAAAAAAAAATATATATATATAAAAATAAATAAAAAAAAAGCAAAATTAAGCAAACACGGGAAGAATTTTTGACATGGCCATTCGCGTTTATGGTCATTATATATATATATATATATATATATGGAACATTGCGTTAGTTTGATGTTCCATATATGTAGCTCACGTACACTCACAATGGATATCTTGGCTACCGCCAGACGAACAACGAAAAATTGCTCAAATATAAGATGCTCAGTGTTATAGGCTGTATTGATGGCACGCATATCAAGATTATATCACCATATTCAAATAAACACTTTTTCTATAACGAAAAAACCAAAATATCGCATGAATATTTTACTTGTAAGTGGATTGTGTTAATAACAATCAAATAGTTGGCTATTTGGGTGGCAATTTCATGTTTAGGGATTTTTATTTTGTGACCATTGTTTTATTCATGACGATTCAATACACACTTTGCTAATATCTATAAAAAAAATAAATCATGCTGTGTTCTGCTTTAAAAGTTCGGGGTGGGGTACTCCTTTCGTACCTGTTCTTGGAAAATCGAATGGAAAAAGGCATGTGTGTGCGGATTATAAAGTCACAGTTAATACACACTTATACGATGTAAACCACCCGATTCCACTGGTTTGGGATATTTTGAATTAGTTAGTAGGAGGTGGACTTTCACTATGTTAGTTACTGTTCCTTATAATCAAATGCGTGTTGATGAAAAAAAAATCATCATCATTTTTCAAGTTCTTTGATTGCCCTATGGCACAAAGCCTGCTTGAAAAAACTCTTCAGTGATGTGATGGTACAGCAAATCTGCTAGATATATAGCCATTTAAGAAAATTAAGGTTTTGAGGCAGTTCTCAGGTTCAACACGGAAAATGTGTTTTCTCAAATAAATTATTTAATTTATGTTGTGAGTAAGGAAGATGTTAAGAAATATCCGGCGAAGGTACAAGTTGTTCTTGAGTTGCCAAAGCCTAGAAATGTTTCTGAGGTATGAGCTTTTGCGGGAATGGTAAACTCCTTCGTATGGGCTTTTACAAAAGGGTGTAGAGTTCAAGTGGGTTAGGGTGTGTGAGAAGGTTCACAAGTGTAAGGACGAGTTGCTTGCGGACAATGTTATGGCGTATTTCAATCCAAAACACGAAATTGTTTTGGCTTGTGATGCATCAGAATATGGAATCGGGGCTGAAGAGTTTCTAGGGATTGTCAAAACAAAATCCGTTTCAAAACTAAATATTTTTAGTGGTTACAGATTCATTTAGTAGATGGCCAGAGATTTTCGAAGTATCTAGAGCTGATACGAACAACACGTTGATAAAGTTAAGAGAAATTGTTGCTCGTATCGGTTGGCCGAAGACATTAGTCACTGAAAACGGTGCTCATTTCGTTTCGACAGAGTTCAAAGATTTTTGCAACTTAAATGGCATAAAGCATTTCACTTCCTCATTCAAAAATGCAATGAAAAATCTTTCTGTCAATAGTAAATACACTATGCACACGCAGCTTCAAAGGTACTTGTTTAGTTATTGAAATTCACCACACAGTACCACGGGACAAAAACCTTCAGTTTTCCAAATATTTAAAATAGTATCGAGGCCCAGGTTCGCAATTATAATAAAGGAAGGACATTAGAAAATGATTGTCAGGAAGGGGACCAGGTTTACTTGAAAAATTACGGTGATCAATATCGTAAAGGTTGGATTCCAGGTACAGTGGATAAAAAGTTAGGTCAGATAATGTTTATGTGCCAGGAAGTTAAAACAGGAAATCTAACTAAGAAACATTCCGACCAGATGATTACGACAGGAAAATTTTATAGGGAAAAACGTAGGGGCGAAGAGGATGATGAATGGGTTCATAGTCGGGAAAAGGACTCAAATGTGCCTAGTTCGACAAATATTGTTAATGCTGAAGATACCAATGAAGTTTCAACTCCAGAAACAGGTTAAGCAAACAAAGTAGCTGATAGTTTCAGTAATGAAAATATACAAACGAATGAAAACAACATCGAATAATTCTTGATTCGGTCCTGAAGTGCAGAAATAAAAATGTCATAGGTCCTTAAGGCCAAGGGACAAGATTAAAGTTCTAAAGAAATTATGTTTGTGGCAAGCTAATTGTATTACTTTACATAAGACATGTATTATTTATTTTATTTATATGTTGAAATGAAATGTATGAATTACTCAAAAAAAATTATGGAAATAATTTATATATGTATCTATACTAATGTTTACTTATAAGCTTGCAATTTATGATTATGAAAGGAACAT